>OU342743.1:189843382-190443382 GCA_910589775.1 Avena eriantha
AAGTCAATCATCTGACTCTACCATATCCACCATCATATGATGACATGGTCCTGTCACTCAACAATACTCATTCTCCATTCTTCCCTAGTATAATATTAACTTACATTTATAAACTACCCTTCATGAATCCATCAATGCAGCTACTTCTAACTCATCCATTAATTCTTACAACTCCATCTTGCAAACCGCCACCAAGGCTTGCAAGATTATAGTTCTCTCTGTATATATGTGATACCAATCCTTTGGATAGGTATGGTACTACTCCCCCACAATACAAGTTTGTTCTTGTTTAGCTTGGTTTAAAACTACTATGCCTCCAACTACTCCATACAACTTATATTACATACTTCATCATACACTAGCTTGACCTCTCATGATCAAGCTAGATGATTTAGCTCATTAGAGCTTTGCCTAATTTGGTATACTCTCAACACTTCTTTATCAACTGGTCATCTATTCTCAGATGTCTTTAGAATAATGACCACCATCACTTGATCATGCTAAACTTAAGCTTCTAATTGTCTGATCAAGATCTATCATCACTAGGTAGTAGACTTGTACTAGTTTCTTTATAGAGTTTATCTTGTTAAAGAAATTTACGTTAGGTTATACCTACTTGGCTTAACAAGATTACCATTGGATACCCTAATACTACTAGCTTTCTCATAGCTTCATGGTCACTAGCTTAACTCTTGGGTTTAGGTAGTTCTTCTAGTTAACTCATGAGTGAGTTAACTCATGAGTGAGTTAACTCCTCCAACATCAGATGGTTTGATCTCCACCCAAGGATCACATTCCATTGATGATGGCACACTCTACCACATCTAGTTCCTTCTCCTTATTAATTTACTTAGGGTCTTTGGGAGGTCAACACAATAGGTCAAAGCTCGGAGTCAATAAGTTCTAGGTCAAGGATTGATCCCTCTACATTGAAGATCAATAGACACTTCGACTTGGTTGATTAGGAATGTCACCTCTTAATATCATATTAAGGGTATGTGCTGGATGGTCTTGGCTTGACCTCCTTTTCTACTCTATTTGTAATAAGGGTTAATGTTTAAGAACTACCATGATACCCATGGTAGGAATAACTATGGCAAGCAAGTGTATCAAGATTTAGTTATAGAGTTTTCTTTACTTAATCTATATACTTAACTTGGTATTCAGGTTTGTGGTAGATAATACCTTGATATCATCTTTAAAATATTAAGTCTTCATCCTTGAGTTGTTGTAGGGAATACCATGTCATGATCTCAAGAAGATCTAGTACTCCTTATTAAGTAGTGTGTTGTGACTTAGTTTTATTACATTTGATCTACCCTTTGATCAAATTATATTACCCAAAGGTAAGGATTTTAGAAAATGTCATATAGAAACTTATCGCAGTTAACTTGATGATCTACTTCAATTCCATGAAGTTAAGAGAAGCTTCAATCACTTTGACAAGTTTTATTTAAAAGCGCGAAAATTATCCAGATTTTTCTATGCATGAATGCAATGCACACCACCTCATCTCAGCTTATTTCTAAGCTCTAATGCTAGGATGTTACACACGCATAATCGTGCAATGATGCAAGTTGACCGTCATAATCAATGGCGAGCTCTACAAATGCAGCATGACTGGCGTCTTCCAATGCTACACATCCCACGGGGAAAAAGGCCGCAAGATCCTCCACGACATCCACTCCAGCGACTGCGGCCACCATGCACGAGTGTGGCTGCTAGTTGCCAAGGCCATGCGCCACAGCTTCTACTAGCTCACCGCCCACTCAGACGCAATCGACATCGTCCAACATTACGTAGGGTGCCAAACATACGCCAACCAGACGCACGTACCTAGGTCGGCACTGGAGACAATACCCATCACATGGCCATTCGCCGTATGGGGCATCGACGTGGTGGGTAGTCTCAAAAACCACATACGGCTTCACCCACCTCCTAGCCATAGTCAGAAAATTCAAAAAATGGGTCGAGGTGAAGCCCATAAATAAGCGCGATGGGAAGACTGCCACCAAGTTCCTCCGCGAGCTCATCTACCGGTACGGCTACCCGTACAATATCATCACTAACAACGGGACCAACTTCGCCAAGGGCACCATGGCCGAATTCTACCAAGAACATGGGATCTGACTCGACCTCGTGTTAGTTGTGCATCCCAAATAGAACGAACAAGCATAGCACGCCAACCAAAGCATCCTTCAGGGCCAGAAGCCACGACTGCAAGTCCCCCTCGAGCGAACGCCGAGCTGCTAGTCGAGGAACTCCCCTTAGTTCTATAGGGAATTCATATTTCCTTCAATAGATCAACATGGTTCACTCCCTTCTTCATGGTATATGGTGCCAAAGCCGTGATGCCAACTAACCTCGAGCACGACTCGCCCCGAATTGTCAACTACGCGGAGGAAAAGACAATGAAGTCGCCCATCAAAACAGGCTCGACATGGTCTTGCATGGTCATCTACCAGCTAGGTCTCTGCCACTACCACAACCATCGAGTCTGCACCCGCACCTTTCAGGAGGGTGGCTGGTCTTGCACCTCATCCATGACAAGAAAGGGATCCACGAGCTCTCCCCACTATGTGAAGGCCCATTCACCATCGACAAGGTACTAGGTAACAACACGTACTACCTCATCGACGCACACAGCGATGGCAAGCTCGACGTTGAGCGACCATGGAATGTTGTGGAACCCCGCTAAAACCACTACTAGAAAATCGTTGTGTTTTTGTGCATTGCATCATCATGACCGCATGCTCATGTCATCATGCCACCTTGCATTTGAGCATCGTCATCATCATGCATATGTTTGTCTGAAACTATTTTCGAAAAGTCTATTTTTGTTTTCTAAATACCCCGCCTTTATCTCAAATCGAAAACATCGGGCCTCTTCTGGGTACTTTATTTTGTCTAAAAATAGATTACAAAAGGACTTTAAAATAAAAATAAATAATAAAACTATTTTTTTCAGACCGGGGAGGCAGCCCAGCCCGCAGGCCAGGCCACCTACTACCCGGCAGACCCAGCCCAGCTAGACCAGACCCTAGACCACCTAACACCTAACCCTAGCCAGCCTCACCCGCCGCCACCTACCTGGACGCCGCACACGTGGGCACGCAACGCGCACACACACCGCGTGCAGCCCCAACACGCAACACACACACGCGGTGCACCGCACCAACACGCCAGCCCCACCCCGCATGAGGCTCCTGTTCCGCCTTGCCCCACCAGCGCCGCACCGACACGCGCAGCCCCACCCTGGGTCACGCGTACACGCCACCAACCCCCCGCTCGAACCAATCCCCACACCGCACGTTCCTCTGCTCGCCCGCCTCCACTCCCCTCGTCCGCCGGAGGCTAGGGCGTCCCTCTCCGCTGTCGCCATGCGCCGCCTCTTTCTCGAGCTCGGTACTGCGTGTCGCCCCTCTCCTCCCTACGTCTCTCACGTCCGCCGCCGGCGCGGGCCCCGTCTGTTGCGCGCGGCCGCCGTCCTATGTCCATCCGCTGCCGCTTCTTCTCACGAGCAGCGTCGCTAGGGCCACAACCTCCTCCCGCCGCTGTGCACCTCCTTCTGCATCGGCAAGCCCGCGGTGAGCCCCTGCTGCAGCGCCGCCGTCATCTCCCGGCCAGCACCGCCTAGTGGCGCTGCCCTCCTCCTCCCTACGGCCATGGCGCCTGTCCCTGTCGTCACATGGCCTCCCTCGTCCGTATCAGTGAGCCCCGACGCTCTCCACCGCGCGCGAGCCCCGAGCGCCTCCCCACGACGCTTCTCTCAAGCTCGCCCAGGCACCGCCCTGGTCCAACACACCATCCACCCCGCGCCTCCCGAGCCGCTCCAGCCGCGCTCCTCTCCGGCTCTACCTTGCGGCGCCGCCGGGCCCTTCTCTCCTCGGCCCCGCAGAGCCTCCCCTCCACCAAGCACGACACGGCCACCCTGCCCGACCTGCTTCGCGCGACCCCACGCCCTGAAGCCCCTCTACAACTGGCCCGTACATCGCTCGCTGGTCCTCCCTCGCCTTGTCGTCCCTGCCGTGTGTGCTTCCTGCCGCCGTCGCCCTTCCGTTCGTTCGACCCCGTGGTCGCACCTCACCAAGCCGTCACCGCAGTGGTGTGGTGCTCCGCCGTCGGCCTCCCTAGCTCGTCTCCGCCTTCCTCGTTGCCGGGGCTCCTCCTCTCTGCCCCACGTGCGTCCCCGAGCCGAGCCGACGCCTAGGCCCTGTCCTGCCTACGCCGTCTTCTACATCCCCGGCAGGTCCCACCTTGACCCTACCTCTCTGCAACGCCACCCGGTACGGTCATGTGAGACGTTTGATCTGGAAGTTCAGTATCGATGCTTGAAGTTTGGATGTATAACGAATAGATGGTGTTGCTAATTTCTGTGCACGGGGAGATGGTGTACTCAGTGGACGTATGGCCGTCAAGAGCTTCGTGATGGAAAGTTTTGCCTTGTGCCGTGTGGGTGGCAAGGACCGCCTCCCTCCGTGTCAACGCAAATTCGCTATGGACAAATAGAGGTTGGGACATTAAGGTACTATCAAGGGCAATCGAAAGAAGATCTCCGTCGTGGAACCTCAAGCTCTCCTTCTTGGACTAGACCCGAAGACGTCGAGACCCCGAGTGCGCCAACATGGATCCGAAGACCGATCCGGCGCCCGAACCCCTCCGAAACCAAGATCTTCGCCCCTAATGTAATCCCCTATTCGAGACCCTATTTTATAATATGATATTGTCTTGTTGCATATAAGTTGTACATGCTTGCATACATGTTTTGCGGGTTGTGGATATTTTGTCGATACACCTCATAATTAAATATGGAGAGTATATGCGGGCTATTCTAGTCTTATATATCGGCTCCATTTAATTTTGTGTAGCAAACCGATGCCATGTTTTGCCTTGTTAATAAACATTTAAATTGCGTGGTAGATAAATAAATTGAACCATATAATTAATTGTCGGGACTCAAGTTCCGCTTAATATTGCCTAATTGCACCGCATCTGTGCTATGCCATGCATCATATCATAGCATGCCGGATCTTCTGCCGTAGTATGAAATATTGCATTCGGTGTTTCTTCTAGTGTTTGCTTCTTCGCGGATTAGGTCGATGAGTGGATGCGAGTATCGACAAGTTCTCCGGATATGAACCTTCGGCTCTGTTTCCTACGCGAGCATCCCTTCCCCTTCTACCTATTTTTGCAGTTATAGTCTTTATTTCCTCCTGTTGATCTATTGCTATCCGTGTGGCGATGCTTTAGTTCCATACCCGATATATCCCGTGCAGCCTCTAGATTGCCTTGGACACCTCCTATTACCTGTTGTTTGGTAGATAGCTGGCCTTGCGAGTCGTAGTTGCTTGCTCATGTGCGATCTTGTGTTGTCGAGTACCACAGTTGTTGGAATGCTGGCAGATGTTTATGGTGGAGATGATCATGACTTTAATACAACTATTGAATTGTTGGATAACTAATGAAAGAGGCACCGGTGGGCAATATATGCTATTTGGTTTTTATGTCCACTTGTGTCCCGTAGGCCTCGAGTACTTGATACATGTTCCTTGACTATTCGCACTATCCACATCCGGGAGAGTCTATGAATCCCCCTTAGCCAGAGCTTGATTCATTTCTTATTTCTTGGGGCCACAAAACTAGTTTGGGGCTTTATTACTATCCTGTACCCATGCCATGCTTTACTACTTTATTTACGATTGTGTGTGGAGCACCTGTACTATTTTGGATCATGACACGTTTTCGCTGTATCGACAAGCCCAGTCACACTTTCAGGTTCCCAGTCGTTTACCGCCGTCCACACAAACCCTGGGTCCGTCTCGGAGCCGGCCAACTTCATCGGGGTAGCTTAGTGGGGTGGCCCTGAAATATTTTATGAATCCTGTGATTGCTTTGTCGTGAAAGCCTCGTTGGGTTTTGATTTGGTTTTCCGAGGTTGATCGTGTGTGTGTTGCTATTTGTGCACCCCTACAGGGTAAATCTTTCTGAAAGCCGTGTCCGCGGTTATGGACGACTTGGAGCACAGTATCTCGATCATAGACAAGCATAACTAAAGTAGTGTTATAAATTTGACTTAATATGTGACTAGTAATTCAGCTTCACTACAATGGAATGTATAATAAAAATGCCAACAACTGGTGGATCTATGGTGATCTGTGTCATACTATACCTGCCTAGTAAGTATTGCAACTCCAATGGAATGTGATAAAAGTGCCAACAACTGCTGGGTTTTGGGATTCCTCAGGACAATTATATCTGACTAGTAAATGTTCCAACTACAACGGAATGTTAACTAAAAATGCCCACTACTTATGCTATCAGGATGACTCATGCTATACAGCTGGCTAGTGAATGCTGCAACTATATTGGAATGCATAAAACTGCCAACTGTGTGAGTTCCTCGGTTTGACTTCCTCGTTTGGTCTCGAGGGGGAATACCAGGATGGGTATGATTGGTGTTAGTATAAGGTTGGTTCCGAATAGGTCTTTCTTATCTCTCTCTAATAGCCGACGGTTAATCGAGCCTCTATAGGTTGTTTAGTGCATGTTGCGCTGCCGCTTCAGTCCACCATACCTATGTAGGCGAGAGCCGCCGAATTCTAGCCTCACCGTGTACTGGCCTCAGTACTGACGCTCCTCTTTTTCCTTTGCCCTTTGTCGGCACCCCTTTTGTCTTTAGCAGGTTGAGATCGGCATCGTTAGCAGGGTTACCCTTCCGGCTTGGCCTGGGCAGGGTTATGGACGCCATTGGTTATTCTTCAGGGCTCTTAGCCCTATTTGCATCTTGTCCGTAGTCGGACGCTCTATCGTTTGCAAGGTGATTTGGATCTTTGTATAGTGTATATGTATTCTTGACTCATGGAGTCATTGTTGTATATATATGTTCTATGGGTTCCATCGTGCACTAATGTGTAATGGTATTACTTTGTTTTCCACCCGCACGAAAGTGCCTGGTGGGCGTGCTTGAATCGTTTCTATGCGGGTTTGGCGGGGAAGCGCTAAAACTTGCATAGGGCCGATTCGAGGGTGTCTCAAATGTCAACCTCCTCCGCAAGTTCTATACATAGAAACTAAAACTTGTAATCCCTTGCGATAGTAATCAATAAAGATGTCTCTCTCCTCCACACCCATGCCAACTAGCCAAAATTTCATGCTCACACACACTTGCTCTCAAATACGAGCCCTTGCCATCGTCAACACTTGGAAGCGTGACTCACTGCAGCCAAGTAGTGCGACCCAAGGGCATCGAGGCAACCCGAGCCTTGGGTCGTCCATGAAAAACGCCTACCGAGAACCACCATTGGAGTCGCCTTTCTCGACTAGCTCCCCGAGTCAAGATGATTGGTCGTGCTTCCCACAACACTAAGTCCTCCTCAACCTCAAATGTTGCGACTCGCACAACCAAGTACTCTAGCGAGCACTCGCCAACTAAAACTTGGCCCATCCAGGAAAACGTCAAGACAAACCTAGTAAAATGCGTTACTTAGAGACGTCAATTTCCTGTGGGCCTTAGTCGTTTCTTGTTCAGGCTCAAGTGCATAGGTTCTAAGAACCGGTTTTTCTTTACGGCTCTAAGATATGAAACCTCAGACGGTGCAAAAAGGGAAACGACTCTCTAACATGTACGATATGGAGATGACCCATATTTCTGACCACTTGCAAGAAATCCTCAACCTCAGAGTGCCTATACTAGGGACGTCTCCAATGTCAGGCGGACCTGAGTCGGATTCTACAAAGACCGTCTCCAGAACAGTGTGCTTCGAAGCGGCTTTTATAGTGACGGTCTCTAGTGTGAGTAAAACATTTTAAAAAATAGCATGCCAATTTGAACTCAATCATAGCTGACATGAACACATAATCATGATTCAGCAGACAGGTAGACATATTAACTAATGAACTTATAGCAGCTCAATCACGGTAACATTAGCTAGATATATAGTTGGGTATTAATCCATACAAATTTAGCCATTACACGTTATGGTAGTACGTACAAAGTGCAGTCCATAAATCAATCATCTAGTATAATGAGTACTCTCTAACAAACCATGATTGTATTTGTAATGGATCGGCCAGTGGAAGTTGCTGAACTAGAATATGTACCTCTCCATTATATTTTTATCAAAGCAAAAAAGGACAATGCTATCCTACTTTAGGTTGAAGCTTCTCACAACCTTCTCTCATCCAATCTTCAAGATTGCATTTAACCCAGCTCCATCTTCATCCTAACCATCTTTGTTTCTTTGCTCTTCATTTGCCAAACATGGACATCAATAGTTCATCAAGGCGACTATTTAGGTATTTTCTTGTGAACTCAGCTCTAAATGTCTAGGCAAGTACAGAGAATTGAAGATTTAGCATGCTTGTGATTACTGGAAGTATTTAAATATCACAAGGTAGCTTGTTGATAACATGATCAAGAATATATCATCTTACTAGTTTGCACTTCTTTTTCATGACAAATGAATAGGGCAGCCTATGGACGTAGTACTTGATTTTTGGTGGAAATTCGGGTTCACACCAGTCTAAGAGGAAGTCTATCTGAACTTATTTCAGATACATGTCGTTTCCAAAAAGGCTCAGCTTATCAAAATTAGTGTTCCCCTTGTGTTGAGGCCCTGATGCAACAACACATAAAAATTTCAATGCGGTGGAATATTAATGTCTACCGTCTAAACGCGTACAAAATAGATGACTACAATTTTGATGTTCTTTTGATATCTCTAAACTCAATCCTCTCAGTGGACTCTTCATCTGTTGATTGGAATTCAAAACCACCAAAGTTAATGCGAAAAATTGTCATTACTAGAGAGCGTGACTGCATCATCAGTGCAGGTTTTCCCATCTATTAAACAGATACAGACAAATAGCATCTTAATACAATCAATATGCAAGTAGACTAATAAAGTGACAATCAAAATATACCAATAAAGTGACAATTAAATCCCTATTGCCGGAGTAGTAACAATTGAATCTCTATTGCTGGAAGTGAAAATTGCAGATTTTGAGATTTATATAAGGGGAAAAGAGTTGGGATAGATGCAGGCTGGCTGGGGGTAGTCTCTCCCGATGGCGTCGTTGGGTCTTTACAACTCAGTAACCCTGAACTTTAAATTCGAGAAGCAAAATGCAAATCCCATGGCAAAAATCCTAAATCAAAGCTACCAATTTAGGGTTTTGGGGGTTTGGTTTTTTATGCATACTGCCTGGACGATGTAGGGGTCCTCAGAGGCGACGGAGAGCGTCCTCACCGTAGGGGACTGAAGGCAATGATGGTGGAGGGCGGCAGCTGTGGACAGTGGTCTGGGTGGGCGGGGAAGAACAAAAGTGGCACATATCTGAAATATTTGTCCAAGTATTTTCAGATATTTGGCGCCAAGTACTATCCTCAGACGGCTAAAAGTGTAAAAAGTCTCTAAGAACGCGTGTTCTCTGAACATTTCACATTTTGTCACCAAGTACTTGACGACTAGTAATTTGAAAAATCTAATATTCGAAACTCTAGATATTTTTGAAACTCTGGTGTTTGATTTTCCTAAAATTTAAGAATTATTCACAATTTAAAGCAAGAAAAGGTGTGTATACATGCTTGCTAAAGTGAATTTGAGTCCCCTAAGACTAAATGAGGTTCATAAATTGAAGAAAAAAATTGGCGTAGTATAAACCTTGGATCTTTACCCTAAAAGGCATGACGACTACTGTTCATGCGCTTTGCTCCAGAGAAATAAGGTGCGAGTGTTTTGAATTCGACTAATTCAAATGTTTAATAACGAAGTGAGATCATTTGGTTACTTAATTATGAAATTTTCACCAATATAACCTTTTTTCATGTATTCTTTGAAGGAAATCTCCTTGAGTGAATATTCGGACAGCCGGAAATACTCAGAACTCCGGATTTTGTTGATCCTAACATTTGAGAATAATTCATAATTTAAAGGCAAAGGAAGGTGTTTACACATGCTTGCTAGAGTGAAATTGAGTCCTAAGAGTAAACGAGGTTCATACCATGCTACAGAGCAATAAGGTGCAAGTGTTTTGAATTTAACTAATTCAAATGTTTAATGCCGATGTGAGATCATTTAATTACTTCAATACGAATTTTCCACCAATTTAAAATCTTGTTGATGTATTCCTTGACAATTATAATAAAATCGAGCACTAGAAATATTTGGTAGTGTGCATGAGCATGATCAGTAATATAATTGAACACTAGAAATTTTAAGGAACTCCATATAAAGGAGTAGATTAATATATATAGAAGGTTCACTAGAGACACCACAATATATTGTCTTACATGCAACAACAGGTAATAATTAACTGAACAAAAACAAAGCAGGGACAACAGTAGGAGGCCGAGACACGGAGACGCCTAGCAGGGGAAGCAACAGGAGGCCGGGATAACCTACTCGAGGGGATACCGGCCACTCCTAACATAATCCCGGAGGAATTCGGCCTCGGCTTTTGCCAACGTCCACCGCGTGCTGGATCATGCTGTCGAGGTCCATGTCGACGGTTCTGCCACAGAATGGGTAAAACAGTTTCCCCTATGGTAGAAAGGGATTTTCCCACACCATAGCCGCCTCAGCACGTAGCGACTCTTATTGTCCCTGGAGTACTTGCAATCATCCACTTCATCATAATCCTCCTACTGATTTTTAAGAACATAACTTAGAGCTCATACATATGATTGAATTTTATTATAACTCAAGAATTGACAACATATATGTAAGACAATATTAAATTGATATCAAAGAGAATGCATCTCAACAATAGTTTGATCATTTCATATATCATTTCATCTCAACAAAATGACATTTAATTAGATCAGAGTATATGTAGAACAAAGATTGTGGCCTCATAAGTTTCTTCAAGCATGGAGTAAGCTAACCAAGTACCAATTGCACAACCTATTGTTCTTGTACATTGCCCTGGGTTCGCTAACTCATCCCTAAAAATTTTTTTTACACCAATGTGTCTGCCTCTCTTTTGGGGAAAATTTGAATCATTGGCCACAGTAAGAAATTGAAATGTAATCCGACGAAACAATATTTAGGGATATACATATTCAGGTACCAAAAATATCCTAAATATTGTAATTATAAATAACAAAAAACCAAACAATCTTTAGGTACATGTAGAAACAACTTATGATCGAAACCATGCATATACATATGCATCATACAAGTCATTCAAAGATCACAAACAATTCAAAGATCATATATATAGTTCCATATGAGAATAAATCAAGGGCCTCATATTTTTTTCAGAGATGGAGTTGGAGAACCAAAGTACCAATAGAACAACCTATATTCTTTGTGCACATTGCTTCCTCAGGTTCACCAACTCATCCCTACAAAAACAAAACCATCATATGTGTCTCCCCTTGCAATCTTTTGGGGAAAATTTCAATCATCGGCCTCAGTGAGAAACTGAAATGTAATTCTTATACACTATGAATGCATGTAATAACAATTCAAAGATAATAGTTCTATGAATGTAGAATAAATCTGGGGGCCTCATAAATTTCTTTAGGGATGCGTTAGTGAACCAAGTACTAATTGTACAACCTATTGTTCTTGTACATTGCCTCGGGTTCACTAACTCATCCCTGAAAAAATCTGACACCAATGTATCTGCCTCTCCTTTGGGGAAAATTTGAATCATTGGCCAGAATAAGAAATTGAAATATAATCCTACGAAACAATATTGAGGGATATACATATTAAGGTACAAAAACTATCCTAAATATTGTAATTATAAATAACAAAAAACCAAACAATCTTCAGGTACATGTAGAAACAACTTATGATCAAAACCATCCATATACATATGCATCATACGAATCATTCAAAGATTAAAAACAATTTAAAGATCATATATATAGTTCCATATGAGAATAAATCAAGGGCCTCATAATTTTTTTCCAGAGATAGAGTTGGAGAACGAAAGTACCAACAACGCAACCTATATTTTGTGTGTACATTGCTGCCTCAGGTACACCACCCTATATTTTTTTAGAGATGGAGTTAGCGAACCAAAGTACCAATTGCACAACTTATATTGTTGTACATTGCCTCGGGTTCACTAACCATCCGTAAAAAAATCTGACACCATCATATGTGTCTCCCCTTGCACTCTTTTGGGGCAAATTTCAATCATCGGCTTCAGTGAGAAACAGTTCAAAGATCATAGTAAATTTAAAGATCATAGTGAAGAACCGTATGAACAACAACGAGTTAAGTAAATGTAAATTTACTAGATGGCAGATGAGAAGATTGTGGTTTTTTGACTAGACAAATGGGGGTTTTGTTACTAGATGGCAGATGCATCAATCGACCGTTCAAACCATATATATACTACCCTACTTTAAGAGCAAAAGAATCTATATACGATTGAGAAAATCCTACGTATGGACAGTAAAAACTGCGGCTGGGACTAGAGAAGCTAGCAAAGTAGTACCTCGGACTCCTCATCGGAGACCTCCTTCAACTCGTCATTCTCCGCAATTGCGTCGATGATTTCTTGGTGGAGGATGGGGTCGTTGATGTAGAGCACCGAGTTTCCTCTGCCTGCCGCATGCCCCTCATCCAGATCTGCTGCTGGCACCATGACATTGTCGGCCACCTGCTGCTCGACGGCGATGGCGACTGGCTGGATGGATGAGCTCAAAGCCTCGAAGGCGCAGCGACGAGTGGCGTGCGTGCCCAGAGAAGCCATCTCTGCCTTCTTAGTGAGGACCGAGCCATCTACTGCTGCACCTCCAACTGGCTTCACCCCCGGCTCGTCTCCACACGTACGCTTCATGGCGTAGCTAGGGAGGGCGGTGGTGCAAGAGAAGGAACTTCGGCGCGCGCGAAAGGTGTAGATTGGGGTTTTGTGACTGGACAGATTGGGGAAAATGACATGAGCTCATGGAAGAAAAAGGCCAAGCGGTTTTATATACACAGGACCATTGGTAGTCTTCGAGTGGACACGTGGGTGTGGACTCGTGTGGGTAGGGGATACCATGATCTCCACTTTCTAATTGCATTAACAATACGTGTAGGGTTTTCCTAAAAAAACACGCGCATGCTACCTAGGAAAGGTGCACGACGCTAGTTTTCGAGACGGGCGGCATAATGGTCCGCCTCAGTAGCTAGAGGTAATTAATATTTCTGACCGGCTGCGATTGAGTTATTTAGAGAGACGGCCAATAATTTTTGTCGTCTTAGGTTCAATATAGAGGTAGTTTGTTTTAAAGACCATCTGAGGGGCACTCGTACTAGAGACAGCGTATATTAAAAACCGTCAGAGATTAAAGTTAGAGGTGGTCAAAAAATTATGACCGCCTGAGGTTGATGAACACAGCTGGTGGTTTGTATTTTGGGGGTAAACCAGCTCTAGGCACAGTCTCTAAGTAACGAGTTTTTACTAGTGAAGAGCTATATTTAGAGTCGCCAAGTGGCTGGCCACCGGTCCAAGACGAGAGACTCGCTGATGAAACAGTGCACCACATCCTCGCCAACTACGGATGCATGACTTGAACGGTTTAGTAACACGCTCGGGTACTCGCTAATCGAGCCCACTAGCGTCTGTGAAAAACACCAAGTAAAGGATCACACCTACAGTCGGCAAGCGACCACTCTCTGAGTCATGCCGAGTCGACCTAAGCTACATAAACAACTGCAAAAACACTAATTCGCCGGTAACCATGCGCGTGTGACCCTAACATCAAGAGAATATGGCTAGGGACTCGCGAAACGACCCCGAATGCACCCAACGATGCAAAAGCAACCGACTCCTCGAGTCAATACGAGTCGACCTAGCCACAAGCACAACATGCAAATCGAACCAAGACCTAGAAAATATTTATACAAACTCATCAGTCTTCGCCAAATTCACGGCCCATTACACAAATTATTACATGTGCAGACTAACAAGTTACTCCAACGTCTGAGAAGAAGAAGAACCTTTCGCCTCCTTGACCTGCACTAAGGGTTCCCACCTGCTAACAGGATACGTTGAGAGCGACTTCACGATCACTGCCTGGAAAGGACGCTCCGCCGGTAGGTCGCAATGCTCTGAGATGGGATCTCTAGGCATGACCCGAGTCTCCTGGTAGGGGAGGAGTCCGCTCATGACCAGCACCCGATCTGCGCACCGGGCGGCCTTCTGTAGCACCCCGGTAAAACCACTACTAGAAAATCGCTGTGTTTTTGTTTGGCGCATCATCATGACCGCATGCTCATGTCATCATGCCAGATTGCATTTGAGCACTGTCATATCATCATGCATATGTTTGCCTAAAACTATTTTCTAAAAGCCTATATTTGTTTTCTAAATATCCCCTGTCTTTATTTCAAATTAAAACCCCAGTCTCTTCTGGATATTTTATTTGTCTAAAAACAGATTACAGAAGTCTTTTAAATAAATAAATAAAACTTGTATTATTTTTGGGAGGCAGACAGCTAGGGCCAAAAGCCCAGCCGGCCACCTCCAGATCAAACCCTAACCCACACCTACCCAAACCCTAGATCCCTACCACCCCACCTACTCCCCACAGCCGCCGCCACCACCCTGCCTCGCACCCGCGCTGACCCAGCCGCCGCTGCTACAACGGTACACGCACACCTACACACCACTATAACGCACGCAGCCGCGCGTGACACGCCTAGCGCACACGATACACGACCACCCGCGCGCCCCTGCCTGCATACCCCGCGAGCCCGGCCCCACCATGACCCGCGACCCTGCTCCTCGCTCGATCCCCATCACGATCCAACCACCCCGTCTCTTTCCTCTCATCATCGCCTCGCTCCAGCCCTCGCTCCGTCGCCTCACCCCGCTCGAGCACGAGCCCGAGCGCTTCCTCGCGAGCCACGCCCCTCGTCCCCAGCGTCGCCACCTCTGTCGGCCCGCACCACCTCTCGCTGTTGTCGTCTCCCCTCCAGCCTCACCTCTCTGCGACGCCCTCTGCAGCCGCAGCAACCCTGGCCTGCACTGGCCTTGTCCGTCCTCCGCACCGTGCTCGCGGCCCTGGGTCATCGTCGACCTGCCGCCGCCCTCTGCTCCTCCCCTAGGCCCTGCTCCCCTCTCCTATTTTGCGCCGACCTTGCCAACGACTCCTCGCTCGCGAGTTCCTCCGGCCCCTGTCCCTGCGCCCCCGAGCTCAGGATCTCTTCGTCGGCGCCTCCGGCCGCAACCGGGCCCTCGCCGCTCCGCAACCTCGCATCGCCGCCATCGGCCTCGCCAACCACGGTCCCATCTCCTCCGTCGCCAGAGCACCGCCCTCCGCTGCAACCTCCCCGCGTCCACCAGCCGTGGCCTCCTCGGGCCGCCACCTCCAGGTCCCCTCGCGAGCGTCGTTCTGTCGCTTCCCCTTCGTGCAGGCCAGCGTCCTCGGCAGCCTCGAGCCGCACCCCTGTGTTCCACGCGTGGAGGCCGCATGAACAACATGTAGTTGTAGGTCGTTTGAGTTCCACGGCCAACATCTTGTTGCCAACCATTCTTGTCCCGCGTGTGAGGGTCTGGTCCTCCGAAGCATCCCCACGGCAAAATCCTATTGCGATGTCGCCAAGATCTTCCGAGGACAAATCAATGCCAAGTTTCACCAAGACCGTCTTCGCCTACCACCGCAAGATCTTTCGGAGTTATCGTCGCCCGAAGGCCACCGACACAAGTTCTCCGTCACGGACAAGTTCTCCTACACAGAGCCAATGACCCGAAGCTCTTGTTCACGGAACAACAAGACTCCTTCCCGGATCTGAAGATCGAACCCCGAAGACCCGATCCCGGAGTCAGAAGCCGAGACCAATCCCTCGAGACCCCCAAGATCTTCGGAACCCTAATGTGATCCCCTTTTCCGAGACCCATATTTTATAAATACCATATATACACTTGTTGCATATTAAATTATTCATGCTTGCATGCATGTTTGGTGGTTTGGGGGCATTATGCCGATTCACTCATAATTAAATATGGAGCCCATATGTGGACAAATATAGTGTTATATTGGCTCTATTTAAAAATTGCGTAGCGAACCGGTGCCATGTTTTGCCTTGTTAATACAACATTTAAATTGCGGGGTATCTAAATAACTGGAACCTGTTAATTAATTGTCGGGACCTCGGTTCCGCTTAATACTGCCTAATTGCACCGCATCTGCATCATATCATAATCATGCCGGATCTTCTGCCGTAGTATTAAATATTGCATCCGGTGTTTCTTTTAGTGCTTTGCTTCTTCCGGATTAGGCCGATGAGTTGATGCGAGTATTGGCAAGTTCTTCGGATAATGAACCTTCGGCTATGTTTTCCCAGGCGAGCATCTTCCCCTTTCTACCTATTTTGCATTTATAGTCTTTAGTTCCTCCTGTTGATCTACTGCTATTTGTACTGTGATGCTCTAGTTTCCGTGCACCATTTATATTCCTTGCAACCCTATATTGCCTTGGACACATCCTATTGCCTGTTGTTTGATAGATAGTCGGCCTTGCGAGTCGTAGTTGCTTGCTCAGGTGCTGCTTCGTGTTGTTGTTGTTCCACCGTTATTGGAAGGTTGGCACATGCTTAATGGTGGAGAGGATCATGACTTTAAATACAACTATTAAATTGCTGGGATAACTTATGAAAGAGGCACCGGTGGGCAATATATGCTATTTGGTTTTCATGTCCACTTGTGTCCCGTAGGCCCCAAGTACTTGATACCTGTTCCTTGACTATTCGCACTATCCACATCCGGGAGACTCTATGAATCCCCCTTAGCCAGAGCTTGATTCATTTCTTATTTCTTGGGGCCACAAACAAGTTTGGGGCTTTATTACTATCCTGTACCTATGCCATGCTTTACTGCTTTATTTACGATTGTGTGTGGAGCACCTGTACTGTTTTGGATCGTGACACGTTTTCGCTGTATCGACAAGCCCAGTCACACTTTTGGGTTCCCAGTCGTTATAGCCATTGACGCAAACCTTGGGTCCGTCTCAGAGCCGGCCAACTTCGTTGCGGGTAGCTTAATGGGGTGGCCTCCTGAAATATTTTATGAATCCTGTGATTGCTTTGTCGTGAAAGCCTCGTTGGGTTTTGATTTGGTTTTTCCAAGGTTGATCGTGTGTGTGTTGCTATTTGTGCACCCCTGCAGGGTAAATCTTTCTGAAAGCCGTGTCCGCGGTTATGGACGACTTGGAGCACAGTATATCGATCATAGACAAGCATAACTAAAGTAGTGCTATAAATTTGACTTAATATGTGACTAGTAATCAGCTTCACTACAATGAAATGGATAATAAAAGTGCCAACAACTGGTGGACCTGGGGTGTATCGTGTCATGTTATACCTGCCTAGTAAGTATCGCAACTCTAATGGAATGAAATAAAAGTGCCAACAACTACTGGGTTTGGGATGTCACATGCTAATTGTATCCGACTAGTAAGTACTACAACTACAACTGAATGGTTAATTAAAACTGCCCACTACTTATGCTATGAGGATGACTCATGCTATCTATATCTGACTAGTAAGTGCTGGAACTATAATGGAATGAATAAAACTGCCAACTGTGTGAGTTCCTCGGTTTGACTTCCTCGTTTGGTCTCGAGGGGGAATACCAGGATGGGTATGATTGGTGTTAGTATCAGGTTGGTCCCGAATAGGTCTATCTTATCCCTCTCTCATAGCCGGCAGTTGCATCGAGTGTCTATAGGTTGTTTAGTGCATGCTGCGCTGCCGCTTTAGTCCATCATACCTATGTAGGCGAGAACGCCGAAATCTAGCCTCGCCGTGTACTGGCCTCAGTACTGCCGCTCCTCTTTTTCCTTTGCCCTTTGTCAGCACCCCTTTTGTTTTAGCAGGTTTGAGCTCGACGTCGTTAGCAGGGTTACCCTTCCAGCTTGGCCTCGGCAGGGTTATGGACACCATTGGTTATTCTTCAGGGCTCTTAGCCCCATTTGCATCTTGTCCGTAGTCGGATGCTCTATCGTTTTCAAGGTGATTGGATCTTTGTATATTATATTTGTATTCTTGAATCATGGAGTCGTTGTTGTATATATATATGTTCTATGGGTTCCATCGTGGACTAATGTGTAATGGTATTACTTCGTTCTCCACCCGCACGCAAGTGCCTGGTGGGCTTCCTTGAATCGTTTCTATGCGGGTTTGGCGGAAAGCGCTAAAACTTGCATAGGGCTGATTTGAGGGTGTTACACCTTCGCATTCAACTTCAGAATGTCAGCGATCTGCACAACCCCAATCACTGAGGGGAAGCCACTCGTGACATCATCAAGATCAAAGTCATCTGGGAAGTGCACGAGCCCCAGGCTTAGTGCTGCAGTCGCCCCGCAACAGAATGCCGAGCGCATCATCCACTCGACTAGCTTCTACCTAGCGACTCGAACCTTGGGGACTGGGGGAATCGAAATTCTAAGACTTGACTCACTGCTACCCAGCGACCCGACCCTCGGGAACTGAGGGAATCGAAATTATAAGTCTCCAGCCACTGCTACCCAGTGACCTAACCCTCGGGGATTGAAGGAATTGGGATTCTAAGCCTCCAGCCGCTACTACTTAGCAACTAGAGCCTCAGGGACTGGACATACATGGAGTGCCTGGCCAAGCAACTGATGAAGCTCAATCGCTCCCACGGATGGCAGTGGGTACGCCACATCTCCGGCCACGTGTCACATCAGCCTGACGCTTCCGTCAATGAACTCCGCCACCACTGGCGATTGCATCTGGGTGGCCATGAAGGTTCCTGATACGTTGCAAATGTATCTATAATTTTGGATGTTCCATGCTTGTTTTATATCTACTTTCTTATGTTTTGTCCACACTTTGGAGTAATTTTACACATTTCCTGGAACTAACCTATTAACAAGATGCCAGAGTGCCAGTTGCATGTTTTCTGCTATTTTTGGTTCCAAAAAAACCAGGAAATGAATATGCTCGGAATTGGACGGGACAAAATCCAAAGTCAATATTGTACCGAGGGGAACACGGAGACAGATGACGAGACGGAGGAGGGCCTCGAGGGGGCCACACCCCTGGCCGCGCAGCCATGCCTGGCCCGCGCCTGGGGGGTGCAGCCGCCTCAGGCACCCCCTCGGCCTCCCCTCTCGCCTATAAGAAGCCTCCGATACAGAAACCCTAAGTACCCGATCAAAATTCAACGAAAGAGTCTATAGCTGCCGTCATCTCCATCCCTAGATCGGGAGGGATCTGAAGCTCTTCCTGGCACCATGCCAGAGGGGAGAATTCACCCTGGAGGCCTTCTTCATCACCATGCAAGCCTCCGGTGTGATGCGTGAGTAGTTCATCCTTGGACTACGGGTCCATGTAGTAGCTAGATGGTTGGTTCTCCTCCTTTGTGCTATCATGTTTAGATCTTGTGAGGTCTGTTCATGACCAAGACATCTATTTGTAATCCTACATGTTGTGTTTGCAGGGATCCGACGGATATTGAGATGCTATTTCAGATTTATTACTGATTCTATCATGTCTTTGTTATTTGTGATCATGCATGCTCTTTGTTGTTAGTAACTATCTTGGCCGAGTAGATGCTACCAACTCCAAGAGGGAGTATTTATGCTCGATAGTGGGTTCATGCCTCTAGTAATCTGGGGAAGTGACAGAAATCTATAAGGTACTAGATGTGCTATCGCTACTAGGGAGAAAACGACAATCCTTTGTTCATAGAACAATCATATTGCTTACTTTACACACTTTGATTAATGCAATTATCTGTTGCTTGGAACCTAATACTAGAGGGGGTTCGGATGATAACCTAAAGGTTGATTATTAGTCATAGATGCAGTTGGATTATGGTCTATGTATAACGTTGTAATGCCCAATAAAATCTCATAGGAGTCAAGATGATTAGTATATGCATGTATGCTTTCTCTATGTTTGTCAATTGCCCTGCTGTAATTTGTTCACCCAACATGTCATTGATGGCTCAGTGTCGGCGCCAGAAAAGTGCTGGTGTGATGTTGATGTAGAGCTTGTTGGGAACTCCAAGAGGAAGGTATGATGATCACAGCAACAAGTTTCCCTCAGTTATGAAACCAAGGTTTAATCAAACCAGTAGGAGAAAGGAAACACCCCAAAGGTGTTGCTAGATGAGCCTTGGTAGGACGCACTACCGGTGCTAGTAGCAACGTGGAGACCTGCACAACACAACCACAGAACTTTGTCCCCAACTTGCGATGAGGTTGTCAATCTCACCGTGTTTTGCAGAAAACAAAGAATTAAACGTATCGAATGGAAAGAAGTAAAAGTTTGCAGAAAGTAAACACAAAGGAGTAACAGATTGTAGATTGTATGTAAAGAAAAAGGACCGGGATCCATAGTTCACTAGAGGTGGCTCTCCTTAAGATAGATAACCTGATGGGTGAACAAATTACAGCGGGGCAATTGACAAACATCGAGAAAGCAATACATGCATATACTAATCATCTTGACTCCTTTGAGATTCAATTGGGCATTACAACATTATACATAGACCGCCATCCAACTGCATCTATGTCTAATAATCCACCTTCAGGTTATCATCCGAACCCCCTCCAGTACTAAGTTGCAAGCAATAGATTATTGCTTTACGAACTGCGTGTAAAGTAAACAATACGATTGTTCTATGAACAACGGATTGTTGTTTTATCCCTAGTAGCAACAACACATCTAGTACCTTATAGATTTCTGTCACTTCCCTAGAATACCAGAGGCATGAACCCACTATCGAGCATAAATACTAACTCTTGGAGTTGCTAGCATCTACTTGGCGAATATAGCTACTAACAATGGAAATCATGCAAGATCACAAATAACAAAGACATGATAGAATCAATAATCAATCTGAAATAGCATCTCAATATCCATCGGATCCCTGCAAACACAACATGCAGAATTACAAATAGATGATCTTGATCATGAACAGAGCTCACAAGATCTAGACATGAAAGCACAAAGGAGGAGAACCAGCCATCTAGCTACTACATGGATCCATAATCCAAGGATGAACTACTCATGCATCACATCGGAGGCTTGCATGGTGATGAAGAAGGCCTCCAGGGTGAATTCCCCTCTCCGGCGGGGTGCCGGGAAGAGCTTCAGATCCCTCCCGATCTAGGGATGGAGATGACAGCGGCTACAGACTCTTTCGTGGATTTTTGATCGGGCACTTAGGGTTTTCGTTCCAAGGGCATCTTATAGGCGGAAGGGGAGGCCGAGGGGGTGCCTAGGCTGGCCACACCACCCCCTGGCGCGGGCCAAGCCTGGCCACGCGGCCAGGTGGTGCGGTGCCCCCCTGGCCCCTCTCCGTCTCGTACTCTAACAACTGATGACTTCCGGAAAAATAGGCACTTTGGCTTTTGTCCCGTCCAATTCCGAGAATATTCATTTTCTGACTTTCCTGGAACCAAAAACAACAGAAAACAGGCAACTGGCACTGTGGCTCTTGTTAATAGGTTAGTCCAAGAGATCATATGAAAAGTACTCCAAAGTGTGGACAAAACACAAGAAAGTGGATAAAACCAAGCATGGAACATAAAAAATTATAGATACATTTGCAATGTATCAACATCCCCAAGCTTAACTCCTGCTAGTCCTCGAGTAGGTAAGTGATAAAAAGAAAGAACAATCTTTGAGGTGACATGCACCATCATAGACTTGATCAAAGTATTTGTAAAACATTCAAAGCTGGGATCATAGTACTTCAATCATAACATGAAAGACAAACTTCTAGCAATAAGACAAAGAAACTATGATGCAACATGAAAAGGCACGAACAAAAAATTCATGAATAACAATGCTTTGCAAGACGTTTGTTTGTTTCACATAAAGAAAACATAGCATAATAGTATTCATCTTGTCCCTCGTAGGGTAGCAAATATAAATGCATAGCACACCTTCAAAGTTCATAAGAGTGCCTAGATACAAATAGTTTATAACAAGCAATATCAAGTTATGCATCAATCAACTAGTCTTGGGACAATGCACACAGAACTAAGAATGGCCACTATGCTCTCAAAGTAGGTGCATAAAGATAGAAGGTGGAGACTCAATATAATGGTGGAAGAAAGTCCTTTTGTAAAAGGAAGTTGGGATTCAAGTCTCATAAAGAGCTTCCAAAAATTATGGTACTTAAAGCTTTCAGCTCTCATTGCCCCTATCATAAGCAACTTGAAGGTGATTAAGGTTAAAGTGACACAACTAAGAGGATATGCTTGACAAGTTATAAACTGAAATCTCATGCCCCTTACTTACAAAGACCGAACCTCATGCTACTCAGCTTTAGTCACGAGTAAGCTCTTGTCATTGTAAGTACATGTGTATCATAAAGAACCGCCAACGGGGTACCCATTGCACATGATACATGAGCTATCCCATAATCAAAATGACAAGGCAAGCAGACAATGAGCATCTCAACGATCTTTTTATTTGCTATTTGCATAGGTTTTTCTTGAGGATGCTTCATAGAGTGCTCATTATAGTAGTGCTGCAAGTTTCCACCATGATTAGGCATGGCTTAGGCTAGCGGCCCAGGCGTTTCTCTAACACACATACAAACTCCATGATCTTACAAGTTCCACTTTTATTTCACACCGCCGGGATCCGTAAGCAAAAGAACATGATATCAACGGGGGACAAAGTACAGGTGCAATGTTGAAAGCGTTCCCCATGAAACACGGTTCTGCTAATTTCAACTTGTAAAGCGCAAGCATATACGCAACAAAGAAGGACCCAATGGTTCAAGTTTATTAGATGCAAAAAAGAAAAGTGTGCCATCAAGTTCGTGAGAGCTTTTAATCAATAGTTTTCTCATAACAAGTATAATTTGGAAGGTAAACAAAAGCATGAATATACTTGGAATAGCATAAGCTAGTAGGTAGGTATGGTGGACTCTTTGGAATAACTTGGTTTTGGGAGTTGGATGCATGAGTGGAACTCATACTTGGTTGTGGAGGCTAGCAAAAGACTGGGAGTGACAAACTAAGAGAGCAATAATGGCCATAATCATGCAGAGCCACAAAACATCATTGATCAAAGCATAAAGTGATACTACAAGTTGAAAACTAAAGGATCATAAAGGCTATGGTGACTTGGGATAGTCATAACATGGTGTGAGCATGCGCCAAGTCAACCCAAATAAAGCATCAAAGGAGAATACCACTATACTATGCTTTAATATGCTAAAACAACGCATGATTCATCCAAGGCACATTAAGCAATCTCAATTGTTTATAACAAGTCATACTACAGAAAAGAATACTAAGCATAAAGCCAAAACAATATCAAGCATGGCATGAAAAAGCATAGGCCACAGTCAAAAACAAGCTCTTTTTTACCACATAAGCATGAACTTTCCTACTCTTTTCCAAACCAAACCAAACTATTTGCAAACCAATGTATGAAAGAGGGGGTCCAACCAATTTATTCAGCAAACTAAGCAAACCAAGCAAACGAAAACGAAAAAGAAGACGCTCCAAGAACAACACTATTGTGCATGAAACAATAAAAATGAAGCGTTTGGAAGAAACCTGGGATTTTTATTGATGAAGAAGGGAATGCCTTGGGCATCCCCAAGCTTTGACGCTTGTACTTGGATATTTGTTGGCGTGACACGCGTGGCATCCCCAAGCTTGAGCTTTAGTCCATCCTTCATCTCATTACTCATTCCTTCCATACACCTGAATTTTTTTCCTTCATACAAAACTTCACACAATCTTTATTAGCAACATTAGTGAACTCAAGATAATAGGTCTTAAGGTTCAGTTCTAACACCAAATAAACTTCCATTAGAACACTAGCTACTGTATCACTTCCTTCAAAAAGCTCAATTCCCCAAAAGAACTCAAAAAGGAACCAACAAGAAGCAAATGCAGAAAATGGCAGAAATCTGTCAAAACAGACCAGCAGGTAAAGACGAATTTTTTCGAAGACCTTATGTTGCTCAAATCAAAAAGTGTTGAACTAACGAAAGTTAGATAACAACCTAGGGCAGAAGAAAAAAATTCACGCCTCAAAAAGACGTTCAGAGATTGTACACGAATTTTTACGGTGAAGCACAGAAATCTGTTTCGGGACAGGAACTTTCCCAATCATTACTTCTCTCTCATTAGAGGTTACTCTTGGCACAAAAAGAAAATAAAAAGGATAAGGAGAGGTTATTACAGAGGTAATAACTTCCAAGACTCATCTAAAACTTTTGGGTTATCTCCCAATAAGTACTTTTCTTTAACGCCTTTAAGTTAGGCATAAGATGCAAGAAAAAGGATCAAGTGTTCGAAGAAGCATTAAAACCAAATTTCTTGCCCTTACCTCTCCTCCTTTTATTCTTAACCTTGGGGAAAATATGATTGTTTGGTGGAGAAGAAAGGTGCATGGTCCCCTTTCCCACATCTATTATTGCTCCAAGAAGTTCTAATAGGGATCTTCCAAGTGTAATTTGTCCTTTTCCTGCACATTCAATAACAAGATAATCAGTAGAAATCATTTTCCAAACGATCTTTGTAAAAACTCCTTCAGCTATTCCAATAGGTAATATGGTAGAATTATTAGCAAGAGATATTTCTTTTCCTCCTTTAGTAAGCCCCCACATATTCAAAGATTCATAAATATCTTTGGGCATAAGACAAAATTCAGACATGATATCACAGCGAGCTTGAAAAGTTTCAGTGTTTATCTCAATCTTTACTGTAGGGAGCCACTTTGATGGTTCAGAATTTATTGGAATATAATTTTGATGCTCCCTAAGCGTATTATAGCAATCTTTTAAGCTAGCAGTGCCAATCTCAAGACTGTTCAATCTAGCAAATATTCTTGTGAAAGAAATATCAGTTTGGCTAGGCAAGTTGTAAGTGAGGATCAATTTCTTTATAGCATTAATAGCATCATCCTCATTACATTGGAGTAAATCTCCTCCCAAAACAACAACTAAAGCATATCTATAGCAAAGAGCAATTCCAAGGTAAAAACTGCTAAGGAACAAACTTTGAGTCATTTTAGACTCAGTTTTTTCATGTAGATTAGAGATTCTAGACCAAGCTTCCTTAAAACTTTCCTCAATTCCTTGTTTAAAAGTGAAAATCATTTTCTCGGGTGACATAGTGATAGGAGCAAGGCAAGACATAATGGAAACTTAAAAAAAGAACTAATTTTTGTGTGTTTTTGATAAAGAAGGCAAACTTGTAAAACTAATTTTTGTGTGTTTTTGATAATAAAGCAAGAAAACTAAGCAAAAAAAATAACAAAGTCAAGAGATTGGTTATGAGGGACTCCCCTTGTGAAGATGTCCTTGACTCCCCGGTAACCGCGCCAGAAAAATGCTTGATGGCTCAGTGTCGGCGCCAGAAAAGTGCTGGTGCGATGTTGATGTAGAACTCGTTGGGAACCCCAAGAGGAACGTATGATGAGCACAGCAGCAAGTTTCCCTCAGTTATGAAACCAAGGTTTAATCGAACCAGTAGGTGCAAGGAAACACCCCAGAGGTGTTGCTAGCTGAGCCTTGTCAGGGCGCACTACCGGTGCTAGTAGCAACATGGAGACCTACACAACACAACCACAGAACTTTGTCCCCAACTTGCGATGAGGTTGTCAATCTCACCGTGTTTTGCGGAAAAACAAAGGATTAAACGTATCGAATGGAAAGAAGTAAAAGTTTGTAGAAAGTAAATACAAAGCAGTAACAGATTGTAGATTGTATGTAAAGAAAAAGGACCGAGATCCATAGTTCACTAGAGGCGGCTCTCCTTAAGATAGATAACATGTTGGGTGAACAAATTACAGCGGGGCAATTGACAAAAATCGAGAAAGCAATACATGCATATACTAATCATCTTGACTCCTTTGAGACTCGATTGGCCATTACAACATTATACATAGACCGCCATCCAACTGCATCTATGACTAATAATCCACCTTCAGGTTATCATCCGAACCCCCTCCAGTATTAAGTTGCAAGCAACAGATTATTGCTTTACGAACTGCGTGTAAAGTAAACAATACGATTGTTCTATGAACAAAGGATTGTTGTTTTCTCCCTAGTAGCAACACCATATCTAGTACCTTAGAGATTTCTGTCACTTCCCCAGATTACCAGAGGCATGAACCCACTATCGAGCATAAATACTAACTCTTGGAGTTGCTAGCATCTACTTGGCCAATATAGCTACTAACAACGGAAAGCATGCAAGATCACAAATAACAAAGACATGATAGAATCAATAATCAATCTGAAATAGCATCTCAATATCCATCGGATCCCCGCAAACACGACATGCAGAATTACAAATAGATGATCTTGATCATGAACGGAGCTCACAAGATCTAGACATGAAAGCACAAAGGAGGAGAACCAGCCATCTAGCTACTACACGGATCCGTAGTCTAAGGATGAACTACTCATGCATCACACCGGAGGCTTGCATGGTGATGAAGAAGGCCTCCAGGTTGAATTCCCCTCTCCGGCAGGGTGCCGGGAAGAGCTTCAGATCCCTCCCGATCTAGGGATGGAGATGACGGCGGCTACAGACTCTTTCGTGGATTTTTTATTGGGCACATAGGGTTTTCGTCCTGAGGGCATCTTATAGGCGGAAGGGGAGGCCGAGGGGGTTCCTGGGCTGGCCACACCACCCCCTAGCGCGGGCCAAGCCTGGCCGCGCGGCTAGGTGGTGTGGTGCCCCCCTGGCCCCTCTTCGTCTCGTACTCTGGCATCCGATGACTTCCGGAAAAATAGGCACTTTGGCTTTTGTCCCGTCCAATTCCGAGAATATTCATTTTCTGACTTTCCTGGAACCAAATACAGCAGAAAACAGGCAGTTGGCACCGTGGCTCTTGTTAATAGGTTAGTCCAAGAAATCATATGAAAAGTACTCCAAAGTGTGGACAAAACACAAGAAAGTGGATAAAACCAAGCTTGGAACATCAAAAATTATAGATACATTTGCAATGTATCAGTCATCTATCTTAAGGAGAATCACCACTAGTGAACTATGGACCCCGGTCCATTCTTTTACCATCAATATATAAATATTTACTGTTTTATGTTTACTTTCTGCAAGCTATTACTATCTTCCACACAATAGGTTTAATCCTTTGTTTTCAGCAAAACCGGTGAGATTGACAACATCACTGTAAGTTGGGGGTAAAGTTCTGTGGTTGTGTTATGTAGGATTTCAAGTTGGAAACAACACCTTGGAGGTGTTTCCTTGCTCCTACTGGTTAGATAACCTTGGTTTCATAACTGAGGGAAAACTTGATGTTGTGCTCATCATACCTTCGTCTTGGGGTTCTCTAACGAGCTCGATATATTTTGGGCCATCAAGCTCTTTTTGTGGCGCTATTGCCAAGGAGTTGATGTCACAAAATATATCGAGCTCATTGGGGAACCCCAAGAGGAAGGTATGATGAGCACAGTAGCAAGTTTACCCTCAGTTATGAGACCAAGGTTATCAATCCAGTAGGAGCAAGGAAACACCCCAAAGGTGTTGCTAGCTGAACTTTGGCAGGGCGCACTACCGGTGCCAGTAGCAACGTGGAGACCTGCACAACACAACCACAGAACTCTGCCCCCAACTTGCGATGAGGATGTCAATCTCACCGGTTTTGCTGAAATCAAAGGATTAAACGTATCGAGTGGAAGAAAGTAATAGTTTGCAGAAAGTAAACACAAAGTAGTAAACAGTTGATTGTAGATTGATAGTTAAAGAAAGGACCGGGGTTCATAGTTCACTAGTGGTGGCTCTCCTTAAGATAGATAAAATGTTGGGTGAACAAATTACAGTGGGGCAATTGACAAACATCGAGAAAGCATACAAGCATATACTACTCATCTTGACTCCTTTGGGATTCGATTGGGCATTACAACATTATACATAGACCGCCATCCAACTGCATCTATGACTAATAATCCACCTTCAGGTTATCATCCGAACCCCCTCCAGTATTAAGTTGCAAGCAACGGATAATTGCATTACGAATTGCGTGTAAAGTAAACAATACGATTGTTCTATGAACAAAGGATTGTTGTTTTCTCCCTAGTAGCAACATCACATCTAGTACCTTAGATATTTCTGTCACTTCTCCAGATTACTAGAGGCATGAACCCACTATTGAGCATAAATACTAACTCTTGGAGTTGCTAGCATCTACTTGGCCAACATAGCTACTAACAACGGAAAGCATGCAAGATCTCAAATAACAAAGACATGATAGAATCAATAATCAATCTAAAATAGCATCTCAATATCCATCGGATCCCCGCAAACACAACATGTATGAATTACAAATAGATGATCTTGATCATGAACGGAGCTCACAAGATCTAAACATGAAAGCACAAAGGAGGAGAAACCAGCCATCTAGCTACTACATGGAACCGTAGTCCAAGGATGAACTACTCACGCATCACACCGGAGGCTTGCATGGTGATGAATAAGGCCCCCAGGGTGAATTCCCCTCTCCAGCAGGGTGCCGGGAAGAGCTTCAGATCCCCCGATCTAGGGACAGAGACGACGGCGGCTATAGACTCTTTCGTGGATTTTTTATCGGGTACTTAGGGTTTCTGTATCGGAGGCAATATATAGGCGGAAGGAGAGGCTGAGGGGGTGCCTGGGGCGGCCAGACCACCCCCGGCATAGGCTAGGCCTGGCCGCGCGGCCAGGTGGTGTGGCCGGGCCCTAGGCCCTCTCCGTCTTGTATTCTGGCTCCAAGTGTCCCTCGGTGAAATACTGACTTTGGCTTTTGTCCCGTCCAATTCCGAGAATATTCATTTTCTGACTTTCCTAGAACCAAAAACAACAGAAAATAGGTAGCTGGCACTATGGCTCTTGTTAATAGGTTAGTCGAAGAAATCATATGAAAAGTACTCCAAAGTGTGGACAAAACATAAGAAAGTAGATAAAACCAAGCATGGAACATCAAAAATTATGGATACGTTAGCCAATATTTTACCGAGGGGAACACAGAGCCAGAAGGTGAGACGGAGGAGGGCCTCGAGGGGGCCACACCCCCTGGCCGCGCGGCCAGGCCTGGCCAGCGCCTGGGGGGGTGCAACTGCCTCGGCCCCCCCTCGGCCTCCCCTCTCGCCTATAAGAAGCCTCTGATACAGAAATCCTAAGTACCCGATCAAAATTTCAGATTGATTATTGATTCTATCATGTCTTTGTTATTTGTGATATTGCATGCTCTCTGTTGTTAGTAACTATCTTGGCCGAGTAGATGCTAGCAACTCCAAGAGGGAGTATTTATGCTCGATAGTGGGTTCATGCCTCTAGTAATCTGGGGAAGTGTCGTGGGGATTATCCCCGGGTACCCCAAAGAAGCACTCAAGACGGATAAAAAAGGCAAAAAACAAATAAATATAAAACAAAACTGGAGCAGCTAGGCGTCCTGGGCCGACTAGGATCTCCCAGCCGGCATGCACCACCTATTTCCGGGTGGGCCTCCTCCCCAAGCCGGCCCGACTGTGCTCCCTGCCGAGTCCTCCATCCGGCTGGGCCTCCCTGCCCCAGCCGGCCCGCTCCGCGCCGCCCACCTCCCTCCTGGCTTCCCTCCCGCCTGGGCCGTCCCGGCCTCCCGCCGGATCGCTCCCCCGGCTAGGTGATACATTGCAAATGTATCTATAATTTTTGATGTTCAATGCTTGGTTTTATCCACTTTCTTGTGTTTTGTTCCAACTTGGAGTACATTTATTATGATTTCTTGGACCAACCTATTAACAAGAGCCACAGTGCCAGCTGCCTGTTTTCTGCTATTTTTGGTTCCAGGAAAGTCAGAAAATGAATATTCTTCGAATCGGACAGGACAAAAGCCAAAGTGCCTATTTTTCCGGAAGGGATCAAGGGCCAGAAAACGAGTCAGAGAAGGGCTGGGGGCCGGCCACACCACCTAGCCGCGCGGCCAGGCCTGGCCCGCGCCAGGGGGTGGTCTGGCCAACCCCAGCACCCCCTCGGCCTCTCCTTCCGCCTATAAGTTGCCCTCGCGACGAAAACCTTAGGTACCCGATCAAAAATCCACGAAAGAGTCTATAGCCGCCGTCGTCTCTGTCCCTAGATCGGGGGGATCTGAAGCTCTTCCCGGCACCCTGCTGGAGAGGGGAATTCACCCTGGGGGCCTTATTCATCACCATGCAAGCCTCCGGTGTGATGCGTGAGTAGTTCATCCTTGGACTACGGATCCATGTAGTAGCTAGATGGCTGGTTTCTCCTCCTTTGTGCTTTCATGTTTAGATCTTGTGAGCTCCGTTCATGATCAAGATCATCTATTTGTAATTCATACATGTTGTGTTTGCGGGGATCCGATGGATATTGAGATGCTATTTCAGATTGATTATTGATTCTATCATGTCTTTGTTATTTGAGATCTTGCATGCTTTCCGTTGTTAGTAGCTATCTTGGCCAAGTAGATGCTAGCAACTCCAAGAGTTAGTATTTATGCTCGATAGTGGGTTCATGCCTCTGGTAATCTGGGGAAGTGACAAAAATCTCTAAGGTATTAGATGTGCTATTGCTACTAGGGAGAAAACAACGATCCTTTGTTCATAGAAAAATTGTATTGTTTACTTTACACGTAGTTCGTAAATCAATAATCTGTTGTTTGCAACTTAATACTGGAGGGGGTTCGGATGATAACCTGAAGGTGGATTATTACTCATAGATGCAGTTGGATGGCGGTCTATGTATTATGTTGTAATGCCTAATCAAGTCTCAAAGGAGTCAAGATGATTAGTATATGCATGTATTACTTTCTCGGTGTTTGTCAATTGCCCCGCTGTAATTTTTTCACCCAGCATGTTATCTATCTAAGGAGAGCCACCTCTAGTGAACTATGGATCCCGGTCCTTTTACTTTACATACAATCTACAACTGTTTACTGCTTTGTGTTTACTTTCTGCAAACTTTTACTTCTTTCCATTCGATACGTTTAATCCTTTGTTTTCCGCAAAACACGGTGAGATTGACAACCTCATCGCAAGTTGGGGACAAAGTTCTGTGGTTGTGTTGTACAGGTCTCCACGTTGCTACTAGCACCGGTAGTGCACCCAGCCAAAGCTCAGCTAGTAACACCTTTGGGGTGTTTCCTTGCTCCTATTGGTTCGATTAAACCTTGGTTTCATAATTGAGGGAAAACTTACTACTGTGCTCATCGTACCTTCCTCTTGGGGTTCCCAACGAGCTCTACGTCGAAAGTCGAGCGCGTCAAGATATTTTCTGGCGCCGTGACCCGGAGATCAAAAGAAGAAGAGACTCCCACGTCTACGACGAGCACATCAAGATTTTCTGGCGCCGTTGCCGGGGAGTCAAGGACATCTTCACAAGGGGAGTCCCTCATAACCAATCTCTTTACTTTGTTGTTTTGCTTAGTTTTCTTTTTTGCTTTGTTTGCTTGTTTTGTTCTTCAAAAAACACAAAAAAAAATTAGCTATACTTGTTTGCTTTCTTATTTGAAAACCTAAAAAAATTAAGTCTCCTTTAGTTGTCACCCCTTCCTTAGCTCACCATGTTGATCCCTACTTTCACCTTGAAAGACCTTTCAATTGGTAGTGGTTCTATAATTGGGAAAGATAATATTGAAGAATTCTTTAATCATGTTAGCAAACATGAAGATACTGAGGATAGATCCCTTGTAGAACTTGCTCCAAATTTTGAGATTGCTGCAGCTTCTTTAATTCACATGTTAGAAGCTAGGTTTGTTAACCTCAACCCCTTAATGCAAGTAATGTTTCTTAAGCTTAAAGAAACTGAGGACCCCGAAAAGAGGGATTTTATTCTAGAAACTTTGTTTAAGGAGTTCTATGATGTTGCCAAGGAAGCTAGAAAAGTCTTTGAACGTTTCAATATGCTAGGCTCATGTGTAGATGTTGTTGGTACACGAGAAAATATGAACAAAACCACACCTAATGGGGAGGAACCTAAGCTACCAATACCCTTTAACCTAGTAGCAATACATGAGGCCATAGAAAAGAATCTTGATTGGATTGTTCCTGTAAGCCCTTTTGATGAGAATAGTGAACCTAAGAGCATTGAGAGAGGATCCTCTAGAACTTATTTGGATGATATACCTTGCCTTGTTGAAAATATTTTTGGTATTGATCTTAATGCTTCTTCATTTGAGAACACTTGATTCTTTCTTTGGTTCTTTTGCCTAACTTAAAGGCGTTAAAGAAAAGTACTTGTTGGGAGATAACCCAAGAGTTTTAGTTGTGTCTTGGAAGTTATTACCTCTGTAATAACCTCTCCTTATCCTTTTTATTTGCTTTTTGTGCCAAGAGTAACCTCTAATGAGAGTAAAGTAATGATTGGGAAAGTTGCTGTCCCGAAACAGATTTCTGTGCTTCACCGTAAAATTCCTGAGAGAACTCTGTACGTCGGAATGAGCTGTAATTTTTTGAGCTTCTGCCCCAGGTTATTATCTAACTTTCGTTAGTTCAACACGTTTTTATTTGAGCAACAGAAGGTCTTCGAAAAAATTCGTCTATACCTGCTCGTCTGTTTTGACAGATTTCTGCCATTTTCTGCATTTGCTTCTTGTTAGTTCCTTCTTGAATTCCTTTGGGGAATTGATCTTTTTGAGGGAAGTGCTACAGTATATAGTGTTCTAATGGAAGTTTATTCGGTGTTAGCACTGAACCTTGAGACTTATTTATCTTAAGTGCACTAATGTTGCTAATGAGATTGTGTGAAGTTTTGTATGAAGGAAAATTTTCAGGTGTACGGAAGGAATGAGTAAAGAGATGAAGGATGGACTAAAGCTCAAGCTTGGGGATGCCATGCGTGTCACCCCAAGAAATATCCAATAAGTACAAGCGTCAAAGCTTGGGGATGCACAAGGCATTCCCCTTCTTCATCAATAAAAATTCCAGGTATCTTCCAAACGCTTCATTTTTATTGTTTCATACACAATTGTGTTTTTCTTGGAGCGTCTTATTTTTTGTTTTCATTTTGGTTTTTAGTTTTCTTTTGTTTGCTTAGTTTTTTGAATAAATTGGTTGGACCCCCTCTTTCACACGTTGGTTTGCTTATAGTTTGGTTTGGTTTGGAAAAGAGTAGGAAATTTCATACTTTTGTGGTAAAAAGAGCTTGTTTTTGACTATGGCGTATGCTTTGTCATGCCATGCTTGATTTTGTTTTGGCTTTATGCTTAGTATTCTTTGTTGTAGCATTGACTTGTTATAAACAATTGAGATTGCTTAATGTGCCTTGGATGAATCATGCGTTGTTTTAGCATATTAAAGCATAGTATAGTGGTATTCTCCTTTGATGCTTTATTTGGGTTGACTTGGCACATGCTCACACCATGTTATGACTATCTCAAGTCACCATAGCCTTTATGATCCTTTAGTTTTCAACTTGTAGTATCACTTTATGCTTTAATCAATGATGTTTTGTCGCTCTGCATGATTATGGCCATTATTGCTCTCTTAGTTTGTCGCTCCCAGTCTTTTGCTAGCCTCCACAACCAAGTATGAGTTCCTCTCATACATCCAACTCCCTAAACCAAGTTATTCCAAAGAGTCCACCATACCTACCTACTATCTTATGCTATTCCAAGTATATTCATGCTTTTGTTTACCTTCCACTTGTTATGAAAAAACTAGTGATTAAAGCTCTCACGAACTTGATGGCACACTTTACTTTACTTGCCCTTAATAAACTTGAACCATTGTGTCGTCTATGTTGTATATGCTTACACTTATTTATTGGGAATTAGCAGAACCATGCTTTCATGGGGAACGCTTTCAACATTGCACTTGGTACTTGTACCTAGTTGACATCATGCTCTTTTGTATATGGATGTCGTCGGTGAGAAATGAAAGGGGAGCTTGTAAGTCCATGGAGTTATGTATATGCGTTAGAGAAACGCCTGGGCCGCTGGTCTAATCCATGCTGACATGGTGGAAACCTGCAGCGTAACCATAATGAGCTGTCTATGAAGCATTCTTCTTATAAAAAAGAGTCCTATATTGAGAAAAAAAGAGAAAGGAAAAAAGAGATACTATGAAAAGAGGAAAGAGAGAAAAAAGCACCATATTCCCATGGTAAATAAGAAGAATGCTGAGATGCTCATTGTCTGCTTGCCTTGTCATTTTGATATGGGGATTCTTCCGTATCATCGGGCAAGGGGTACCCCGTTGGCGGTTCTCTATGATACACATGTACTTACGATGACAAGAACTTACCAGTGACTAAACTTGAGTAGCATGAGGAGCGGCCCTCGTATACAAGGGACATGAGATTTCTGACTTATACTTCATCAAGCATGTACACCATAGTTTGTTCACTTTAACCTTAATCACTTCAAGATCCTTATGATAGGGGCAATGAGAGCTGAAAGCTATAAGTACCATAATTTTTGGAAGCTCTTTATGAGACTTGAATCCCTACTTCCTTTTACAAAGGCTTTTCTTCCACCATTACATTGAGTCTCCACCTTCTATCTTTATGCACCTACTTTGAGAGCATAGTGGCCATTCTTAGTTCTATGTGCATTGTCCCAAGACTAGTTGATTGATGCATAACTTGTTATTGCTTGCTTGAAACTATTGTATCTAGTCACTCTTATGAACTTTGAAGGTGTCCTATGCATTTATATTTGCTACTCTATGAGGGACAGGCTGAATGCCATTATGCTATGTTTTCTTTGTGTGAAACAAACAAACGTCTTGCAAAGCATTGTTATTCATGAATCTTTTGTTTGTACCTTTTCATGTTGCATCTTAGTTTCTTTGCTTATTGCTAGAACTTTGTCTTTCATGTTATGATTGAAGTACTATGATCTCAGTTTTGAATGTTTTACAAATACTTTGATCAAGTCTTTGATGGTGCATGTCACCTCAAAAATTATTATTTCTTTTTATCACTTACCTACTCGAGGACGAGCAGGAGTTAAGCTTGGGGATGTTCATACATTTCAAATGTATCTATAATTTTTGATGTTCCATGCTTGGTTTTATCCACTTTCTTGTGTTTTGTTCCAACTTTGGAGTACTTTTATTATGATTTCTTGGACTAACCTATTAACAAGAGCCACAGTGCCAGCTGCTTGTTTTCTGCTGTTTTTGGTTCCAGGAAAGTTAAAAAATGAATATTCTCGGAATTGGACGGGACAAAAGCCAAAGTGCCTATTTTTCCAGAAGGGATCAAGTGCCAGAATACAAGACGGAGAGGGGCTGGGGGCCGGCCACACCACCTGGCCGCGCGGCCAGGCCTGGCCTGCGCTAGGGGGTGGTCTGGCCGACCCCAGCACCCCCTCGGCCTCTCCTTTCGCCTATAAGTTGCCCTCGGGACGAAAACCCTAGGTACCCGACCAAAAATCCACGAAAGAGTCTGTAGCCGCCGTCGTCTCTATCCCTAGATCGTGGGGGGAGGGGGTTGAAGCTCTTCCCAGCACCCTGCCGGACAGGGGAATTCACCCTGGAGGCCTTCTTCATCACCATGCAAGCCTCCGGTTTGATGCGTGAGTAGTTCATCATTGGACTACGGATCAATGTAGTAGCTAGATGGCTGGTTTCTCCTCCTTTGTGCTTTCATGTTTAGATCTTGTGAGCTCCGTTCATGATCAAGATCATCTATTTGTAATTCATACATGTTGTGTTTGCGGGGATCCGATGGATATTGAGATGCTATTTCAGATTGATTATTGATTCTATCACGTCTTTGTTATTTGAGATCTTGCATGCTTTCCGTTGTTAGTAGCTATCTTGGCCAAGTAGATGCTAGCAACTCCAAGAGTTAGTATTTATGCTCGATAGTGGGTTCATGCCTCTGGTAATCTGGGGAAGTGACATAAATGTCTAAGATACTAGATGTGTTGTTGCTACTAGGGAGAAAACAACGATCCTTTGTTCATAGAACAATTGTATTGTTTACTTTACACGCAGTTCGTAAAGCAATATCTGTTGCTTGCAACTTAATACTGGAGAGGGTTCGGATGATAACCTGAAGGTGGATTATTAGTCATAGATGCAGTTGGATGGCGGTCTATGTATTATGTTGTAATGCCTAATCAAGTCTCAAAGGAGTTAAGATGATTAGTATATGCATGTATTGCTTTATCGGTGTTTGTCAATTGCCCCGCTGTAATTTGTTCACCCAGCATGTTATCTATCTAACGAGAGCCACCTCTAGTGAACTATGGATCCCGGTCCTTTTACTTTACATACAATGTACAACTGTTTATTGTTTTGTGTTTACTTACTGCAAACTTTTACTTCTTTCCATTCGATACGTTTAATCCTTTGTTTTCCGCAAAAACGGTGAGATTGAAAACCTCATCGCAAGTTGGGGACAAAGTTTTGTGGTTGTGTTGTGCAGGTCTCCATGTTGCTACTAGCACCGGTAGTGCGCCCAGCCAAAGCTCAGCTAGTAACACCTTTGGGGTGTTTCCTTGCTCCCACTGGTTTGATTAAACCTTGGTTTCATAATTGAGGGAAAACTTACTACTGTGCTCATCGTACCTTCCTCTTGGGGTTCCCAACGAGCTCTACATCGAAAGTCGAGCGCGTCAAGATATTTTCTGGCGCCGTGACCCGGAGATCAAAAGAAGAAGAGACTCTGACGTCTACGACGAGCACATCACTGGGCCCTGCGTCGCCTACCGGCCCACCTCATCCGGCTCCCGCGCCCCTGTCGGCCCACTCCGTTGCCCCCTGCTGGACAGCCAAGGGGCCTCGCGCCCCTGCCCGGGTGGGTCGTCGCCCCCAGGTCGCTGGGGAGTGGCCGGATCGGTCGGTCTCCTCCCTGGCCGGCTCGATCGGGAGGCAGCGGCCTCACTGGCTGCGTGACGCCGCTCTCTGCCGATTAACCTCAGGGCACCGTACCCCAGCGATGTGCAGCATCCAAAAGACAAGAAGCACACGTACGAGAAGACAACGGACAAGACCGAGACCATACCACTTTATCAGATGATGTATGCACTAGTGTACCACTATGCACTACATCATGCATGACACATGCAATAGTACTAGTTAGGCAAGTGGGTCCCACCATGTCCCTTGGCCACCTTTATAAGGCAAGGAGGGACTCATTCTCAGGGGGCACTCACACAGGCACACAGCCACCCATTGATCACTCCACACACTCTTGTGCTAGCTAGCTCACTCTCACTCTCTGCTAGCTAGCTCGCTCACTCGGGCACGCATAGATAGATACAGACACAGGTTGGTCTCATTGTATTTAAGGCAGCAGCTAGAGAATACAACTCGAGGAGCACTTGTAGTTCGTATATCCCCATAGTCAGATCCGGCAGGAGTAGGAGTTTTACCTCATCGTGAGGGCTCCGAACCTGGGTACTTCCTGCGTCCAGCTACGCTTGCTCGTATCCAATCCCGCCTGCGGACGCCGTCGATAGCTTCCCTGCTAGTCCCGACACATCTATCTAACCTCCTAGGTACTGTCGTTCACAATACAACGACAGTTGGCGCCCACCGTGGGGCAGATGGCTTCGACCGGAGTTCCGTTCTGCACGGGACCACTTCGTCTTCATCGGCACCGACGCCGCTCGAGTCGCTCGGGGGCTCGCCGCCCTCGCGCCGTCGTCACCGACACCATGTCAAGTCTCTCGGGGGCTCGGCGAGTCGCCCGGGGGCTCGTCGCCTTCGCTGCGCCATCGTTGCCGGCTCCGCGCCGCCAAGTTTCTTGGGGGCTCGCGGCTGCCGCGCCGTCATCGCCTTCGCCTCGATAGGAGGCCCGGGGGCTCGTCGTTCTCGTCGTCTCCACATCGCCCACGCCGCCGCGTTCGTCCTTGACCGGTTTGGCGTGGCCGTGTCCGGGCTTGCCGCAGCCGCGCCCGTCCGTGCCTTTGCCCCCCGCGTCCGCGAGCAAGCCTCCCGCATGTCCGTGTGCCGCCGCGCCGGCAGCAGCCTCCCTTGCTGCGCCTCCCCGCGTGAGGCAAGCCCGCAGCACTCGCGCGTATGTGCGTGAGCAGGGCAGCAAGCAAGCGGCGGCACCTCCCCGTGCTCGTGTACGTGCACACAGCAAGGCGGCAAGCGGCGTAAGAGTACGATGGCCGACACGCGCCTCCTCCTGAGCCCGTCCGCGCTGTCGCCAACCTCGCCGCCGGCCTCGCTATCTCCGTGTCTGCACCAAGCTCTGCCCGCGCGCCCGCGCGTGTGCCCACCTGCACGTCCTCGTCGCGCTGTGCCGTGGCCCCTCCCGCTCGCCGTGCCTGCAGAGGCTGTGCTGCGCCGCCTCCGCAGCGAGCTCCGCCGCCCCGGCAAGGCCGCACCAGCCCCCATCCACCACACGCTGGTGCGCACGTCTTCGACCTCTTCGGCAAGCCCCATGGGCTCGCGTCCGCGGTCCCCTCCGCCGCCGTCCTGGCATGCTCGCGGCCCTCCCCTCTGCAGCGCCGTGCCACCACCTCTTTCCGGCTAGGATGCACTGCGCCACCTCCACCCCCCGTTCATCCGGCGCGCCGCGGCGGCCGCGTCCGTCTTCGCAGCAACCGTCCTCCTCCCACGCGAGCGCGCCGCCTCCCGCCCCGCGAGCTCCGCCGCTCGCCCGCCCTCCTCCTGTGAGCTCTCCAAGCGAGCCACAACGTTGCTCGCCGCATCTCCTCCGCCACCGGCCGCACCGCCGCGTCCGCCCCACCGCACCACGTCCGCGCCCCGGCATGCGTGCGCTCCTGCCGCCCGTCCTCGTCCGCATGCACCGCCTCTGCACTGCCGACTCGCCGTCTCCAGCGATGCGGCGCCCGCTCTCGCCGGTGCCGCCCTCTACTGGTCCGCGCCGGCCGGCTCCGCCGCTGCGCCTCCCCTCCTTGCAGCTCGCGTGCCCCACCGACTACCTCCTGCCAGAGCACGCACCAGCCGCACGGGCTCGTGCTCCTCTCCGTCCGGTCGGAAAAAGTAAAAGGAAGGAGAGAGGAGATGGTGGGGCCGGTTAGGAAAAAGCGGAGAGTGAGAAAAGTAAGAAAAAGAAAACGTATCCGGTTGGGCCAGCCGATTAGGGAAGAGAAAGAAAAGTAGAAAGAATAAAAAGAAAAAGGAAGGGAGAGAATCGGCTGTTTGTAGTCGGTTGAGAAAAAGAGACGAAAAAAGTGAGGAAAAAATAGAGAGGAAAAAGAAAATAGAAAGAGGGACAGGCCGGCTAGAAAAATCCGTTTAAGAGCAGGCGCAAGTCCGACTGATCTAGCCGGTTAGACGAAAAGTAAGAGAGAAAAGGAGAAAAAGGCAAGAAAAATCCGGCTATGCCGATCCGGCTGTACCGTTTCCGTCCGACTACCCGTTCTGTCTGTCCGATTCGGCCGGTTCGGACCCGTTCTGGCTGAGTCGGACCGACTCCGCACGACTTCATCCCGTTTGGTTGCTGGTTCAGCCGGCTGGACCCGTTCCAGGTGGGCCAAGCCGGCTCAGTGCATCCCGGCGCGTTTGGTTACCTGGCCGGCTGGGGACCGAATCCGGCTACGCCGCGTTTGGTTGTCTGTACGGCTGAAGCCAGGCTATCCGGCTGGAACGCCAGTTGGACCGTTTCAGCAGCCGCAACGCCTGCGGAATTGCGCCTTCGACCCTACTACACCGACAACTACAATGTGAGTGCTTCTCTGACCTCGAGCAACCCTCAAGGTCTCGCTAGATGTTGTTTTCCTTCCTGCTTTTAGTTTTTCGGCGCCGGCAACCCCTACCCAGGGGCTCGCCGGTTGGCCTGGCCTGCTAAACCTGTAAACCGACTGAGTAGTGTGCGATGGTGTCAGAGGCCCACTCTTTGTCTTAGCTACAGACCGCAACCCGGCTGTCCGGCTAGCAAGAGAAAAAGCCTGAGGCATCCCACATGAAAAACGGCGAAGGGTGCGATAGATCGGACATTCTGGCCTTGTGCCTAGTTGGTATTTTCCGGCTGCTCAGCCCCCAGTACCGTGCGCAATGTACTGTCAGCTCCCCCTTCGGTTCCGGCTCCAGACCGCAACCTGGCTGGCCAGCAAGGACACATCGTAAACAACAGAGCGCACGAGAAAGTGACTAAGTGTTCAGAGAAGCACGAGCTAGTTTTTGAAAAAAATAAAACCGTTATCCGGTTGATAGCATGTGTACTACATGTTGATGTACTGACAAACAATTCTGTTTGTTTGTTTTGCACGACTGCACCGAGTCGGATTCCAAGTACAGATTAAGATTTGAAGCACCTGACTACGCCAGCTACTTCGAATCTCGGGGGCTACATCCACCGGGTGCGCTCGCGCGCCCCCGGTGTAATCAAGTGCTCCAGTCCGGCTGAAGGCGTTCAGCCGGATAGCAAGTTCGAGGTGTCGAAAAGGGCAAGATAGAGAAGATTCGCAGCACCTGTCTCCGTCAGCTACTCCGAATCTCGGGGGCTACACCCCGCTGGTGCGCTCGCGCGCCCCCGCGGTAGTTGTGTTGCTTCCCGGGCTAGAGGTGTCCAGCCGGGCGCCGTTCAAGTACTTCATCTACAACGACAACGACAAGTTTTGTGGAGCTCGTGCGAATTTCCCCCTCCGGGTGAAATCAGCGCGCGCTCGGGGGCTAGTGTCGGGGGGATTATCCCCGGGTACCCCAAAGAAGCACTCAAGACAGATAAAAAGGCAACAACAGATAAAGATAAAAGAAAAATGGAGCACCTAGGCGTCCTGGGCCGACTAGGATCTCCCAGCCGGCCTGCACCAACTATTTCCGGCTGGGCCTCCTCCACAAGTCGGCCCGACTGTGCTCCCCGCTGAGTCCTCCATCCGGCTGGGCCTCCCCGCACCAGCCGGCCCGCTCCGCGCCGCCCAGCTCCCTCCTGGCTTCCCTCCCGCCTGGGTCGTCCCGGCCTCCCGCCGGATCGCTCCCTGATACATTGCAAATGTATCTATAATTTTTGATGTTCCATGCTTGGTTTTATCCACTTTCTTGTGTTTTGTTCTAACTTTGGAGTACTTTTCATATGATTTCTTGGACTAACCTATTAACAAGAGTCACAGTGCCAGTTGCCTGTTTTCTGCTGTTTTTGGTTCCAGGAAAGTCAGAAAATGAATATTCTCGGAATTGGACGGGACAAAAGCCAAACTGCCTATTTTTTTCGGAAGTGATCAAGTGCCAGAATACGAGACGGAGAAGGGCCAGGGAGCCACCACACCACCTGGCCGCGCGGCCAGGCCTGGCCCACGCCAGGGGGTGGTGTGGCCGCTCCCGGCACCCCCTTGGCCTCTCCTTCCGCCTATATATTGCCCTCAGGATGAAAACCCTAAGTACCCGATCAAAAATCCACGAAAGAGTCTGTAGCCGCCATCATCTCCATCCCTAGATCGGGAGGGATCTAAAGCTCTTCCCGGCACCCTGCCGGAGAGGGGAATTCACCCTAGAGGCCTTCTTCATCACCATGCAAGCCTCCAGTGTGATGCGTGAGTAGTTCATCCTTGGACTACGGATCAATGTAGTAGCTAGATGGCTGGTTTCTCCTCCTTTGTGCTTTCATGTTTAGATCTTGTGAGCTCCGTTCATAATCAAGATCATCTATTTGTAATTCTGCATGTTGTGTTTGCAGGGATCTGATGGATATTGAGATGCTATTTCAGATTGATTATTGATTCTATCAGGTCTTTGTTATTTGAGATCTTGCATGCTTTCCGTTGTTAGTAGCTATCTTGGCCAAGTAGATGCTAGCAACTCCAAGAGTTAGTATTTATGCTCGATAGTGGGTTCATGCCTCTGGTAATCTGGTGAAGTGACAGAAATCTCCAAGGTACTAGATGTGCTGTTGCTACTAGGGAGAAAACAACAATCCTTTGTTCATAGAACAATCGTATTGTTTACTTTACACGTAGTTCGTAAAGCAATAATCTGTTGCTTGCAACTTAATACTAGATGGGGGTTGGATGATAACCTGAAGGTGGATTATTAGTCATAGATGCAGTTGGATGGTGGTCTATGTATTATGTTGTAATGCCCAATCAAGTCTCAGAGGAGTCAAGATGATTAATATATGCATGTATTGCTTTCTCGGTGTTTGTCAATTGCCCAACTGTAATTTGTTCACCCAGCATATTATCTAGCTAAGGAGAGCCACCTCTAGTGAACTATGGATCCCGGTCCTTTTTCTTTACATACAATCTATAAACTGTTTCTGCTTTGTGTCTACTTTCTGCAAACCTTTACTTCTTTCCATTCGATACGTTTAATCCTTTGTTTTCCACAAAACACGGTGAGATTGACAACCTCATCGCAAGTTGGGGACAAAGTTCTGTGGTTGTGTTGTGCAGGTCTCCACGTTGCTACTAGCACCGGTAGCGCGCCCTGCCAAAGCTCAGCTAGTAACACCTTTGGGGTGTTTCCTTGATCCTACTAGTTCGATTAAACCTTGGTTTCATAACTGAGGGAAAACTTACTGTTGTTATCAGCATACCTTCCTCTTGGGGTTCCCAACGAGCTCTATGTTGAAAGTCGAGCGCATCACTCCCCCCGGCTGGGCCCCGCGTTGCCTACCGGCCCACCTCATCTGGCTCCCGCGCCCCAGTCGGCCCACTCCGTCGCCCCCCGCTGGACAGCCAAGGGGCCTCGCCCGGCTGGACCTCGCGCCCCTGCCCGGTGGGCCGTCGCCCCCAGGTCTTTGGGGAGTGGCCGGATCGGTCGGTCTCCTCCCTGGCCGGCTCGATCGGGAGGCAGGGGCCTTGCTGGCTGCGTGACGCCGCTCTCCGTCGATTAACCTCAGGGCACCGTACCCCAGCGACGTGCAGCAGCCAGAAGACAAGAAGCACACGTACGAGTAGACACGAACAAGACCATACCACTTTATCAGATGATGTATGCACTAGTGTACCACTATGCACTACATCATGCATGACACATGCAATAGTACTAGTTAGGCAAGTGGGTCCCAGCATGTCCCTTGGCCACCTTTATAAGGCAAGGGAGGGACTCATTCTCAGGGGGCACTCACACAGGCACACAGCCACCCATCGATCACTCCACACACTCTTGTGCTAGCTAGCTCACTCTCACTCTCTGCTAGCTAGCTCGCTCACTCGGGCACGCATAGACAGATATAGACATAGGTTGGTCTCATTGTATTTAAGGCAGCAGCTAGAGAATACAGCTCGAGGAGCACTTGTAGTTCGTATATCCCCATAGTCAGATCCGGCAGGAGTAGGAGTTTTACCTCATCGTGAGGGCTCCGAACCTGGGTACTTCCTGCGTCCAGCTACGCTTGCTCGTATCCAATCCCGAATGCGGACGCCGTCGATAGCTTCCCTGCTAGTCCCCACACATCTATCTAACCTCCTTAGGTACTGCTGTTCCCAATACAACGACAGGAAGTGACAGAAATCTCTAAGGTACTAGATGTGCTGTTGCTACTAGGGAGAAAACAGCAACCCTTTGTTCATAGAACAATCGTATTTTTTAGTTTACACACTTTGCTTAGTGCAATTATCTTTTGCTTGCAACTTAATACTGGAGGGGGTTCGGATGATAACCTGAAGGTAGATTATTAGTCATAGATGCAGTTGGATTACGGTCTATATATAATGTTGTAATGCCCAATCAAATCTCATAGGAGTCAAGATGATTAGTATATGCATGTATGCTTTCTTGATATTTGTCAATTGCCCCGCTGTAATTTGTTCATCCAACATGTCATCTATCTTAAGGAGAATCACCACTAGTGAACTATGGACCCGGTCCATTCTTTTACCATCAATCTACAACTATTTACTATTTTCTGTTTACTTGCTGCAAGCTATTACTATCTTCCACACAATACGTTTAAGCCTTTGTTTTTAGCAAAACCGGTGAGATTGACAACCTCACTATAAGTTGGGGGCAAAGTTATGTGGTTGTGTTGTGTAGGATTACAAGTTGGAAACAACACCTTGGAGGTGTTTCCTTGCTCCTACTAGTTCGATAACCTTGGTTTCATAACTGAGGAAAAACATGATGTTGTGCTCATCATACCTTCCTCTTGGGGTTCCCCAACAAGCTCGATATATTTTGGGCCATCATTTCCCTTGGAGAGGAAGCACTGGAAGGTGGCGGCCGTGGCTGTCGTGCTAGCCGTTTCCGCCGACGCACCTTCCTTCTGCAATGCATCCTCTATGGGCGCGACGTATTCCTGGGGCACGATGTCTTCCTATTGCACGAACACGTCGTCTATGCCCCTCTTCGCCGTCATTTCGCCCTCTTGGTTGAAGTTGACCTTCTTTTTCTTGGCATCAAGATCAGATGCCTCGCTTGGGTCAGCTTTCCTCTTCTTGGAGGCATCGCACCCCTCCTCGGCACGACTGGCGGGAATCTTTGCCATGGTGGCGCGCTTAATCTTCTTCAGTTGGCTCCTGCAAAAGCGACGATTACTCAACGGCTCGCAGAATTCGAGACATGCCAAATAAAAGTAACACAATAGAAAACCGCACTCACTTGGAAACTTGAAGGACTCACAGACCCGTGCTAATGTGTGCGGGCTTGTTTAGTTCGGGGCCGAGCAGGCGCATCAAGACTACTTGAAGGAGACTCGCTTGCCACCGTGGCTTTGTCGATGCCTCCGGTATCATCTCCTTCGTCCTCATCGCCGCTAGAGGCATTGTCTTTGTGATGGGCTTGGTTGGGGTCGACACCTTCTTGGAGCTTTGCTCATTGGCGATCTCCAAGTCATTGTCATACTCCTCCTAGAAGCTGTGACTGACCTCCTCTTCATGGTGCTTCTGTCCGTGCATCTTCCATGGCATGGAGGCAGGCTCCCTTTCCTCATCGCTCTCCTCCTCCTCACTCTAGTAGGTGTGTCCTTCACCCTCCTCTAGAAGCTCCTCTAGCACCTCTTCATCGAGCGGAGGCATCTAGTGCTCCAAAATTTGGAAGTTCTGCAAAGAAAAACGATTAACATGGGTTAATAACTCAACTCGGACGATCAAACAAGGAAGGCTACTATGAGTAAGGAGGACTTACGGTGGGGTCTGGTCGTGCTCCTGGCCTGTACAGGCGAAGTCCTTCTATCAAATCGGTGAACTTCACATCTATAATCTTCTTCAGGGCCGCGACATAATCGTCCATGGCCCACACTTTGTGTGAAGACTTTGTGGGGTTCGTCGACCCAGTGTACTCATACATCCATTGGGATTGAGTGGCGAGTGGCATGAGTCGCCGCCCGAGACAATAGTTGAAGAGGTTGTTTGTCATGGTGCTGTCACGGCAGATGCCTAGGGTAGGCTAAAGTTGGGTCTGCATGGACACTGGAGGAATCCGAGGAGGGATGATGCAGTGAAGACCTCACACGGAAGAACTCTAGAGAGACAATATACCTAGGTTCAAGGCTCTCCTAGTGAGATAAAACCTCTACTCCTGCATCTAGATCTTATATGACCTGTCCATTTACTGTAGCTACAATGGTGTTCCTTGAGCTGTATTCCCTATGCCTCTAATGGCTTTCTCTAGGAGAATAGAGGAGGAATAAGCAGTGCTCCTATCGAGTAGAGAAATGAGGAGCCCCTCGGGGGTCTCCTTGGATCGATCCCCCTGGTGCTCCTTATAAAGGGGAGCCCAGGGGACAAGATATGGCCCACTAGTACTATACATGATGTGACTACTAGGGTATTGTCAACTAACAAGGCATGGGACTTGTCAGGTCTTGTCTATCCTTTGGCTTGTCATGTAGCGTTTGTCCTTGGCATCTTTAGTCATCAGTCTTATCTCTTCGGAGAACTAGGGAGCATATCATGTGGCATCTCATGAGATAACGAGAGCATCTTGGACTTACGAGGGAGCATCCCTGAGAACCTGGGAGCATCTCACATGTAACGATGCTGTATGTGTCGGTCTGAGCCAAGGGCATCCCAAGACAGGCACATGATGGAAGGGCTCGTGGTATGTGGAAGTAGAGGTGGTCTTTTGGGTTAAGCTAGCGATGAGGGAGCTCCTGGGGTGACTAGATTTTGCCCAGGGAGATAAAGAGGCCCAGCCGAGCCTGTCTTACTCGGCCTGGGGGAGGCAGCATCAAAGAAGCCCAGCCGAGTCAACGCAGCATGCTGGGTGAAATGGCCCAACCGGGTTTAGTTTGATTCGGCCCAGGCAGGCTTGTTGGTTGATTCTGCCTAGGGAGCTGGAAAAGGCCTAGCCAGGGTCTGGGGTGCTCTAACCCGGGGTGGGCCGAGTCAAACCAAAGTCGGCCCTGTCGAGTGATATATGGAGAGGTGTCGGGAGCTGGTGGGTCGAATCCTCCCAATTTCAGCCCACCCGGGGAAGTTGGTGGAGCGGTGGCCGGGATGAGGTGGCGACGCGAGGAGCTGGCGAGGTAGCGATGCTAGCGTTAGGGAACGGTGATGAGGTAGCGCTAGGTAGTGCGGCCCCGCGGTGGGCCGAGTTAGGCATTTCCTGACCCACCCAGGTGAAGCGGCTTAGGTGGGTGAAGGTGGCGACGAGGTTGAAAAGGAAATGAACGTCGCCTAGAGGGGGGTGAATAGGCGTTTTAAAATTATTACGGTTTAGGCTCTAATAAATGCGGAATAAAACTTAACGTTTAATTTATCAAGCCAAAACCTATATCCACTAGTTTCACTATGTGCACCAACAACCTATGCTAAGCAAGACAAGCAACAAGGTGATAGCAAGATATAGTACTTCAAGCACGAAGGCTATCACAATGTAAATTGCATAAGGGGCTCGGTAGAGAGATAACCGATGGACACAGAGACGATGATTTGTTTCCCGAAGTTCACTTCCAAGAAGCTACGTCTCCGTTGGAGAGGTGCGGGGGCGCAATGTACTTCGAACGCCGCAAATGGCTCACCTCGAGGTGTGGTGGCTCGATGCTCACCCAACGCCACACAAGGCCTCACCCCAAGATGTGAAGGCACGCAACTCACCGATGCCACAACAGGCTCACCCTATTCTCCCGTGAGCTCGCCACAAAAGGCCTACTCACGTTCCACTATGGGACACTTGAGGGCGCTCACCAAACCCGTACAAGATTGGGGCAATCTCCACAACTCAATTGGAGGCTCCCAACAACAATACCACAAAGGCTACAAAGCCACAAAAGGCAACAAGGCCACAAAAGGAAATAAGACCACGAAAGGTCAACAATCTAACCACACAACCATCTAGGGTTCCAAGAACCCAAGAGAAACAAGCCCAAGGGCTTGAACTCACCGAATCTCCGAGGAGAACTCAAACCTATGCACCAAATGCAAGAGGCAAGTCCTTCACTCTCAAATTCCACCAAAGCTACAAAAGCTATTGGGGGAATAAGGGAGTAAGAACACAAGAGGAGAACACAAAACTCTCCAAGATCTAGATCCCAAGGATTCCTTCACCAAGAAGGGATTTGGCTTGGTGGGGCTTGTAGATCTAGATCTCCTCTCTCAAATCCCTCAAAAAGATGCAAGAATCATAGGAGGGGAAAGGAGAGAGGGCAAGATCTTCAAGGTCAACAATGGAGGAGAGAGAGGGCAAGAACCAAGAAAAAGCTAGTAGGGGCCGAAGGGGGAAGGGGGGCTCCTTTTAAAGGGTTCCCCGATCTGCCCGTTACCTACAGAATCACACACGATCGGTAGTACCGGTGGGTGGCCGATACTACCGGTGGCACTCAGCCAACGGTCCAAAAACGAGGTGCAAACGAACAAAAAAATGAGGCCGGCCGGTACTATAGGTGAGTCACCGGTACTACCACCTGGGCCGGTACTACCGCCCAAGATTCCGACCAAAGTTCCGACAAATACGCACACCAAGACAGAGAGGGTACTGAACCAAAATTGGGGTTGCCGGAAGTTGGGACGGAATTAACACCGGTACTACCGGCGGCAAACTGCCCTGGCGGTACTACCGGTGGCCCGCCGGAACTACCGGTCAGGCAGAAACTTCAGAACCAGAACTGCCACAACTTTTGCATCCGAACTCCAAATGAGATGAAACCAATTTTGTTGGAAATATAACGACGTGTAGAATCCAAGGCGTGGAGCCGGAAAACCCGCAAGATCAAAAAACGCAATAAGATATGCAAGGGAAATCCGTCTTTGATGAACTAGAGCTTGTTATGAAGATAACCACAAGCTCTAGATCCACACATGGACAAGAACCAAACAACAACCAAGAAAGATGATGCTATGTATGCAAAGGTTTGAGCTCTCTCCGAAAGATCCGAACGAGTCACCCACTCGAGAGCCCCTCTTGATAGTACGGCTATCTATCCTAAACCCGGTCTCCCAACACTACAAGAGACCGGTAAAGTAGAAACCCTATCAGGATCATACCTTTGCCTTGAGCATCCCACTTGAGCTTGATGTAGACGATCTTGACACCTTCAAGATGGAACACCTTTCTTGATTGCACTTGCTTGCTCTTGCTTGATGAAGACTTGCGAATGGCTCACCCATACTCCATGGGGAAACCACTTCTTTGACCTTGTCTTCATCACTCCATGAACGCCGAGGATGGCAAGCTCCAAGCATGAGATCTTCTCGAGATGGTGCATCTTGAGCTTGCACATCATTTCTTGATGATGTCTTGAAGATAGCCATGAGGAACTCCATCTTCTTCTTGTTCTTCTTCTTCTTCTTCTTCAAGACATACTTGATCTTCTTCTTCTTCTTGATTCCAATAGGCACAAAGCCCTTGGACAATGCTTCTTCTTTTTCATCCTTGAAACCAACACATAGTCCAAGCGATGCCAATGGACAAACCTATAGGTGAAACTCAATTTTCACATTAGTCCATAGGGATTGTCATTAATTACCAAAACCACACATAGGGGCATACATGCCCTTTCAGGGGTGGAGTGATGGCGAGGTGGCGCTGTCGACACAGGTGCCCTACGCTAGCGCCAACTGATACATTGCTAACGTATCTATAATTTTTTATGTTCCATGCTTGGTTTTTATCTACTTTATTATGTATTCATAGACGCTAGTATCGACCCGAGATACCACGAGGAGGAATACTTCGAGGAAGAGGAAGAAAACTTCAACCACTACACTGCTCAAGGCAAGCTATCTATGCAAGACCACTATGCCAGATAACCTATGTAGGATGCACTATGCATGTTTGGTTATGCAACTTTGATTATACCAATCCTAGTTTTACCTACAAGCTTTACTTTTCCTTTTACTGAAGTTTCTTATCTAGTTAATGAATTGTGATTAGTGGAAAAGTAGGATAGATACCACCAAGATCATAGGACTAGTCTTGGGTACTTATACTGAAGGAAATATGACCTAGAGGCAATCATAAAGATGATTGTATTTCATGTGTATCCATGAGTTATTATAATGTTCCTTGAATATCCATATACTAGGCAACTTGTATTGATTGGAAATTATGTGAATTGTTTGTGAAACTCTTTACTTGTATGGTTATCTAATAATTGTCCCTAGTCAGAGTTCATGTGAGGACACACGTGAATATTAGACTAGCACATCGATTGGTTGATGACTATGTTTCACAAGTCATAGACATAGAGATGTCAAACCAATGATGTGGACACATGTTATGAACATGGGGTTGGACTGACCCAATTTGAGACTAGCAATAATACTTGTAGCTCTCTCTACACATCGTGTACGTTTTGTCCTTAGACCTGGGATTGTCACATGTACTTGAGATGTGGATCGACCTACTTTGGGGCTATCAAACACTACTCCGTAGCTAGGTAGTTATAAAGGTAGCTTTCGGGTTTTGTCCTGATACATGCTGCAAGACATCGGTCAATCAAGATGGGATTTTCCCCTCTCTACTTGAGAGAGATATCTCTGAGCCCCTCGAGTGATCCGGTAGAATGCGATTCTATGCACAACTTGTTTTTGCAGGATGTATGTGATCAGTATGGCCCAAAAATGTATGTGATGCATGTATGTATTTTTCATGACCTGCGTGTCATGAGTAGGGCAACACGGCTGGAGCCATATGTGTTGTCAATAATTATAATGGCTTGCGTGCCAACTTATGATGATCCCAATACCATGTAATTTTGATTACTAGCTATTAGGAGTAATAGCTTGTATTAGTTCTTGGAGAACTCATCACTTGGAGGATGGCTCGCATAGAGCATGAAGATGGAAATCATCATGGTGGACAGGTTCTATGGCGATGGAGATCACCATGAGAAAAATGGGCCATACTGTATCACATATATGTCAATGCTATTCTTATACGTTTTACTACTATGCATGCTTAGATGATAGAAGTAGAACGATCCCTCACAAAGTTTAAGTTAAACCATGCCCTCCCAACCAAACCTTGCACCATCCTATGCCCTGTACAATCGTTGGTGGGTCTATGAAATTAGGGTGCCGCGGTTTTCCTTGGCTGGATGGGTTTGTATCGGATACCTACACGCATAAGGGTTGGTGAGCTTAACAAGGTCATCTTAATAGTTAAGGACCTTGGGGCATAAAGGTTGGGCGCCTAGTTTTGACATAGAGATGTCACCCAATAATAAGAGTCATATGTGATATGATTAGCAAAGGTTGCTTACCGATTTACCTTGTCTTCTAGCAGTGATGCTAAAGCTCACTAGTCGACTTGTTAATTGTGGATCTTGAATCACTTAGTATCAATAGAGGGATGTTGATTTAAGTGGGAGTATATGCTATTAAATTGTTTAATATGTTTTACTCTTTCATGGTTACATGGCTTAGTATTTTGCATATTTTTGTTGTAGATCAATGGCACCGAACAATTCATCACCTTTTGCTTTGCGTTCGATTCTTGAAAAGGATAAACTAAATGGAACAAACTATTCGGACTGGGTCCATAACCTAAGAATTGTTCTCAGGGCTGAGAAAAAGGAAACTGTTCTGGATACCCCAATCCCGGATGAACCTGCTGATAATGCAACTGCTGCCCTTAAGAATGCCTACAAGAAAGCATGTGATGAATCTCTTGAGGTTAGTTGTCTTATGCTTGCATGCATGGAACCTGATCTTCAAAAGCAGTTTGAGGATCAGTGTGGCATCCCGCAAAAACCACTACTAGAAAATCACTGTGTTTTTGTGCATTGCATCATCATGACCGCATGCTCATGTCATCATGCCACATTGCATTTGAGCATCGTCATCATCATGCATGGTTTTGTCTCAAAACTATTTTCGAAAAGCCTGGTTTTGTTTTCTAAACGCCCCGTCTTTATTTCAAATTAAACCCCGGATCTCCGGATTAATTTGTTTCGTCTACAATCGTTTTCAAAAGCCCCGTTTAAAATAATAAAATATTTATATTATTTTAGGGGGGCAGCCGAACCGGGCAGAACTGACCCAGCCGGCCATCCCCAAAACACACCCAATCAGACCTAATTCCTAAATCTACCCCAACCCTAATCTACCCAGCCAACCACCAACCCCCTCTCTCTCCCTGGCCCCACCCCTGTCTCCCATCCACACACGCACGCACACTCCCACACGCCACCTGCCGCCCCTGGGACTTGATCCCCAGGCGACGCACACCAACCCCGCCCGCTCTCCCGCCTGGACCCACCACTTGCCACCCATCGCGAGGCGACCCAGCTGCACCGCACACGCCAGCCCCTGCCACACACGCGCCAGCTCCCACCGACAACCACCCACTGCCCGCGTCCATGTCCCGCTCCACATAGCCACCCCACCACGCCTGCGTTGCGGGCCCACTCCCCACCTCGTCGCAAGCCCCACATACCCCTATCTTCCTCGCCAGGATCCCCGCCCATGCGCCCTGCTCCTCTCCCCACCAACCTTCTTCCTGCCGCCCGTCCCCATGGCGCTGCCGCCGTCCCCATGGTGTCACCGTCTGAGCCTCCGCCTCCCTCTCTCACGGCCACGACCCCAAGCCGCCCTGCCTCTAAGTCTTCTGCTCGCCATCGCCGGGCCCTGCATCGTCTCCGCCTCCTGTGCCTCCTCGTTGCCCCCTGCAGCAGAGCTCCACCGCCAAACCCGGCTACCCTGCCTCCTCGCTCTCGACGAGGCGCACTGCAGAGCACCTCGCCTCGACCTTCCCCGCATCCGGCAGCCCTTCCCCGTGGCCAGCGTCGAGTCCGCGTCGCCTACCTCGATCCCGACCGTTGTTGCGCCGGCCCTGCGCCTCCACGTCGCCGAGCCTCCTCGTCCTGTGCGTGGCCTCCTCCGCTCGCTGTCAACCATCGCCACGAGCTCGCCAACGACCCACGCAGAGCCACCCCTGCTCACCCTACCCCGCATGCGGCCTGCCCCTCTGCAGGTTCTGCCCGTCGCGTCCCCGCCTCCAGATGCTCGAGCAGGCCCGCCTTCTCGAGCTTGCCCCAACCTGCCACGTGTTCTCCTCCTCCCTGGCTGCCGCGTCCGCCGGCCTCCACGGCCGTCTTCTTCCATCATCAGCGCCGTCGCGTGCCCCAAGGTCATTGTCGACCTCACCCGCATGTGGGGATCCTCTTTCGTTCAGTCCTGTTGCGACGCTCTTCGTCCTTGGGGTGTTGCCGCCAAGACCGACTCATGTTCTCGAACATGCTGCGTTCTTGTTTGTACCTGACCAGCGTCGACAATGAATCAAAGTTGTGGTGTTGAGCCGCATGTTCTGAACCTTGACCTGAGCCTGGCTAAGATCTCTACGGCCGCCACGAGCGCTCCGTCTGTCGGCTCACCTCTCGCCGTTGAGCCCATGCCAACACAATGTTTTCAAGATCTCCATCGGCAATGTGTCCGGACCCGAGACAACCACGCCCGACAACCCAAGGTACCCGAAGGCCACCAACACCGGAAACCAAGGTCTACAACACGGAACCCCAAGTTCTTCTACCGAAGACCGAACCCTGGTGCGACAAGTACTCCTTCCCGGATCCGATGCCCGAGAACCTGGACGCCAAGGTCGCCGACACGGATACACCGAGTTCTCCATCGAGGACGACGAGCACGTCGACATGGAATCGCAGGACGCCAAGTTCTTCATCCCGAACGCCAAGTCCGACCCGATAGGTGGACCCGACAAGATCTTCGCGAAGACAAGATCGACACCGACCAGGGCGAACCCGATGATCCTCCGACGCCAAACCAAGTCCTTCGACAACCTCTGAAGACCGATCCCGTCGAACCGCTTCCCCTGGCGAACCCTGAGACCCAGAACCGAACCCCCGGAACCCAAGATCTTCCGAACCCAGATGTGTGAACCTTTTTCCGAGCCCCTATTTTAATTAAATGCTATATATAAAATCCGTTGCATATAATTGATCATGCTTGCATACATGTTTGTGGGTATGGGGGCATTATGCCGCTTCACCGCATGATTAAATATGGAGTCTATATGCGGGATATTGTTGTCTTATTCCGGACTCCATTTAAATTTGCATAGCGAACCGATGCCATGTTTTGCCTTGTTAAGACAACATTTAAATTGCAGGGGTCTAAACAACTCGAACCGTTTAATTAATTGTCGGGACCCCGGTTCCGCTTAATATTGCCTAATTGCACCGCATCTGCATCATATCATAATCATGCCGGATCTTTTGCCGTAGTATTAAATATTGCATCCGGTGTTTCTTCTAGTGTTTGCTTCTTCGCGGATTAGGCCGATGATTTGATGCAAGTTTCGACAAGTTCTCCGGATATGTACCTTCGACAATGTTTCCCAGGCGAGCATCTCTCCCCCTTCTACCTATTTTGCATTTATAGTCTTTATTTCCTCCTGTTGTTCTATTGCTATCCGTGTCGTGATGCTTTAGTTTTCCGTACACCAGTTATATCCCATGCAGCCTCTATATTGCCTAGACACCTCCTATTACCTGTGTTTGGTAGATAGCTGGCCTTGCGAGTCGTAGTTGCTTGCTTAGGTGCGATCTCGTGTTGTCGAGTACCACAGTTGTTGGAATGCTGGCAGATGTTTATGGTGGAGATGATCATGACTTTAAATACAACTATTAAATTGTTGGGACAACTAATGAAAGAGGCACCGGTGGGCAATATATGCTATTTGGTTTTTATGCCCACTTGTGTCCCGTAGGCCCCGAGTACTAGATACCTGTTCCTTGACTATTCGCACTATCCACATCCAGGAGGCCTTATGGACCCCCCCCCCCCTTAGCCAGAGCTTGATTCATTTCTTATTTCTTGGGGCCACAAACTAGTTTGGTGCTTTATTACTATCCTGTACCTATGCCATGCTTTACTGCTTTATTTACGATTGTGTGTGGAGCACCTGTACTGTTTTGGATCGTGACACGTTTTCGCTATATCGACAAGCCCAGTCACACTTTCGGGTTCCCAGTCATTTACCGCCGTCCACACAAACCCTGGGTCCATCTCGGAGCCGGCCAACTTCGTCGCGGGTAGCTTAGTGGGGTGGCCCCTAAAATATTTTATGAATCCTGTGATTGCTTTGTCGTGAAAGCCTCGTTGGGTTTTGATTTGATTTTTCCGAGGTTGATTGAGTGTGTGTTGCTATTTGTGCACCCCTGCAGGGTAAATCTTTCTGAAAGTCGTGTCCACGGTTAAGGACGACTTGGAGCACAGTATCTTGATCATAGACAAGCATAACTAAAGTAGTGCTATAAATTTGACTTAATATGTGACTAGTAATCAGATTCAACTACAATGGAATGGATATTAAAAATGCCAACAACTGGTGGAGCTGGGGTTCCTTGTGTCTTGTTATATCTGCCTAGTAAGTATTGCAACTCCAATGGAATGTGATAAAAGTGCCAACAACTGCTGGGTTTGGGATTCGTCAGGACAATTATATCTGACTAGTAAATGTTCCAACTATAATAGAATGGTGATTAAAACTGCCCACTACTTATGCTATCAGGATGACTCATGCTATTTATATCTGACTAGTAAGTGCTTCAACTATAATGGAATGAATAAAACTACCAACTGTGTGAGTTCCTCGGTTTGACTTCCTTGTTTGGTCTCGAGGGGGAAATGCCAGGATGGGTATGATTGGTGTTAGTATCAGGTTGGATCCGAATAGGTCTTTCTTATCCCTCTTTAATAGCCGCCAGTTTTACTGAGTCTCTATAGGTTGTTTAGTGCTGCTGCGCTGCCGCTTCAGTCCACCATACCTATGTAGGCGAGAGCCGCAGAATTCTAGCCTCGCCGTGTACTGGCCTCAGTACTGACGCTCCTCTTTTTCCTTTGCCCCTTGTCGGCACCCCTTCTGTTTAGCAGGTATGAGATCGACGTCGTTAGCAGGGTTACCCTTCCGTCTTGGCCTGGGCAGGGTTATGGACGCCATTGGTTATTCTTCAGGGCTCTTAGCCCCATTTGCATCTTGTCCGTACTCGGACGCTGTATCGATTTCTAGGTGATTTGGATCTTTGTACTGTATATATGTATTCTTGACTCGCTGAGTCGCTGTTGTATATATCTATTCTGTGGGTCCCATCGAGGACTGTTCTGTAATGGTATTACTTCGTTCTCCACCCGCACGCAAGTGCCTGGTGGGCGTCCTTGAATCGTTTCTATGCGGGTTTGGCGGGAAGCGCTAAAACTTGCAAAGGTCCGATTCGAGGGTGTTACAATCAGGAAGCGTACGATATGATCGTTGCGCTTAAGGACATGTTCCAGACTCAGGCTAGGACTGAGAGGTACAATGTCGCTAAGTCCTTTGTGGAATGCAAGCTGGCAGAGGGAGCAGCTATAGGCCCCCATGTGATCAAAATGGTTGGTTACAGTCAGACTTTGGAAAAGCTTGGTTTTCCATTAGGCCAAGAGTTAGCCACTGATTTCATTTTGGCACCTCTTCCATCTAGCTATGGGAATTTCATTTCTAACTACCATATGCATGGGGTGGAGAGGGGCCTTAATGAATTATGTGGGATGCTGAAAACAGCAGAATGTGACATTAAGAAGTGTGCAGGGCATAGCCATGTGATGGCTATGCAGAACAAGCCTAGCTTCAAGAAAAAGGGCACTTCTTGGCAGAAGAAGAAGGGCAAGGCTAAGGATACGATCCCTAAGCCAAACCCTGCACCCCAGCAAAAGGCTGGACACGTAGGAGACACTGAGTGTTTCTTTTGTCATGAATATGGCCACTGGAAGAGAAACTGCAGCAAGTACCATGCTTCTTTGAAGAAGGGTGGAAGTAAGAGTACTTCCCACTTAGGTACGCTTGTTGTAAATGTTGTGGACATTTTTCTCATAGATTTTTATGTTAACTCTTGGGTATTTGATACCGGATCGGTTGCTCATATTTGCAATTCGATGCAGGGGCTAATAAGAACTAGAGAAGTGCAGAAAGGCGAAGTGGATTTTCGCATCGGAAATAAAGCAAGGGTTGCTGCATTGTTCGTCGGCGTCATGCAACTTCACCTTCCGTCAGGATTTATTATGGAGTTAAATAATTGTTATTACATTCCAAGTATGGGTCAAAACATTTTATCACCTTCATGTTTGATGAGGGATGGTTATTCATTCGCGAGTATAAACATTGGTTGTGTAATCTCTAAGAATGTTATGTTTCTGGCTGATGCTCCCATTGTGAATGGGTTATGTATTTTAAATCTTGATAATGCATGTGTTTACAATGTTAGTGCTAAAAGGCTTCGGCCAAATGATTTGAGTCCTACCTATTTATGGCATTGTCGTTTGGGGCATATAAGTGAAAAGCGCATGAAGAAGCTCCATGGTGATGGTCTTTTAACTTCGTTTGATTTTGAATCATACAAGACATGTCAAGCTTGTTTACTTGGAAAGATGACCAAGACGCCTTTTACGGGGTTTCCCGAGAGAGCGACAGACATGTTGGAACTCATACATACTGATGTATGTGGACCAATGAGCACGACAGCCAGAGGAGGATATCACTACTTCATTACTTTCACTGATGATTTCAGTAGATATGGCTATGTCTACTTGATGAAGCATAAGTCTGAAACTTTTGAAAAGTTCAAAGAGTTTCAGAATGAGGTAGAGAATCAACGTGGCAAGAAAATAAAGGCCTTGCGATCTGATCGTGGAGGTGAATATTTGAGTCACGAGTTTAGCAATCATCTTAAGAGTTGCGGAATTGTTCCACAGCTCACGCCGCCCGGAACGCCTCAAAGAAACAGGGTCTCTGAACGGCGTAATCGAACCTGGTTGGACATGGTTCGATCGATGATGAGCCAATCGGATTTACCATTATCATTTTGGGGTTACGCGCTAGAAACAGCAGCTTTCACACTAAACAGGGTACCATCTAAATCCGTAGTTAAGACACCATATGAGATGTGGACTGGAAAGAATCCCAGTTTGTCTTTTCTAAAGATTTGGGGTTGTGATGCATTTGTCAAGCGACTTCAGTCGGACAAGCTAACACCCAAATCGGATAAGTGCATTTTTGTGGGATACCCAAGGGAAACCTTAGGGTATTACTTCTACAACCGAGAAGAGGGCAAAGTGTTTGTCGCTCGTAGCGGTGTTTTCCTAGAGAAAGAGTTTCTCACAAAGAGAACGAGTGGAAGGTCGGTGCGACTTGAGGAAGTTCAACATGAGCCAGTCGGGGATGCTTCTGCAAGTGATGCTATTGTAGCAGAACAAGTTGAGGAACTCGTGGCAATAGAAGAACCACAGCCATGAAGGTCGGCGAGGCTCCGCGAAGCGCGAGAGTTATTATTGTTAGACAATGATGAGCCTGCGACCTATGCAGAAGTGATGGTGGACCCAGACTCTGAGAAATGGTTGATTGCCATGAGATCCGAGATAGAGTCCATGGGATACAATCAAGTTTGGAACTTGGTTGACCTGCCTGATGGTTTTACAGCCATCGAGTGCAAGTGGATCTATAAGAAGAAGATTGATATGGATGGAAATGTTCACATCCATAAAGCTCGACTTGTTGCAAAAGGTTTTTGACAAGTTCAAGGAGTTGACTATGACGAGACTTTCTTGCCCATAGCGATGCTTAAATCTATACAGATCATTCTAGCCATTGCTGCATATTTCGATTATGAGATATGGTAGATGGACATCAAGACGGCTTTCTTAAATGGAATCCTTACCGAGGACGTGTATATGATGCAGCCCGAAGGTTTTGTCAATCCAAACAATGCTAGAAAGGTATGCAAACTTCAAAAGTCTATTTATGGGCTGAAGCAAGCATCTCGGAGTTGGAACATTCGATTTGATGAAGTTGTAAAGGAGTTTGGCTTCACCAAAAACGAATAAGAACCTTGTGTGTATAAGAAAGAAAATGGGAAATCACTTGTGTTTCTAATCTTATATGTGGATGACGTATTACTGATTGGAAATGACATTCCTATGCTCGAGTCTATTAAGACCTGATTGAAAAATAGTTTTTCTATGAAGGACTTGGGAGAAGTGGCATATATTCTGGGCATCAAGATCTATAGAGATAGATCAAGGAGGCTAATTGGATTCAGCCAGAGTACGTACATTGACAAAGTGTTGAAACGGTTCAGCATGGAAGAGGCTAAGAAGGGGTTCTTGCCCATGTCTCACGGCATTAAACTTAGCAAGACTCAGTGTCCTTCGACCACTAATGAGCGAGAGCGCATGAGTAGGGTTCCATATGCTTTGGCTATTGGATCCATCATGTATGCGATGACATGTACTCGCCCAGATGTTTCCTATGCTCTAAGTGTTACGAGAAGATACCAGGCTGATCCAAGTGAGAGTCGTTGGACAGCGGTAAAGAATATCCTTAAGTACTTGAGAAGGACTAAGGATATGTTCCTAGTTTATGGAGGAGAGGTTGAACTCAGTGTAAAGGGTTACACAGATGCGAGTTACCTTAACGACTCTGATGACTCGAAATCGCAATCATGTTATGTGTTTGTCATGAATGGTGGTGCTGTGAGCTGGAAAAGTTCCAAGCAAGATATAGTGGCCTCCACTTCAACATAAGCTGAATATATTGCTGCCTCGGAGGCTACAAAGGAAGTTGTTTGGATTAGGAATTTCCTGATTGCTCTTGGTGTGGTTCAGGGCTCGTACAATCCCTTCCACGTTTATTGTGACAACAATGGTGCTATTGCACAAGCCAAGGAACCTAGACAGCACCAGAAGAACAAACATATTCGCATGCGTTACCATCTGATTCGTGAGTTCATTGATGATGGTAGTGTCATGTTATGCAAAATACATACGGACTCAAATGTTGCTGATCCCTTGACTAAGCCACTCCTGCAGCCTTCCCATGAACCGCACACAAGAGCAATAGGTATTACATACTATCTAGATTGACTCTAGTGCAAGTGGGAGACTGAAGGAAATATGCCCTAGAGGCAATCATAGAGATGATTGTATTTTATGTGTATCCATGAGTTATTATAATGTTCCTTGAATATCCATATACCAGGCAACTTGTATTGATTGGCAATTATGTGAATTGTTTGTGAAACTCTTTACTTGTATGGCTATCTAATAATTGTCCCTAGTCGGAGTTCATGTGAGGACACTCGTGAATATTAGACTAGCACATCGATTGGTTGATGACTATGTTTCACAAGTCATAGACATAGAGATGTCAAACCAATGATGTGGACACATGTTATGAACATGGGGTTGGACTGACCCAACTTGAGACTAGCAATAATACTTGCAGCTCTCTCTACACATCGTGTATGTTTTGTCCTTAGACCTGAGATTGTCACATGTACTTGAGATGTGGATCGACCTACTTTGGGGCTATCAAACACTACTCCGTAGCTGGGTAGTTATAAAGGTAGCTTTCGGGTTTTGTCCTGATACATGCTGCAAGACATCGGTCAATCAAGATGGGATTTGCCCCTCTCTACTTGAGAGAGATATCTCTGGGCCCCTCGAGTGATCGGATCCAGAAATGCATGGCCGTGCTACATATGGTTAAGAGTTAACCTAGGAAAGGGATTCCGAATCACAGTATCGAGAAAGAGAGGTCAGCTTGGAGCTAGACCAAATATCGTGAGGCAAAGGGAAAGACATGTACTCAACCATGTGATGGTTCGTCTGAATGATCTTTATATGCGTTTAGGAGTTGGCACGTCTTGCTAGAGGCCGCTACCAACTATTGACGGAGTTAGTGTACTCATGTCATGACTATACGTGTATGAACCTATAGGGTCACACTTTAGGGGCTGGAAGCCTAATGAGGATTGGATCCGAATTAGACCATGCTTAGGCTGCTAATGGGCTGCTAATGTAAAAGCCCACCAGGGATGCCTATATAAGAGAGAGTGGGGTGATCTGAATAGGGTTGAGCATTCCACCCAGTCGCCACTCCTCTTCTGCATGTGTTGCATGTGCAAACCTAGCAGTCTGGCGTGTGACAGCTTCCACTCCGGACGTGTGGATACCTCGGAGGTGTTGCATCTGTAGCACTTGGACGAGCCGTGCAAAGGGGAGCTGCTCGTGGGACAAGGGCAAGGAGGAGACGTAGAACATCTACACTGCCGCGACGTGCTTCATCGAGTTCTGCATCTGCGCGTCTAGCGGTAATCCCGTGACCTATGACAATAGTATTCCTGGTTGACGCGGTAGAAAAATTTGATTTTATGCTAGTGTAGCTACCCGTTTCCCTACATATAGTTGATTAGCACTCCTCAATAGTGATACCCTAAATACTAGTAGCTAGTGCTAAAACTAAACTTGATCACTTTAGATGGGAACACTTGGTGAAAATGATTATGAAAACCTTGGAATGATGAGTCATTCTATTGAAATGATTTGACATGTGTTATGAAACACAATGGTTTGATGATGAAACTGAATGAGGCATGAGCCTTGACTTTGATAAAAAATGATGGTTGAGTTCCGATGCGATGCCATTCCAATTTTACCGTACAACCATAATACCTGAGTTGGGTAGGGCTTAACTGGAAGCTTATATGTCTTAGTATGGGTTCCCTTGCGAAAGAGGTTGAGCTGAGGCTACCTCCTGATGAATATCCACCTATGCAGTGCCTAGGATGGTAGATGGCCATGGTTGGGAGGCCAAGCTGATAGGGGAGGTACCTATACTAGGGTGTGTAATTGAAAGGTTAGGATTGATTATACGCATACCAAGTATGATGATTCCGGGTTATCCCTGACGGATGTATCGAATTTTTTGGTGAAAGTGTACCACCTCTGTAGAGTGTCAAACTATTCAAATAGCCGCGTCCGTAGTTATGGAAAGTTGGAGTGGCCATACTGTTCTGTTGTCAGATGTTTTCAAAATGACTCGTGACTTGAAAGATGACTTGGACTTGACCACAATATGGTTGTGGACATGAAAACTAGGTTCCCTCTTAAGTAATCTAGAGAACTAATATAGTCCTGGTTATGAAATAAACCTGGCTTTTTCCAAACAAACCTAGAGCTTAAGATTCCTACTAGAACCACCTTACTTATGCTAGTAATAGTTTGCGAGAACTTAAAGTGTACTCATGGCTTCGTCCCTAGCTATTCCCATGGCCAGACTACGAGGAAGACTACCCGGAAGATGGACAACAGGAGGTCTATGATAACTAGGAACCTCTCCTAGCGTCAGCATTGCCTGTGACTATGATGAAGATGGAGTCTACTATGTTATATTTCCGCTGCTATGATTTGTACTAAGACTGGATCATGAGATCCTTTATTTGTAAGACTATTATGGTTTGTAATGGATGATGTACTAGGGTACCAATTCTGTTATATCTCGCACAAATGGTAATCCTGGGATTGCGATGTACGGCATAACTGGCATCTATACTTAAAAATCCGGGTGTTGATAAGTTGGTACCAGAGCCATCCTGACCCTAGGAGACCCTAGTTAGAATGGACGTCTGAAAAACCTAGTTTCAAAACAAAGTAATTGAGTATTTATGAAAACATATTCTCACTCTTACCCTTGAGATTCTTTCAAAAAGGAGTTCACATGTTCCTCAAAAATTCTTGCAATTCTACCTAAAATTTGACACACTTGATCACCTCACTAACTTACTCATCTTAATTGCTTATAGATGGAGGTCAAATATAGCAAGTTTTACCAGTTGGGCAACGGAGGGCAGCTTATCTTTGAGAGGGATTTGGACCAGCTCTCGGAGTATCTTGGACGCCCGTACCCGGAGTTCTTCGGAGCGCAGCTTAATGACCAATCTAGAGGGGAACTACAGTGGCTGATTGCTGCCGATCTGAGAGGCAAAATGGAGCCACCTCTTTCAGAGAAGATTTAGTTTAGTGTAAGGGAGAACAACTGGCTAAACGAACTAGCCAGGGCTATGCAGGAAGCTCTTGCTTGTTTGTTGATACATTGCTAACGTATCTATAATTTTTTATGCTCAATGCTTGTTTTATATCTACTTTCTTATGTTTTGTCCACACTTTCGAGTATTTTATACACTTTCTTGGACTAACCTATTAACAATATGCCACCGTGCCAGCTGCCTGTTTTATGCTATTTTTGGTTCTAGGGAAGTCAAAAAATGAATATTCTCGGAATTGGACCAGACAAAAGCCAAAGTCGATATTTTACCGGAAGAATCACAGAGCCAGAAGACGAAACGGAGAGGGGCCAGGGGCTGGCCACACCACCTGGTGGTGCGGGCCCCTCTGGCACCCCCTCGGTCTCCCCTTTCGCCTATAAGAAGCCTCCGATGCAGAAACCCTAAATCATCCAGCCTCCAGCCACGAAAAGTTCTGTAGCACCGTCGCCACCGAAGAGGAGATTCAGGGAACAGAAGTCTCTGTTACAGCACCCTACCGAGACGGGGAAGTGCCCCCGGAGCCATCTCCATCGATCTCCACCACCATCTCCATTACCGTTGTTGATTCCCATGATGATGAGGGAGTAGTTCTTCCTCGAGGCTAAGGGTTCTACCGGTAGCTATGTGTTCATCTCTCTATCTATGCATGATCTTGTTGTGACCATGAGCTTTTAATCAAGTAGATCTACCTTGCTACTTAAGTGCTTTAATAGATCTCTGCTCTCCCCATGTGTGTGAAAGTGACAGCGTGCACGCCATGGTGGCACTTAGGCTAGAGATTACAAATACTTGTTATGAGTTATATTTGGAGTTGGATGTCTCTATGAAATTGTGGTGTTTGTTGGAACCATCTAGTGCTCAAAGTGACAGTGTGGGGTTATCTAGATGGGGAAAGCGAACTTTGAGGAGTGGCGTTATAGCCCTACCATGGATTAGAGTGTCCAACCAGAGAGTAGTTCAGGGTAGCATCATAAAGAGAACATATTTATATGAGAGTGTTTACTAGTGAAAGTATGATCCCTAGGCCTTGTTTCTAAGCATTGAAACACCGTTTACAACTAGATCTGTTACATGTTTGCTTGCTTCCATCTTATTTCAGTTTGACTTTAGTCTCTTCCACGCCATCAAAGTATTTTCTGGCACCATTGTCTTATATCCATACCACTTGTATTTCACTATCTCATCGCCGAACTAGTGCACCTATACACCTGACAAGTGTATTGGGTGTGTTGGGGACACAAGAGACTTCTTGTATCTTGATTGCAGGGTTGCTTGAGAGAGATACCTTTGACCACTTCCTCCTAGAGTTCGATAAACCTTAGGTGATCCACTTAAGGAAAACTTGCTGCTGTTCTACAAACCTCTGCATTGTGAGGCCCAACAACTTTCTACAAGAATATAAGTGCGTAGATATCAAGCTATTTTCTGGCGCCATTGCCGAGGAGGTAAGGTAAAAGGTACTCACATCCTCTGGCTACTAAGCTATCTTCTAGTACTGTTACTAGTGTGTGAGTACTCGAAGTTGTTTCCTTTAGATTCTACAATTATATCTTTTTGTTTCTTGTTTTTATTTTCACTAGTTAGGCTTAATGGAAAACACCAAAAAATTAGAGAGCTTTATAGTATTTATCTTGAGTTAGGACATGAAGTGTTTGAAGAGAAAATTAAAAAACCTATGGAACTTTATTTGCATGCTAATAGCAATGTTATTAGTATGAATTCTTTGAACACCATTATTGCTAATGCTATGGAAAAGTCTAAGCTTGGGGAAGCTGGTTTTGATGAGCATGATATTTTTAGTCCCCCAAGCACGGAGGAGAAAATTTACTTTGATGATACTATACCTCCGATATATGATGATTACAACGATGAGTATGATATTTTCAGTCCACCTACTATTGAGGAGAAAATTAATTGTGATTACAATATGCCTCCTATATTTGATGATTATGGTGATGATAATAATAATGATAGCTATTTTGTTGAAATTGCTCCCACTACAAATAATAAGAATAACTATGCTTATGTGGAGAGTAATAATGATTATATGCATGTGGCTCATGATAAGAATGTTTTATGTGATAGTTATATTGTTAATTTTATTCATGATGCTACTAAAATTTATTATGAGAGAGGGAAACATGGTTTCATGTATCTCAACAATATTAAGTTTCCCCTCTGTATGTTGAAATTTTTGAAGTTGCACTTGTTTTGCTTTACTATGCTTCTTGCTTTGTGCTTTCATGAATTGTTTCTTTACAAGATTCCTATGAATAGGAAGTGGGTTAGACTTAAATGTGCTTTGAATTTGCTTCTTGATGCTCTCTTTTACTTCAGTTCATATTTCTTATGTGAGCATCTTCTCAAACTATCATGCCTAACTTAAAGGCGTTAAAGAAAAGTACTTATTGGGAGATAACCCAAAAGTTTTAGTTGAGTCTTGGAAGTTACTGCTTCAGTAATAACCTATCCTTATCATTTTTGTGTGGTTTTTGTGCCAAGAGTAACCTCTCATGAGAGAAGTAATGCTTGGGAAAGTTGCTGTCCCAAAACAGATTTCTGTGCTTCACCGTACAAATTCCTGAGAGAGCTCTGTACGTCGGATTGAGCTGTAATTTTTTGTGATTCTGCCCCAGGTTGTTATCTAACTTTCGTTAGTTAACACTTTTCTATTTGAGCAACAGAAGGTCTTCTAAAAAACATATTGTTACCTGTTGGTCTGTTTTGACAGATTTCTGCCATTATTTGCATTTGCTTCTTGTTGATTCCTTTTTTAGTTCTTTTTGGGGAATTGAGCTTTTTGAGGGAAGTGCTACAGTAGCTTGTGTTTTAATGGGAGTTTTATTGGTGTTGTAACTGAACCCAAAGACTTATTATCTTGAGTGCACTAATGTTGCTAATAAAGATTGTGTGAAGTTTTGTATGAAGGCAAAATTTCAGGTGTATGGAAAGAATGATATAATGAGATGAAGAATAGACTAAAGATCAAGTTTGGGGATGCCACGCGTGTCACCCCAAGAAATATCCAAGAAGTACAAGCGTCAAAGCTTGGGGATGCCCAAGGCATCCCCTTCTTCATCAATAAAAATCTCAGGTTTGTTCCAAACACTTCATTTTTACTGTTTCATGCACAGTTGTATTGTTCTTGGAGCATCTTCGTTTTTCGTTTTTCATTTGCTTGGTTTTCTTAGTTTGCTTGAATAAATTGGTTGGACCCCCTCTTTCATACATTAGTTTTCAAATAGTTTGGTTTGGTTTGGAAAAGAGTAGGAAAAGTTCATGCTTAAGTGGTAAAAGGAGCTTGTTTTGACTGTGGCCTATGCTTCATCATGTCATGCTTGGTATTGTTTTGGATTTATGCTTAGTGATTTTTTCTATAGGATGACATGTTATAAACAATTGAGATTTCTTAATGTGCCTTGAAAGAATCATGCGTTGTTTTAGCATATTAAAGCATAGTATTGTGGTATTCTCCTTTGCTGCTTTATTTGGGTTGACTTGGCGCATGCTCACACCATGTTATGACTATCCCAAGTCACCATAGCCTCTATGATCCTTTAGTTTTCGACTCATAATATCACTTTATGCTTTAATTAATGATGTTTTGTTGCTTTGCATGATTATGGCCATTATTGCTCTCTTAGTTGGTCGCTCCCAGTCTTCTGCTAGCCTCCGTAACCATGTATGAGTTCCACTCATGCATCCAACTCCTAAAACCAAGTTATTCCAAAGAGTCCACCATACCTACCTATTAGCATTTGCTATTCCAAGTATATTCATGTTTTTATCTACCTTCTGAATTAAACTTGTTATGAGAAAACTAGTGATTAAAGCTCTCATGAACTTGATGACACACTTTACTTTTCTTGACCTTAATAAACTTGAACCATTGTGTCGTCTATGTTGTATATGCTTGCACAATGTTGGGGATTAGCAAAACCATGTTGTCATGGGGAACGCTTTCAACATTGCACTTGTACTTTGTACCTAGTTGATATCATGCTCTTTTGTCTATGGATGTCGTCGGTGTGAAATGAAAGGGGAGCTTGTAAGTCCTTGGAGTTATGTATGTGTGTTAGAGAAACGCCTGGGCCGCCGGTCTAATCCATGCCTAATCATGGTGGAAACCTGCAGCATAACCATAATGAGCTGTCTATGAAGCATTCTTGTTATAAAAAAGATATAGATATTGAGAAAAAGAGAGAAAAAGAGAGATATGAGAAAAGAGGAAAGAGAGAAAAAAGCACCATTTTCCCATGGTAAATAAGAAGATTGCTAAGATGCTCGTTGTCTGCTTGCCTTGTCATTTTGATATGGGGATTCTTCCGTATCATCGGACAAGGGGTACCCCGTTGGCGGTTCTCTATGATACACATGTACTTACTATGACAATAACTTACCGGAAACTAAACTTGAGTAGCATGAGGAGTGGCCCTCGTATTCAAGGGACATGAGATTTCCAACTTATACTTTGTCAAGCATATACTCCATAGTTTGTTCACTTTAGCCCTAATCACTTCAAGATGCTTATGATCGGGGAAATGAGAGCTGAAAGCTAATAAGTACCATAATTTTTGGAAGCTCTTTATGAAACTTGAATCCCTGCTTCCTTCTATGAAGGCCTTACTTTTATTTTTATGTTGAGTCTCCACCTTCTATCCTTAGGCACCAATTAAGAGATCATAGTTGTCATTCTTAGTTTAATGTGCATTGTCCCAAAACTTGTTGATTGATTCATAATGTTGATATTGGTTGTTCTTGAACTATTTGTATCTAGTCACCCTTATGAACTTTGAAGGTGTCCTATGCATTTATGTTTTGCTACTCCATGAGGGACAAGCTGAATGCCACTATGCTATGTTTTCTTTATGTGAAACAAACAAACGTCTTGCAAAGCATTGTTATTCATGAATCTTTTGTTTGTGCCTTTTCATGTTACAACATAGTTGCTATGTCTTATTGTTAGAACTATATCTTTCATGCTATGCTAAAGTACTATGGTGCATGTCACCTCAAAAATTATTCTTTTATTTTTATCACTTACCTACTCGAGGATGAGCAGGAGTTAAGCTTGGGGATGTTGATACGTTGCTAACGTATCTATAATTTTTTATGTTCCATACTTGTTTTATATCTACTTTCTTATGTTTTGTCCACACTTTGGAGTATTTTTATACACTTTCTTGGACTAACCTATTAACAAGATGCCATAGTGCCAGCTGCCTGTTTTCTGTTGTTTTGGTTCCATGAAAGTCAGAAAATGAATATACTCAGAAATGGACCGGACAAAAGCCAAAGTCGATATTTTACCGTAAGACTCACGGGGCCAAAAGACAAGACGGAGAGGGGCCAGGGGCTGGCCACACCACCTAGTGGCACGGGCCAGGCCAGGCCACGCCAGGGGGTGGTGTGGGCCCCTCCGGCATCCCCTCGGTCTCCCCTTTCGCCTATAAGAAGCCTCCGATGCAGAAACCCTAAATCGTCCAGCCTCCAGCAACCAAAAGTTCCGTAGCGCCACCGCCACTGAAGAGGAGACTCAGGGGACAGAAGTCTCTGTTCCGGCACCCTACCGGGATAGGGAAGTGCCCCCAGAGCCATCTCCATCGATCTCCACCACCATCTCCATTACCGTTGTTGATTCCCATGATGATGAGGGAGTAGTTCTTCCTCGAGGCTAAGGGTTCTACCAGTAGCTATGTCTTCATCTCTCTCTCTATGCATTATATTGTTGTGATCATGAGCTTTGTAATCAAGTATACCTACCTTGCTACTCAAGTGCTTTAATAGATCTCTGCTCTCCCCATGTGTGTGAAAGTGACAGCGTGCACACCATGGTGGCACTTAGGCTAGAGATTACAAATAGTTGTTATGAGTTATATTTGGAGTTGGATGTCTCTATGAAATTGTGGTGTTTGCTGGAACCATCTAGTGCTCAAGGTGACAGTGTGGGGTTATCTAGATGGGGAAAGCGAACTTTGAGGAGTGCTATTATAGCCCTACCATGGATTAGAGTGTCCAATCGGAGAGTAGTTCAGGGTAGCATCATAAAGAGAAGATATTTATATGAGAGTGTTCACTAGTGAAAGTATGATCCCTAGGCCTTGTTTCTAAGCATTGAAACACCGTTTGCAACTAGAGCTGTTACATGTTTGCTTGCTTCCATCTTTATTTCAGTTTGCCTTTAGTCTCTTCCACGCCATCAAAGTATTTTCTGGCACCGTTGTCTTATATCCATACCACTTGTATTTCACTAGCTCTTCGCCGAACTAGTGCACCTATACACCTGAGAAGTGTATTGGGTGTGTTGGGGACACAGGGGACTTCTTGTATCTTGATTGCAGGGTTGCTTGAGAGGGATACCTTTGACCACTTCCTCCCTGAGTTCGATAAACCTTGGGTGATCCACTTAAGGGAAAACTTACTGCTATTCTACAAACCTCTGCACTTGGAGGCCCAACAACTGTCTACGAGAATAGAAGTGCGTAGACATCATCTGTGTGCACAAAACATCAACCAGGTCAGCGGCACCCACTTTGCCCACTATGCAAGGCGTGACTCTAATGGACGGCCTTTGGCCATGCCGGCACATCCGGAGTTGAAGCACCACGTGGACCATTTGGACTTCATGCTACATGAGACTCAGAAGGAGTTGGACAACGCCCGTGCTTTCGCAAACCAGAATCATGCTGAAGCCGCTAAGAGGAAGCAAACCCTCGCCATCCTCGCCAAGGAACGCAAGTCACTTTGTCGCCAACATGATAAAAGTATCACATCATCACCCGTCTTCGTCAGAAGATAGCCACCCTAGAGGAGACCATCCACGACCAGGAGATCCAGCTGGAGGAGCAGGAGGAGGAAGGGGAAGATATCTATGGGGATATCCACTCTTACCTCAGCGATGAGGATGACTACCTGGAGGATGTCGCCATGGAGGACCACATGATGAGGATGATGCTGATTTCATTAATGACGAGGATCCCGACACCCCCGATGAGGAGTAGTCACACCTGAGGACTATCGTAGGTGTGAGTTGTACCCAGTCCCATTGTATCGTAGCTTCACAGAATGGTTCTTAAAACCATCTATTTTTCTAGTTGTGGCGTGTGTTTGTATGGTGTGCTTGGAATGAATTAATGAATGAATGAGAAGAAGTTGTTAGTTTACAAACTTTAGTCATGCTCAAAGTTTAAAGATTTTTGAAACAAACCCATGAACCCTAGAAATTACCCTCTTGTCTCATTGTCTATCTAAATCTTCAGATGACTCGCGGTAACCCCGGAGGAAGCAGCTCATCTCAGGATCCGATGCTTCAGATTCTGCAGATGTTAGTTTCAGATCGTGAAGCTGGTAGAGCTGAACGTCAAGCCAACCTAGCAACTCTTCAACAGATAGCTCAGATGGCCCACAACAATTAAGGCCATGGAAACCAAGATCATCATGGATCCAGACTCAAGAACTTCCAAAAGATCCTCCCATGTTTAGCAAATCAAAGGAGCCTTTAGATGCTGATGACTAGCTGCAGACAATGGAAAATAACTTAGAAGTCACAGGAGTTGATGCCAATGAAAAGGTACTGTTCGCCACCCACTACATGTCAGGATATGCAAGATCATGGTGGAACAGCACCCGTACTATGAACGGAGGTCAGATGATGACTTGGGATGAATTCAAACTCAAGTTCAATAGGACCCATGTGCCCCCAGGTTTAATCAAGAGGATGAGGGATGAATTCAGGGAGCTAAAGCAGGGAAGGATGACTGTGGTTGAGTACCGTGACAAATTCGTGTCACTAGCAAGGTATGCCCCTGATGAGAGTGACACTGAAGCGAAGACGAAGGAAATATTCCTGAATGGTCTTCATGATGAGATGCAGACAGTGCTAGTCAACATCCCCTTGGATGACCTAGAAGCTTTAGTGGATTCTGCTATCCAGATGGAAGGAAAGATCAACCAAGCCAGTGAGAATTGCAAGCATCGTATGATGCACCAACCTGGACCCCACCATACCCCAAAGTATCGCCCCAACCTGTCTGCAAGATATGCACCCAGAAACAACAAACTCCCTATGTCTCGTCCAAACTACCCCAACCGTGGCGGAGGAAACCCGAGGCCCGGAGGCCATCACAACAACAACCCAATAACTTCAACCGTGCACCACCAAAGTCTAACAACAACAACAATACTTCCCCAAGGACTGGAACCAATGATCACCTGCTCTGAATGTGGAGTCACGGGTCACTATTCCAACGAGTGCCCCAAGAAGCTTGCTGCAGCCACCAATGTTACTGCACCTGCCCAGCAGCAGCGCCGTGTCTAGCCTGGAAAGAGATTTACCCCAAGAAACCCGCACAACCGTACCGGCCGTCTTTTCCACGTGAATGTGGAAGAAGCCCAGGAAGCACCAGATGTCGTGATGGGTACGTTTTCTGTTAACTCAGTACTAGCAAGAGTGTTGTTTGATTCTGGAGCATCGCACTCGTTTGTTATAGAAGAATTTGCATGCACTAGTAAGATTCAACTAACAAATTTGAAGCATGTTATGATAGTTCAAATACCTAGTTCAACCACCAAAGCTAGAAAAATTTGCAAGGCCGTACCTATCAGAATCCATGGGATTTATGCCAATCTAATAGTACTTGGAACCAAAGGTTTGGAAGTACTACTAGGAATGGATTGGATGTCGAAACATCAAGGACTAATCGACTGTGCCAAGAAAGCCATAACCATGACCAGTAGCACCGGAGTATCAGTAGAACATGTATCTGAGACGCTACCCCGTCAATTCAAATGCAACAAGAGCTTAGTCAAATCAACCATAGACCAAGTCAGAGTAGTCTGTGAATACCCCGATGTGTTCCCATATGAATTGCCCGGTATGCCCCTAGATCGAGATACCGAGTTTATCATTGAACTAATTCCTAGAACTGGACCCGTAGCTCAGAGACCTTATAGTATGAACCCATCAGAATTAGTGGAGCTCAAGAAGCAACTTGATGATATGTTGGGAAAAGGCCTGATACAACCAAGTGCATCGCCATGGAGATCACTCGTTCTGTTTGTGGATAAGAAAGATGGTGCCAACCGTTTGTGTATGGATTATCAGAAGCTAAATGATGTCACCATCAAAAACAAGTACCCACTGCCAAAGATAGAAGATCTATTTGACCCACTGACTAGTGCCAGAGTGTTTTCTAAGATTGATCTTAGAACTGGTTATCATCAATTGAAGATCCGTGCGACGGATATCCCAAAAACTGCCTTCACCACCAGATATGGATTGTATGAGTACAATGTCATGTCCTTTGGATTAACCAATGCCCCCGCTTATTTCATGAATCTCATGAATAAGATTTTTATGAACTTCTTGGATAAGTTTGTCGTTGTTTTTATCGATGACATTCTGATCTACTCCAAGTCAGAAGAAGACCATGAATAGCACCTAAGAACCATCCTTCAAAACCTTAGGGAGCATCAGTTGTATGCCAAGTTTAGCAAATGTGAGTTTTGGTTAAAGAAAGTAGGATTCCTAGGCCATATCTTGTCGGCAGGAGGAGTTGTTGTCGATCCCGCCAAGATTAAAGATGCTGAAGAATGGAAAGCCCCAACCACTCAAACAGAAGTCTGCGCATTCCTTTGGTTAGCCGGATATTACCGCAAGTTTGTTGAAGGATTTACAAGCATCACAAGGCCAATGACTCAGTTATTGAAGAAAGACAAGAAGTTTGAATGGACGAACAAATGTGAAGCAAGTTTTTAGGATCTCAAGAAGAGATTGATTTCAGCCCCAATTTTGATCATGCCGGATATCAAGAAGCCTTTTGATGTATATTGTGAAACATCCAAGATTGGTCTCGGATGTGTGTTGATGCAAGAAGGCAAAGTCATGTCCTGTCTATCCAGATAGCTGAAGCAACATGAGCAGAACTATCCTACCCATGACCTAGAACTAGTAGCCATAGTGTTAGCTTGGAAGACATGGCGTCATTACCTTATGGGCAACCGTTATGAGATTTATTCGAATCACAAGAGTTTGAAGTACATTTTCACCCGGAAGGAGGTGAATATGAGGCAAAGGAGATGGATAGAGTTAATCAAGGATTATGACCTTCACATTCACTATCACCCCGGCAAAGCCAATGTGGTAATGGATGCTCTTAGTAGATTGCCGTGTAGACTAAACACCATGATTAAGGAATCACATCCAATTCTGCATGAGGAGACGGAGAATTTTATAATGGAGCTAGTTAGCGAAGGATTTCTAGCCATCATTGAACTTCAACCCACTTTGATCAGTCAGATAAAGGAAGCCCAGAAAGGAAATGCCAGTATTGGTGGAATTAAGCATCGTATGGGTATAGGGAAGGTACCCGGATTCACTGAAGATGAAGGAGTTTTATGGTATAAAATACGTATCTGCGTGCCAGCAGATTCGGAGTTGAAGCAAGTCATTATGCAAGAAGCCCATGATACTCTTTATTCTATTCACCCGGGAGGAACCAAGATGTATCAGGATTTGAAGGAGAAATTTTGGTGGCACAAAATGAAGTGAGAAGTCGGAAGCTACATAGCCAAGTGTGATATCTGTCAGAGAGTCAAGGCGAAACATCAGCAACCCGCGGGACTTTTGCAACCATTGCAGATTCCGGAATGGAAATGGGATTCTGTTGGAATGGATTTCATCACAGGTTTGCCTACATCTAGTAGGGGAAATGACTATATTTGGGTCATAGTAGATAGACTGTCCAAGGTAGCCCATTTCATACCCGTCAAGATTACCTACCAAAGCTCGAAGCTAGCAGAGTTGTACATTGCTAGAATAGTTAGTCTACATGGAACCCCCAAGACCATAGTGTCAGATCGAGGAACCCAGTTTACCTCTAGGTTCTAGAAGAAAGTCCAAGAAGGATTAGGAACCAAACTGAATTTCAGCACAGCTTATCACCCGCAAACCGACGGGGAAATAGAAAGAGTAAACCAGATCTTAGAGGATATGCTAAGAGCTTGTGTGCTGGAATATGGATCTAAATGGGAAGATTGTCTTCCTTTGACAGAATTCTCATACAACAACAGTTATCAAGCTAGTTTGCAAATGGCCCCATTTGAGTTTTTATATGGAAGGAAGTGCCATAGCCCATTGAATTGGTCGCAAGTAGGAGAGAGTCAGATCTTCGGACCAGACATCCTACGAGAAGCTGAAGAGAAGGTTCACAAAGTCCGTGAGCACCTCAAGACCGCTCAATCCAGATAGAAGAGTTATGCTGACAAAAGACGTCGAGACCTGACCTTCAATATTGGAGATTTTTTGTATCTCAAAGTATCACCTTTGAAAGGAATGTAGCGTTTTCAACTGAAAGGGAAGCTTGCCCCAGATATATTGGACCCTTCAAGATTCTAAGATGCAGAGGAGAAGTATCCTATCGACTGGAACTGCCTGAGGAGATGTCAACCGTGCATAATGTGTTCCATATCTCCTTACTTCGCAAATTCCTAGAAGTTCTGGAGAAGACCGAAGTTTTCAAGAACATCGATAACAAAGCCATAGATATCAACAAGGACTTAACCTATCGTGAAGTACCCATCCGTATTTTGGAGGAAGCATTCAGAACCACCCGTACCAGAAGTATCAAGTTTCTCAAAATCCAGTGGAATAATCATACCGAAGAAGAAGCCACTTGGGAGCAAGAAGATTATATTAGGACAGAGTCTCCCAATCTTTTTAGTTCCTGGTTTTTCTTGAATCTTGGGACGAGATTCTGTTTAAGGAGGGAAGGTTTGTAACACCTCAAAATATTAAACAAGATTATCAAGTTCTAATCACCCAAGTTTAGGGTTAACAAAAACTTCTATTATTAAACTCTATATGAATGCATGTGTGAGTTCCATTAATGCATGAATGTTGCTATGCCATGTTTGAGTGCTACAAATGATAAGGATTAGTTCAAAAATGATTACCACATCATCTAGGTCAATTCCAAACAAAATCAAATAAAAAGAAAATCAAATATGAGGCATATGATCAAATGGTCACTTTGGCCAAAATTAACCACTAGCCCACTTTGGGTATCTCTAGTAAAAGATTTCCAACAGAAACAATTCTACATCTTTTCATCCCTTGCTAGACTATGTAAAAATGAACCCAAGCAAACTTTACAAACTTACAGAAACTATTTTCAAATCCATTTAAGAGGCAATTCAAAATTGAATCAAGTGTAGGTACATAGATCATCATTTTGCAAAAACCACTCAAACCACCACCGCTTCACAATTTCCAGCAACCAGAGACTACTAAGCATGTGATCAGCTCACCCACCAAAAATCATGGAAAAATTCAAAGGTTAAGTTCATGCGGCCATTTAGTCAAACACTTAGTAGACAGACTACAAATTCAACAACTATCTACTGTTTGGAATCCATCTTGTGCTCATTCTTGTACTGCAATCAACCCAATAAATCACCCACCATCACTCCCAGTACTTGGCCGTGCAAAGGAGCAACCTCACTCGCCACATTGACCAGTGTCATAACCGTACCGAGCATGTCATGTCGGTCGACCATGGACAAGGCGCCTCATGCCACGCCGCGCTCTCCCACGATGTCTAGATGATAGCCGTGACCTCACCGCCTCTCTTTGTCCACACCTTGACCAACAGTGAGAAGTGGAGAAGCCAGAACAGCCGCGCCCATTTATGTCTCTGCCATGCCGAGAGCACGACGAAGCGCCGAAGCCACCTCGCGCAGCCACGCCGCGCCTCGCTCTCTCTGCTCATACCCACACCCCCCGCGTCACCAGCCACCTCCTAGACATGACCATTCACCGCCGCGCTCCCTGTGACCACCGTACTCGATGACGAACACCTCCATACCTGAACAGAGTGCCGACGTTGCCCAACCGACTGAGACCACCCCTTGTCACGCCATCATGCGTGTGATGGTCGCCGCAGTCCACCGCGTCAACCCATGCCATCCTCCATGCCTAGTGCGACATGTAGCAGCATCGCCGATGAGCCCGACCATGCCGCCCTGCCTCCAACGCCGGTATATAAATAGGAGCCACCCCAGACTCAAACGGCAAACGACTTCACTCTCCACTCTCTCAGAAACCTACCTGACCCTTCCTTGGAGCAAGACGAGCACCACATCACCGGAATTTGACCAGAGCCTGCCGCTGCAGTGAAGGAAGGGCGCCATCGATTAGAGCCACCCGAGGAGCCGCCGCGACCACCAATCGACTCACCATCGTCGACCAGCCCATTCGCCCCACCGTGCCACTAGGTTTAGAATCTCGCCGGAGTTTTGCGACGTAGACGATGAACCTCAGCCGTAGATCTTGTTCTAATCATAGCGCTGAGATTTGCTGATACCGTTTCGATTAGGTAGAGCCGCTGACGCATGGGACCAACGTGTTAGCAGCCTGCTATGCGCGCGCTGTGTAGTTGGGCCAGCCCATGGTCTTTTTCGCGCAAAGCCCAGCGATTAAAATATAATTTTTCCATTTAGTTAAAAACCATATTATGTCAGTAGATTCAAAATTAAATTCAAAGAGATCTACTAAACCAAATTGCATGATTCCAATTTTTCTAGAAAGGTATTGAAAATATCTAATTACTCCCGTTGGATTCAAACAATTTGAAATTATAGATCACCTATAGTAAAAATAACAAGACAGATACTTTTACCACTTCAAACATTTTTATAAAATCAACCATAAATGCTTTTGAGTTGATTCCAACTCTCAAAAATCACATTTTCCATGCTCTACATAAATATGTAAAAAGATTTGGTTTTACAGATATTAAACATGGATTAGTATTAAAAGAATGATATATATGCATTTCTAGGCACTCAAATATTATTAAATAATAATATTAAATTTTGTAATATATGATAACCTCTTTAAATCACATTCCCAAGCATTGAAATATGTGGTGATGACATATGTCAATATGATCCCATATTTTAATTGGGGAATCTTAAGTCTTAGGTATTTTTCAATGAGTGGAAATTACTTTTCCCAAAAAAAAATGTGCCATTAATTTATGTAATGATTGAGATGATGCTAGATCATCTAGGATGTGAGACCTTGCGTGCAAAATAGAAATTAATTAAGTGTTGATTGATGATTGTGTACCTCGTATGTATTTATAGACGCTAGTATCGACCTGGGATACGACGAGGAGGAATACTTTGAGGAAGAGGAAGAAAACTTCAACCACTACACTACTCAAGGCAAGCTATCTATGCAAGACCACTATGCCAGATAACATATGCAGGATGCACTACGCATGTTTGGTTATGCAACTTTGATTATACCAATCCTAGTTTTACCTATAAGCTTTACTTTTCCTTTTACTGAAGTTTCTTATCTAGTTAATGAATTGTGATTAGTGGAAAAGTAGGATGGATACCACCAAGATCATAGGACCAGTCTTGGGTACTTATACTTGATTAGCACCCCTCAATAGTGATACCCTAAATACTGGTGGCTAGTGCTAAAACTAAACTTGATCACTTTATATGGGAACACTTGGTGAAAATGATTATAAAAACCTTGGAATGATGAGTCATTCTATTGAAATGCTTTGACATGTGTTATGAAACACAATGGTTTGATGATGAAACTGAATGAGGCATGAGCCTTGACTTTGATTAAAAACTGATGGTTGAGTTCGGATGCGATACCATTCCAATTTTACCATACAAACACAATACTTGAGTTGGGTCGGGCTTAACTGGAAGCTTATATGTCTTAGTATGGGTTCCCTTGCGGAAGAGGTTGAGCTAAGGCTACCTCGTGATTAATGTCCACCTATGCAGTGCCCAGGATGGCAGATGGACATGGCTGGGAGTCCAAGCTGATAGGGGAGGTGCCTATACTAGGGTGTGTAATTGAAAGGTTAGGATTGATTATCCGCATACCAAGTATGATAATTCAGCGTTATCGCTGACAGATATATCAAATTTTGTGGTGAAAGTGTACCACCTCTGCAGAGTGTCAAACTATTCGAATAGCCGCGTCTGCGGTTATGGACAGCTGGAGTGGCCATACTGTTTTGTTGTCAGATGTTTTCAAAATGACTTATGACTTGAAAGATGACTTGGACTTGACCACAATATGGTTGTGGACATGAAAACTAGGTTCCCTCTTAAGTAATCTAGAGAACTAATATAGGCTTGGTTACGAAATACTTATGAAATAAACCTAGCTTTTTGCAAACAAACCTAGAGCTTAAGATTCCTACTAGAACCACCTTACTTATGCTAGTAATAGTTTGTGAGTACTTAAAGAGTACTCATGGCTTTGTCCTTGGCTATTACCATGGCCAGACTACCAGGAAGACTACCCGGAAGATGGACAACAGGAGGTCTATGATAACTAGGAACCTCTCCTAGCGTCAGGATTGCCTGTGACTATGATGAACATGGAGTCTACTACGTTATATTTCCGCTGCTATGATTTGTACTAAGACTGGATCATGAGATCCTTTATTTGTAAGACTATTATGGTTTGTAATGGATGATGTACTGGGGTACCAATTCTGTTATGTCTTGCAAAAATGGTAATCATGGGATTGCGATGTACGGCATAACAGGCATCTAGACTTAAAAATCCGGGTGTTGACATGGATTCGACTGACCAGGCCCATGACGAGTGGGCTCGCTTGTGTAGCGACTAGAAGTGTTGTGACCCAAGAGCATGGCGACTGGATGCATAAGGCCCAGAAGCGTAGCTAGGCCCAGTTGGATTAGGTCAAGATCACCAAAACCTTAACCAATTCGGTATTATCCATGTAAACCCTAGTGAGGTAGCACTATATAATCCTCCCTAGGGTACCCTCTATAGGGACACACTTTGATACACCCCATAGAGTTGACTCGCTACCCTCATTGCCAAGCTCATCATCCCTTGTAATCTCATACAGATCAATACATCTAGCAGAAAGTAGACCCTTTACCCTACGGGGGCTAAACCTGGGTAAAACCCTAGGTATCCTCAATCTCTACCCGCAGATGGCTCACTCGCCCTTGCCCTCATCGAATCAATCGCTACCCCAGGTAGCGACTGCCATGGCTATTCCCACGACATTGACAATTGCAACAATTTATTGTGTCGTTGCGATAAATTTGTTCCAATGGTGATCGTTGTAGTCACCCCCCTCCCCAAAAAAGTGCCAGCCCATCCATGCATGCTTAAAGAATTGGGTTTGCAAACCATGGAAAATTGCCAATCTAGTCCATGTATGTATTCATAATCAAGAAAGGGACAAGTATGCTTAGCACGTGTGTGTGCATACAAGCATTACACACACTTTTTATGTAACGAAGGAACAAGTTCGACCATGCCAAAAGGTGTAGATACATTCGTAAGCAATTATTTTCCATTAAACTATGTGTGTCAGGTAAGATCAATTGACATCCTTGTTCGAAAGAAACGATAGGCTCGAGAAATAACTCACAAACCTAGGTGTTCTAGAGTAGGGTACAGAGATTGGTTGCACTTGTTGTCCAGCTAGCTAATGTGCTTTGGCCTCTAAGCTTCCATACATCCTATGTGCCTGTAAAAGAACAACAAACTCCACACTTTCTCACATGCTTCAAGTTTTACAATTAGGAGTGAAGCACACACGCACCAACAAGCTTGTAAGTAATATATCTACCTAGTGAAGACACATGCTCAACATTCAATCTTTTGCGTGAAAGATAGAATCAAAATAGGTATGTGAGGCATCGGGAGTTCATATTATTGGGGTTCCGCGTATAAAAACAATAAATTTTACTCTGCGCCCCTGAAGCTTCCAGGACATATCTATTAGTAATACAGTAACAGGAAGGGCTTTTTGCGAACTTACCCTTGAAGACCAAAAAGTGTTGTCAATGCTCAGGAGAACGTGGTTTATGTAGACGAGCTGAAGCCAACCTCAAGGTCGTGATGAAGTCCTTGTGCTCCTTGGCTCCAACGACTTGAGTGCCTCAAGTACGACACCTCGCGGGGAGTTACACATGTCTGGTGCCTGACGATGACTCCTACTTCCCTGATCCAACATCAGTTGCGGAAGTAGAGCTCCCGGATCCGAATCCCGCACAAATGATCGACAGAGGGACCTGGATGGCCATGTGACCCCTGTGCGTTCCACGAAGATCTTTCGTCGTTTGAACCGGGACAGTCGTGTCTTATTCCCTTTGTCACTCGATACTTGCATTGCCCGAGATCTGATCAATGACATCACCATGTCGTGTTCAATCACGTTACCGAACAATGCTACTTGACTCGTTCCGACAAGTGATAACCTTGTGATCAAATCACACGTTGCGCAACTATTGGATATAACCTCCCTGATTGGGCCCTTGAGTATCTTCCCGTCACATGGACGGACAAATCCCGCTCTTGACATATATTGCCTCAACGGTTTCCTCCGAGTACCTGAACACACCTTTATAACCACTATATTACCAAGTGGCGTTTGATGCTATCAAAGCACTCTCAGGGGACAGTGATTAATATAGCCTCACGGTCTAAGGAATAGTCTACGAGGATCCATTTCTAATCATCGTAACTTGAACTTCGTGACATGATCGGGTCACGATGTTTAGGTTGGGTATTGGTTCATCATCTCATTCTCAGAATGAGATGACCTCATTTCCAACTGGCATAAATGCCACATGATTAGGAAACATGATCATCAGCTGACCAATGAACCAGTGACTAGAGTTTCACTAGGAACCCCTGGTTGTTTGTATATCACACGTGTATTGATGTTTCCACTCAATACAGTTATAGCATGATATAAAACTTAATCATAAACTACATGAAATATGATAATAGTCCTTACTACTATTTGTATCTAGGGCATATTTCCAACAGTCTCCCACTTGCACTAGAGTACAAATACACTAGCTGCATTTGTTCCCAATCATTGGCACCATATATCCGGTACCCTGAACATGCTTGCTCATGGAAGAGGTTGAGTCTTGGATCTGTACTTTACAATCCCAAATCCTTTGCAACTTACTAATGTCACCTTGATTGACATTAATACTCTATCATCACATGATAGCATCTGTGTGTATGCATCATCGCTATGGCAGCAGAACGAGGCCTGATTCCAGGAGCCTATAGTGACTTTAGATCAACCTCGAGGGATTTCTCATGGGCACTATGCCCTGCGACACATCATTCTACATTAAAAGCGAACTAGCCCCGCCATAACATTATACAACACTTTAGATGGTACCCTTATCTATTATTATAAATATATTCATCGAAACACTAGTGCACTCTATGCAACTTTCGATGTTTTCGTTCACCTCGCTTCCTACTTGACTCTAATCGGTATTACAGGAGTTTCCAACATATTCCCTTATAATATAAATCTTTATGTTTTAAGATATGTCACCCTTTTTGGATTTGGAAAATATATCCACAATTCTCAACTAGATACTGCGGACAAAATTTAGCTCAACATTCTATGATTTGAACTTAATCACTTTCAAACGTTTCTCATTTGGATCACATATTATGCTAAGTTATCATCATGGTTTACTAAGATAGAAACTATGTCTCAACATAGTGGATGACAATCATCCTTTTCTTTCTTTCAACTATTGATGTTAAACTTAATACTATTCCTAATTTGAGTTATTAAGGACCAGTTCCTTAATTAACTTCTATTCTGAAAACCCCTTTCCGAATCCTTTAAGGAATACTACATAATATCATAATACACCTATTATAAACTTCTACATCTTATAAATCATTATTTATAAGTATTTGCACTTTCATTCTTAACACACTTAAGAATTACTCTATAAGCTCCCACTAAAAATATGTTCCTACATATTTGAATTTGAGACTTATATTGCTCCCACTCAAAAATATGTCAATCACATATTGTTTCAGGAAGACTTTCATAGCTCCCACTCAATTTTATGCAAATTACATATCCACTCACTATTTTGAACAACTTCAAAATCTTTTGATCAAACATCAAACTTGGAGATTCACTATGAGATAATAGTACTATTACTAGTTTTAAATCCACTAGACATTTAGCACACATGAATCAAATTCATTTGAAACTTGTCCAAAACTTGACAAATTGAGTTTTTGTCATTCACCCCCTTTTCCACTATGGCTTTGCAGTCATTTGGGAAAATTCCAAGTAACCCTTTTTACTTGTGAGATTCAGCAACGAATTGCTTTCTAATCTCAAGGGAATTTAGCTTCTAGGATTTCTCATAATTTATTTTACCATTATTTCCTTAGTAGTTCGTAGGTATGTCATATTCCAAGAATCATGACAAATGATTCACAAATGTCTCCATACTAGATATGGATTTACATTTTGAATCCTACTTCATGTAGTGAAAACACCAGTGGGGAAAACACAATGATCAATATCATTGATTCTTTCCTTTGTGAAGAGAATTGTTCAGGAACGTTTTCCGTTGCGCTTCTCAGCACTCTGATGCAGGGTTTTGAATCCTTCATCATTTTTTGCACTATTTTCCAATTTGCTCCATAATCGAGAAATATAACAAAAAGTGAACTTTCTCAATAATGTACCAAAATCCAAGCAATGTGAGGTTTGCTTCTCCTTTGGTTTAGCTATGGATTTCGTATTCAAATTTTCCAATGAATACGCTATAAGGACTTATTCTCTATTGTTTTGGTTATATCGAATAACCCCAAAACTTTCACGAATTCAAATGGTTCACTACTTTCTAATTGAGTGCTAACTATTTCTAACTAATGGTCTCTACATATACACTACAACGAATTATTTGGTGCCTTCTATTCACCCACTTTGATATTTAATATCATATTGTGACGATTTGCATTTTGACGTTTCGAAACGCTTTGCATTCCACAATTTCTTTTAAGCCATTCTCATAAAGTTGAATTTCATTACTATTGATCAAATCATAGTAATTATATTGTCTTTTATATTTATACCCTTTTCATGATGAAACACTTTGATCAAATCAAATAGTTTCATATTCATGTTTCCTTTGGTAAACTTTTTTACACATTTAAACAATCTTATAATGATAATTACCATTTTCGTCAAAACCCAATACATCGAATATGTATTTACTTTTAACAATTCATTAAACACTTTGTATCCAAGTAATACACGGTGTTCAAGTTATTTGCCGAACTTAGGCATGATTTATATGTGATATGAAATCGAATGACTCTCACATATTATCATTATAACTTTGAATTTAAACAATGGTTATTCATTCATTAATGAACATATCATTAAGTTGGGTATTTTAAATAAGGCATTTTAATGTTTTACAAATGTTCATGCATTATCAATTAGTTTCAATCAACAAGGATAATTCATACATAATCAAACAAGATATGAACACGAATAGAAATCTGATACGTCCAAAACGTATCTACATTTCCGAACACTTTTGCTATTGTTTCTCCTCTATACTTGTGTGATTTGGATGCAACTAATGCGAACTGACGTTTTTTTCAGCAGAATTGCCTTGGTGTCTACTTTTTGTGTAGAAAATCAACTATCAGGAAAAATCCCGGAAAATATGCCAAAAATCCTATTTTACCCGAAGACTCCAGGAGCCAGAATACGAGACGGAGAAGAGCCCTGGGGTGGCCACATCACCTGGTGGCGCGGGCCAGGCTAGGCCGCACCAGGGGGTGGTGTGGCCCCCCCAGGCACCCCCTCGGCCTCTCTCTTCGCCTATAAGGAGCCTTCTGACCTAAAAACTTTGGGGGGTTCGACGTTTTTCTAGAAGGAGTTCCGCTCCGCCGCCACCACCAGATTCCACGAAACAGCACCAGAAACTCCGTCCTGGCACCCTGCCGGGATGGGGAATTGGAGGAGATCATCGCCATCATCATCACCATAACTTCTCCATCGACCATCCATGTTTCCCCCATCTATGAGTGAGTAATCCCCCGCTATAGGCTATGGGGATGGTAGGGATTGGATGAGACCATTCATGTAATGGCATCAGATTGTTAGGGCATGGTGCCTAGTATCTTTTATTAGTGCTTTATGACTTTGTTGTGACTTGTTGTGCTTAATGCTTGTCACTAGGGCCCGAGTGCCATGATTTCAGATCTAAACTTATTATTGATTCATTATGATAGTATTGTTTTGGGTCTTATATACAAGTTGTATACACACGTTGTTGTCCGGAACCTATGGCCCCGAAGTGACAGAAATCGGGATAACCGGAAGGGAAAGGCTTTGATGTGAGGATCACATGTGTTCACGGAGTGTCAATGCTTTGCTCCGGTGCTCTATTAAAAGGAGCACCTTAATTGCCAGTAGTTCCCTAGAGGCCCCGCTGCAAACGGGCTGGCAGGACAAAAGATGTTGTGCAAGTTCTCATTGCGAGCACGTATGACTATATATGGAACACATGCCTAGGATTGTCTAGTACTTGGGTGTTTTATCTTATTTATCTGCAATTGCCCTATGTTCTGATTGCTATATGAATTGTCTTGTCCATGCAATGCCCGTCCATCCATCCCTATGCCTACCGCACTCGAATCCCATTGTTTACTGCTTTTGTTACTACTGTCTTTGCTTTACTACTGTTGTTACTTTACTATTCCTACTACAAAACTGTTGCTACTGATAAACTGCTATGAGCAAGATTGTTTCCAGGTGCAGCTAAATTGACAACTCATTTGTTAAGACTTATAAATATTCTTTGGCTCCCCTTGTGTCGAATCAATAAATTGGGTTTCACTTCCCTCGAAAATACTGCGATACACCCCCTATACTTGTGGGTCATCAAAATCATTCATAAAAGTGGAACAACAGTTTGTTACAAACTCATATGAATAACCGTCTCACGAAGTGTGAGACACACTAAAGAAGTTCACAATCTCCTGATTACAATAATCATCCTAAGCATAAACTAAATGATAAATGTCGAGGGAGAGTATCGTCGGCCATCATCATCATGCTCGCCATTAACACACAACGTCACCTCCTCTCCAGCAAGCACCTCTCATGCAGAAGGACATGTTTTTAGCAAAACAGAACAAGTATCAGATATACCTAACACTGCATTGTGTTTGTAAGATTATAACATTTATAAAACTTTATATCAAATATATACCATTGTCATCGATGACCTCTTCGGTGATTGGTTCAACCTTTACGTTCCTGAAGCGTAAAATGAACTCATGGAAATCCAACATTTCCGTGTCACCACTCATGATGCTACTCCGGACATGTCCTTCGTAGCTGGGAGGCAACGATCGAAGCAGTACGTCTATCGCAAATGGATCAGCCATCCAGTAATCCACGAAATGAACCAGTCTCATGTGTGCATCAAGCATGCGCTCCAAGTGACCCTTCAGACATGTATGCTCCTCCATCTGTATGGAAAGGAACTCACCAAGCAGCTCGTGCTTCCACATGCGCACATGGCCTATGAACTCTGCTCTCAGCTGATCCACCATCGAATATGGATCGAGATCACCCTAAGCGGATGTAGTTCATCCACCATCCCATAGCGCATTATTATCTGAATGTAGGTGGACATCTCCTGGCGGTAGTAGCGGTCTGCCAGCTCTTGTGGGGTCTCATAGTAATCTGGCTCAGTCAAATCCATCATGCGGCGTATGTAATCTACCACATGGTTCCTAGTAAGGAGATCATTCAGGCGCACAAGCCAACTAGGGAAGTTGGATCCATCAAGTCTAAGTTTCTCACCCTTTACCCAATCCTCAATGACAAAGTAAGCTTCACGGTGAGCCATCTACATTTATAATTGCAAATGGAATTTAGACTAAGTTTATAATTAAATGAGTTAATAATAAGTCCACTCAGAAACACCTATCCCCAAAAGGGTTCCTAGTGATAACATGACCCCTATCAGCCACATCTCCCCTGATTGAACACGGCCATCGATGTGGGTTCAAAGGTGGACGCCAAACATCGGTCACATCATTCATGCGACTCGTGCTCGGTCTTTCGACCATCCGTGTTCTGAGGCCATGCTTCTATGGTGTGCTAGGATCGCCAACTCAACCTTAGTGTATTCGCTGTGCAACATGGCTTACACCCACTGTATGCAAACGTAGATATGTCTGACACCCAGGCCTGTAACCCTGGATCGCCTCATACCGAAGAACTTTCTTGGTGGTGCACACTAAGGGGGAATAGAATCGTTGGTAATTTTAACAGGGATCATCTTATTAGGATACCGTCGAGTATCTAATAGTAGCACACAATAAGACCTACAAACAATAACATTGAATGTAAATGCAATATGATATGGTCCTTCACGCCGTGATCTCCATCCGTCGTCACCGGGTTCCGGCGTCGTAGACACCAGGGTACTGGTGTCATTCCGGCATGGTAGTCCGTCACCTCCGTGACTATCTACTACTACGTAACAAAAGGTAATCTCTTTACCTTTTCCACAACCATATCACAAAGTAACGCCCCCTGCAAAACAAAGTTAGACGCCTCTACTTTATCTTTGCGTGTTTTACGTGGCTGAATGGGCTTTCGCACAAGAACCATTCTTACCTATGAACTTTCAGCACAACGCTGATCAAGTAGTTGTCTCTACTACACCCCTTTCGGGGCCCTCCGTTGCAAATGGTATACCAACTAATGCGAGAGAGACATACACCCCCTAAGCCACTGTATATGGTACAAGCCGTATGTCAAGCGTGGACCAGTCTCGCGAATGAACGCGTAAAGTCGGTTGGGGGCCGCTTCATCAAGCATTACTGTGGTATACACAATTACACGTGGGAGGGTAACAACTAAAAGATCAATGCCCACACGCTACATCTCATGTGTTCTACCCGTACTAGCATTACTATGCATAGACCTTGCTCTAATACCATTGTTGGGGTTCTGCGTATGAAAACAATAAATTTTACTCTACGCCCCTGAACCCCTGAAGCTTCTAGGACCTATCTATTAGTAATACAGTAATGGGAGGGGCTTTTCGTGAACTTGCCCTTGAAGACCGAAAAGCGTTGTCAACGCTCAGGAGAACGTGGTTGATGTAGATGAGCCAAAGCCGACCTCAAGGTCGTGATGAAGTCCTTGCGCTCCTTGGCTCCAACGACTTGAGTGCCTCAAGTGTGACACCTCGCGGGGAGTTACACACGTCCGGTGCCTGACGATGACTCCCGCTTCCCTGATCCAGCATCAGTTGCAGAAGTAGAGCTCCCGGATCCGAATCCCGTAGCACGACGGCGCTCCACGGTGAAGATGTCTCTCGTTCGTGCAGTCCAGACTTGGGACCACGGTCACGAGAGAGAGAGAAGAGAGGGGGCGAGAGAAAATATCAACTAGAGGTCCTCCCACAAGTGAGAAGACCTTTATTGATTATTGGTGTGTCTTTATCTGGCCAAATACCCCCACTATATATAGGAGGAGGGGGGGTACTACCTCCCTCAAAGTCCCGGGGTGGGACTAAAGGAGAGGAGGAGATGGGGGAGGTGCCGTCGGCCACCCCCCATGGGATCCACGTGGGGGGCTGGCCCAATAGGGCCGCCAGCCACCCCTTGGCCCTTCTCCCCTCTTGCCTTTCCCTAATGGGCCCTCTCCCCTCCGGGAATTGACCCATTAAGCCTTTGACAATTTAAATTGATTTTATCTTTATTAAATAATTATGATTAAATGATTAAATTAATATTTAACATTCATTCACATATTATTCAACCTCCGTGGCTATGAAACACTTCCACCTCCACTCCGGACATCCTCTGGACTTACCGAAACCCTTCCGGCTTTCTCTCTACTCTTCTTCGGTGATTCTACCTATCCTATAAACACTCTCTAAGCATCATCAAGTCCTTAAGCGTGATACCCCATGGTTTGGGAACACTCCAGACATGGTCGGGACACTCCCGCACCAATGATCGACAGAGGGACCTGGATGGCCATGTGACCCCTGTGCGTTCCACGAAAATCTTTCGTCGTTTGAACCGGGACAGTCGTGTCTTATTCCCTTTGTCACTCGATACTTGCATTGCCCGAGATCTGATCAATGACATCACTATGTCGTGTTCAATCTTGTTACCGAACAATGCTACTTGACTCGTTCTGACAAGTGATATCCCTGTGATCAAATCACACGCTGCGCAGCTGTTGGATATAACCTCCCCGAGTGGGCCCTTGAGTATCTTCCCGTCACATGGACGGACAAATCCCACTCTTGACATATATTTCCTCAACGGTTTCCTTCGAGTAACTGAACACACCTTTATAACCACTGCATTACCAAGTGGTGTTTGATGCTATCAAAGCACTCTCGGGAGACAGTGATTGATATAGCCTCACGGTCTAAGGAATAGTCTACGAGGATCCATTTCTAATCATCGTAACTTGAACTTCATGACATGATCGGGTCACGATGTTTAGGTTGGGTATTGGTTCATCATCTCATTCTCAGAATAAGATGACCTCATTTCCAACTGGCATAAATGCCACATGACCAATGAACCAGTGACTAGAGTTTCACTAGGAACCCCTGGTTGTTTGTATATCACACGTGTATTGATGTTTTCACTCAATACAGTTATAGCATGATATAAAACTTAATCATAAACTATATAAAATATGATAATAGTCCTTACTACTATTTGTCTATAGGGCATATTTCCAACACATATGCCAGATGTATTTTTAAGTGAAGTACTACCATTATATTATCAAGTTGAAGCATGCCAAGCGTATTCTGCGGAGAAGCCTTTTTACGTGTGGTGTTGAAAGTAGCATGAGCCCCCCGACTATACAAATTAGACAGGGCACACATTATTTGACCAATGAAATAGGAGCACTCGACCAAACATGGTGTGCTTTGCAAGTGCGTGTAGTAGTTCTGGATACTTCTATACGTGGTATAGTGTAAAATTTGATAACCAATTCATACATAGGTATTTAAGAAAATAATACAACACATCGTTTGTATTTTTCATTGATGAATTTAATTTGCATTTGTTCTTGATGGGCAAACAGGAGTGAGACACGCATTAAATTCCGTCGGCATAGGTAAACAGAGTTTCAAATAAATTCATCCGCTTGTCCAAGTACCTTGAGTCACAAGGACCACACTTTTTGGGAAGCGAACAGACAATCAAAGATTTAAATCAAGACAAGCCGCATGGAGCAAAACTTTTCTCATTGAGGCATTCTATGATAGACAATGTCGATGGATCGTAGAAGATTATTGGTGAATTTCTAGAAATAAAAACTAAGTGCATACATATAGAAATTTTCAAGATTTGGATCTTCTTTAAACTGTTTGGCAGACTTTGCACCGCATTAGATGTTTCAATCTGAACTTCTAGAGGGGCCGTCTTTAAACTGTTCTGCAGACTTTGCACTACATTAGATGTTTTGATCTCAAATTCTAGAGGGGGCATAGCGAGACAGATTGTTGAACTCATCAATGTACTCAGCAATAGTGTGGTTTCCCCGGTGGAACTTGTGAAACTCTTTCTTTTTTAGGCTCATAACTCTCGTAGAGATGTGAAACGAATGGAATGCCTCCTTGAACATGTCCTAGTTAACTTCCTCAATGGGGTGGGTTATCTGTTAGTTCTCCCACCATGATGTTGCAGGGCCTTCCAACAGATGAGCAGCAAACCTCACCTTCTATGCATCAATGCAGTCCACAGTCACTAAGTTCTTGCTGACAGAACGCGGTCAGTCATTCGACCATAATTGGATCGACAACAATTGAGAAAGTTGGTGGTCGTAGCCTCAGAAACTTTGTGAATCTATCCACATGTGGTTGAGGGTTGTTATAGCCATTGCCATTGTTGTTGCCTCCATTGTTATTGTTGTTCCCATTGTTATCCCCTCCACCATTGTTGTTGTTGTTAACCATATTCATCATAATCTCCATCATCTGAACTTGAGTCTCAAGGAACCGTTGCATGCTAGGGGCATCTCGGGGGCACATCTTGGTGGCATCTGTTTAGGCTAGCAGGATTGAGTATAGATAAGAAAATTCTAAGGGATAAGGTACCCATTTTCCTAATCACAACAAGCAAACACCACATCAATAACAACAACTCAAACAATCACACAGTCAAACACACATCTAGTATTTTGAAAATAGTTTTATTAATTATTGTCACAAAATATGAAGAAGTCACTCATACACAAAACCAACACGCGTAGTTAGCTAAGAACGTGTCGTTTAGCTTCCTAATGGTCGTTAGTGATCTCTTCTTGAAGAACTTGTTGAGGGTGGTCATCTAAAGTTTTGGAATCTGGGAAAATGACGAGGATAATGTTGGGTTCGCAGCATAGAAAACAAAAAAATTCCTACGATGGGAACTATACGCCAAGATCTATCTACTAGATACAAGAAACGGGTGGATATACATCCATAGAGAACTTACCCTCGAAGACAGCAAACCTTTGTTAACGAGTTGGAACTCGTGGATGATACAGTCGTACACTTGTCGGTCTCAAGATCATGATAAAGTCCAGCAGGTCTGGCTCCAGCACGTCCATCAGATCCAGCTCCAGCAAGTCCAGCACCGCAAAGCAGCGGTGCATCCGTGATCGCACACACGTCCGATACCCCGACAACCACCGTCCCTCGCTCCAGCAAAGCAGCGGAAGCAGCAACTTCTTTCTAGATAAAGCCACCGGGAACATGTATCTCGCTAATCCGAGACCATGGGGAATAACTAGAGAGGGAGAGAGATCCTTCACGAGGAGGTGTGTGTTGTGAGGAGGAGAGGGGGGGATTTTATAGGGAAGAGGGGGGCACCCAAGGGCCATGGCGTGGCAGCCATAGTGGTGCCCCCACCTCTTCCATCATTCATGTGGTGGATGCTCCACTCACATAAATATGCCTCCACTCACACTTCCACTCACATGCATTAAATTTCCACCAAATTTAATGCAAGCTCTCATTAAATAAAACTATTTTATTTATTTTATCCAGAATTTTGTTAATTAATTTAATTAACAAACATTCACATAAAACTCCCTGCAACATTTCCATATCACATGTAGAACCAATTTCAGCAATTTCACCTAAAATAGTTTCGGTGTCTATTGAAATAATTCCAGCGCTTTCTTAAATCTTTATCTGAAACATATTTCCTCTAAATGGTGTAGGTATCCCTTAAGTGTGTCACCCTACGGTTCGTGAATAATGCAGACATGATCGAGACCCCTCTTCGATCAATAATCAGTAGTGGGACCTGGAGATCCGTACTGGCTCCCACATATTCAACGATGACTCTTGTGATCGTGTGAACCTTTAACATCGTAACTAAATCCCTTTGTCTCGCGATATATTACATGTCCGATATTCGATCATCGGCATCTAAATACCTAGCTTGCTCTCGTTACCGACATGCACTCTTTTCTCGTTCCCGTGATATAACATTCCAGTGATCACATCACTCGCTTGCAAGCTATTTCAATGTGATATCACCGAGAGGGCCCAGAGTATATCTATCCATCATCGGGATGGACAAATCCCACTCTTGATCCATGAGCCTCAACATAACACCTTTGTAGCAGTAAACCCACATTTATAGTCACCATGTTACGGTGTGACGTTTGATGTTATCAAGATACTCTTCCGGTGTTAGCAATTAACATGATCTCATGGTCTAAGGACTAAGATTACTTCGTATGATGTTATAGCAATATAAACATAATGACTCTGATCGTAATGCTATACTTCGGATGAATGTTCATCACATCATTCCACCAATGTTGTGACCTCGTTATTAACAACATCCAATGTCCATGATCAGGAAACCTTGATCATCTTGTTAATCAACGAGCTAGTTTATAAGAGAGGCATAACTAGGAACTTTCATTTTGTTTATTAAACACACATGTATTAACGTTTCCAAATTAATACAATTATAGCATGCAAAATAAAAATTTATCATAAACAAGGAATAAGATAATAACCACTTTATTATTGCCTCTCGGGCATATTCCCTTCAGTCTCCCACTTGCACTACAGTCAATAATCTAGTTTGAAAAACTTTGCGTATTGAACATCTATGGCTTTCTGGTGTTGCATATATGCGATTTCTAGTGGTTAACATAATCTCCGGCTCTGACAGTTTCAGGTCTTTGTGTATTTGCATGTCTTTGCGTCTCTACGCATCACTCATTCTCAAATGAGATGGCATTGTATAAATTTGGTCCTTTGGTGAGACCTTTAGTTCGTTCGGGTTAAAATATGTTGATATTATTGTCATACAATATATCTTCATAGTATTATCCCACTTTGAATCACACCTAGTTTGATAACAAACTACTTAACACAAATGTCCTCCTTTGCTGCTACTATAGCAGTCATATACTTAGCCTTTTGTTGTAGTATCCGTCACAATATCTCAACTCTGGAACTCATCCAAATCCATCATGGAACATCCTTTCCATTACATTGTGCCACCCATAGTCTAAATTGAGATAAATTTAATTTGTATCTTGTGACAAAACTAGTATCAATGTAACACTTTACATTGAACTACCTTTAACTATTTGTCACCTATACATGATATATTCTTAGTTCTTCCAAAGCTCATAAGAATATCTTTACTATCGTCCAATGATCATCTTATTAATCATTCTGGTATGTGCTCATAAAATTTAGAGCGTAGGACATATCTGGATATATACATATCACGGTATAATCGATCAAAAACTTCATGTGATTTTACTCACCAAGTGTTGAAACACTTGAATCTTGATACAATCCTTTCCATGCAGCAATAACCTTTCTTTTTGTTTTCATATTGAACCCTTTCAATATCTCATATATGTACATCTGGCATAACCATATTAGCGCCTCAATCTATCCATATAGACATTGATGCCAAATATTCCGGTTTTGCCCAAGTCTTTCATCGAAATCCTATTTTAATGAATTTTTTAACTTGTGTCAATAAAAGATACATCATTTCCAATCAACAATATGTACTCTCCATAATGTATTGGAAATTTGTCTCAGCGCTCCCACTTAATTTCTTGCAAATGTAAGCATCTTCATCATCTCCGATGAAATTAAACTTCTTTAATATTTTCATCATGGTGAAGATTCCAACTCCGCTATGCTCACTTAAACTATTGAAGTTTGCATGCCCTTTTAGCACCCTTTGAATTAACAAAACCCTTCGGACCGTGTCATGTACACGTCCTAGGTAACCATTCTATTAGAAGAACCTTGTTTTGTTTATTCAACTACCATATACCAAATTATGTAGTGGTTGCTACATTAATCCGTCAAGACTAAATATCGCTATGAAAGATCAAATCTTGTCATAGTAAACTCCTTGAACATTGCCGCAAACTTCTTTTCAACATGTCGACTATTTCATAGATGTTAAACATCCATGTCTATTTCTTTATAGATCCAAACATGACCGATAGGCTTCACGCCTTTCTGGAGGGTCTTCCAAGTTTAGAAACTTGATTTCTCGTGTATGGATACTATCATGGATTCTATGACTTCTAGACATTTTATGGAGTCAGGGTCCATCATCGCTTCTTCGCATGCAGTCGGTTCATCATTGTCAAAACAATAACGACTTCTGTTTCAAATCTTACTATTTGATTCTTACCGACCCACATGGTTCAGTAGGAACTCTAATATCCAAGATCACACCCTTTGTAATCATGGGAGCCATGAGCATTGTGGCCGCCACCGGGACACTTTCTAGTGCTACGCTACTTAGCACATATAGTTAAGGTTCAACAACCTTATCAAAGTTCTATTGTCCTCCCACTTAACTTTTCATGAAAAAATCCTTCTCAAGAAAGTTGACGTTCCAAACGACAAACTCTTTTGTCCTCGATGTTATGGAGGAATTCCCAAGAAATTCTTTGGGATAACCTACAAAGACGTGCTTATCCGACTTTGGTTGTAAACATTTTACTTATGCATAGCATACCAAAATTTAAGAAAAGACAATTCGGGTTTTATCCCAAACCATAACTCATATGGTGTCATTTCAACGAATCACGATGGTGCTCTTTTCAGCGTAAAAGTGGTAGTCTCTAAAGCTTTAATCCTTAAAACATAATGGCAGTTTTTATAAATGACTCCTTTGATCTTACCATGTCAAACAAGGTTTGATTTGATCTCTTGAACATACCATACTCCTGTGGTTTATCGGGAAATGCAAATTCATGGAACAATTCCTGAGATCTTAGGTGTTTTGCTAAACCTGTAACTCAAATATCTTCCTTCATGATCAAATCATAAACTCTTTTATTTTCTTGTTACAATGATTTTTCACTTCATCTTGAAAGTCTTTCAACAATTTTCAAATGTTTCATACTTCTTCCTTATTAAGTAAATATATAGATATATTCACTCAAGTTTCGGGAGAAAGCATATGAAGCAAAAAGATCCATCGCATATAGCTACACATAATGGACTATGCACATCATCATGCACAATTTCCAATAAATTAGTCATATGTTCCTCTTTGGCCTATGAACGGAGTTTCACTTATCTCGAGCTAAGTTTCACAAGCATCAATTGATAAAAATCAAAAGACTCCAAAAATCCATCAACATGGAGTTTCTTCATGTTTACTTTCCAATATAATTCAAACAACGATGTCACTTCATAAGTGATCTTCCAATCATTTGTCTTGCGACATTTTAGCAATAATGTTTATGGATGTGATTTCTCCAACTAGACTTGTAAAAGTTCATCCATCCTTTATGGACTACGGTAATTATTTGAACAACCATTGTTCTCGTAATACCGGAAAAAAATAAAAATTATTAAAACAAATCTTGAAGGCTACATTTGACGACAACAAAAACACAATAACACTTTATTTGTTTTCGATGAACATCATCACTTATTCTCTTGCTAGTTACTTACGCCATTGTAGTTCATGAATTGTGTTGTTCTGTATGCCACTTCACACCAACCAATTCGGTATCCAATACCGGTATCCAATACCTAAGAACCACATTGTTTAACAAGCAAGGAATATAGCCATAACATGTATATCTTCTATATACCTAAGTTGGACATCTCCAACCTTTTCTTTCTGCCAAATATTTTCTAGATTCTCTTTCAAAAATTCCTTTTCTTTTAAAAGAATCTATCAACATCAATAGTGGTGTCATTCACATGACACATAGTACAAAGTGTATATAGTTAAACACTAATACCTTTGGACTTGCACTTTGAAGTGGATCACCATCATCAAATGTTTGGTGTTCTTTCAAAAATCCATTCTTTAGTAATCTATTAGTGTAGTAAACATTTTACTTACATCTTATTTTCATCCTTATCATGACAACTTTCATGATCAAGATACTATAGCCTATAAGGAAGAATCGCGAGTATAATGTTAGTTCCCAAAACCTTTTTGGGAGATCCGGATGCCTAGCATCTCCATCCTTCACAAATTCTCATACAATATGAGAACATGTATTTTGCTAATCTATACTCTATCATAATGCAACCAAAAACATTGTTTCAGATATCACAATATCTTCCACACATGATGGTTTCTGAAACAATTTTCAGCTCCTAGATAATCTTGATATTAAAACAACTTTTGAATATCAATAATCATGGAGGCAAACATGATACTTTAGATACTAACATTGGAATTCTTACTCTTGATTTAATACTACTTATTAAACTTCATGGAGTAAATAGAGTTTGCTGAAAGTTTACAATAGGACTTCTAAACTTTAAATTGACATTCAAAACAATATGATACCAGTTCGTAAAGTAAATATCCAGAATTCAATAGTTCTATTATCTCAATTAAAAATAAGCATAAGGTAGTGAACAGATGCCAATAATACAACAAATTATGCAAATTCACTTTGATTTAGTTTATGACAAATTGAGTCCGACTCATCCAAATTAGAAATGAACTCCCACTCAAAAATGACATCCCTCGTGCCTTTTTGGTGATTACATGAACCAAATCCACTACACCAAGTCTGATCATCACGTGAGTCAGTGTAGCTTCAAAGGAGAGCATCAATATGGGCATCACATCAACTAATGCTTAACCTTTCGGTCCGTGTTCCGAGGCCATGTCTGTACATGCTAGGATTGCCAAGTAAGAACCTTATTACTCACGTGTGTAAAACTATCATACACCTGTTGTATGAAAGCATAGAGTCGAGTACACCCGATTATCACGTGATGTCTCGAAACACGATCCATAGAACGGTGCATACTTAAGGAAAAACACATTTTATCTTGATATTTAAATGAGGGATCATCTTATAATGATACTAAAATGCCAAACTAGAAATATAAGATGAAAACATCATATATGTAAAGTGGAATGATATGGTCCATGCATTTGATCACCATCATGTGCATCGTGGTATGATCTCTATCATTCCTTTGTGTGTAAGGCCAAGGTCGATGGAACTTACACGTTAGGTGTATTGTAAGGGTATCTACCATACATCAACTTACAACCTTACCATATCATGGCACTAGCCCAGCAACAATCTAAACTAGACGCCTCTAATTTATACATTGCAAGTTTTACGTGGCTTAGGGCTTTCGGAGACAGAAGCAGTCTTACCTACGAACATGGAACCACAACAATGATAATTAAGTTATTAGCAACTCGTTGTAAATCAGATATTGACTATAGTAGGAGAGACAGACACCCGCTAGCCACTTATGCAAAACTAGTTGCATGTCAGTTGTGGAACCGGTCTCATGTGCGATGACATGTAAAGTTGGTCTCGGCCACTTCATCCCACTATGCCACCAATATCCAAAATACATAGAAGATGCAATAACATGATCATCATCGCCCACATATAAACATATGTGTACTACCCATACAAAGCACCTACGCATAGATCAGGCTCTGATACCACTGTTGGGTTTGCAGCATAGAAAACAAAAAAATTCCTACGATGGGAACTATACGCCAAGATATATCTACTAGATACAAGCAACGGGTGGATATACATCAATAGAGAACTTACCCTCAAAGACAACAAAGCTTTGTTAACGAGTTGGAACTCGTGGATGATGTAGTCGTAGACTTGCCGGTCTCAAGATCGTGATGAAGTCCAGCAGGTCTGGCTCCAGCACGTCCATCAGATCCAGCTCCAGCAACTCCAGCACCAAGTCCAGCACCACAAAGCAGCGGTGCATTCGTGATCGCACACATGTCTGGTACTCCGACAACCTCCGTCCCTCGCTCCAGAAAAGCAGCGGAAGCAGCAACTCCTTTCCAGATAAAGCCACCGGGAACATGTATCTCGGTAATCCGAGACCATGGGGAAAAACTAGAGAGGGAGAGAGATCCTTCATGAGGTGTGTGTTGTGAGGAGGAGAGGGGGGCCTTTTATAGGGAAGAGGGGGCACCCAAGGGCCATAGCGTGGCAGCCATGGTGGTGCCCCCACCTCTTCCATTATTCATGTGGTGGATGCTCCACTCACATAAATATGCCTCCACTCACACTTCCACTCACATGCATTAAATTTTCACCAAATTTAATGTAAGCTCTCATTAAATAAAACTATTGTATTTATTTTATTCAGAATTTTGTTAATTACTTTAGTTTACAAATATTCACATAAAACCCCCTGCAACATTTCAATATCACATGTAGAACCAATTTTAGCAATTTCACCCGAAATAATTTCGGTGTCTATTGAAATAATTCCAGCGCTTTCTTAAATCTTTATTTGAAACATATTTGCTCCAAATGGTGTCGGTATCCCTCGAGTGTGTCATCCTACGGTTCGTGAATAGTGCAGACATGATCGAGACCCCTCTCTGATCAATAATCAGCAGCGGGACCTGGAGATCCGTACTGACTCCCACATATTCAACGATGACTCTTGTGATCATGTTAACCTTTAACATCATAACTAAATCCCTTTGTCTCGAGATATATTATATGTCCGAGATTCGATCATCGGCATCCAAATACCTAGCTTGATCTCGTTACCGACATGCACTATTTTCTCGTTCTCGTGATATAACATTCTAGTGATCACATCACTCGCTTGCAAGCTATTTCAATGTGATATCACCGAGAGGGCCTAGAGTATATCTATCCGTCATCGGGATGGACAAATCCCACTCTTGATCCATGAGCCTCAACATAACACCTTCGTAGCACTGAACCCACCTTTATAGTCACCTTGTTACAGTGTGACGTTTGATGTTATCAAGATACTCTTCCGGTGTTAGCAATTAACATGATCTCATGGTCTAAGGACTAAGATTACTTTGTATGATGTTATAGCAATATAAACATAATGACTCTGATCGTAATGCTATACTTCGGATGAATGTTCATCACATCATTCCACCAATGTTGTGACCTCGTTATTAACAACATCCAATGTCCATGATCAGGAAACCTTGATCATCTTGTTAATCAACGAGCTAGTTTATAAGAGAGGCATAACTAGGAACTTTCATTTTGTTTATTAAACACACATGTATTAATGTTTCCAAATTAATACAATTATAGCATGCAAAATAAAAATTTATCATAAACAAGGAAATAAGATAATAACCACTTTATTATTGCCTCTCGGGCATATTCCCTTCAGTCTCCCACTTGCACTACAGTCAATAATCTAGTTTGAAAAACTTTGCATATTGAACACCTATGGCTTTGTGGTGTTGCATATATGCGATTTCTAGTGGTTAACATAATCTCCGGCTCTGACAGTTTTAGGTCCTTGTGTATTTGCATGTCTTTGCGTCTCTACACATCACTCATTCTCAAATAAGATGGCATTGTATATATTTGGTCCTTTGGTGAGACCTCTAGTTCGTTCGGGTTAAAATATGTTGATATTATTGTCATACAATATATCTTGATAGTATTAGCCCACTTTGAACCACACCTAGTTTGATAACAAACTACTTAACACAAATGCCCTTCACTCCAAATCAGGAAAAATCAATCATCTCTTCTTAATCTATTGGATTATGGGTCAATCCAAAGCTCCTTCACTCCAAATCCTAAGCCTTTTTTCAAATCATCCTTTGCTTCACTACTCCTTAAGGGCAAAGCTCAACATGTCAGTAGTCAGACCGCAGCCCTACACCATGCTACTTGTCCAATCCCTCCTATTATCAAGACTTAGCTCAACATGTCAGAAAATCAGGCCGTAGCCCTTCCATGCCACACAATCCACCCTATTATCAGGACTCAACTCAATATGCCAGAAAGTCAGGCCATAGCCGTTCCATGACACGCAATCCACCCGGCCTATTATCAAGACTCAACTCAACATGTTAGAAGTCAGGCCGTAGCCCTTCCATGCCAAGCAATCCACCCTATTATCAGGATTCAGCTCAACATGTGAGAAGTCATGCTTTAGACCTTCCATGCCACGCAATCTAGAAAGTATCCTCCTCCATTCTTCCAAATCCAATCTCTCACTTTGTCGATCTTCTCTCACTGTCTCACTAAGTCAAAGTCTATTCCTGAGTTTTCGATCTACATCTCTAAGTTGGCATAGCCAAACATTCCCAGCAAACAATGGACACGCATCAACAAGGTTGAAAATCCATATGGCTATCCTGTACGGGTTTCATGGTATATCAACATACAAACTAAATTACTTCTACACTCACTTAGTAAGCATAAAATGGTCAACGGTAGAGAGCAACTTGCAAGGTAAGCATAACTTGGACAATGGTATAGATCCACTTGTGAAACAATCATAACATGGTCATTAGTAAAGATCGACTAGCAAAGTCTAAGGTACAAATCAACTTGCCTTATTGGTGATGGACATTCACACACTTCTTACAATCACATGACTTGTGCACCTCCCAATCTATAAGACAAAGAACTTCAGTGAACACCCATTCACACAACATACATCATGCACAAGTAATACATGCATGATCTTCATACAAAAGAATTGATGTGTATTTGAAAATTATGAATAAGGTTTTATAAAAGTTAAAACATGCATGATGCAAAAAACATTTGTTTAAAAACATTTTATTACTAAAGTTATGTTCAAAACATTCATTAAAAGGGTTTAGATTCATATTTAAACAAGTTTGTTGTAAACCTATTTTAAACTCTTTTCCTCTGATCCTATTGGATTGAGGACTAAAATATAAGCATTTAGCAAAAAGAAACACTTTAAAACCATTTTTTAAATTAAAGTTATGCCTAGAATACCCTAATGGCAATCCTGTGATATTGTTCCATTTAAAATACCCAAGTTTGAAAACTAACAGTGTAAAAACATTATACAAGTCTCAAGGATTCTAGGAAGATATTATTTGCATCATTTGGGCTAATGGTTAAAAAGTTCTGATGATTCTAGGTTCTCGGGGTTTGTCTGCAAAATGCCATCTAATTCTCGGGCGGGGGAATCTGTTTTAAATAGCTAGGCCACATGGCGCACTCCTATTCACTAAGACCCCTTCGGTTAGGGGATCATCCTGTCCACTGGATCAACATAACGCGGATGGCCTAGATCTGTTTGGCTTGCGGCTCGATTCAGGAATCGGCTAGCAGCTAGGCTTGCGGGTGCACTCGGCTGGAACAAATCCTCACCGTTGGCGTGCAATCAAACGACCAGGGAGAGAGGGACATGCTCACCTTGGCTCAGTCCCTGGAGACAGAGGATAAGGTGGCAGCGGCACGCTCGGACGTGGTCGAGGCGGTGGATGCGGTGGTCCCCTAAGACCGTGGTTGGGGCGACGGGGAGCGGGGCGTCGAGGGGTGGTCGCTGGTGGCTGCAGCACATATGTGCGCTTCCGGAACGGCGGGGAGGGGCGGCTAGAGTGGCGGCAGATGGTGACATCGCCAGCGGCACCGTGGAAGGGTTCTGGCTACAAGGATAAAGGGGAAAATAGGGTGAGAAGGTGAGTCAAGAAGCGGTGAAGAGTAGGTTGCCAAAAAGGAGCGGCGAGGTGCCTTCGTGTCACCGGGAGAAGAGTAGGTTGCCAAAAAGGGGCGGCGATGGTGCTCACTCCGATGAGCAATTGAGCAGCCTTGCAGCGTCGATCCGAGAGGGAAGGGGGGCTGGGGTGCTTGGGAGGAGTGGAGCAAGTGGGGAGCGGCGGTGGCGAGGTTGCAGTCGTGGGGGTGCTTGGGAGGAGTGGAGCAAGTGGGGAGCGGCGGTGGCGAGGTTGCAGTCGTGGGGGTCGTGGTCGCGGGCAGGGCGGTTGGAGGTGAGAGGTGGAGTTGACGGGTGGGGCCGGGTCGGCGTGCCGGCCCACGCGGCAACGAGAGAGGGGAGGTGGGCTGGTCTGGGCCGACACTAGACTACTGCATGTCGCGTGAGCGGTAGGGTCGCGCAGTAGATAGGACTTAGAAGCTCTGAGCCAGCCCAAGCGGCTGGTCCAGTAGATTTAGCTAGTTTTTTATTTCTTTTTCAGTTCCACTAAATCCTTTATAATTCTAGTTTTAAAACTCTAAATTGAGTAATTCAAATTTCTAAATTTTTGTAAATTCAAAACACACATTAAAAATTCTAAAGAACTTGATTTGGACTAAAAACCAAAATAATAAAAAAGCCCTTTGCCTATAAAGCACTATAGGGCAAAATTCCGAGATAGTAGCAAAATAGGGTTTAGGTTTTAGATATAAGTGGAAAATATTTCAAAAATGTTTTTGGCCATACAAATATTCAAACCATGCTATTTAAAAATTAACATTCCAAAATTTAGGAAATTTTGGGATGTTACGCGAGATAGACCTGATCAAGCACCATGTAATGTGAATGGATTGGCCTGCGTCAGAATCCTTCAGAAATTCAGATAGCCCCGGCGGCATCTATAGCACACTATGAAGTATGAACGTCAAACATGCAGCGTATGTTAAGGTAATTCACATGTAGGTAATTGTTTTCTAGTGAATTAAATTTTGCACCAGCCCATGTCCTTGTTTAGACGAAACATCATGATAAACAAAATATTCCACCAACCAAATGTGATTTTGCGGTGACGGACTTAATGGACTTACATCCACACAAAAAGGCCTGCGGCCTGCCTATAAGAGAACCACATACTTCGTGCATGTTTTCTTACCTAGTTGTACAATGGGGTGAATTATGTGCATACCAACGCACATTTCTCTCAAGAGAAAACAAAGTCATTCAGTTTATTTTTCACGCGATATATACCAAGATCAACATAGGCGTGTGAGGCGTCAGGAATTCTTAATGTGCGACGTGAATGGATCTCACTTTTGCGTAGATTATTTTGTGAAAGATGATGAGGCTTCGTTGAGGAAGACACACGAATCAACTTGGCTCATACCCATAGAAACCATACCACTCTCCCGAGATTATTTGAAGGATTATCGCAACCATTGCATGGGGGAAAGTGTAGGACGGCCACCAACTCCTGAGTCCTGAACAATCCACCGAATCTGTTGTGGTATATATTCATTCTTGCGACGATACTAAAAAATTGTGGCAATATTGACAGTTGCAGCAATTTATTGTGTTGTTGCGATAGATTTGTTCCAATAGTAATGGCAGTCAACGCATCCATGCACGATTAAAGAATTGGGTTTGCAAACCATGTAAAATTGCTAGGCTCGTACACGTACGTATTCATAATAATTAAAAAGAAGGCCACGAATGCTTAGTATCTGCGGGTGAATAGAACCATTGGAGCATGCACATACACTCTTTATGTAATAGAGGAACAAGTTCGACCATGCCAAATGGTGCAGATACTGTTGGATAATTAGGCACAATTTTCGTGATTAATTCCATAATATTAAACATGACAATACTAGCTACTAGCACATGTAACTCGAACATATTAGATATACTAAACAACAAGATGAACGGAAACAGGCAGCAGCTAAACATATACTCGCGGAACATGATGAATAACCAGACAGCAGCGCGTCGCACGTATCATTCGATTGCAGTAGTCGCAGCAGTAATCTTGGGGAAGATTGATCGAAGCAGACGGCGGCGAAGACGACGATAGGCAGCACCGCCTGACTTGCATGGAAGACGAGCTGTGATACAGAACTCGAGCAGTCGCGCTGAGCGCTTCCCAAAAACCTTATTCGCCTTCTCCCGTACAGGATCGCAAAGGCGAGTGGTTCCGGAGACCTGCTCTCCCGTTCGTCGGTGCACGCCGGCAAGCGGGATGGAGTAGACTACGGTGGTGGCACAAGGCAGAGAGGAGGCAAAACCCTAGATTGGTTTTCGGTATGTCCGTGGTGGAAGCCACACACACAGGCGTTTATATAGAGCGGCTCGGGAATCCCGCATAGGGCACGTCGTGGACCAAGTCCACGTTGCGCACGTTCGGGTCGATTACAGATAGCCCACGATCCGAGAACGGCCCGAATAGGCTGACTGTTAACACGTCTGTCAAAACTGCATAAGTTTTCCCAAGCAGCAAAAATAAAGCTCGGCTCGGCGAGATTCCCGCAACCCGCACGCGTCGTAACGTGACGTGACGAGACGAGCGGGCGGGCGTGCGTGCGTGTGTGCGAGCGGTGGCGTCGTCGGAGGAGGAGCGCGCGTATAGTTCTCCTTTTCTCACTCACTTTACTAAGTGATGAACCATTCCACCTTATAAGGTGGTGTAACTCTCCTCCACCTTTCCATGTGGAACTAAACTTTAGCTCCCACTCCACTCATATGTGAGCTGCCACCAAATTGGGCTAAATCACACATGGGCTTCCACACACATGGGCTTTGAGATTTAGGGATAAACTGAAATCACATATGAGCTTAAATAAATTAGCCCATTATTTCTAACAAGCTCCCACCAGATCTCAAATGCCCATTTGAAGATTTGTCAATCCTCGCTACTTGTTTATATACCAGTGTTTCAGTAGAGACTGTTAAGTTGATCATCCGCCTAGAATCTTGAACTATGTCTATCAGCAACTTGAACAATGGACGAATCTTGAATTGAAAGTTTGGTGCCAATAGATTTCACTCAAAATCATAACTAGTACCTGGTTGCCAGTAGCCTACCCCGCGGGTTGGAGCATATGCGTCATACTCCCTGGTCTCTTCATGAGTTTACTAGAGACCACCCAAGTCTCATAGACCGCGACGTTTACAGTCGAGCTCATATAGGTGTGTTCTTGCAAGAACGCCCTGTAGGACGGCATCTTCGCTAGTTATAGCCAACAGAAACACATTAAGGCATGTTGCCAACCTGCCTTACAGATTTGAGAGTCATGCATCTTCACCTAGAGAGGGTTACAAAAGTACTCTCCTCAGTCGAACCACTAGCTTGTTCTTCCCAGATCCTAATTCACGGGATCTCCGATCACATAGGTTGGGTTACCACTATGGTGTGACATCCATGGGTCTCAACCCCATCTCCCTCGATGCATTTTCTATCACAATCGTGGTAGTCCCTTTGTAAAGGGATCTGCCAGGTTTTTATCTGTTTAAATATACGTAACAGTTATTACTCCGGAGTTTCTCAATTTCCTGACAGATTTCAAACGTCTCTTGACGTGTCTTGATGACTTCGCTTTATCCTTAGAATTGTTCACTTTGACAATAACAGTTTGGTTGTCACGACTCAAAAGGATTGCCGGCACAGGTTTTTCAACCATAGGCAAGTCCATCAAGAGTTCACGTAGCCATTCTGACTCAACAGTGGCTGTGTCTAAAGCAGTAAGTTTTGTTTCCATAGTTGACCTCGTCAATATGGTCTGTCTACGAGATCTCCATGAGACTGCGTCACTTGCAAGGATAAACACATACCCACTCGTGGCGTAGAGTTCATCAACATCAGAGATCCAGTTCGAATCACTATATCCTTCAAGCACAGCAGGGTGCCCTGAATAGTGAATCCCATAGATCATTGTACCACATAAATAGCGCATGACCCTTCCAAGTGCATGCCAATGATCAATACCCGGGTTAGACATGAACCTACTCAACTTGCTCACAGCAAAAGAGATATCGGGTCTTGTAGTGCTTGCTAAGTACATGAGAGAACCAACAATTTGTGAGTATTTTAACTGGTTTGTTGGTTCCTTCTTATTCTTTCGCAATGTCAAACTGGGATCATAAGGTGTTGGAGAAGTCTTGCCATCAATAAAGCCAAAACGGCTCAAGACCTTCTCAACATAATGAGATTGCATTAAAGTAATCCCATTCTTGTCCTTAATAAGCTTGATGTTCAGAATCACATCAGCCTCTCCCAGATCTTTCATATCAAAATTCTTTGACAGGAAAGACTTGACTTCATTTATCATATCCATATTTGTACCAAAGATTAGAATATCATCCACGTACAAACATAATATAACGCTATCGCCCCCACCATGGCGATAGTACACGCACCTATCAACCTCATTAATGACAAAGCCAGCAGAAAGTAGAGTTCTATCAAACTTCTCATGCCATTGCTTAGGTGCTTATTTCAGGCCATATAAAGATTTTAACAACTTGCACACCTTTGTCTCTTCACCTTTTACTACAAACCCATCCGGTTGATCCATATAGATCTCCTCTTCCAACTCTCCATTAAGGAAAGCTGTCTTCACATCCATTTGATGAACGAGAAGACCATAAGAGGCAGCCAGGGATAGTAGTACTCGAATGGTGGTCAGTCTAGCGACAGGCGAATAGGTGTCAAAGTAATCTTCGCCTTCTTTCTGTGTGTAGCCCTTTGCTACAAGTCGTGCCTTGTACTTCTCAATAGTACCATCAGGCCTTAAATTTTTCTTGAACACCCACTTACAGCCCACAGGTTTGCAACCATAGGGTCATTCTGATAGTTCCCAAGTTCCATTAGAAAGAATCGAGTCCATCTCATTTTGGACAGCTTCTTTCCAATCATCTGCATCAGGAGATGCATATGTCTCTGCAATGGATCTAGGAGTATCGTCCACAAGGTACACGATGAAATCATTACCAAAGGATTTTGCAATCCTCTGTCTCTTACTCCTTGTCGGAGGTTCATCGTCATCCTTCTCTAGGACTTCCTCATGTGTTTGTTCAAAATTATCAATAGATGCACCAGATTCAGGAAGTATTTTAGAAGAAATTCTAGCAATGCTATGCATATCCTTCATAGGAAACATATTCTCAAAGAATGTTGCATCACGAGATTCCATTATAGTATCAACATGCATATCAGGAACCTCAGACTTAACCACTAGAAATCTATAGCCTATACTCCGCGGAGCATATCCTAGAAAGATACAATCCAGTGTCTTAGGTCCAAGTTTGCGTTTCTTGGAATCGGTATGTTGACCTTAGCCAAACACCCCCAAGTGCGCAAATATGCAAGTGATGGTTTTCTCCCAGCCCACTCCTCATAAGGGGTATTTTCTTTATTCTTGTTAGGAACTCTATTCAGGACATGACATGAAGTCAACAAAGCCTCCCCCCACTATGCCTTTGATAAACCAGCAGTGGCTAGCATGGAATTTACCAAGTCAGTCAGCGTGTGGTTTTTCCTCTCAGCAACCCCGTTTGATTGGGGCGAGTAGGGAGGCGTCCTCTCGTGAATAATGCCATGTTCCTCACAGAACTCGTCAAAGATTTTAGGAAAATATTCACCACCACGATCCGACCTAAGACGTTTGATCTTTTTCTCTAGTTGATTTTCAACTCTGGCTTATAAACTTTAAAGTAGTCTAAAGCTTCATCTTTAGTGCGCAACAAATAAACATAGCAGTATCTAGTCGCATCATCAATCAATGTCATGAAATATCTCTTTTCACCTTTTGTCAACACACCATTCATCTCACATAGATCAGAATGTATGAGTTCTAGAGGTGCCAAGTTTCTCTCCTCGGCAGCCTTGTGGGGCTTTCGAGGTTGCTTTGATTGCACACAACTATGGCACTTAGAACCTTTGGCAATAGTGAAATTCGGAATTAAACTCATGTTGGACATTTGAGACATCAAACCAAAATTAATGTGACATAAACGAGAATGCCAAACACTGGTATCATCATTAACATCACCACAAATATGATTCATGGATTTATTACAATACTCTAAAAGAGAGAAACGGAACAAGCCTCCAAACTCATAACCTTTACCAATAAATTGTCCATGTTTCGAAACAACGACTTTATTAGACTCTAACACAACCTTAAACCCATCTCTGCATAGAAGGGAGCCACCAACGAGATTCTTGTTCATAGTAGGGACATGATGCACGTTCCTCAGCTGCACGATCTTTCCGGAAGTAAACTTCAGATCCACCGTGCCAACACCACGAACAGAAGCATGTGATCCATTCCCCATTAGGATGGAAGAATCCCGTGCGACCTGATAAGAAGTGAACATAGAGATGTCAGCACACACATGAACATTAGCACCCGTATCAATCCACCAACATGGTGATTGAAACACTGAAAGAATAGTAAATAAATTACCATACCCATCCGTGTTGCTAGCGGTCACGACATTGACAGTCTTTCCACTTTTCCCTCTGCGATCTGCATGTTCTGGGCAGTCCTTGGAGAAGTGTTCGAGCTCTCCACAGGTAAAGCATCCTAGCTCGGCCTTGTTCGGCTTCTTCTTCTTCTTGAAGGTTGTAGTCTTTTTAGGCTTGTTGAAGGAGGGCTTATAGTTCCCTTTGTTCTTGCTGAAGGTCCTCTTCTGCACCATGTTGGCGCTAGACTGACCCTCGCCTCCTTTCTCAGCAGTGTCCTTAGCCCAAGCCTTCTCCTCAACATCAAGAGACGCTATCAGGTTTTCAACCGATATCTCTTGTCTCTTATGCTTGAGAGTTGTGGCGAAGTTCCTCCATGAAGAAGGCAACTTTGCAATAATGCCCCGTCCACAAACTTGTCGGGTAAGTTACACTTAAGGATTTCAAGCTCCTTGGCAAAGCACTATATCTCATGAGCTTGTTCGACTACAGAACGGTTGTTAACCATCCTGTAATCATGAAAGTTCTCCATGATGTACAGTTTACTGCGAGCATCTGTTACACCGAACTTAGCGTTCAGTGCCTCCTAGAGCTCTTTGCCATCTTTGAAGTGCATGTACACATCAAACAGCTTGTTGTCAAGAATACTCAGAACGCATCCCACAAAGGCAAGATTGGTTTCCTTGAACTTGTTCTGATCTTGTTCAGATATAGTTCCTTCAGGTAAACCCTCACTAGCCTCGAATACTTTCATATTTTGTAGCCACATAGTGGTCTTATACTGCCACCTCTTAAAATGAAGACCGATAAACTTTTCCGGCTTCATCGCATCGGCCAAGTGTCCCATGTTTATCTCGGAAAATTGCCTATAATAAGGTTTTTGGATTGTTGGATAATTAGGCACAATTTCCGTGATTAATTCCAGAATATTAAACATGACAATACCAGCTACTAGCACATGTAACTCGAACATACTAGATATACTAAACAACAAGATGAACGGAAACAGGCAGCAGCTGAACATGTACTTGCAGAACATGATGAATAACCAGACAGCAGCACGTCGCACGTACCGTTCGATTGTAGTAGACGCAGCAGTAACCTTGGGAAAGATTGATCGAAGCACACGGCGGCGAAGACGGTGATAGGCAGCACCGCCTGACTTGGATGGAAGACGAGCCGTGATGCAGAACTCGAGCAATCGCGCAGAGCGCTTCCCAAAAACCTTATTCGCCTTCTCCCGTACAGGATCGCAAAGGCGAGTGGTTCCGGAGACCTGCTCTCCCGTTCGCGGGTGCACGCCGGCAAGCGGGATGGAGTAGACTACGGTGGCGGCACAAGGAAGAGAGGAGGCAAAACCCTAGATTGGTTTTCGGTATGTCCGTGGTGGAAGCCACACTGGCGTTTATATAGAGCGGCTCGGGAATCCCGCATAGGGCACGTCGTGGACTAAGCCCACGTTGCGCACGTTCGGGTGGGTTACAGATAGCCCACGATCCGGGAGCGACCCGAATAGGCTGACTGTTAACACGTCTGTCGGCTCGGCAAGATTCCCGCAACCCGCGGCGCGCGCGCGCGTCGTGACGAGTGGGCGGGCGGGCGGGCGAGCGGCGGCGTCGTCGGGGGAGGAGCGCGCGTGTAGTTCTCCTCTTCTCACTCACTTTACTAAGTGGCGAACCATTCCACCTTATAAGGTGGTGTAACTCTCCTCCAACTTTCCATGTGGGACTAAACTTTAGCTCGCACTCCACTCATATATGAGCTGCCACCAAATTGGGCTAAATCACACATGGTCTTCCACACACATGGGCTTTGAGATTTAGGGATAAACTGAAATCACATATGGGCTTAAATAAATTAGCCCATTATTTCTAACAGATACTATCATGCTTAAGTTCGTATGTATTTTTTCCAATGAATTAGATTTGTGTCAGGTAAGATCACTTCACATACTTGTTTGGAAGAAATGTTAGGTTCGAAAAATAACCCATGAACCTGTGTGTTCTAGAGCAGAGTAGACATCTGTTTGGACTGCGAGCTTGCTGCTGGTGCTCGAAGATCTGGACTCCGATTTGGCCGGCCGTGGCGGCGGGGAAAGAGGGCTAGGTTCTACGATGCGGTCGGCATGCGTGCCGTTTGTGAGCTACTCCTGCTTGCTGTCGAGTGGCAGCGGGAGGTCGCTGTCCATCCTTCTACTTCATGCTCCTATGGTTGGAGGTTGTGGTAGGAGTGGTGGTCCTTGCGCCTCGCTCATAAAACTCGGTCGGGCTCGTCGGTGCTGCTTCCTCTTCGGCTTGCCCTCCTTATCTCGGGCAGGAGCACTGAGGAGGAAACTCGGTTTCACTGCGCGGCATCGGCGAACTCAGGTTGCGCGTCATCAAGGTACTTCGATCAGTCCTATCCTCCAGAGTACATCGGTTGTACCTGGAAGAGAAGAAAATCGATGGACCTCTGATGACAATCAACCAAGGAGAAGTGAAGCCACCATCTTCTGCAGTTCCAAATCGGAAGCTTGTTGCCAGCCGATTATCTTGGCCAAATCGAGGCCCACAAAATCGCCGGTGAAGATTTCTGGCGTCATCTCAACCTCCATCGCGAGGCCCAGCAGTTGTAGAGGCGGATTGGAAGGGGGACCTGATTGTTTTCTCTTATATGTTTGTAGGGTCCTTTGTGTAAAGCGTCTGGACCTGGTTATAATACCTATGTTTCTGTCGTCCAGCGCGAAAATTTGTAACTCCATCGCTTTAATCTAATGTCAGGCTTCCTGCCCCTCCCGGGGCTCTCCCTTTCAAAAAAAAATATGGTTGCACTTGCAACACAACTAGCTAGTGCCCTTTGGCCGGTGTGGTTCCATTCAGAAGGTGTATGCCTATGTAAACTCCACACTTGCTCACCTACTTCTAGTTCTACAATTTGGAGTGAAGCATGCATGCACCACCAACTAAAATATTTACCGAGAGAAGGCACATGCTCGACATTCAATCTTTTCCATGTAAGATAGATCAACATATGTATGTGAGACATCGGGAGTTCTTAATACGCAAAGATGATAAGAAGTGCGCTTGCGTAGATTATTAGTGGAGGACCAACATTGTAGCAAGTTGAAGCATGTGAAGTGCACTCTACACTCCAATGGTTCCAGGTGCAAGGATGCGAGAAGGATGAACCAACCAATTATACAAACTAGAAATTGAGAAAGTGGCATGTTCTATGAGAGCGTCGATTTGGCTCCCATCCACCATGGTGGACTTTTATTTATTTTTAAGTTCAAATTTAAAGATTCAAAAAATCCAAAAACAATAGCAGCATGTAGATAATGATTTATAATACATGTATGCAAAAAAACATGTGAAAATACTCTGTATTTTGGTCTAAGAAAAAAAGAGAAAATTTCAGATCTAAACGTGAACAGTGTAATTTTGAATGGGCCTCCGTTTTTCCAAAATTTGTTATTTTGTCTTTTTTGCTGCGCCCGAAATACAAATCTTTTTGCATTAAAAATTTGCAGATATGTATTACGTATTGTTAACTACACAAAAAAAATCAAAAATATTTGAATCTTTTTTTAGAGTCCTCCATGGAGGACCAATTCCAAATCGATTATCCGCAACATCTATTGCATATTTGGAGTAACAGGTCCAATAACACTACTGTTGTTCTGACGTTTTTCCGCATGTGCTGATCAAGCATATGACTTACAGAGGGAATTGGCAATAATGGCACCAGTAAGCGCTACTCGTACTTCACAGTGAAGTTTCATTTTCCCCGGTGTTTATTAGGACCAAAGGGAGGACTTGTATAATGTTGTTTTGTAAATCTCAAAATTCTTAGGTAATCCTTCTTCCTGCTTCCTTACCATTTTGAGATCTTTACTTCTTTGCCAACCATTCCACCTATGCAAAGCAAACCAACTAGTTTGAGTATGATGAATTATGCCAATGTTATGTAGGTACACAGAGCCAGTGCGTATTCATGTGCCAGTATCTGTAGGCCTTTACAAGAACTGTATAAAAGGGTGGCTGGCTTGATAGAGAAGAATGCGATCACTCACTATTCTTGCTACAAGATAGGACATACACTCCCAATTCCTTTTGCTTCCGCGCATATACTGGTACTTGCATACTTAATGAGTTCAGTCTCTTGTGGTGTTTTAGTGATGCATTCTTTTTCTAGTAGAGAATGCAAGATCATCGATGTTCTGCTTGATCTCCCATTTAATTTCTGTATTTGGAAATGTTTTCTATATCTATATGTTTACAAAAAAAAATTGATGGATTCTGGCTCTTTACTTACACAAGCTGCTGTATTGTCCTTTTGCCAGTTTGTTAGGCCTTCATTGAGTTCATTCTGAAAATGAGAGTTGCACAAGACAGACTGTCAGATTTCCATGATCCTCACTCACACGTGGTGAGCTTGATTTGTACTCCCTCCGTTTCAAAATATAAGATTTTTTAGTTTTGTGAAAGAAATATATCTATACCCTTTTAGTGGCTAGGTTCACTCTAAATCTTAATAAACCTAGACACTAAAAAAGGTCTAGATACACTTCATTCACAAAGCTAAAACATCTTATATTTTGAAACGGAGGGAGTAGAATGAAGTCTAAAAACAAGCCCGCACAAAACAGTATGCTTCTTGCGTGTCGAGCATACTGGCTTGTCGCATTCTCAGGGCAATGCAGCCGACAAGGAGTTTACTTCGCTGGACCGATGATCTCCATAAGATCTTCGTGGAAGCTGTAGCGCATCAAGGAGGTCCCTATGGTTTGGTTTCTTGAACTTCGAGCATAGAATGTCAACCAATTCATTATTTGTTCGTTTGATCTGAGATTTGTTGGTGAAACTCTGATGCTGTGTTATTCAACTCTTGCAATTCTGCAGAGGCAAAGCCAACTGCGGTGAAGCAGAGAATGGAAGCTATGGGAGTCAGAGGCCTCACAATCTGGAACATAAAAAGCCACCTCCAAGTACTTCCTACGCCCTACCCTCTTGCAGATTTTCTCATTTGAGCGTGTTCGTCCGTAGTGCACGATCTCAAATACACTCTGCTTATTCTTGCGTGCCAGAGATATAGGGAGAAGTGGGATTTAGGAGCTCAACCTCGTCAGGATGTTCTAGGCGCTGCATCGTCAAGGCATGCTTCATGGTTCTAATCAGATTGCTGGGCTCGGCTGTTGTGTTCTTCTGTAGAACTGACTGATTGATTTGTGCTTGTGCATAAAAGTTCTGAAACATGCTCTAATGTGCAGGACACCTGAGCCTGAGATGATGATGGACAGTAAATCAGCTATGAGTATGGCTGAAATGGAGGTATAAATGGATTTTTCTTGAACTGAATATTTGGAAATTACTCAATAACCTCTTCCTAACTATAGCTATATTATTTGTGATTTAGATGGTGAACTATTTGCTTATGGATGACACGGAGGTACATTTTTCTCCACATACCTGCGTATCCACTTGATTTATGTGAGAGTGATGACAGCTTTACTTACTTGTGTATGTGGACTCTCCCAGACGATGGATAACGGTTTCTCTGAAGACGAGGTGCAAGTACATTCGAATCATGATATGTATCTCTTTCGGTTCAACATCGTTTCCCTCATATTAACAAAGCTTTATGTGCTGATACACGACAATACTTACTAGTACTGTTATGTAAAAATGTCAAATAAATTTTGGTGCAGATGATGGAGAATGAATTGATGAATGAAATCCAGGCACCACCAGGTTCTTAAGAAGTCAAGGCACCATCATTTTATACAGTTAGCATTTGGCAATGTGCCGCTGACCATTTTTCGGGAGTCTATAGTTGCAGATACTACACTTGATCTTAGCCAAAAGTCAGAGAAAGGTATGAGTTGCTAGCCTGGCCACCCCCTCCATCTTATAGTAGTCGCTCGCCCTGTATCCGGCTTCGCTCGGCGAGGTGGGACTAAACAAACAACCAGCCGCTCCTCGCATCACAGGGCAGGGTCGACGAGGCTACCGAGCTTTCATTTCAGCAGGCCTGATGGGCTACGAACGCTGCGTGACGGACCGCCCAGACCGAGAGATGCTTTTGTCTATAGCCCACCCGCCTCTTTCTCTATCTCTACAAAAAGAAATTCCAGTCGCCTCTGTATACCCGGCCCATGCTTGACGAGTTATACGTACTATTTTCTTTCCGAAGTTCTTTTTAGCCTATACGATTCCTCAAATGTGATTGTACACACTGGAAATATACGAGTTCATATTTGTTCTTTTTATCGAAAGAATATCATGACAATTTTCAGGGATGGGGCATGACATGACCGTCGCATGCGCGGCAAGACCCTCTCATGTAACTACAAGATCTTGCTTGCGCCATTGGATAATAGATATACTGGTAAAACAAGATTCGCACATTGCCATACCACAAGTTAGACAAGTTTAAATAAGTAAGTTTTTTAGTCCCCTGTCTGGTCGGTACCATCCTCGTGGCAAGATTTTGTGATGAACTACACATGCTTGTTTTGACATCGCTAAGAGCATCTTCACTCGGGGGCCCTAAAGCCCCTCTAAAAGGCTATGGGGGAGTGTCGGTGCTAAAAATTGCGCTCAACCTGGCTCCCAAACTTATTTTCGCGTTGGCATGACTCGTTTAGTTATCCGGTGCCCCTATGCCGAACCAATCTACGGGGGCAAGTAGGGCGCCGGGTGGAGCTGAAAACAATGCGGGCTACCTTGGCAGTGAGGTAGGCGCATCCTTCCCGCCCTTTCCAACCCTTCTCGCCCAGGTTTACCGCCTTTCCCGATATAATCAGGGCGGCCGCCATTGCAATCCATAGATCCACACTTCTCTTTCTCGCCATGGATAGCCCACATTGGGCCTTTCTCACCCTCGAGGAGACGAAGGCGTTGTGCACCTCCAGCTACCCATGTCCATCGGGCTACCGGTTGCCCCCCGACTAGACGTTGAACGCCGGAGGGGTGCTCGTCCCTCCTGTGCCTCGCGGTTCCGCCCGCCGGACGGCCATCACGAGCCATTACTACCTCGAGCTCACGTCGGAGCAGCGGATGGATCCCAATTGGTGCCCCGACAACACCGCGACCTGGACCGCCTTCTTCGCCAATCGGCAGGAAAGAGAGCTTGCTAGGTACGAGGGCGACGGCCGTCCTCTGGTCAACCACAACGAAGCCAGCCGACGACTATGGTGGTCGAACCGGACGCTCGCCGGTGTGATGCGCCACATCGCCGAAGATGATCACCCTCGCCTGCGGTACCCGCGTTTTTAGCCTTCACGGAGCCCTAGCAAAGGCAGCGGTAGCACCCGTGTCGCCAGTCGGGGTACCCCACCTCCGGGTAGCCAGCCTCCAAGGTCGGAGTGGCAGGTGCCCCCGGAGTACGCTATGGCGACGCGCAACTCGGGCGCACCAACGATCCGGAGGAGTTCCGAGGCCAACGCGCGGCCATGCGCGCCTCTTTGGATCACGCCGAGAGCGGCACGGTGGGCTGCTGCAGAAATTGTGGCCGCTGGTCCACGCTGATCGACGGTCTATGCTACCCGCATCAAATCGCGGAAGGGCTCATGTTCAAGGCGTGCGTGCCAAGCGACGACAACGAGGACGCCGAGGACCCAGAAGCCGTAGCGACGACAACGAGGACGCCGAGGACCCAGAAGCCGTGTACTACAGGCCTAGGCAGGATTACGACTGGTTTTAGTTTTTTGTGTAACAAATAAATCGTTGAATAAATATTTCCGTACTGTTTATAGGCGTGCGACTTGGAGTCGCCCCCCGCCCCCCAATCGTGAACCAATCCGGCGCTCCCCATACGGGCCAAAATCGGGCCGCGTCGGACACGGTATGGAGTAGAGATGCTCTAAGGCCATCTCTAACCGATCCCAAAAATTAGAGAAGTAAAACACCTCCCTAAACTTGTCTAGAAATCAAACTATTGAAAGCCAGTCATCATGCTTCTAATTTGCAATGGTGAGGAAGAGAGTCTTGTGCATGTCGCCGGCGAAAATATTTCTCCGGGTAGATGGCATTTTAGTCTTGCATGATCTTGGCGTGGCCCTCAGCTCTGTCCCGGTTGATGTATAGGCAGCCAAACCACCGAACTTCATCGTTCAAAATGATGGTCATGGCCATCTCGATGTCATCGTCATCTTCCGACGACGACGACGATGAGTCATCCATGATGTACTCCCCCAGCCTTTTCATCTACAAAACGGCTCCGATCAAAATTGAAAAAACAAACATACAAAAGCATCGAGAAAACTCACCCGGTGATTCGATCGAACAGTTGGAGGGCGGAGGAGGTGAGTAGGGTGGTCAGCGACATTCAACTATCTTCGAGGTGCCTTGAGGGCGATGTGGCTGTAGGACGGGCGGCAGTCAACGAAGAGGTTCGGCCAATGAAGAAACACCGCCAACCACGGTCTCCCGTTGATGCCAACCTCGTCGTGGCCATAGATCGTTCTCGTCGGATTTCGCTAGTCTCCCTCGACTCCGGTGCAACCTAGCTCCGATGCAGGCCTTGTACCACCCTTCCATCCTCCGGTCGCTTCATTTTGTAAAGAATTGAGCCTAGAGGTAGCCGATTTGCAACAGATCGGGGTAGCGGCGTTCCTAGTCGATTCTAGCGACAATGGCGACCAGCGAGCGGCAGAGCGTTGGGCGGGAAGGCGGCGCAGAGTTCGGGGTGCCAGTGGAAGGTTTTCGTGGTCACCGGAGGCATCATCGGCGAGAATGGGGCCGAAAGTCGCTGACAGGGTGGGAGGTCAGCCTTTTTCTCTAGTGGCAGATGCCTCTTATATTTAGGAGTCGGCAGAGGCGACTCTTACAATTTTTACTCCGCTAAAGGTTTTACAAGTTCGGTTAGGTCCGCGTTAGATGAGTAAAAGGGTACCTTTTACTGCTCTAACCGGTTTGGGGGGGGGGGGGGTTAGAGATGCCCTAAGTGGACATGCAAAAGTATTAGTTGGACTTATGAAACTTGAAGAACTTTCCATAGTTCCAAACATGTCATGTTTTACCATGCCATAGTAGATTTTATGTTAGCTTTGGCAACAAAACTCCTACATGGTACAACAATAAAAAAAATAGCAATATATTAAAAATCTCGTCACCACAATCATATTTTTTTTGCAATACGAGACTACTACAACCAGTTATCGTTGTAACCACGTTATCATTGCCATGATATAACTTATTATGATTACAACAATTTATTGTGCCCGTTGCGATGTTCCAATAGTAATCGTTCTACCTAGAGCACCCACCCACCCAAAAAAAAGAGTCAACTCACCCGTAATCAAGAAAAGGACAAGTTTTGCTTAGCATGTGCCTGTGAATACAAGCATTCGAGCACGCACACTTTTTATGTAATGAATGAACAAGTTCGGCCGTGCCAAAAGGTGTAAATACATTCATATGCAATTGTTTTCCATCAAAACTATTTGCGTCAGGGTAAGATCAATTGACATCCTTGTTTGGAAGAAATGGTAGGATCGAGAAATAACTCACAAACCTAGGTGTTCTGGTGCACTTGCTGCCCAGCTAGCTAGCTAATGCGCTTTGGCCTGTAAGCTTCCATACATGAGCAGGCGTGCCTATAAAAGGACAACAAACTCCACACTTGCCCACCTGTCACCTGCTTCAAGTTTTACAATTAGGAGTGAAGCACACACGCACCCACAAGCTTGTAAGTAAGATATCTACCTAGTGAAGTCACATGCAACATTCAATCTATTCCGTGAAAGATAGATCAAAATAGGTATACGAGGCATCAGGAGTTCTTAATATGCTAGGACAATGGATGGTGCTCCTTCGAAGATTTTTCAGCGAAGTACCATTACATTATCAAGTTGAAGCATGCGAAGTGTGTTCTGCGCAGAAGCCTTTCTACGTGCGTTGTTGACAGCAGAATGAGCGGATGAGCCCATGGACTATACCAATTGGACAAGGCACACATTATTTGACCCATGTACGTAGATGAAACCGGAGCACTCGCCAAAACATGGTGTGCTTTGCAAGTGCGTGTACTAGTTTTAGATACTTCTGTACTGTACGTGGTATATCTTGGCATTTGATAACCAATGCATATGTAGGTATTTAAGAAAATACTAGTACAATACGTTGAATTTTGCATGAAGCGTCCCATTTTTGTTCTTGATGGGCAAACAAGAGTGTGTCTTGCATTAAATTCCCTCGGCACAGGTAAACAAAGTTTAAAATAAATTCATCCGCTTGTCCATCGCCTCAAGTCACAAGGATCAAAAAAATTATGAAGCGAACAACCAATCAAAAATTTAAATCATCAGGACAAGCTGCATGGAGCAAAAAAAATCTCATGGAGGCATTCTATGATAGACAATGTTGAGGGATCGGAGAAGATTATTGGTGAATTTCTAGAAAAAAAACTAGGTGCGTACATATAGTAACTTTCAAGATTTGGATCTTTAAACTGTTCGGTAGACTTTGCACTACATTAGATGTTTCAATCTGAATTTCTAGAGGGGGTCGTCTTTAAACTGGTTTGCTTACTTTGCACTATATCAAATGTTCCAGTCTCAATTTCTAGAGGGGGTCGTCTTTAAACTATTCCGCAAACTTTGCACTATCAGGTGTTGTTGATCATATGCTTGTTGGTACAGCTAGGACAAGTAACCCGATGCAAAGTTGTTTGTGTTTGTGGTACCTCATTTTTGAAAATGAATTTAGAGCTTTGTTCTTCGTTCTAAAAATAAGAATCATGAATGTTGACTCTCATTTTCCTCCCATGTAAAACCTTAAAAGTTAATCCCTAGCTATAAAATAACCGTAGACATGCACCATGCATGATTTCTCCAGTTTCCAGTGACCTACTCGAACTGGATCATGGAGTGATATGGACACTCACGACAATAATAACCAACATTGCTCAAATTCTAAAATAAAATAAAAATTATTTCACTAATACTATGTCCAACCTAGAAAACTCAGGGAGCCAGGGAGGCTACCGATACTAGCTAATGCCATATGTATTATTTTCTTCTTCGGTTCTCTATGTGGACCACAAATTGCAGATCAAAACAACTATATATTGTATATATGACTAACAAAATGTTAATAATTGTGACCACACGGTTCTTATGCATTTTCTTAATGCATTTATGTCCATCTAGAACACAAATTCTTCATGCATGCGGATTTGGTCCCCGAGAATCCGAGATGGACCTAATCAAGCATCATGTAATGTGAATGGATTTGCCTCTGTTAGGATCCTTCGAAAATTCAGATAGGCCTGGCATCTATAGTACTCTATATGAAGTATGAACGTCAAACACTAGGGTATGTTAAGGTAATTCACATGTATACTTAACTGTTTTCTAGCGAATTAGATTTTGCACCAGCCCATGTCCTTGGTTAGATGAAACATCATTGATAGAGAAAATATTCGACCAACCAATGTGATTTTCCTGTGATCAAGTCCAGCAGACTTAATGGACTTGCATCCATACAAAAAGGCCTGCCTATGAGAGAACCACACACTCATGTTCTCTTACCTAGCTGTACAATGGGGTGAAGTACGTGCATACCACCACACATTTCTGTAAAGAGAAGGCAAAGTCATTCGGTTTATTTTCACACGATACATATCAAGATCAACATAGGCGTGTGAGGCATTAAGAGTTGTTTATGTGCTCACTGAAGGGATCTTGCTTTTGCATAGATTATTTTGTGAAAGATGTTTAAACTTAGTTGAGGAAGACACACAAATCTACTTGCCTCGTACCCATAGAAACCACAATGCCCTCTCGAGATTATTTGAAGGATTTTCACCGCCATTGCATGGGGACAAAGTGTTGGACGGCCACCAACTCTTAAACAATCCACCAAATCTCATGAAGAATGTCAAATTGAATACACGGGTTCTCCGTTGGTATCAGATTGACAGGGAATTGCACAGAGCTATTTCCTACGCGAGAACACCGCCATCAGCCCACATCTCCATAAATACAAACCTAACTTACACTAGATAGTACTTTTTACCACCCATCAACATGGACACAAGGTCTTCCACATCTCCGAAGGCCACAGAATTTTCTCGGCCCACCAACGAGCACCCCAGTGGGAGGGCACACCTTCTGAATACCAAGGACCCCCGGAGGCCACTTTTTTCGTGGTCTGAATTGCTTTGGGGGTGCGCTTTATACGTACAAGTGAAAAGGAAAATACAGAATATGGGGGAGTTCCAATACCATTTCTCTAGGATCTAGCCATATTGCCGAATGAAGGACTTTTGTACCTCCAAAAAGAATACAGACATACACTAGTACAAAAATGATTATTAGAGGCTGCAGCTAGAGCCGGTTTACCCTTCAAAAAAATTAAACCAATTCAATTGTAAGCCCATAGATCTGGTTTTGTTGGGGGGATACCTCCGGGTAGGGTCACGCCGGGTATAAAGGCCGAGTTAGCCGAGGTTCGGCAAGGCCAAAGCGGATGCTGGCCGGGTCACCTCAAGGCAGGCCGAATCACAGGGTAACCCGGACCGGGGGGCGTCCGCCTAACCAGGTCTCAACCGACTTAAGCTGTAAGTCGGAAATGCCTATTTAACTTATATGCAGGAACTGGTGTGGCCGGATCAACTATGATCCGGGTCACATCTAGCTTCTAGGAGAAGGAAGGAATCCCGCTGGTCAAAAGAAGCCCCGGTACGCACTGCATGAGCAAAGCGGACAAGGGCAGGACCACCGAGGCATGGCCGACAAGGGTGACGACGTCAATGTCGGCTGACGCAGGCGCCGTAGAGGCTCACGTAGCCTCTCCATGTGTGACGCGGGGGAAAAGCAACCTGGTCGGCTTACTATTTTGGGGGAGAGCATATTCTCAGGAATATGCTTCCACATATGCCCTAAGAAGAGACCTAGCAACCCCTATAAAAGGAGGGCTAGGGCCTCTGTAGAAGGGATTCGGCTATTCTGATTTGGTTGAGGATTTTTAGAGTGTACTGTGTGTGAGAGTAAGAGAGCTTCTTCTTCCTCCTCTCGTCGATACAGCTCTAGAAGCACTTGTAATCTTGGAAGCAAAGCAAATACAAACTTCTGTGTGAGGAACCACCTCACTATCCCTCCCTGGATTCCCCTAGCGTGTATTAGTCCCCACCTTTAGCCTATCCATGGCATATGCCGTGACACCACCACGACAGTTGGCGCCCACCGTGGGGCTAGCGACGCTAGCAGGGGTCAAGATCCGGACGGGAAACTTCATCGGCACCGGCGAACGCATTGTCTCCGGGCTCGTTCAGCGCTTTGGAGCACTGGACTTTGTCAGCGACAACGCTGGATGCTTCGGCACGCGCCCGCTTCCGTGCAATGGCCTCTTCGTCAAGCTCGGAGTGCACAATGTCTACGTTGCTGTCGATGTGTCATGTGTTCATCCGCGGCACATCGTCGAGGCAGGGGAGCCACCCCTCACCGTGGTTCGCGGGGCGCGTATCGCTCGCTCTCCGGACTATGCAGAGGTGATGATGACTGCGCCTGGCGCAGGCGCAAGCAAGGATCCGACGCTAGATCCGGAGGTAACACCTAAGGCACCAAGGAAAGGTAGAGGTCCTCCACTAGAGAGGCCGGAGAATGTGTTGAGGGAAGCGATGGATAGCTTGGCAAACCCTTTAGTAGCAGCAGTAGATCCGGCTCGGGCACAGGCCGAGCTAGAGGAAACTAGGCAAAAAATACTAGAGGGTGCGAAAAAGATTGCCGCGGCTCAGCAGTCGTTGAACATGACGCTGCGTGAGTACGCAAAGGCGAACAAAGTTGACGCTGTAAAAGTGAAGGGGAGAAATCTCATGAGCGAAATGAACAGAGAAGGTGATACTGGAATTGAGGAATCAGAAAACTGTTTGTCCGTGGGGCTGCCGAGGTATAGTACCCCGGCAAAGAACCTCAGAGCAGCGGATGCAGCTGCATCCGAGTTAGAGGGTCTAACGGGTGAGGCCCGTCAAAGACAACAAGATAGGGTCAATGAGCTGGTTCGAATCGCGAACAGACAAAATGAGGAACTACTCCGAGCTAACCCGGAGAGAGTTGGAGCCTCCAAGATCGTCCATTCCGCGATAGGCAACCTGGAGAAATCCGCTGGAGCCGCATCGTCCCCACCTGGTGGTCCGAGGAGAGAGGAGGTAGTAACCTCGGCCAGACGGAACAAGCAGATCGTCCCGTATGACCCGACGCGGGCAGGGAAAGGAAAAAAGCACAGAAAAATGATGATCGACGAAGTGTGAGCCGAGGTGAAGCTGGCCGGGGTAACCGCGACCAAGGTAATGCTGGTCAAGGGAACGCTGTCAATGGCAATGTCGGACAGCAAAACTCGGCAGGAGCAGGACAACCGCAGCAGCGGAATATACCAAGGCAAGAGCAAAGTGCCGGCCGAGGTATGCAATAGAGAGGTGCTCCACAAGAGCAAAACCGGTACAACGATGGAGATTTGGAGATGGTGAACGCGGGATACCCAAAGTCGGACTATCATGTGATAGGGTCGAGATTGGGAAGTAGGGATTTGATGCCGGATGATGCCAGGTTGAAACTGGATCGACTGTATAGGTCGGAACAAATCGAATGTCAAGGTCCACCGGGTCCAGCATGTTTTGGGCCCCGGATCATGAAGGAGCCACCGGTACCCAACTTCCAGTTACCCAGGGGCACGAAGACGTATGACGGCAGTACCAAGCCGGAGGATTGGTTCATAAATTATGCTACGGCTGTGAAAATTGCCACAGGCAACTTGAGGTGGGCTATACGATACGTACCCCAGATGTTGGAGGGGCCAGCAAGGGTATGGCTAAACAACTTGCCGCCCGGAAGCATTAACTGTTGGATAGATTTCGAGGAGATGTCCATCAGCAATTTCTCGAGTACGTATCAAATGCCGAATAGACTGCAGACCCTAGCTATGTGCAAGCAAAGACCGAATGAGACAGAACGGGAGTTTTTAACCCGCTGGTGTACCGTGAGAAACTCGTGTGAGGGCGTGATAGAATCATAGGCCATAGCATGGTTTGCGCAGGGGTGCAGGTATGCAAGCGAATTATGGCAAAAGTTACAAAGGAAAATGCCAACCACGTTGGCAGAGATGATCCGGATTGCAGATTTGTATGCTCTGGGTGATCCGACTCAACCTAGGCTCGTGACAAACGAGTCAAACGATGAGTACTACCAGAGAGATGGAGCCGGGTCATCCCGAAGGAATGACTACAGAGAGAAAAGAAGAGATGAGATCAGCTCGGAGCAGGGGGCAGTCAACGCCAGAAAACAGGAGGGCAATGGACTCCGAGAAACGATGGCAAGAAAACTTGGACGCCAGAGCAAAAGAAACAGTGGCAAGAAAAGAAAGACCATCCGAGGTATACTTATGTGTCGATGTTGGATCAGCCGTGTAAGTTTCACACGCCAAATCCGAGTAACCCAGCGGGTCATACCACGAGGCAGTGTGAGTGGATGCGCAAGATTGAACAAGGTGGTTCGGGGAATGCTCAGGCACCCCGGAATGATCAGCCTCGGCAGGAGTTACCCCGGCAGCAATTGCTCTCCAGAGCGAACACGCAATAGCTAATGTTGCCTCCCCCTCCGCTGAGGTATGATAACAATGAGAGAAGGGATGCGGTGCATCAGGTGGAAAATCAGCATCAGTCGGATCAGAGGTACCCCGGAAATGAGGGGAGGAATGAGTACAGAGAGCATCATCAGAGTTACTGCGTATTTACCACTGAGGAAACAGATAGAAAGAGCTTGCAGCGCTGACATATGGAGGTGAATGCAGTAATGCCTGCAGTGACGAGGTATATGCCTTGGTCTGACCAAGAAATCACCTGGAGCATCAAGGATCATCCCAAGCTTATGCCAAGCCCTGGTTCGTATGCGTTGGTGTTGGATCCGACATTCATTGGGCCTAGCATTAATGTAAGATTCTCAAAGGTATTGATCGACAATGGCAGTAGCATTAACATCATGTATGCGGACACAATGCGCAAGTTGGGAATCTCGGAGAACATGCTACAGGCCACGAGGACAACTTTCCATGGCATTGTGCCCGGTATTTCTTGCGAGCCCATAGGCAAGGTCCGGGTTGACGTATTGTTCGGCACAAGAGATAACTGCCGAACCGAAAATTTGGAGTTCGAGGTGGTGAACTTGGAAAGTGCGTACCACGCGTTACTCGGAAGGCCAGCGCTGAACAAGTTCATGGCAAGCTGTCACATTAGTTACTTGAAGATGAAGTTGCTCGGACCAAATGGAGTGATTACCATTGCTGGGGATTTCCGACGTTCCATGGAGTGTGCGTCAGCCGGGTCTAACTTAGCCGAGTCACTTGTGATTGCGCAGGAGAAAAGGAAAATTCAAGAGGTGGCGGCATTGGCTCAGTCCGCGCAGCAGTATATGCCGGCGCTGAGTAACCTGCATGGAAGTGTCTCCTTCTAAGACACGAAAGATACCAAGAAGATCCCAGTTGATGATATGTTCCCAGAGTGTACCGTAACTATTGGTGCCGGGTTAAGTGATAAATAGGAAAGCGAGCTCGTCAGCTTCCTCCGTGAGAATCGGGACATTTTTGCTTGGTCCACACAGGACTTGCAAGGTGTTCCGAGGGAGTTGGCCGAGCACTCTTTAAATGTGAGACCCGGAGCAAAGCCGGTGAAGCAACCTCTCCGCCGCTTCGCCGAAGATAGGAGGAAAGTCATCGGGGATGAGACAACTCGGTTGCTAGCTGCAGGATTTATCATGGAGGTTCTTTACCCGGATTGGCTGTCTAATCCGGTGTTGGTGGAGAAGAAGAAGGATGATCCGAATGTGGCGGTGGTTTGGCGTATGTGTATCGATTACACGAACCTGAACAAGGCGTGTCCAAAAGATCCATTTCCACTGCCAAGGATAGATCAGGTCATAGACTCAACTGCTGGATGTGAATTGTTGTCATTCATTGATGCCTATTCTGGTTTCCACCAGATACCTCTAAATCTGGATGATCAAATAAAGACTGCGTTTATTACCCCATATGGGGCTTATTGCTATCGCACCATGTCGTTTTGTTTACGTAATGCAGGGGCAACATACCAAAGATGTATGCAAAAATGTTTGCACGACCAAATCGGTCAAAATGTACAAGTGTACGTGGATGATGTGGTTATCAAGACCAAGGAAAGCAAAACGCTCCTTGACGATATCAGGCAAACGTTTGCGAACCTAAGAAGGTTCTGAATGTAACTTAACCCGGAAAAATGTACCTTTGGTGTCCCGGCTGGGAAATTGCTCGGTTTTCTTGTTTCCAGCCGAGGTATCGAGGTTAATCCAACTAAAATCCGGGCCATCGAACGGATGGAACTGCCGAAGTGTCTTAACGATGTCCAGAAGTTCACGGGTTGCCTGACATCGTTAAGTCGGTTTGTATGTCGGTTGGGAGAAAAGGCATTGCCTCTTTACCAACTCATGAAAAAGTCGGATAAGTTCGTTTGGACGCCGCAGGCCAATGAAGCCTTTGCCCACTTGAAGAAGATGTTAGCCACTGCACCAGTGTTAGCCTCACCACTATCAAAGGAGCCAATGTTGCTCTATATAGCCGCAACCAACCGAGTTGTAAGTGCAGTGATAGTGGTGGAGCGCGACGAGGAAGGTAAGTTGGTGCAAAGGCCAGTGTATTACCTGAGCGAGGTGTTATCAGCCTCAAAGCAGAACTATCCACACTATCAAAAGGTGGCATATGGCGTGTATATGGCCGCTAAGAAGCTGAAGCACTACTTTGAGGAACGTCCTATCAGGGTCATATGTGAGGCCCCCATATCCGAGATAATGAGTAACAAGGATGCGAGTGGAAGAATTGCAAAATGGGAAATTGAACTAGCTCCTTACGCGCCACAATATGACAGAAGAGAGGCAATCAAGTCTCAAGCTGTGGCGGACTTTTTTGTGGACTGGGCCGAGGTGCAATACGAACCGTCGTTGCTAGATCCGAACTATTGGCGAATGCACTTTGATGGATCAAAAACAAAAACCGGGCTAGGTGTCGGAGTTGTACTTACCTCGCCAAAGAAGGACCAGCTGAAATATGTGCTGCAGATCCATTTCACGGCATCAAACAATGTCGCTGAGTATGAAGCACTTGTGCACGGGCTCAAGGTGGCAAAAGAGATTGGGATACGTCGGATCATATGCTTTGGCGACTCGGATTTGGTGGTACAACAAGTGTCGGGACTATGGGACGCCCTTGATCCAAACATGGCACTGTACAGATTTTATGTGCAGAAGATATCTGGTCACTTTGAGGGATGCGAATTTCATCATGTACCCCGGGTGGAAAATGAGGCTGCCGACATGCTGTCAAAGCTCGGGTCAACCCGACAAGCAGTTCCACCGGGTGTAGCATTAGAGCACCTCCGGAAACCATCCATCAGACCGTCCCTAGAAACCGACTCAATTTATGTCCCAGAGGACACAGAATCCGGAGCTATGCCCATGGACATTGACACGGGAGGTGGCGCGCGAAACCCGGGGACTGCCTCGGCAAACCCGGGAACTGCCTCAGCGAACCCGGGGACTGCTTCGCAAGACCCGGGGACTGCTCAACCTGATCCGGTTGAAGTTATGCCAGTGGATGTGATGGAAATTGATGAGGATGTGTTCCCTGTGCGAGCGATACCAGCTTGGGCACTACCTATATTTCAATTCCTGAAAGATGGAACGTTACCCACTGAGGAAGTGCTGTCCAGGCAAACACAGAGGAGGGCAAAGGCGTACACGATCATCAATTCCGAACTATATAAAAGGAGTGTGACCCATGTCCTCCAGCGATGTGTTGACCCGAAAGAAGGGCTTGACATCCTCCGAGATATAGATCAAGGGGAGTGTGGGCATCATGCCTCGTCCTGAGCCTTGGTGGCAAAAGCTTTCCAGCATGGATTCTACTGGCCAAGTGCCTTAGAGCAAGCAGAAGATCTGGTGAGAAAATGTAATGGTTGTCAGAGGTACGCTACCAAGACACATATGCCAATGTCGGAACTCAAGACCATACCAATTACATGGCCATTTGCCGTATGGTGCTTGGATATGGTTGGCCCGTTCAAACCAGCAAGGGGAATATGACTCGCATTCTGGTCATGGTGGACAAATTTACGAAGTGGATTGAAGTGAAGCCTATAAGAAAGTCTGATGGAGCTACGGCCGTAACGTTCCTCAAGGACATCATCTTGAGGTACGGTTATCCTCACAGTATCATAACTGATAATGGCACAAATTTTGCTGAAGGAGCATTCACGCGTTTTTGTCGGGATAAGAGGATCCGGCTGGACGTAGCCTCGGTAGCCCACCCCGCATCGAACGGACAAGTGGAAAGATCCAACGGATTAGTATTATCCGGGATAAAACCCCGGCTCATTAAGCCGCTGCAAAGATCAGCGGGGTGCTGGATAGAAGAACTACCAGCGGTACTATGGAGTTTAAGAACAACTCCGAATCGATCAACAGGTTATACGTCGTTTTTTCTTGTATATGGGGCAGAAGCTGTATTACCAGCCGACATAGAGCATGATTCGCCTAGGGTCACCCAATACATAGAAGCCAAAGTGTAAGAAGCCCGGCAAAATGATGTTGGTCTACTGGAAGAAGCAAGAGAACTGGCATTGTCCAGATCCGCCATATATCAGCAAAATCTCTGACGCTATCATAGCCGGAAGTAAGCCCCCGAGTCTTTCGAGAAGGCGATTTGGTGCTCCGGTTGGTACAACGTACTGCTGGCATGCATAAATTATCCCCCCCATGGGAAGGGCCGTTCATCGTGAGCAAAGCGTTGCACAATGATTCTTATTATCTTATAGATGCAAAGCCACAGGAAAAGAACAAGGCGGACAGGTCCGGCGAGGAATCTAAGCGTCCATGGAATGTAGCTCTACTTCGTCCTTTCTACACTTAGCAAAGAAGTGTATGTATCCGAGTCTTCTCATGTGTCGGTATGTATGCCGGCAATGAGCTTATCAATGAAATGTTGGCACCTCGAGCAGTAACTCGGGGACTGCCTTAATAATATTTGTTGTCTTTTGTGTGTTAGCTGGAATAAGTTGTTCTACTTAACTCGGATTAGTAATGTGTGAGCACCAAGAAACCAACTCTTTGACTTGCTGCTGTCCAACAAGAATTGGCTTCATGGCAAGCAAGAGAACAAGTTTGGAATTGCGTAGCACACGAAAAAAGACTAAGGAAAAGAACTTAATCGAGCCGACGTTTGTTTTTCGGATTAACCTTGTATTTACTTTCAAATTATTATGCTGTTTTATTTTTGAGCTAAGCCTAAAAGTTTCCCAGTATTGTTAAGATAATTTTTGAAGCTCGGATTCGTAAGTCGTAAAACCAAATCAAGGTAGACACGAGTCGAGCCAAAAGATTGAACGAACAAGAAAAAGAAACTCAGGGACTACGCCCAAGTTAATCCGGCATAGGAACTTAGTAGCAAAATATCACATGTATATGGGATACAATTCCACCCGGCATACCGGGGATCTGACAAATTTTCAAGTTTTTTCGCTCAAGGAGCAGCAGGAGGAGGAAGTTTGGCGTCATCTTCACTGTCTTCGATATCAGAGGCGTCGTCCTCTCCATCACCGTCCGAGCCATCTTCATCGTTCTCAACCTCTTTGTCCCCAGCGGCTTTCAAGAAGCTCGGTCCCTCAACCCATTCACGAATGGGAGCGTATTCGATGAGGCTATGAGCGCAAGCCTGGCGCCGAGCTACCCACTCCGGGTCATTGGTCCATTTGGATCCGGTGCGCAGGCGTGTCAGGAGGTTGAGATCGATCTTCTCATACCACGTGAGTATGTGGTGAAGAACGGTATCAGCTGCAGCATGTCCAGCGGACTCCCTCCAGAGGTCGAGCTGGGTCTCGGTTTCCATCAGCTTCTCAACAAGAATTGCGGTGGTCTCCGGAGTATCTTCTCCAGGCCAGAACGTGTTGAAGATGCGAACTGCAACGTCGAGGATGTCCTTGCCATAATTCTTGATGAGCTCCACGCGAGATGACAAGCTGACCAACAGGTCCTCCATGTCATAGGGAATCTCTTCACCGTCAGGAGCGGTGGGAGTACCCCTTTCTCGGCAGAAAACTGCAACTACAACGCTCGCGATAGCAGTGCCCTCTGGAAATTTGCCTGAAAGCAAGACAAAGGAGGAAGGTAAAGAAAGGACATATGAAGTAACCCGGAGAAATATGCCGGATAAAGGAAAGGAGCTTACGTGATATATGGCTAAGGATCCGGGTCAACTCCCTGGTACAGTCATCATGCCTTTTGCGAAGCTGCGCAAGCTCAGCATTCGCCGACCCAAGCTGGATGTCGGACTCCTTGAGTATATCCTGGTCCTTGGCGATCTGGAGATTGAGGCGCTCGCGCTCTTCTGTGTAATCCTGGCCAACCTTTCGGAGCTCAGACTGATGATGCGTTTTCATTTTCTCCATCTCGGCCTTGAGCCTAGCAATCTCATCATCCTTGGTCCGGAGGAGGGCAAGCTCATCGTCTTTCTTCTTGAGCTCGGCTTGATGGTGCCCTGCTTGTTCGAGAAAATGTAGTATCATATCAGGCACGGGCACACTATCTTCTAGAGATGCTAAAAATAGTGTGTTGACCCGGCAGAGCCGAGATATGAATGTTTGTCGAGCCAAGGAGAAAAGGAGATGGAAAGCATAGTAAGGTCGGACAAAACTTACTTACCCTTGATCTGATCCAGGTTCTTCCTCATAATCTTGTTCTCAGCCTCCACCCCAGCTGCGGAAACCGAATGATGAGTTAGTTCGGCATAAGAAGATGAAGAAAAACGGAGAAGCGCCAAGGGAGAAATTTACCCCTTTTCTCGTGTTCCGCAAGAAGTGCAACTTGCTTTGCGCGTAGCATCTTGTGAGTATCCAGGAGACGCTGGAATTCAGCACTCCGGCGATTGGTGGTCACCTAAAAAGAGTACAGAAACATAATTCAGCTTTGTGCATATTCGAAGTGTACAAGATCCGGGCCACGTGGAACTTAACCCGGCTCTAGGTGTATGCATATTCGAAGTGTACAAGATCCGGGCCAAGTGGAACTTAATCCGGCTCTAGTTGTGTGCATATTCGAAGTGTACAAAATCCGGGCCAAGTGGAACTTAACCCGGCTCTAGGAGTGTGCATATTCGGAGTGTACAAGATCCGGGCCAAGTGGAACTTAACCCGGCTCTAGATGTGTGCATATTCGAAGTTATCACAAAGCTACGTTAGTTTTCTAAAGGAGCATCTGGCCGAGTAACAAGTTACTCCCCCGGAGGCTCGGGGACTAATGGTTATATCATCATTATCTACTGCATGTAAAGGGGAAGTGGCGTACCTCCATCATCCGACCCGCGAGGTTGATTGCCTTAGCGGCTGTGTTCATTTGGGCGAAAAATTCGGCGGGGCCAAACCTCTCTGGGAGATCATCGTCATGGACGAACTCCACCTTGTTCCAGTTGTTGACGAATTCAATCAACATCGGAGGGTACTGCTCGCCGGTAGGCATATGGGGCGCCACCAAGCCCTTCGCATGCGCCTCCTTCCTCTCAACCAAGGCAAGGGCTGGGCTGGTGTGCAGAACCATTTGTTGTCCATCGGTTGGCTCGGCAGGGGCGTCCTTCGCTGCTGGAGCCTTCTTGGGAAGCATGGATGCGAGGGTACGTTGCCCAGCCTCGACGAATGTTGCCTTAGTAGCGTCAGGGGCCTTTTTGCCCTTTGGTTGCTGGGAAGAGGAAGTGGTTGTAGCGGATTTTCCCTTAGGAGCTGCCGGGGTATTTCCTCGCCGAGATTGAGAAGACTCAGACGAGGCGGAGGAGCTTGGCGCTGGTGCTCTGATTGCTGGACTTGGTGCCGCTGCCAATGTTCTTGCCGCTGGAGTTGGTGCTGGTGCCGGAGTTGGCGTTGGTGCTGGTTTGGTTGCTGGTACTGGGGCTAGTGCTGGTGCCGAGGTAGTCTTAGTAGCTGCTGGTTGCGGCGAAGCCGAAGTTGTGGATGTCGCCGCCTCGGCTGGGCCGGTCTCCCCGCTCCGAGGTTACCCCCCTCTTGACGAGGTGGAATAGAACCCGGAGCAGCCGCAGAACCCTCTGGAATAGGGCTTAGCGGGCGTGACTCGTCGTCATGAGGGGAGAAGGGCTAGGACGGAGCGGCGAAGAGATGCTAGATCCACTCTGAGGGACCTCCACCGTAGCCCTGCCGAATCAGATAATGTCAGAAGAAAAACTACAACAATGCACTGAAGAACAAGTTGTAGAGGGAAAAAAGACTTACGCATCCAAGGTTTGGGGCTCCTTGGGTTTCCTAGCCCTTCATGCTGGGGCCTTGCCTGCTGGCTTGGAGGCAGTTTTGTCTCCGAACTTCTTTCGCCTTTTGGCAGGCTGAGAAGGTCCGGAGGAAGAACTTGATGCAGCTCCGCGCTTCTTCTTCGGCGCTACCGGAACAGGTTCGCCCGTAGCAAGGGGAGGGTCCTCGTGGATATGCCCACCGGGGTTAGCTGATGTCGGAAAAGCATAAGAAAGGGGGACAGCATCAACAGGTTCCATCACCTCGACATCCGAGTCATCTTCATCATTAGGCCAATCTCTAATAGAAGAGGGTTTACCGGTGGGTCGCTTCGTGGCGTCGGTCATCGTGAGGAACATCTCCTGGTCTGGCTCTTCCTCGTCCGGGGTCTCCCGGTCGGGCGCCCACTTAAGGGTCGGATCGGTGCCGTCCTCGAGGGTCTGCTGAAGGAATAGCTGAGGAAAAGAATGAACAACAGAGTCAAAATGCAACAATGACCGACATATAATTAAATCCGGAGTAAGTTTGCCCCACAAAGCTTACCGCGGGAGGAAGCCTATCACGGCAATAATGCTCAATTCCCCACGTCCACTCAGCGGAGAAGTCCTTGTGGGTGGTGAAGAGAGCCTTAACCCGGCGATAGATCTCCGTGTTGCTCAACTCGAAGGATGAGGTCCGGTTGGGATCGCGGCCGAAGCTCATGTGACACACCTTGTGGGTGCGCTTCTGGAGGGGGGAGATCCGGTTGCGGACGAATGTGATCATAACATCCTCGTTGCGCAACCCGAGCTTCTTCAGCTCCGCGAACCTCTTGTTGACCTGGTTGGCCAAGGTCGTGGGCTTCTTGGGGACGACGTCCCACAATTCCGGGTTAGGTGGACCCGGATCATAGGGAAGCAGCCGGATCAAGTCTTCGGTGCCCGTATTCCGGACATAAAAGAAAGTTCGGGCCCATCCTTTGCAGGAGTCCAGCCCGGTGACTCGGGGGAAAACGGAAAACCTCCGGGGTGAGATGGACGCTGCTCCGAACTGAGTGAGCTGCTTGTCCTCTAGATCTAGCTCTACATTCGGAATGACATTACGACGAAGGCCAAAAACCGGATCCATAGCTCCTTCGTGGGCCATAGTCCGGCATAGCCTTCGATCGTAGAAGCGAAAGCAGAAAGAGAAGTAATAGCGTTGGCAGGAAGGTGGTGCGGCTGGAGTTCGTAGGTGCTTAGCCAATCCCGGAAGAAGTCGCTAACCGGCAAACCGAACCCCCGCTGGAAGTGGGACAAGAACACAACGTACTCACCTGGATTGGGTGAGGGGGCTAGTTCGGCGGAGGCGAGACGCGCAACGACGCCAGCGGGGATGCGTCTGGTGCGGTAGAGCCAGTCCAGGTCGTCTTGGCAGACCCAGGGCCCGGCCCACGCACCACGGTCCGCCATCGCGGTGTCTTCCTCCATCTCTTGCTCGGTGACGACGAGCTCCTCCTCCGTCATCTGGTGTTCGCTGCCCTCGCTGGCGCTAGCGGCGGCGGGGGGCAAAGGCCTAGATTGGTAGAGACCCGTGGTGAGGGAGGTGCGTAGCGGTGGTGGTGACGCAGAGGTGTTGGAAAGCAGTGCGGCGGCGGCACTGCTACTTAGAAGCACTGGCGGCGGCGCTGTCGCATGGAAGACGAAGAAGAGGAAGAGCTAGGGGCAGAGGGGTGCAGGAGGGGGGAAATCCTAAGGGGTGCGCCCCTCCCCTATTTAACCACTCCCTCAAGGGGAAAGTGGGATCGCGTCCTGCGGATATGCCACACGGTGTGGCCGTGTATAGCCCACATCGACCAATCAGCAGAGAGCCACACGGAAGGCCACAGGGTGGGGTTGATCCCACGACGTGACGCATTGATGCGGTAAACGAGGAGGCAGGCGTGACGTGACCCGCACATTGATAACTGACAATTACTGCGGCGGTTGCTGTAGCTAGCCCTTAAAATGAGGCAACCTAATGATTAGCCTCCACGTGGGTTAGCGTACGAGAGAAGGAAAGAAGACCCGGATGAAACCATGGTAACCCGGCCAGCAAGTGAAGACTTGGAATGTGCAGAGGGAAAGTAAAACCATGAGGTCCGAGTTAAAGTGGTAACCCGGCCGACAAGTGAAAACTTGGAACGTGCGAAGGGAACATAAATCCATATAATCCGAGATAATGAGGTAACTCGGAAATAACGTCCAGAGCTCAAAATTGAACCTGATGTGGCCTTAGCGGCCAAGGCAGCTAAGACCGCACCAGCTTCGGGGACTAATGTTGGGGGGATACCCCCGGGTAGGGTCACGCCGGGGTATAAAGGCCGAGTTAGCCGAGGTTCGGCAAGGCCAAAGCGGATGCTGGCCGGGTCACCTCAAGGCAGGCCGAATCACGAGGTAACCCGGACCGGGGGGGGCGTCCGCCTAACCACGCCTCAACCGACTTAAGCTGTAAGTCGGAAATGCCTATTTAGCTTATATGCAGGAACGGGTGTGGCCGGATCAACTATGATCCGGGTCACATCTAGCTTCTAGGAGAAGGAAGGAATCTCGCTGGTCAAAAGAAGCCCCGGTACGCACTGCATGAGCGAAGCGGACAAGGGCAGGACCACCGAGGCGTGGCTGACAAGGGTGACGACATCAATGTCGGCTGACGCAGGCGCCGCAGAGGCTCGCGTAGCCTCTGCATGTGTGACGCGGGGGAAAAGCAACCTGGTCGGCTTACTACTTTGGGGGAGAGCATATTCTCAGGAATATGCTTCCACGTATGCCCTAAGAAGAGACCTAGCCACCCCTATAAAAGGAGGGCTAGGGCCTCTGTAGAAGGGGTTCGGCTATTCTGATTTGGTCGAGGGCTTTTAGAGTGTACTGTGTGTGAGAGTAAGAGAGCTTCTTCTTTCTCCTCTCGCCGATACAGTTCTAGGAGCACTTGTAATCTTGGAAGCAAAGCAAATACAAACTTCTGTGTGAGGAACCACCTCACTATCCCTCCCTGGATTCCCCTAGCGTGTATTAGTCCCCACCTTTAGCCTATCCATGGCATCTGCCGTGACACCACCACGACAGGTTTTAAAAACCTGCCATCTCTTTGGTTCAGACTTGATCCGGCCAGGAATTTAGGAACCTCTCTCCTGGTCCAAACCTGGTACGGTCGAGAATTAGGACTGTCTCGAAAAAAGCCACCCTACCTCACATTGCCATCTCCCTCCCTCTCTCCATTATCCTCTCTCAAAGCATCTCCACTCGGGGAGGGGGCAGCTATCGGGGGTGCCGGCGCCAAAAATCACACCCAGTCGGCACCCCAATTCTTTTTTGGCGCCAGCGCGGCCCATTTAGTTGTCCGGTGCCCCCAGGCCAAACCTAACCAAAGGGGGCTAGCAGGGGCGTATGATGGACGAGAAAACGACACATGCCAGCCCTGTCAGCGACACAAACAGGAATCCCAACCCCCATCTTGACTTCCCTCCCCGCGGCGACCACCCCACCGTAGTTCGCCGCCGCAACCACCCTGCACGAGATAGTCCACACCCCAAAAAAGGCAAACATACACATTACACAAACAAACATACATATTACACAAATTGTGCTTTCAAGAAGCTTAAGATCATATTGGGCAATCTAAGGAGAGTAAACTAACAAGGGAACTAAGAAAGCACCAAAATTTTCATATATCCATTTATTACCAAAGGAGAAGCAAGTATGCATTACAACAAATATTACTAATGTAGAAGATAACTTGAATCAAATGCATGGATGCTTGGACTTTTTGCAACAACATAATTTCAACACCATTCCCAGGAAACATTTTTCCATGCTTAGATGCCTTGAAATTAAGTCCAAGCAATTGGAAGACTACCAACATATCTTGCTACCAAGCATAACATCATTGCATGAAAAACATCACAAGTAAAATCCATAGCGTGACATGCGCTCTTGGTTAAAAAAATACAACATCATGTTAAAATTTATATATTCTGTAACTTCCAAAGTCAGGGTTGACAAAGCCTCTAATTTTTTTTGTGATAAATGGTGATTTATTATTAAAAGAGTTTTAAGCATTATACATGGGCTTTGCATAACTAGAATGCACACAGATGACACAAGTACGGAAGTCGTAAAACAGAAAAAAGTTGAATTACATATCAAATTGAGAATCTTCAAAATGTCTAAGGTGGTGGAGGGCAATCCAAAGATTGTGTTGTCATCCAAGTTGGCTAAAAAACTTCACCATGTCCTCGAGTCATGTAAACACCTCCATAAACAGGTCACGAAACTCCACATAATGCAGAGAACAAAATCTCTAAACTAGTGAAAGAAGACGAGGTATGCAATCTAGATTGACAGCTACAAAAGGATGTACGAGTCATAACACACACGCACACACATGAACCAACAATGACTAAATCACACAATGTAGGTAGCATGTAGCCATGCACGGTGCGATGTAAAGAACAATTTTGGTGAACGAGCATGAGTAGTATGTAGAAGTGCATGGTATATTGGAGGGCGTGGCATGGAACCGATGCTCCAGGGATCCCTATGTGTTTCAAAATAATCAAAATTGGTATTTAAAAGTTTTAAGACCATTTTTTGTGCAGATACATATGTATGATTTCTATGGGCGTTTATATTTGAAAAGATACTTTATATTTCTACACAAGATCATAAGAAAGTGGCTATAAGAAGACAATGAGAAAGTTCAATTTCGGTATTCACATTTGTCTTTTTTGTAGGTCGCGGGTGAAAGCACAATTCAGCGAAAATTTATACTCCTCCATCTTAAAATAGATGTCGAAAGTTTGTCTGAATTTGAATGAATGTAGATGCTAAATAATATTTAATACATCCAAATTTAGAAAAGTTTGTCATATCTATTTTGAGACGGAGGGAGTACAAAAATGTTAGACTTCCACTTGTACTTGTATATTCATTAGCTCAATGCTCGTGTGTTGCCACAACACACAGAAAGACATAAGCAATGCTCATTTAAAAAAACGACTATTGCACTTCTCGAACATCAGTGGCAACCATGATTGTAAACGTCTGACAACAAATGTCAACGTGTTTCTTTCAACTCTCCCACTCAGCCCAACACAAACTCCTCGATTTACATCTTCCCCCAATCCTTCCAGAATTAGGCGCATTAAGAGTTTCATTTTAACTTTATTTCATTTTAACTTTACTCTAAAAAAAGAAGTATAAGTATGTGTTATTTCTAAAGTTTTTTGAGATAATTGTGTTTTACTTTGAAACCTTTATATGAAGACTGGAATTTGGAACCAGTGACGAGGCACGGTTGAGAGAGGCGGCATCACAACAAAATCTCCTCTCCTTCCATAAAAACCCGGAGAGAGAGAGAGAAAGAGATATGATGACAAATATCAGTTTGAAGGAGAGAGGAGGGGTGTTTGGTTCATCCACCGCCGTCTGGGGACCTCTAGCAATGGCCTCCCTCGCGCATGTGCATCCTCATGCATGTTCCTCTCCAGTCCTGCTCGCTTGTACTCTGTGCGTCCACAATGTTGTTCGATCAGAGAGAGAAAAGATGACCAAGAGCGAATGAGAGGAAAGGGGGAAATGAGGTACCTCGAATGAAGAGGGGATGAGCTGGAGAGGGCCCTTCGCCTTGCAAACGTCCTCGTCTTCGGCCGCAATAGATAGGTGTGAGCGACGGGTGCTATGGAGTGGTAGGCGACGAATGGCACACGGGAGCGGCGTCGCCAAATTTGATCCTGGGGAGAATTGATTTAAACGTGATTTATTTCTATGTTATTTGCTTCTATTATTATTTTTCATTTTTTGCGAAATTCATATGGTTGTGGCTAACCCTTTATTGTATGTTCTCCTCAATTTAAAGGGTGTGATAGCGAAACCTAGGTCATCGGTGCTTGGGAGAGAAAAACAAACCTAGGTGATCGGGGCTATAAATTAGAGGCGTCCAATTTTGATTTGCATGTATATGTTTCCTAACAAAAATGACCAATAAACCCCAAGCTAAAACTGTTTTTATTGAGCAATCAAGCTAATTGATCGTTGTAATAAACGTTACTAGATAGTTGCAAATTGCAATTGCATGTGTAAGCCCTCCGGTGCAGAAACAAAGGAAGTCCCAAAGATTTATTTATATATCTACTAATTTATGTAGTGGTATGTTCGTCACCCTTCAGAATTTTCCGTCTGCCGATATTTGGACGAATTTACCCCTGGTAGTTCGGAGAAATAACATGGTCTGCCACCGCCAAGTGTAACATCTTTGGACATCCCGAGCACTTCGTTGACTAGGTCCGCATCGGAACCTACCAACGACGCGGCGCCTGTGCCGTTCCGGTACCGGTCCCCGCCACCTCCTCTACCAGCGGCATACTGGCACTTGGCAGCGGCGGCGGAGAGGCACGGCAGTAGATGGAGCTGTGGGTGGCGGTGTCGCGTGCTAAGGCGGGGATGGAATCATCGCGTGCGGGGTCTGAGGATAAGGAACTAGGGCTGTCAGCTTCGACGCCTTTCCTGACCTCCTCCCGATGGGAACCGTCGGAGGAGCAGTTCGGAGCGGAGGCGCACGCATTCGAGTGTGGTTACGAAGACAAGCAGGAGGGAGAGAGTCGTGGCGGCGGGGGAATCAACAAAGAGGAGGACTGCAGGCCTTGCCGATCTGCCCCGATCCAGTCAGCGTTGGGCTGCATCACCCCAATCCAGTCGACGCCGTCGCCTTCGAGGAGCCAGCCGGGGTGGTCGAGTATGGCCATTGCTGGGCTATGCGGGGACACAGAGGAGCCGGAGCGATGGATGGAGAGCGGAAAGGAGAGGAGGCGTCGTCCCGTTGGAGGAGCCAAGGCGCTGCAGGTCTGGCCGGAAGTGCGTCCGGTGTTGTGGTGATGGCGGTGGCCGTAGCTGTAAGAAGAAAGCTAAGCGGCACTTCGATCAATTCAAGCGGTAGGCTGCAGGCAAGTGCTCGGTCTCATATTGTTTGTATCATCTTCTGGTTTGTGCGCTATCCTTCAGCAGAATCTGATTTTGCATCGATTGTTAGTTATTGGTTAGTACCTATAATTCTCGTAGCAGTATAAAGCCTGTGTTCTGGATCATATGCAATGTCCCCATAAAGTTTATTTAGCAAATTTAGGCTCATATATTCTGGATGCATTGTTTAGCTCTTCAGTAATTGGTTTCAGCTGTGATTTTTTTCTATATATGAGTTAGATACATTTGATTCAGGCTGCAAGTCCGTGCTGCACCCTTACATTTTTTTCTTCACTGGTAATTTGGTCACCATTTGACCAATAGCCGTAAAATTGATCATTTATTGGGAGGACAACTATCTGGTAGATTCCAAATTATTTAAGCCCGTGCTGCACCCTTACATTTTTTTCTTACCACTGGTAATTTGGTCACCATGTGACCAATAGCCGTAAAATTGATCATTTAGTGGGAGGACACCTATCTGGTAGATTCCGAAATATCTAAGCCCGTGCTGCACCCTTACATTTTTTTCTTATCACTGGTAATTTGGTCACCGTGTGACCAATAGCGGTAAAATTGATCATTTAGTGGGAGGACACCTATCTGGTAGATTCCGAATTATTTAGTGTGATTTAGATTCATTTTCCTTTTTGTTAGCTTTCGCATCATGTACGTTGATCCTACTCCATTGAGTTGAAACTGTGGATTAATTAGCTTTAGGCTTGGGACTGGGCTATTCTTCCTCTGCGATAGAAGTTTCTACTTCGCCTCTATGGCACTTAGCATCTTCCAATTCTTTTGAATTGGCGCTGAAATGGAAATTGGTTATGTGTGCTCTGTTGAGATACCGATCCTACCTTATGTAGATGCATACATTCTCGAAAATTAAACAAAGCATCTCTCAAAGAAGAATTCAGAAAGAAGATCCGTTCAGATAGATGCATAATGTCCATGGAAACTTATCCTTACACTTCTCTTTTGGCATGCCATCCATAGTTGTGATTAAAGTATTATATGGTGCATTTACATGGTTACCTTACCTGGTTTCATGTGATCATGATGTGCTGCATGAGAAAGCCAAGTTTGAAAATTTCATCGGTGAGACTTGCCTGGTACATGCAAACCCATTTTTCCAGCGCTAATCAACACAAAATGTTACTGGAACAGTTATTCAGAGTCTTTGGGGTGCTGTAGCACCTGGTAAATTTTTATGTTAACTTCTTATATAATTTGAGAGTGAAAAAATCAATTTCCAATGTGAACAATATCTTACACTTTCTATCTAATTTTTGTGTGCCCTAACAAACATTCAATGCTCCAATATTTGTACAAAGTAGGCTGAAGTGAGACCTATTTTGTACTTATTCTGGATATCATTTCACATTGATATTTGACTCCATGCTGAAACCAATGTTTTGCTTCGCTGCACCTATATCTGTATTGATATGTGCTGCGATTTTTGAATTTCAATGTACATACTTGAAGGTTGAATGAAAAGTTTAGTTTTATTGGTTGAGATGCTAATTTTATAACCTTCAAAACAAGGTAAGCACAAAGCCGTAAACAACAAAACTCTTATGCCGATTGCCTAACTCATCATCTTACATGCAAATGATCATTTCTAACTTCATTGTCTTTTGAACCAATATCTTAAGGAGGCTGGTTGGGCTAAGGGTGGTCGACTGGTTGCACTCAGCCAAGACGATTAGGTGTGCAGGTATCAAATGTTTAAATCGTCATTCAGTTGTCCATCCTTCTGTAGATACTATATGAAACTAGGTCGCTCTTTACTATTTGATAGCATGCACCATATTATTATTTTCGACATATCTCTAGCCGTGGAACATAAGGCTCTTAACTACTCATTTTTCGGGCAAATTTCTGTATTTTGGATCTCCTAGCACAATCTATTTATCTTTATATAGCAAGTTGTCCACACTAAATTCGAACACAAATCAATCCTAACAATATTCATCTAAGAAAACTAGAGAAAGATCTTCATAACAGAGATAGATAACTTCCTAAGATAAGCTCAGACTTCCTGGTCATGAAGGTAATTTATCCACCTGCCCCCTTGTGGTGCCCAAGAATGCATCCGTAACAGGAACTGCACCCTGGCAAAATTTTGTACCCTGAGAACCACATATATAGCAATTGAAGACATCCAACATTAAAAGCATTCTGCCGAAAACTTATTCATATTGATGGATAAGTCTCTGTCCTATGGTCTTTGTGGGACAACACACATGGTCCTTGTGTCAAGGACTAGCAGTTAGAGATAGAGCATCAAGGACTGGTTGTTAGATAGAGCATCCTTGACTGCTGCCTTTAGACTAGCATCTTAGACTAGCATCTAGCATATTCTTGGCTGGTTAGCAGCCTATAAGTATGTATCCCCAACCCCTCAGGTTGGTATGGCATTTGTGTGAGTTTGTGTGAGAAATAGAAACCAGAAAATTGCCCCAACTCCTTGTGTCATCCTCTCCCTCGATGAGAGTTAGAATTCAGCGACTAACAAGTGGTATCAGAGCCAAGTTAGTTTGTAGCCTGAGCATCTCCTGCTCATCTCCTTCCCCGGCAGTAGCAGCAGCTCCGGCTGCCTCTGCTCACTCCTCTCTCTCTGTGCAGACGAGCAGCAGCTCGTCGGTTGCAGCCCCCTCTCCACCCAGCAGCTCCCCAGCGGCGAGCCATGTCCGCAAGCCACTCTCAGCACTCGGTAACCTCGAGCACGCGGCGTCGGCAGGAGGCCGAGCTCGCCGCGGCAGAGGAGCGCGAGCGAGTGGCGGCAGCAACCGCCGCCGCGGCAGAAAGGGCGTCGAGGCTGGCAGCAGCCAGAGCGGAAGTGGAAGCAGCAGCAGCGGAGGATGCAGCACGTGAGGCAGCGGCGGAGGTCCAGGCTCTGCGCGGCAGCATCAGCGGCTCCGTTTCAGGCGACGGCAGCGTCGACGGAAACCACGACGCAGCCAGCGAGCGGACAGCGCGGTGGGCCACCGAGCATGCCCAAGCGCACGGCGGTGGCGCTCCCGGAGGAGGCACGCACGGCGGTGGCGCTCCCGGAGGAGGCACGCACGACGGTGGCGCTCCCGGAGGAGGCGCGTGCGGCGACGGCGGCCGAAACGACCAAGACCGCGGCCTCCATGAGGTCCGGACTGTGGTCAGGGACGTTGGTCCCGGTGTTGGGTGGCCTACCCTCACCAAAACCAACTACGTCGAGTGGGCCGCGGTCATGAAGGTCCGGCTCCAAGTGCGGCACATGTGGGAGGCAGTCCAGGATGCCAACGTCGATCACCATGAAGATCGACGGGCGCTGGACGCCCTCCTCGCTGCAGTCCCGCCCGAGATGCAGTTCTCGCTTTCCAACAAGCGGACTGCCAAGGAGGCTTGGGACGCCATCGCTGCGGCACGCATAGGCAGCGACCGCGCCCGCAAGTCCACACTGCAAGTACTTCGCAAGGAGTGGGAGAACCTGGCCTTCAAGCCAGGTGAGGACGTTGATGACTTTGCTCTCCGTCTCAACACTCTGTTGCAGAAGATGGTGCAGTTCGGCGAGGACACCTACAACGAGGAGAAAGCTGTCGAGAAGCTTTTTCGCTGCGTTCCCGAGAAGTACAGGCAGATGGCTCGCTCGATCGAGTCTCTGCTGGACCTCTCCACGATGTCGATCGAGGAGGCGATAGGTCGCCTCAAGGTCGTCGACTCTGACGAGCCACAGCCTCAGTCAGGGTCCATCACCACTGGCGGGAAGCTACTTCTCACTCGGGAGCAGTGGGATGCCTGCCAAGGTGATAGGAAGAAGGGGGAGCCTTCTTCCACGACAGGCGGCCGCAAGCGCGGCAAGCCTCGCAAGGCGCGCAAAGACGCCCAGGGCGGCGCCGCCGGCAAGCAGAAGCCGGCACGAGACGACAGCTGCCGCAACTGCGGCCAGCTTGGCCATTGGGCCAAGGACTGTCGACAGCCACGACGCGGCCAGGCCAACTTAGCACGGGCGGAGGAGGAGCCGGCTCTGTTCATGGCACATGCAAGCATCGAGCTAACTCCAGCGGCACCAGCCGCGGCGGCTCTCCTCCACCTTGACGAGCCAAAGGCACACGCCCTCCTCGGCGATGGCTCCGGCGGCGACAGGACTGACGGGTGGTGCCTAGACACTGGCGCTACCCATCACATGACTGGTCGACGGGAGTTCTTCGCCGAGCTCGACCCCAGCGTGCGAGGCTCCGTCAAGTTTGGGGATGCCTCCGCCGTGGAGATTAAGGGCGTCGGCTCCATCATCTTCACCGCCAAGACTGGAGAGCACCGGCTGCTCACCAGTGTCTACTACATTCCCGCGTTGAGGAACTCCATCATCAGCTTGGGACAGCTGGATGAGAACGGCTCGAGCGTGCTGATCAAGCATGGGATCCTACGCATCTGGGATCGCCATGGTCGCCTTCTTGCCAAGGTAACTAGAGGTGCGAATCGACTCTACGTCCTCAACGTGCAGGTGGCACAACCCCTCTGTCTAGCCGCCCGTCGGGACGACGAGGCGTGGCACGAGCGCTTCGGGCACCTTCACTTCGAGGCTCTGAAGCGGCTCAGTACCATGGAGATGGTGCGAGGCCTACCGTGCCTTGACCATGTGGAGCAGTTCTGCGACGTCTGTGTGATGACGAAGCATAGGCGGACCCCTTTTCCCCAGAGGGCGAGCTTCCGAGCCAAGGAGAGGCTCGAGCTCGTGCACGGGGACTTGTGTGGCCCGGTGACACCGGCCACACCGGGAGGACGACGCTACTTCTTGCTGCTCGTCGACGACCTCTCCCGCTACATGTGGGTGATGGTCCTCGGCAGCAAGGGAGAGGCTGCGGACGCCATCAGGCGCGTGCAGGCTGTTGCAGAGGCGGAGTGCGGTCGCAAGCTGCGCGTGTTGCGCACCGACAACGGCGGCGAATTCACAGCGGCTGAATTCGCGTCGTACTGTGCTGATGAGGGCATTCAGCGTCACCACTCCGCGCCGTACAGTCCACAGCAGAACGGCGTCGTCGAGCGGCGCAACCAGATGGTTGTGGGGATGGCCCGGTCCCTCCTCAAGCAGAGAGGGATGCCGGCTGTCTTCTGGGGAGAGGCAGTGGTGACGTCCGTCTACATCCTCAACCGCTCGCCCACCAAGGCGCTCGACGGCAGGACGCCGTACGAGGCTTGGCATGGGCGCAAGCCGGCGGTCTCCCACTTGCGGGTCTTCGGCTGCCTCGCGTTCGCCAAGGAGCTTGGCCACATCGGCAAGCTCGACGACAGGAGCATTCCGGGAGTGTTCATCGGCTACGCGGAGGGCTCGAAGGCCTACCGCATCCTCGACCCGAAGACACAGCGTGTGCGCACGGCGCGAGACATTGTGTTCAACGAAGGGCGAGGATGGGCGTGGGACAAGGTGGTGGATGACGACTCGACTCCGACGTATGACGACTTCATTGTCGAGCACGTCCACTTCGAGGGAGCTGGGGGAGTAGGTAGCTCTTCTTCGCCAGCATGCCTACCTCAGCCCCCGAGTCTTCATCGACCCCGGCAGCACCACGCTCTCCGACCACGACTTCAGCTGCGATGAGTCCTTCGTCGACTCCAGCACAGCCGGCGACGCCTCGTGCTCCAGCACCGACAGCCACCCCTCCGGGGACGTCTACTCCACCAGCTCACGCCGAGCACAGCCCGGTGGAGTTCGCTTCCCCGCTCCCTCACGACGAGGAGCGCATCGACGCGTACTACGACGGCGAGCCGCTGCGGTACCGCACGATGGAGAACCTTCTCGGCGACCAGCCGGTGCCGGGACTGGTGCCACACGACCTGGAGGCGCAGTTGCACCTTGCGTGTGATGAAGGCGAGCCTCGGTCTTTTGCAGAGGCCGAGAGAGACGCGGCATGGCGCGCCGCGATGCAGCTGGAGATGGATGCGGTTGAGCAGAACCGCACCTGGGAGCTTGCTGACCTCCCTCATGGTCACCGCGCGATCACCCTTAAGTGGGTGTTCAAGCTGAAGAGGGATGAAGCTGGCGCCATCGTCAAGCACAAGGCTCGTTTGGTGGCACGAGGTTTCGTGCAGCAGGAGGGGGTCGACTTCGACGACGCCTTCGCTCCCGTGGCACGGATGGAGTCCGTGCGACTCCTCCTTGCGCTGGCTGCCCAGGAGGGCTGGCGTGTCCATCACATGGATGTCAAGTCGGCGTTCCTTAACGGTGACTTGAAGGAGGAGGTCTACGTGCACCAGCCGCCGGGATTTGCGATCCCCGGCAAGGAGGGCAAGGTGCTCCGCCTGCGCAAGGCTCTTTACGGCTTACGACAGGCACCGAGGGCGTGGAATGCCAAGTTGGATTCCACGCTAAAGGGGATGGGCTTCGAGCAAAGCTCGCACGAGGCAGCCGTCTACCGGCGGGGCAATGGAGGAAATGCCCTGCTAGTGGGCGTCTACGTCGATGACTTGGTGATCACCGGCACCAAGGATGCGGAGGTGGCGGCGTTCAAGGAAGAGATGAAGGCCACCTTCCAGATGAGTGACTTGGGGCCCCTCTCCTTCTACCTGGGAATCGAGGTGCACCAGGACGACTCCGGGATCACACTTCGACAGACCGCCTACGCCAAGCGCATCGTTGAGCTAGCTGGGCTCACCGACTGCAACCCAGCCCTCACTCCGATGGAGGAGAGGCTGAAGCTCAGCCGCGACAGCACGACGGAGGAGGTGGACGCTACGCAGTACCGGCGTCTTGTGGGGAGCCTTCGCTACCTCGCCCACACACGGCCGGACTTGGCATTCTCCGTCGGCTACGTTAGTCGGTTCATGCAGCGACCGACGACGGAGCACCAGCAGGCCGTGAAGAGGATCGTCCGCTACATTGCGGGGACTCTCGACCACGGTCTCTACTACCCTAGGTGCCCTGGGGCGGCACACTTCGTCGGGTACAGCGACAGCGACCACGCCGGCGACATCGACACCAGCAAGAGCACAAGCGGGATCCTCTTCTTCCTCGGCAAGTGCCTTGTGAGCTGGCAGTCAGTCAAGCAGCAGGTGGTGGCCATGTCTAGCTGCGAGGCCGAGTACATAGCGGCCTCCACCGCTTCCACTCAGGCGCTCTGGCTCGCTCGACTGCTTGGTGATCTCCTCGGTCGAGACACTAGAGCGGTGGAGCTCAGGGTGGACAGCAAGTCCGCTCTGGCCCTGGCGAGGAACCCCGTGTTCCACGAGCGGAGCAAACACATCCGGGTGAGGTACCACTTCATCCGAAGCTGTTTGGATGACGGGAGCATCACGGTGAGCTACATCAACACCAAGGATCAGCTTGCAGATCTGCTCACCAAGCCTCTTGGGCGGATCGCGTTCGTCGGACTCTGCTCCAGGATTGGGATGGTCCAGCCTTCCCACAAGACGACGCACAAGACTTAGGGGGAGAATGATGGATAAGTCTCTGTCCTATGGTCTTTGTGGGACAGCACACATGGTCCTTGTGTCAAGGACTAGCAGTTAGAGATAGAGCATCAAGGACTGGTTGTTAGATAGAGCATCCTTGACTGCTGCCTTTAGACTAGCATCTTAGACTAGCATCTAGCATATTCTTGGCTGGTTAGCAGCCTATAAGTATGTATCCCCAACCCCTCAGGTTGGTATGGCATTTGTGTGAGTTTGTGTGAGAAATAGAAACCAGAAAATTGCCCCAACTCCTTGTGTCATCCTCTCCCTCGATGAGAGTTAGAATTCAGCGACTAACACATATGGTCCTATTCTGATTTCTGGCATCATGTTTCAGAGCACTTAGCCAACAGAATCATATCCGTACTGCTTAAAGGATGGTAGCCGAGTGTCTCGTATACTGATCTTTAAATGTTCATGTTCCAAAATTTCTTTCCCGCTCTTAGGCTTCATTTGCAGATGCTTATCTTTTATGATCAATTTCCCTTTTCAACCCATCTTAATAATTTGAACAGACCGTTGCATGAAGAGTAGCTGAAGAAATTGGTGCGAAACTTGGGTAAGAAGTAGGTTACACTATCCGATTTGAGGATGAAACAAACATGGTATGATCAATGTTTTTGTCCTTCAGTGTTTCTTATCTGAATTATGCATTATGAAACACATTTTTTGACGTATTGGCTCTATATATTTTCTGCTTATACCATACATGATTTGATAGGGTTTGAACATGATCAAATTTCTCACGGATGGGGTACTGATTAGAGAAATGATGGACAATCCTCTTTTAGGTACCATCTTATGACTCTCAATATTAGTATGACCTTAAATGGCAGTACAAAATGTCAAATGTCTATTTGTCATCATTACTCAACCATCTGATCAAATTGCATATCCTTATTGTGATTATACATTGGTGGTGGTAATCATAGTGGAGTAAAAACACCTTTCTCAGTTGGATGGTTCCTTTCTGATTTTACTTTATTCGCATACCAATCCATGTCTTTATGTTTTATTAGTGTAATTATGATGGATGAAGCTCATGAATGATCCATTTCAACCGACATATTGCTGGGACTCTTGAAAAAGGTTTGCAATTCCAAACATGCAGTTCAGATTTCTCTTCAAGTTGTCTGTGAATAATGTTTTGTTTTTGTTTTGCATGTTTATGTACATGAATTCACCAGATCAATGCCGTTGGTCGGAGTTGTGTTTAATCATTTCCTCTGCAACAATTGAAGCAAGATCAATGTCAACCTTTTTCATCACTAGACAATTAGTAGTCCATCCGTCCCAAAATAAGTGATTTGGGTTTGTCTAGATTCGTATGTATCTAGACATGTTTTAAATCTAGATAAATGCAAATATAGACAAAGTAAAGTTAATTATTTTGGGAGGGAGGGAGGGAGTTGTGTAAATGAAATAGTTTGACATCCAAGGAATAGGAGAAGATCAATATACACCAATATTGGTGTGTGTTTTATATTTACACGCGAGACGTCCGATAACAGAAAGAAATAAGACCGTAGCAACGCAAGGGCATTCAGCTAGTTGTTCTAATTTTTGATAGTAGTAGGATATACCGACGCCAACTTCGATTGAATAATAAAGATTTCTTAAATGTTGGAATATTAAAATCTCGGATTTTCTAAAAATCGGACTCCGTGGAGCTTGGACTCCTCCCCTCCTCCTCCTGGAATAGGCTCCATGCTCGCTAGCTGCACCACTGCACTGAATTTTTGAAAAAAAAAAAGTTCCCCCTTTCTCTATCCCCTCCGTCTGCTTCACAAATCTTAGGGTTTGCCGCTCCCCCGTCGCTGCCCGACGCCGATGAGCTCGACGGCGCCCGGCGCCTGGCGCTGCTCTCCTTCGCGGAGCTCTCTCAATACGGGCCCAGCCCATCCTCCGCTCCTACGGCTGATCTCCCGGCACTCCTCAGCTGCTGCTTCCAGTTGCTGCGTCGCCTGGACCACGCCGACCCGGACCTAGCCACCAGATGCGCCGGCCGTCTCCACGCTTTCATCCACAGCTTCCTCTCCCGCGACCCCGACCCCTCCTTCATCCCCGTCCTCGAGGTACCCTGCCCACACGCATCCTTAGTTCCTTCATAGACGACATCAGACTGTAATGTCCAGGGAAGAGTTACAGATTTTTTTTGTTGGGCCACTAACTTGTTGCTTGTGATAAATTTTCTACGAAGAAGGTAGAACATTTCGGAAATTTAACTAGCCATTCGGTTATTGCAGGTGTTATTTGAGAATCTTCTGAATGGCAACCAGCTGAGGAGGATTTACACCATGATCGATGATGATGCCATACAGAAAGGATCGATGATCTCTAAGATGGCCAAATCATGCCAGTATGAGCTCCGTGTCCGCCTGGAGCTCATGTCCCACCATTTCATTTCATCAGTGCAAGATGAGCAGCAGTTTTTGCGTGCACTCGATTGGCCGGATAAGGCGACGCAGCGCATCCCAGAACTTGGCTTGGATGCAGCTATTTCCCTAGTCCGAAGGAGCTATTCGTTCTCTATGCGTGTTATTGCACAGGCTCATTTTGTCTTGCTTGCATCCAGAATTCCAGATGTGTCGCCAATGGGGATCTGGACCTGCATTTGCAAGCGTTTCAGCATGCCATGAGTGCTTATTTGATATACTTGCCATCATTGGGTGTTTTTGACAGAAATAATGCTGTGAAGACTCCGTTCAGTTGCTACGACAACATGAGACATGCTAACTCTTGTATTCCAGACACAACTAATCGGAAAGTAGACTGTCAGATCAATAGGCTGCTTTTGTGCTGCAAGGCGCACTCGGATGGTGGCATGCACATCAAAGAGATGCATGTCTTTGATATTTGTGTGAGCTTCATTGAAGAGAACCAGGACATGTTTCCTGAACAACTGAGGCAGGAAGCTGGTATTCTTGTGAAGAGAATTGTGTCAAATAGCCTTGATTGTGCTAAGCAGAAGGAGACGCATGGATTGAATGCTTCAATTTCAGAGGATCTGATCTACCTTGCTGTTGTACTTAGGCTAATGGGTTCCTCTTTTCTAGAGATTCTTAACTGTCATGAACATGACATGCAAGTCTGAGAATGCTGTTGACTGGGAAAGGTCATTGATGCTGATGCTTTTATTTTTCCAGCCTATTACTCTTCTGTTTGAGAATGAGGTTTGGTTTTCTGTGGAAACCTATTACTCTTCTGTTTGAGAATGAGGTTTGGTTTTCTGTGGAAAGGTTGCATTATCATGATAATGATGGCCATGAATATTGTGATTGATCAAGAGAGAAGTCTGAGTGCATTTCAGTTTCTTATCGCTTCAGAGGATTCTGCAACTTCTTCCATTCACCAAGAGGACAGTTTGAAGTGCTCTGTCCGGAGAAAGTCATCCACGGCAATAGCTGCATAGTTCAACAACTTATGTAAACTTCGTGTTCGAGGTGATAGCCTTTTTTGAGTCCATTCTGAGTTGCAAGCAGAACTCTTCAGAGTTGGATGATCTTGTGGATTTTTTTGAATGCAAAGAAGATGTGGATTATTCAAGTTGGTGGGTGCAGCAGGGGAAATTTAAGGGGTATAAGAACGCCAAATGGAAGTTAAGCAAGCGAACCCAGTGAGGACGTCTCTAAGATAAGGGAATACAGTGCGAGTAATACTAAAAGACGGAAGACCTCACGGTGATTCATCTGGCTGGATTGCATGGATTGGCCCAAAGAACAGATTGCGTACTAGTCGCGCCCTGTTGTTTGAAATTCTGTACATAGGTGAACGTATGCCCATTTACAGTAGTGTGTATATGAGAGTTGACAGCTGATCAGTGGATGTTCTTAGCCCTTTTTTTAAACGGTTCTTAGCCGTTAATTATCTGTGCTGTACTTTCCTGAAAAAAGTTAATTAAGCAAAATTGTAACCATGTTTTCTCGTGATGTTGGCTGAGTTAGAGCTCGTCATTTTGTAGAAAGGTTTTGCTATATCTTAGTCAGCCAAGAAATAACTATTTCTAAGTTGAAGCTAAGAACCATCTGATCAAAACATTGAGATCCATGTAGATACAGTGGGGTGAGAAAATCGTCATCTAACAACTACGAATGTCGACTGAGAATTGTAACTTTCTTTGTGAAAATTATGTGATTGGGTGGTGTTCGAGCTGTCTGTATCTTTGGAACATGTGCATGTTCGGATATCAATGGTAGTAATTATCTATCTATCTGCATTTGCAATGGTCAAACTATAATGGATCTTTGATGTAGTCAGACTGTTTGATCTGCATATGCTTCATGGCAGCTGGGCATGGTTGCGGCGTTCTTTTTCTTTCGGACCGACTGACTGATTGTTGTTGTGCTTGTGCATAAGTTCTGAAACATCTTCGGATGTGCAGGATAGACATCTGAGACTGAGATGGAGATGGACAATTATGCGCCTATAAAATGACTGAAATGGAGGTATAAATTCGGTTTTCGGTCATTTGGAAAACTGGAAATACTCATCCTTCTTTCTTATATTACTTGTGATTTAGATGGTGAACAAGTATTTGCTTATGGATGATAAGGGGGTACAATTTTCTTCACATACCTGCAAATGAACTATAGATCTATGTGAAGGTGTGATGGCAACTTACTATCTATGTGTGCCGCTTGCAGTTGGTGGACGGCGATTTTTCTGCACAGGAGGAGCAGGTGCGTTCAAAACGTCAAAGCTTTATATGCCGATACACGGCAACACTTGCTAATCTTTTGGAAGAAATAAATAAATTTTGAAACAGGGATGGAGAATAAGTTTTGTTGATGAAATCCAGGCACCACCAGGTTCTTGAAAAGGAGCCCAGGCACCACTTGCTCATTCTAAGGTGCACCGACAAAAATGGCGACATTAACTCTGTTACTGATTTCTTTTCACCTGCGTATGTGAGTTCATAGTATTAGCTACTCATTCGAAATTGACTGTAAATGGCATTAGTAAGACTGCTTCTAGAGCATACTTATTTGAGGAATTATATCCTTCTGACATGAGACATGATACAGAGAAGCTCATGCTGAACTGAAGATCTCTAGGGAGTTACAATTAGATTGACTTGGTTGATGGTTGGGGTGCGCCTGGCCTGGGCAGTAGTGCAACACTCAGGCGACACCTGCATATGTGCATTCAGACCGTGATCTGTACCTCTTTCAGGTGATCATTGTTTCCCTCATATTAAGAAAACTTTATATGCTGAGACACGACAACACTTGCTAATGTTTTGTAAAAACACCAAATAAATTTTGATACAGATGATGGAGAATGAATTCATGAATGAAATCCAGGCACCACCAGGTTCTTAAAAAGAAGTCAAAGGTACCATCATTTTATACCCTACGGTGTATGAACCGGTTTGTATTCGTAGTAATTCGGCAACAACGCTACTTTGTGTCGCCGACATTTTTTCATGACTAGAACGTTTCTCAAGTGCAGCCTACATCTTCTCTGAAACTGCCTACATCTTCCCTGAAACTGCTTTTTAGACCGGAGGGAGGATTGTCAAAGGTTTCCAGCTCGTACTTCCTCGTTCAGTTCATTGTAAAGCAATTAAGATTGCTTTGGTTGGGGTGCGCCAGGCCTGGGCAGTAGTGCAACGCCCAGGCGACACGTGAGGACACCAGTGGCAAGCCACTGTGGTGGACCCTCCCAAAAAAGTAAATTTAATATCGTTATGGGCACATGGCCCACATATCAGATATTAAACTGATAAGAACAGATACTACACTTGATCTTAGCCAAAAGGCCGAGAAAGGTATGAGTTGCAAGTTTGGCCACCCCCTCCATCTTATAGCAGTCGCTCGCCCCGTCTCCTGCTTCGCTCGGCGAGGTGGGACTAAAACCAGCGAACAGCCACTGCCTCCAGACGTGGTATCGAGTTAACTGGGCTCTGGTTTCCGCAGGCCTGATGGGTTCGAGCAGCCGGCTGCGGGACGGACAGCCCAGACTCAGAGGGGAGAACATGCTTCGTCTAGCCAGTGGAGGAACTTGGCACCCCGCTTGACGAGTAGGAGTACTATTAAAAAACAAATGATAGTACTAGTTCAAAACTTCTCTGAACCCAAGGAGCCCACAATAATACCGTGTCGTAGGCACAATGAGTGAGATAAATTCCAATACTAAATCGATCAAGGTAGGAATTTGTAAATTTCCAGTATATTACATATATAATCACAAGGGTAGAAGAATTTGGCTGAGTGCCTGAGTTTTTTTCTTTACATGGCTGGGTTCCTGAGTCAAGTAGCACGTATGGTAAAATTAAAATAATACAGTAGCTTCGTTTTTTGTTGCGGTAAAAAAAAGGTACGCACTAGGAGTACATGATTTAGGAAAAAGCTTCACTTTTTTTTGAGACTCGAAACTGCATGGAGTACTATCATTTTAATTTTAGTGCTTATGCATATGTGACTTGTTTGATCCAACACCGATGTAATTTGTGTTAGCTTGGGCATTGCTTCATATCTATAAAGTTCATCTCGACCAAGTGATTTTAATGTTGGCAAGATCAACATGCAAGGTGTCCACGTCATTTTCATCGGTCAGTGCGAGTCCCTTGGCTCCAATACTAGAACATCATCCACCAAATAGTGATCTGTGATCCTCAAACGTCATCCATCTGGTCCATCCCGTTCCCGTTCAGCTGGCCACGTGTTAGAGATTTTGGGTCATATGGGGGCGTTGGATGCGTTCACGATATTGGGGTTGCTTTCCAGCTATGCCCCCCATATAAAATATTTGAATATTTAAAAATTCTTGAAAATACAAAAACACGTCGACGTCACTTTTGTTCATACATGTTTGTACAAAAAAAATTAAAAATAAACCTAAACCTAGCGGCCGTCCAGTCCAAGGCGAAGGTATATCGCCGCCGCGTAGTCGTCGTCGTTGGGCTCCTTCTTCGGTGATGGCATGGTGCTGCAGCCCTGGCCTAGATCGCCGCCCCAGCTCGAACAGTCCGGCCCGTCGTCGTCGCCCTCAAGGTCGATGAATAGGCCGAGACAGCGCGCTCGCTCTGCCTGCTCGCGTCGTACTCCTCCGCGGACCACGCTTCCATGAAGTCGTACGTCGCTGGCGGCACGGCCTCGTAGGAGGCGCGCTGGCCCGGAAACTCCTCTGGGTCCTCGTCGATCTTTAGCTGGAGGGCGGACAACTTATACTCCGGCGGCGGCGTCCACTCCTTCTTCACCTGGCGCTGGGGCGCAGGCGGCCACGGGGACGTGATCGCTCGTGCTAGCCCCTAACTGCGGCGCCGCCGGGACGCCGGCGAGACAGAGGAGCCTCCCCGTACTCGTCCTTCACCGGCGCGACGATAGCCGAGAAGCTCGGCAACGGTGTGGAGTACAGGGAGTAGTGGGTCGAAGGCGATGAAGACCTCGACGAGGAAGACGTGGAGGAAGAGCGGGCGACGTGGCGCGGCACCCACCGCTGGTCCGGGCGGCGTCAACAGCGGGTTGTTGCGGCGGCGATGTACTCGAGGACCCAGGCCAACGTCCAGCCTAGGACGCTCCACCACCGGGTCCGCCCTTCGATGTTGTTGTCCGCCGGTGGGGGGCATTGCCATCGTAGGCGTCCATGCATTCTTGGTGTTGGGCCTTGAAGAACGCGGTCCACGCCCGCGTGTTCTCGGGATCCCAGGCGGGATAGTTCTGCTCTTCCTGTGAGAGAACCTCTCGGTAGTGGCGGTGTTGAGGGCAAACCTCTAGGGTGGCCCGATCTTTCACGATTCCCTTTCAAATCGAGGGTGGAGTGCGTGGAAATGAGGGGAGGATGAACACAACGAACACACGCACAAAGAACGCGATGAACACACACACGCAAAACCACGATAAACACCAATAGCTCACGCCGGCGGTAACCGGTCCGGCGCAATCCCTAGGATCGGCGTCGGGCGGAGGACTCTCTCTCGAACCGGCACGGCGAGATGGGAGACTCGGTGAGATCTTGACGTCTAGGCAAAGGGACACCGATGCCTAGGCCTTGTACAACGCGGAGGCACGATGCAAACTCCAACGAGGTTTGGGGATATTGGTGCTCCTTAGTCAAGGAGCATGAGGCAAGAATTAGATAGATCCACAAAGGGGTTTCCACTAATTCCAATATCATGACTAGGGTTTACAATGGAGGTGGGGGTCTATATATAGGCCAGCCACAAGTTCAGGGATAATTCAGGCATTAAAGTAGAGTTCTGGGCGAAGTAGAGGGGTACATGGGCCATAGGGCCCAGCTAGGCTCGCAGGCCCATCACTTGGGTCGGACACTCCGGGTCGAGTGAGCTAGACAGTCCGGGGTGGCCGGACAGTCTGGGTTGGCGCGGCCGGACAGTCCGGGCAGGGCGGACACTCCAGGTGGTGTCCGGGGAGTGTCCGATTCGACCTTCTTAATGTCCACGCCAGGTCCGGGCTCGGGCAGGCCGGACACTCCGGCTGAGTCGGGCCGGACACTCCGGGGTGGCCGGACACTCCGGCTGGATTCGGGCGGACACTCCGGCAGCTTCAGCTCAGGTGCAGCTTCAGGGCTCGTGGGTCGACGCGGCGGGGGCTCGTACCTGATGATGCACAAAGTAGTGGTATGAAGTAGCACGCCATCCAAGTAGGTATCGAATTGGCAGGAAGAGAGGAGCGAGTTCACCTTAGCTTGCAGGAGTTTGGCTCGGGCACGAGTCATGGGTCCACTTGGGGGACTTGTTGGTGTAGATGTAGAAGTGTCCGTAGGACGGGCTGCATCAGCTCCCCCCCCCTTGGGAAAGAGTCGTCCTCGACTCTTCATGGATATCATCTTGAACATCTCCATGGTAGGGTGCGAGATCCTTGACATTGAATGTATTGCTTGCAAGGTACTTGGAGGTCGGTATGTCGATGATGTAGGCGTTGTTATTGATTCTTTTGAGGACCTTGAAGGGACCATCTCCTCTTGGCTTGAGCTTGGAGTCACGTTCCTTGGGAAGCGGTCCTTGCTTAGGTGTATCCACACAAGGTCACCTTCTTCAAATATCATCTCCTGCTTGTCCTTGTTTAACCTTGAAGCTTGGCGAAGGACTTGTTGTTCGATATTTGCTCTTGTTTCTTCATGAAGCTTCTTTATAGCTTGTGTGCACTTCTCGACGTCCATGTTTGTGCGCTCATGGAGAGGTAGTGGTAGGATGTCGAGTGCGGTGAGGGGCTCGAAACCATAGACGATCATGAATGGACTCATCTTGGTTGTTGAGTGCTTGGCTCGATTGTAGGCGAACTCGGCGTGTGGAATGCATTCCTCCCAATCCTTCAGGTTTTTCTTGATCAACACACGAAGGAGGGTTCCAAGGCTTCGGTTGACAACTTCAGTTTGGCCATCAGTTTGAGGATGTGATGCGGATGAAAAGAGGAGCTTGACGCCGAGCTTGGCCATGAGGGTCTTCTACAAGTAGCTCATGAATTTGACGTCGCGGTCGGAGACGATTTTCCTTGGCACACTGTGAAGACGAACGATTTCCTTGAAAAACAGATTTGCAACATGTGAAGCATCGTCGGTCTTATGGCACAGTATGAAGTGTGCCATCTTGGAAAAACGATCCACAACAACAAATATAGAATCGTGACCATGTTTAGATCTAGGCAATCCTAACACGAAATCCATGCTAATGTCGGACCAAGGTGTATGAGGAATAGGCAATAACATATAAAGACCATAGGGATTAGCTTACGACTTAGCTTGAACACATGTCGTGCATCGTTGAACGTAGCGCTCCACGTCACGCTTCATCTTGGGCCAAAAGTAGTGATTGGAGAGCATGTCCAATGTCTTGTCGTGACCAAAGTGACCCATAAGTTCTCCACCATGAGATTCTTGTAGAAGCAAAAGTTGAAGCGACGACTTCGGAATGCATAGCTTGTTTTGTTTAAAAAGAAAGCCCTTATGCAAATAGAAATCATCAACTCCCTTGTCATTGGAGCACTTTGCGAAAAATGGTTCAAAGAACGGGTCGGAAGCATAAAAAGATTTTATTTCCTCAAGACCCAACACGTTGATTTCAAGTCTCGTAAGAAGGCTTGTATGTTTGCGAGACAATGCGTCCGCAACTACATTATCTTTGCCCTTCTTATACTTGACAATGTACGGAAAAGATTTCATGAACTCAACCCACTTAGCGTGTCTCTTGCTCAAGTTAGCTTGGCCTTTGAGATATTTCAACGACTCGTGGTCGGAATGTATGATAAATTCCTTGGGCCAAAGGTAGTGTTGCCAAACTTGAAGGACACGAACTAAGGCAAAAAGCTCTTTGTCATAAATTGGATAGTTAAGGCGAGCACCATCAAGTTTTTCGCTATGGTAGGCTATAGGACGTCCGTTTTACATAAGGACTCCTCCAATGCCAATACCACTAGCATCACACTCTATCTCAAAAGTTTTTGTGAAATCCAGTAAAGCAAGAAGAGGTGCTTCGGTGAGCCTCTTTTTAAGTTCATCAAAAGCTTTTTGTTGTGCTTTGCCCCACACGAAGGTGACATTCTTTTTGGTCAATTCATTAAGGGGACAAGCAATGGTTGAAAAGTCTTTCACAAAGCGACGATAGAAACCGGCCAACCCATGAAAACTTCGGAGTTCACTAACATTTGTTGGTATGGGCCAATCTCGTATGTCCTTTACCTTGGAAACATCAACTTCAATTCCCTTCGAAGAAACGACAAATCCAAGAAAAATCAACTTGTCTTTAGCAAAAGTGCACTTGGGAAGATTAGCATAAAGCTTTTCATGTCGAAGGATTTGCAAAACTTCCTTGACATGTGTTATATGGTCCTCAAGTGATTTGCTATAAACAAGAATATCATCAAAATAGACAACAACACTTTTTCCAATGAGAGAACGCAAGATGTGATTCATAAGGCGCATGAAGGTGGATGGGGCATTTAATAAACCAAAGGGCATAACCAACCATTCATAGAGACCAAGTTTGGTCTTGAAGGCAGCTTTCCACTCATCACCTTCAGCCATGCGTATTTGATGGTAACCACTACGAAGATCAATTTTCGAAAAAATAGTGGCTCCACACAACTCATCAAGCATGTCATCGAGACGTGGTATGGGATGTCGATAACGCACGGTGATAGCATTGACTGGACGGCAGTCCATGCATAACCGTAACGTATCATCCGTCTTTGGGACAAGAATCACGGGCACATCACTTGGACTAGTGCTAACTTGGATCAAACCTTTGGAGACGAGTTGGTTGATTTGACGTTCGATCTCCTTCGTCTCCTCCGGGTTTGTGTGGTAAGCGACATGGTTTGGAAGTGGTGCACCGGGGATGATGTCAATGCGATGTTCTATGCCACGAAGAGGAGGTAGTCCATGTGGAAGCTCCTCGGGGAACACATCTTTGAATTCCTGCAAGACACTCATCAAAGACGGAGGAACATTGGTTAATTCGTTAGTTCCTTGCGCTAGTCCCTTGCAAAGGAGGACATAGTGCAAGATGGATGGGTTGTTCTGAACATCTCTCATCTCACTTTTTGTGGCAAGGAGAACACTCTTAGTTTTTCCACTCGAATTTGGCTTGTGGCTCTCACTCACTATGAGGTGGTTCTCTCTCTCATCGCTCTTCTCACAAGTAGGTGTTGTGCTTTGCGCCCTCGCTAAAGCCTTTGCATTGTCCGCAATTATTTGGCTAGGAGTCATCGGTTTCAAAACACATGTTTTGTTGAGCCATTTGAAGGTGTATATATTGGTGCGACCATCATGTTGAGCAGCCTTGTCAAATTGCCATGGACGACCAAGAAGCATGTGGCAAACTGGCATAGGAACCACATCACACTCCACCGTATCTTTGTAAGGACCAATGGCGAAGGAGACCGATACGATATGCTTGATCTTGACAGATCCTTGGTCACTTAGCCATTGCACGTGGTAGGGGTGCTTGTGTGGATTGAGGTTGAGGTTGAGCTTCTCACACAACTCGGTGCTAGCAAGGTTGTGACAACTCCCTCCGTCAATGATCACCTTGATAGATTTGCCGTTGATGCCGACTCGTGTTTGGAAGATATTGGAGCGTTGGTCTTCATGCTCTTGTGCTTGAGTGGTCAAGATTCTTGTGACAACAAGCGATGGACTTGCGTCATGTTCACACATGAGGAGTTCTTGATCATCTTCCACTCGTTGCCTTGCCATTGCTTCCTTGACACGGGCATCAAACTCATCTTACTCAAGTACTCTTCATCACCATTGTCATGGATGAACAAGACTTTCTTGTTTCCACATTCGGGCGACTTGTGTCCTTTACCTCCACACTTGTAGCATTCACCGTTGAAAGGTGTATCACTCTTTGCTTGCTTGCCACTTAGGGGCAGTTTTCCTTGAGGAAGTGTGGGCTTGAAGGAAGGCTTGGAGGTACTTGAGGAGATACCATTGAAAGTTGTTGGTGTAGGGGTTGAAGCTTGCTTGTAGGTGAAATACGTCTTGGGCTTGTTGTACTTGATATCCTCTTGCACTTGACGTTCAGCCTTTGTTGCAATATGCACAAGCTCAACCATGGTGTTGTATGTTTGGAACTCGACGATGCGCTTGATTGGGTGATTCAAGCCAATGAGGAAATGTGCCATTGTTTGCTCCATGCGCTCATCAAAGTTGGCGCGAATCAAGTTGAGTTCCATTTCCTTGAAGTATTCTTCCACGGTCTTTGTCCCTTGACGAAGCGCTTGAAGGTTGTTGAAGAGGTCACGCGTGTAGTGTGCGGGGACGAACCGGGATCTCATGTGAGCCTTCATGTCATGCCAAGTTGTGATTGGCGGCTCTTGTCTTGCATCACGAGCAACTTGAACTTGTTCCCACCAAAGGTTGGCGTAATCATCAAACTCTAGCGAAGCCATGGCGACCATCTTCTCGTTGCTATAGTTGTGCATGCGGAAGATCTTGTCGACTTTGAGTGCCCACGAGAGGTATTCTTCAGGGTCATTGGATCCGGTGAACTTGGGCATTGTGAACTTGAGCTTGCCAAAAGTTTCTTCATCGTTGCGGTCATTACGACGAGCTTGGTGACCTTGTTGATGATCTTGTAGTTGGGGAGGTGGAACTTGGTTCTCGCGTCCTTGTTGCGGAGCTTGCTCTTGGTATTGTTGTTGACGTGGTTGAGGCGCTTGGGCCTCATGGTGGCGAAGGTGTGTAGCCTCTTGACGCGGTTGATGACGAAGAGGAGGCTCGTTCCTTGGTTGGTGTGTTGGTTAGGCACATGGGCCTCACGGCGAAGAACATGGTCATGAGCCTCTTGACGTGGTGGGCGTCGCTCAACTTGTATCACTTGATGCTCCAAGTTTTGTTGATGTGGAGGAGGCGCCTCGTGATGACCATGGTGTCGTTGTTGACGTTCATGACGTTGATGACGAGGAGGAGGATCTTGAAGAGCTTGACGTCGATGACGAGCTTGATTCTCCAAATTGGAGTCATCACTTGTTGTGTCAAGAATGTGTCGCGGTCGATGGTGGTAGACTTGCGGTTGTACTTGTGGTTGCGCTTGCGGTTCCTCTTGTGGTTACTCTTGTCGGATCACTAGTGCCCTTGTGTGATGACGGTGTGCTTATTGCCTTGCTCGTGGCCTTGAAGAGAGGTCACCGTCATAGCTTGACGTTGCGGAGTGCCATGGGGAAGGTACATATTTCGAAGAGATTCCATCTTCAACCACGGGGGCATCATTGCGTCTTTGAGCACTTTGATGTAGATCTTGGGGAAGAGGTGCATGACGATGCGAAGAACTTGTCGAGCTTGATGCGCGTGAACATGGTCTTGCCATGCCATCGATGAGGCGTCGAAGATTGTCATTTGTTTCGGCGACGGAGCGTTGAAGCGCTTCATTTTGGTGGCCGAAGTTGTGATGCATTGCATGCATTTGTCGTTCGAGGCCGTCGAAGCGGTTGTCGATGTTCTTGAACTCGGCTTGCGTCTCGCTAAATTGTTCATCTTGTCTCTTCTCAAGTGCTTGGCAACGTTCAGGAACTCTTATCGAACGATGAAGTGACTTGCGCGCGTCATGTACGGACCTTGATCTTCTTCTTGGGGAGGTGGTTGGCTCGTCTCACCGTGCCTATCCATCATGCAAAACACACAAGTATTGTATATGGAAATGGAATATGGTGGTGTTAGCCTTGTACCTCACCTTGGGGATTGCACCAAACTAGAAACCACAAGTGAGAGCTATAAGCGTGCAACGTGGAAATGCAAAGAAACTCACACTCTCAAAAGCTTGTTGGTGGTAGGTTAGGGTTGTGGAAAGCCAAAGAACCAACCAAAAGAAAAGGGATAGTCAAAAGTGGTAAAAAATCCAACAAAACTCAAGTCAAAGGCTAAGGTCAACAACTCAAAAGGGTGACGGGAACCTACGACTATGTACACACACGTGGAGAAAGTTGGGATTGACACGACTATGAAAATGAGCAAACAAAATGTCCTAAAGAAGACTAAGCTCGTTGTCGTGCCAATGCAAGGAGAGACCGTGGCTCGTTTGCAAAGAGGAAAAGTGAGCAACGGATTTGTGCACTTGCCTTGGGCGCTCTTCTTTCTCTCTTGCTTACAAGCTTTGAGACTCTCTTTTGCAAGGGGAGACTATTTTTCTTTTGCTTTTTATTTGTATCTTTTCCTTTTTTTTTTGCTCTCCCTTGATGCTACCTAGTCACACTTGATATTGCTCTTGCACTCTCACTATCCAAGGACAAATGTGCAATGCTCAAGCAAACACAAGATAAGCCACTCTCATGGGATAGGTACACACAAAGGAAGATGGGGTTAACAAGGTGACGCAAGTTATACCTTCTTTGATGATGAACTTGGCGTCGGTGGTGTGGGATGATGTTCGTGGTCCGTGGTGTCGATGAGCGCGGAAGTTGATGATGCGGAAGCTTGCTGGTACTTGCTGACACGCACACGGGACACGAGCAAACAAAGGAGATTAGCCAATGCGAAAAATGAGGAAAAACTGTCAAAACTGGCGTTACAGCCGGACACTTCGGTCTGTCTGGGCTGGACACTCCGGTCTGGCCGGACACTCTGGTCTGGTTCGGCCGGACACTCCGGTCGGGCCGGACACTCCGGTCGATATGAGCCGGACACTCCGGCGCGGTTTTCCTGCTCGTGTTCTTGAGCGGAAATCCTCGCCTTCGGGCCTCAAATCCGCGAAAAACTGGCCAAATCGGGTTGGGGAAACGTAGGATAAAGCTGGACCAACTCCTTAGACAAGGTTTGGTCGGATCAAAACCACAAATAACACTCCAAATCAAGAGATCGATCCAAAGGCAAATATGGGCTGTTTTTTGTGGGGATTTTCGAATTTTTGGTGGATAGAAGAAAAAATTGTGGGGGAAATCGTGAGCAACGAAGCTCTTGATACCAATATGTTGAGGGCAAACCTCTAGGGTGGCCCGATCTTTCACGATTCCCTTTCAAATCGAGGGTGGAGTGCAGGGAAAGGAGGGGAGGATGAACACGACGAACACACGCACGAAGAACGCGATGAACACACACACGCAAAACCACGATAAACACCAATAGCTCACGCTGGCGGTAACCGGTCCGGCGCAATCCCTAGGATCGGCGTTGGGTGGAGGACTCTCTCTCGAACCGGCACGGCGAGATGGGAGACTCGGTGAGATCTTGACGTCTAGGCAAAGGGACACCGATGCCTAGGCCTTGTACAACGCGGAGGCACGATGCAAACTCCAACGAGGTTTGGGGATATTGGTGCTCCTTAGTCAAGGAGCATGAGGCAAGAATTAGATAGATCCACAAAGGGGTTTCCACTAATTCCAATATCATGCCTAGGGTTTACAATGGAGGTGAGGGTCTATATATAGGCCAGCCACAAGTTCAGGGGTAATTCAGGCATTAAAGTAGAGTTCTGGGCGAAGTAGAGGGGTACATGGGCCATAGGGCCCAGCTAGGCTCGCAGGCCCATCACTTGGGCCGGACACTCCGGGTCGAGTGAGCCGGACAGTCCGGGGTGGCCGGACAGTCCGGGTTGGCGCGGCCGGACAGTCCGGGCAGGGCGGACACTCCGGTTGGTGTCCGGGGAGTGTCCGATTCGACCTTCTGAATGTCCACGCCAGGTCCGGGCTTGGGCAGGCCGGACACTCCGGCTGAGTCGGGCCGGACACTCCGGGGTGGCCGGACACTCCGGCTGGATTCGGGCGGACACTCCGGCAGCTTCAGCTCAGGATCAGCTTCAGGGCTCGTGGGTCGACGCGGCGGAGGCTCGTACCTGATGATGCACAAAGTAGTGGTATGAAGTAGCACGCCATCCAAGGAAGTATCGAATTGGCACGAAGAGAGGAGCGAGTTCACCTTAGCTTGTAGGGGTTTGGCTCGGGCACGAGTCATGGGTCCACTTGGGGGACTTGTTGGTGTAGATGTAGAAGCGTCCATAGGACGGGCTGCATCAGGCGGTAGATCTCCGCATGCCACGACTGCCCACGGGGTACCGGCGAGACGGGCCGGCCACCGGCACTGAGGAACCAGCTGTGTGGGCACCGCACGTTCGGCGGCGCTGGGTACCCCGCCTCCCACAATGCGCTTGCCTTGTGGACGCACAGATAACGACGCCCAAACCCATTCACCGTGGCTCTGTATCCAGGGTATCTCTCCATGGCCGGCGGTTTGGGTGGTTGGGAAGGACGGAAGAGGGGATGCGAGGATGGAACTGGGCTATGGAGGAGCCGCGGCGAAGGAGGGGGTTTTATGCGCGGGCGGTGGCGCAACCATTGAATGCGGGCGGTGGCGCAGCAGGCAAGGTGGGAGGCATGGCAGACGGGATGCATCGGTTGCTCGCCTGCAAAAGGCTGATCGACGGGCAGCAGCGCCATTACTGGGGCGCGGTAGACGAGAAAGAAGATGGACCGATCGCGGATCAAACGCGTCGGCCGCTGACACTGACAGGGTGGCCCGCGACGACCAGCCGTTTCGTGCGGCAGCTTCCCCGTGCCTTCCCGCCAGAAACGCGGCATCCGGCGCCCCGCTAGCCCCGTGTGGGTTGGGTCCAGCCCGGGGGCGCCGGATAATAAAATGGGTCGCGCCAGTGCCAAAACTAATTTGGGATGGATTGGGCGTGAATTCGGCCGTCGACGCCCCCGACAGCCCTTTAAGGGGCTTTAGAGGCCCCGAGTGGAGATGCTCTTACAAACCAAATCACACCGAACAGCCCATGCATGCATCATTCTCATTCCAATTTTTGTTGGCATGCTCAACAAATCGCACCCGGTTAGAGTCTCTAGCAGATACCGCAAAACTCGAAACCGAAAAGTCATTTGCGGTATATTGTTTTGGGGTAAAAACAACTGTTCCAACAGAACAGATCCCGTATACTGCAAAATGGAATATTGCAAGAAGATCCAAGGTTTATGTTTACGGATTGTGCCCTTCCTTAGGCATGTAGGGAGATAAATGTTGTGCTAAGGTGTGGTTGATTATGCCTGATGGCCCGGTTTCAAGAACGATATTCATACATGCATTAAGTGTGTCCCAGGTAATTCTAGCCTGGGCAATACTACTAGTACTACCAGCATCAACATAGCTTTTGGATTTCTTTTGTCACAAGTTCTCCTCCTAGCCAATATTGAACCATAGACTCGGACAAGAAACAACATCATACCGCAGAGACATTTCTTAATGCATGTTAGGCATCATTCTAGAAAGAGAACTAGCAGATCAATCCAGCAAGCAAAGTAGAACAATTTTAGGCAATTTTCAATACCAAGTACAAGTATTTTTAAAGATCATAGAGTAACTTCAACATCCATCAAGAAACCTCTAACTAACTTAACAAAAACAGAAGGCAAGTATGAATCTAGTATTCGAGTGAAAGTGGAAACAAATTTAGATAATAGAAGTCTCACCTTAATTCGTGAACCTAGATTTCGAGTAGAGTAGGAGAGGAGGGAGGACACGGCTACACCTTAGGAGGAGTCGAGGTAGGAAAGCATCGTTGGCGGCATCTTCTTGGTCCCTGCGAAAACGATTGTCACATTACCTGCCACTCCCGGGGCGACGTGAAAGCCCCCTCCGACGGACAGTAGTTAGGGAGGATGTAAAAGGACGTGGCGGCGCTAAGAGAGGGACGGAGACTGTATCGGAGGACGTAGAAGGCGGCGACGGCCTCCCAGTAAGATGAGGAGAAGCACACCTCTGGTATAGAGAGGACACCGCTTAAGGAACTAGTGGGCTACCGGTGGACCTACATGGGCTAGTCCGATTCAGCCCGTCAGGACAAGTGGGACAATCTAATCGGGACTAGCAGAAAATTCCGGTGGGATGGGAGGCAGGATAGGTGGCAATCCCATCCCAGTTGAAATCTTATTGCAACACATAGAGGAGTGACTCAACGATATTGACCAAAGTAAAGCTGCCATGACCATTTCTCTTGGTCGTGGCGGCTACAAATGGATCGTCTCAAACATCGTTGTTGCTTCTCTCGCCTACTCCTACATGCAGGGAAGTGAAGGGAATATGCCCGAGAGGCAATAATAAAGTGGTTATTATCTTATTCCATGTTTATGATAAATGTTTATTTTGCATGCTATAATTGTATTAATTGGAAACATTAATACATGTGTGTTTAATAAACAAAATACAAAGTTTCTAGTAATGCCTCTCATATAAACTAGCTCGTTGATTAACAAGATGATCAAGGTTTCCTGATCATGGACATTGGATGTTGTTAATAACGAGGTCACAACATTGGTGAAATGATGTGATGAACATTCATCCGAAGTATAGCATTACGATCAAAGTCATTATGTTTATATTGCTATAACATCATACGAAGTAATCTTAGTCCTTAGACCATGAGATCATGTTAATTGCTAACACCATAAGAGTATCTTGATAACATCAAACGTCACACCGTAACAGGGTGACTATAAAGATGGGTTCAGTGCTACGAAGGTGTTATGTTGAGGCTCATGGATCAAAAGTGGGATTTGTCCATCCCGATGACGGATCAAAAGTGGGTTCACTAGAATGTTATATCACAGGAACGAGAAAAGAGTGCATATCGATAACGAGATCAAACTAGGTATTTGGATACCAATGATCAAATCTCGGACATGTAATATATCGCGAGACAAAGGGATTTAGTTACTAGTGTTAAAGGTTCTCACGATCACAGAAGTCATCGTTGAATGTGTAGGAGTCAGTATGGATCACCAGGTCCCGCTTCTGATTATTGATCTGAGAGGGGTCTCGATCATGTCTGCATTATTCGCGAACCGTAGGGTGACACACTTAAGGGATACCGACACCATTTGGAGCAAATATGTTTTAGATAAAGATTTAAGAAAGCGCTGAAATTATTTCAATAGACACCGAAACTGTTTCGGGTGAAAATAGTGAAATTGGTTATGCATGTAATATTGAAATGTTGTAGGGGGTTTTATGTGAATGTTAGTTAATTAAAGTAATTAACAAAATTCTGAATAAAACTAATAAAAGAGTTTTATTAAATGAGAGAGCATTAAATTTCGAGAAATTTAATGCATTTAAAGTGGAGACTTTAATGGAGAATGTGAAGAGGCAAATTTATGTGGAGGGAGTTATGATACATTGCAAATGTATCTATAATTTTTGATGTTCCATGCTTGGTTTTATCTACTTTCTTATGCTTTATTCCTACTTTGGAGTACTTTTCATAGACTTTCTTGGACTAACCTATTAACAAGATACCATAGTACCAGTTGCCTATTTTCTACTGTTTTTGGTTCAAGGAAAGTCAGAAAATCAATATTCTCGGAATTGGACCGGACAAAAGCCAAAGTCGATATTTTACCGGAAGACTCACGGAGCCAGAAGACGAGACGGAGAGGGGCCACAGGGTGGCCACACCATGTGGTGGCGTGGGCTAGCCCTGGCCGCACCACCAGGTGGTGTGGGCCCCCTGGATGGCCACCGACTTTGCCTCCTTCGCCTATAAGAGCCTCCCGATACCAAAACCCTAGATCGTCAATCAGAAATCCACGAAAATTTCCGCAGTGCCGTCGCCACCGAAGGGGAGATTCGGGGGACAGAAAGTCTCTGTTCTGGCACCCTGCCGGGACGGGGAAGTGCCTCCGAAGCCATCTCCATCGATCTCCACCGCCATCTCCATCACCATTGCCTATTCCCATGATGAGGAGGGAGTAGTTCTCTCTCGAGGCTAAGGGTTCTATTGGTAGCTATGTGTTCATCTCTCTCTCTATGCATGATCTTATTGAGATCATGAGCTTGTAATTTATAGATCTACCTTGCTACTCAAGTGCTTTAATAGATCTCTGCTCTCCCCATGTGTGTGAAAGTGACAGCGTGCTCACCATGGTGGCACTTAGGCTAGAGATTACAAATACTTGTTATAAGTTATATTTGGAGTTGGATGTCTTTATGAAATTGTGGTGTTTGTTGGACTCATCTAGTATTCAAGGTGACAGTGTGAGGTTTTCTAGATGGGAAAGGCTTACTTTGAGGAGTGTTGTTATAGCCCTACCAACGATTAAGTGTCCAACCAGAGAGTAGTTAAGAGTAGTATCATAAAGAGAAGATATTTATATGAGAGTGTTCACTAGTGAAAGTATGATCCCTAAGCCTTGTTTCTAAGCATTGATACACCTTTTGCAATTTGATCTGTTACATGTTTGATTGCTTCCATCTTTATTTCAGTTTTCCTTTAGTCTCTTCCACGCCATCAAACTCTTTTCTAGCACCGTTACCACTTATAATTATCTATACCACTTGTATTTCACTATCTCTTCGCCGAACTAGTGCACCTATACACCTGACAAGTGTATTGGGTGTGTTGGGGACACAAGAGACTTCTTGTATCTTGATTGCAGGATTGCTTGAGAGGGAATACCTTTGACCACTTCCTCCCTGAGTTCGATAAACCTTGGGTGATCCACTTAAGGGAAAACTTGCTGCTGTTCTACAAACCTCTGCACTTGGAGGCCCAACAACTGTGTACAAGAATAGAAGTGCATAGGCATCAAGCTATTTTCTGGCGCCGTTGCCGGGGAGGTAAGGTAAAATGTATTTACACCGGAGGATTAAAAAAAAGAACCTCCCACGGCAAACTCCTATTTTCTGGCGCCGTTGCCGGGGAGGCAAGGTAAAAGGTACCCGCATCCTCCGGTGTGAGTGCTCGAAGTTATTTCCTTTAGATCCTGCAATTTTGTCTTTTTGTTTCTTGTTTTCACTAGTTAGGCTTAATGGAAAACAACAACAAAAATAGAGAGCTTTATAGTATTTATCTTGAGTTAGGACATGAAGTGTTTGAAGAGAAAATTTAAAAACCTATGGAACTTTATTTGCATGCTAATAGCAATGTTATTAGTATGAATTCTTTGAACAACATTATTGCTAATGCTAAGTCTAAGCTTGGGGAAGCTAGTTTTGATGAGCATGATATTTTTAGTCCCCCAAGCACGGAAGATAACTATTGTATTTCTTATGATGATACAAAACCTCCAATATATGATGATTATAATGATGAATATCATATTTTCAATCCACCTACTATTGAGGAGAAAATTAATTATGATTACAATATTCCTCCTATATTTGATGATTATGGTGATGAGAATAATAATGATAGCTATTTTGTTGATTTTGCTCTCACTACAATTAATAAGAATGACTATGTTTATGTGGAGAGTATTAATTCCTTTATGCATGTGGCTCATGATAAGAATGTTTTATGTGATAGTTATATTATTAATTTTATTCATGATGCTACTGAAAGTTATTATGAGAGAGGGAAACATGGTTTTATGCATCTCAATAATATTAAGTTTCTCCTCTTTATGTTGAAATTTTTGAAGTTACATTTGTTTTGCTTTAGTATGCTTATTGCTTTGTGCTTTCATGACTTGTTTATTTACAAGATTACTATGCATAGGAAGTGGGTTAGACTTAAATGTGTTATCAATTTGCTTCTTGATGCTCTCTTTTACTTCAATTCATATTTCTTATGTGAGCATCTTCTCAAACTATCATGCCTAACTTAAAGGCGTTAAAGAAAAGTACTTATTCGGAGATAACCCAAAAGTTTTAGATGCGTCTTGGAAGTTATTACCTCTGTAATAACCGCTCCTTATCCTTTTTATTTGCTTTTTGTGTCAAGAGTAACCTCTAATGAGAGAGAAGTAATGATTGGAAAAATTGATGTCTCGAAACAGATTCTGTGCTTCACCGTTCGTGAGAGAGCTCTGTATGTCGGACTGAGACGTAATTTTTTGTGCTTCTGCTACAGGTTTTTGTCTAACTTTAATTAGTTCAACGCTTTTTTATTTGAGCAAGATAAGGTTTTCGAAAAAATTCGTCTTTACCTACTGGCCTGTTTTGACAGATTTCTGCCATTTTCTGCATTTGCTTCTTGTTGGTTCCTTCTTGAGTTCTTTTGGGGAATTGAGCTTTTTGAGGGAAGTGCTACAGTAGATAGTGTTCTAATTGAAGTTTATTTGTGTGTTAGAACTGAACCTTAAGACTTATTTATCTTGAGTGCACTAATGTTGCTAATAAAGATTGTGTGAAGTTTTGTATGAAGGAAAAATTTCAGGTGTATGGAAGAAATGAGTAATGAGATGAATGATGAACTAAAGCTCAAGCTTGGGGATGCCATGCGTGTCACCCCAAGAAATATCCAAGAAGTACAAGCGTCAAAGCTTGGGGATGCCCAAGGCATCCCCTTCTTCATCAATAAAAATCTCAGGTTTCTTCCAAATGCTTCATTTTTATTGTTTCATGCACAGTTGTGTTGTTCTTGGAGCGTCTTCTTTTTCGTTTTGTTTTTGGTTTTTCATTTGCTTGGTTTTCTTAGTTTGCTGAATAAATTAGTTGGACCCCCCTCTTTCATACATTGGTTTTCAAATAGGTTGGTTTGGATTGGAAAAGAGTAGGAAAATGCATGCCTAAGTGGTAAAGAGAGCTTGTTTTTGACTGTGGCCTATGCTTTGTCATGCCATGCTTGATATTGTTTTGGATTTATGCTTAGTATTCTTTGATGTAGCATGACTTGTTATAAACAATTGAGATTGCTTAATATTCCTTGGATGAATCATGCGTTGTTTTAGCATATTAAAATATAGTATTGTGGTATTCTCCTTTGATGCTTTATTTGGGTTGACTTGGCGCATGATCACACCATGTTATGACTATCTCAAGTCACCATAAGCCTTTTTGATCCTTTAGTTTTCAACTTGTAGTATCACTTTATGCTTTAATCAATGATGTTTTTTCGCTCTGCATGATTATGGCCATTATTGCTCTCTTAGTTTGTCGCTCCCAGTCTTTTGCTAGCCTCCACCACCAAGTATGAGTTCCACTCATGCATCCAACTCCTTAAACCAAGTTATTCCAAAGAGTCCACCATACCTACTTACTAGCTTATGCTATTCCAAGTATATTCATGCTTTTGTTTACCTTCCAAATTAAACTTGTTATCAGAAAACTAGTGATTAAAGCTCTCACGAACTTGATGGCACACTTTACTTTATTGCCTATAATAAACTTGAACCATTGGGTCCTTCTTTGTTGCATATATTCTTGCGCTTTATAAGTTGAAATTAGCAGAACCATGTTTCATGGGGAACGCTTTCAACATTGCAATTGTACTTTGTACCTCGTTGATATCATGTTCTTTTGCTTACGGATCCCGGCGGTGTGAAATAAAAGTGGAACTTGTAAGATCATGGAGTTTGTATGTGTGTTAGAGAAACGCGTGGGCCGCTAGCCTAAGCCATGCCTAATCATGGTGGAAACTTGCAGCATCACCATAATGATCACTCTATGAAGCATCCTCAATAAAAACCTATGCAAATAGCAAATAAAAAGATCGCTGAGATGCTCATTGTCTGCTTGCCCTGTCATTTTGATTATGGGAAAGCTCCCGTATCATGTGCAAGGGGTACCCCGTTGGCGGTTCTTAATGATACACATGTACTTACAATGACAAGAGCTTACTCGTGACTGAAGTTGAGCAGCATGAGGATCAGTCTTCGTAAGTAAGGGGCATGAGATTTCGGTTTATAACTTGTCAAGTATATCCTCTTAGTCGTGTCACTTTAACCTTAATCACCTTAAAGATTCTTATGATAGGGGAAATGAGAGCTGGAAGCTATAAGTACCATAAATTTTGGAAGCTCTTTACGAGACTTGAATCCGTACTTCCTTTTACAAAGGCTTTTCTTCCACCATTACATTGAGTCTCCACCTTCTATCTTAATGCACCTACTTTGAGAGCATAGTGGACATTCTTAGTTCTATGTGCATTGTCCCAAGACTAGTTGATTGATGCATAACTTGATATTGCTTGTTCTAAACTATTTGTATCTAGTCACTCCTATGAACTTTTAAGGTGTCCTATGCATTTATATTTGCTACTCTATGAGGGACAAGCTGAATACTATTATGCTATGTTTTCTTTATGTGAAACAAACAAACGTCTTGCAAAGCATTGTTATTCATGAATCTTTTGTTTGTGCCTTTTCATGTTGCATCATAGTTGCTTTGCTTATGACTAGAACTTTGTCTTTCATGTTACGATTGAAGTACTATGATCCCAGCTTTGAATGCTTTACAAATACTTTGATCAAGTTTATGATGGTGCATGTCACCTCAAAAATTATTCTTTCTTTTTATCACTTACCTACTCGAGGACAAGTAGGAGTTAAGCTTGGGGATGTTGATACATTGCAAATGTATCTATAATTTTTGATGTTACATGCTTGGTTTTATCTACTTTCTTATGCTTTGTTCCTACTTTGGAGTACCTTTCATAGACTTTCTTGGACTAACCTATTAACAAGATGCCACAGTGCAAGTTGCCTGTTTTCTGCTGTTTTTGGTTCAAGGAAAGTCAGAAAATCAATATTCTCGGAATTGGACCGGACAAAAGCCAAAGTCGATATTTTACCGGAAGACTCACGGAGCCAGAAGACGAGACAGAGAGGGGCCACAGGGTGGCCACACCATGTGGTGGTGTGGGCTAGCCATGGTCGCGCCACCAGGTGGTGTGGGCCCCCTGGCTGGCCACCGACCTTGCCTCCTTCGCCTATAAGAGCCTCTCGATACCAAAACCCTAGATCGTCAATCAGAAATCCACGAAAAGTTCCGTAGCGCCACCGCCACCGAAGGGGAGATTCGGGGGACAGAAAGTCTCTGTTCTGGCACCCTGTCGGGACGGGGAAGTGCCCCCGGAGCCATCTCCATCGATCTCCACCACCATCTCCATCACCATTGCTGATTCCCATGATGATGAGGGAGTAGTTCTCTCTCAAGTCTAAGCGTTCTACCGGTAGCTATGTGTTCATCTCTCTCTCTCTCTATGCATGATCTTATTGAGATCATGAGCTTGTAATTTATTGATCTACCTTGCTACTCAAGTGCTTTAATAGATCTCTGCTCTCCCCATGTGTGTGAAAGTGACAGCGTGCTCACCATGGTGGCACTTAGGCTAGAGATTACAAATACTTGTTATGAGTTATATTTGGAGTTGGATGTCTTTATGAAATTGTGGTGTTTGCTGGACTCATCTAGTACTCAAGGTGACAGTGTGGGGTTTTCTAGATGGGAAAGACTTACTTTGAGGAGTGCTGTTATAGCCCTACCAACGATTAGAGTGTCCAACCAGAGAGTAGTTAAGAGTAGTATCATAAAGAGAAGATATTTATATGAGAGTGTTCACTAGTGAAAGTATGATCCTGTGGCGCCCCGCAAAAACCACTACTAGAAAATCACGTTGTTTTTGTGCATTGCATCGTCATGACCGCATGCTCATGTCATCATGCCACATTGCATTTGAGCATCGTCATGTCATCATGCATTTGTTTGCATAAAACTATTTTGGAAAAGACTGTTTTTGTTTTCGAAACGCCCCATCTTTATTTTTTAAAATCAAAACCCGGGTCTCCGGATTTCTTGTTTCGTCTGCCAACGGTTTTCAAAAGCCCCGTTTTAAATAATAAGGTATTTATTTTATTTTTAGGAGGCAGCCTGCCAGGCCCGAAAGCCCGGTCGGCCACCTCCAAACCCTAAACTAAAACCTAGTCTATTCCTAAATCTACCCAATCCTAGTCTACCTAGCCCCCCTCCACCTCACTCCATCCACTCACATCGCGCCACCTCACCCCACTCACCAATCCCAGCCCACCACCTTAGCCTCCCCAGCCACCCATCGCACCCCCACGCGCGGAAAAGAAAACCACCCCGCCGCCAATTTTTCCCGCCTGGGCGCGTCTCCCCACGCGGACACAGCGCCGCGCCAGCTCCTGCCTCCACCTGCCGCTCCCGGACCCACCCATCGCCACCGCCCGCGTCACCTGGCCCACCACTCCCCTGCGTTCCTCCCACCGACGCTCCCCTCTTCCCTCACATCTCCCCGCCCCAGTGCTCGCCACCAACCGCCGCCTCCGTCGGCGCGGACGCCGCTGCCCTCCACCCTCCAGCGCCGGCCCCGGCCACGTGACCCGTCGTCGTCCCCGCCGCCAACAACCGCCGCCACCGAGCCCTCCGCCTACTCGCCGGCCGCCCCTCCTCAACCTCTACCGCCTCCTTCCGCGCGGCCCGCCTCTAGCCCACCGACCGGCCCGCCTCTAGCCCACCGACCGGCCCGACCTCAGCGCCTCTTCCGCCCGCTCCTCTCCACCTCGCCTTCCCTCTCTCTCGCTTGCAGCGCCGCCGCCGCAGGCCGCCTTCCGCCGGCCCCGCTTGCCTCGCTCCGACGGCACCTCCTCCTCGTCCGCCACAGCCACCTCGCCTCCTCGCAGTCGCGCTCTGCTGCCACGGCCAGGAGTGCGCGCCTCTCCATCCTCCGCCGCCTGGCCGGGCAGAGTCTCGCCGCTCTCGCCCCGAGCCCTAGGGTGTCGTCGCCGTCGTCCTGCGAGTCGGCCCCGTGTCGCTGTCCTCTGTCGCCAGGCATCAGCCCCGTGGCCTCTCTGCATCACGACAACCGCCAAGGCCTTGACGCCCTTCGGCTTCGTCCGCGGCCGTGCCCTCTCTACATCCTCCTTGTGGCCGCGTCTAGTCACCGATGTCCAGGCTACCGCCAGACTTCCTCCGCGTCGCTCGTTCCGCGAGATCCATCGTCGTGTGTTCCTCTTACAGTGACCTGTGAGTCACAACTATGTTTAGATTTTCAGATGTTGTTGCTCTCTGTCAGGCACCACATTCCAAGGACTCCTGTGTTCAAGTTGGTCTCACGGTCGCGTTTCCGTCATCTTCTTTGTATAAGGATGTTGTCATCTAGAATCTCAAGATCTTCGTACAAGGAGCGCACCGAGAAGACCGAAGCAATGTCAATGTTTAAAAGAATGTGCATAGTGCCACTCCAAGACCTCCGATACCAAGTCCACCAAACAAACATCAACGCAAGTCCATAACTGATGATCAAGATGGGACCTGAAGACCGAACCCCTCGGTGCGCCAAGTTCTCCTTCCCGGAAGCGTTGACGCCCGTGCGACAAGATCTACCTCCTGTGTCCGAGACCGATCCCGCTGTCCCCGTCGAACCCCGAAGACCGATCCCCTCCCCCCCCGAACCTTCCAAGCACCAAGATCGCCAAACGCCAATGTGTGACCCCGATCTGAGCCCCATTTTATAAATGCCATCTATATAAACCCTGTCGCATATTAAATTGTTCATGCTTGCATACATATTTGTGGGTTTGGGGACATTATGTCGATTCACCTCATAATTAAATATGGAGTCTATATGCGGACTATTCTAGTCTTATTCCAGACTCCATTTAAATTGGTGTAGCGAACCAATGCCATGTTTTGTCTTGTTAATACAACATTTAAATTGCGGGGGTTCTAAATAACTTGAACCGTGTAATTAAATGTCGGGACCCCGGTTCCGCTTAATACTACCTTATTGCACCGCATCTGCATCATATCATAATCATGCCGGATCTTCTGCTGTAATATTAAATAGTGTATCTAGTGTTCCTTCTAGTGTTTGCTTCTTCGCGGATTAGGCCGATGAGAGGTTGTGAGATTCGACAAGTTCTCCGGATATGATACGTCGGCGGTGTTTCCCAGGCGAGCATCTCTTCCCCTTCTACCTATTTTGCTTTTATAGTCTTTATTTCCTCCTGTTGATCTATTGCTATCCATGTCGCGATGCTTTAGTTTCCTTGCACCAGTTATCTCCCATGCAGCCTCTATATTGCCATGGACACCTCCTATTACCTGTGTTTGGTAGATAGCTGGCCTTGCGAGTCGTAGTTGCTTGCTTAGGTGCGATCCTGTGTTGTTGAGTACCACAGTTGCTGGAATGCGGGCAAATGTTTATTGGTGGAGATGCTTAATGGTGGAGTTGATCATGAATTTAAATACAACTATTAAAATACTAGATATAACTAATGCAGAGGCATCGGTGGGCAATAGATGTTATTTGGTTCTTCCACGCTCACTTGTGTCCCGTAGGACCCCGAGTACTTGATACCTGTTCCTTGATTTTTCGCACTATCCACATCTGGGAGGCCTTATGGACCCCCCCCTGAGCCAGAGCTTGATTCATTTCTATTTCCTGGGGCCACAAAGTAGTTTGGGGCTTTATTACTATCCTGTACCTATGCCATGCTTTACCGCTTTATTTAAGATTGTGCGTGGAGCACCTGTACTGTTTAGGATTGCGGAGTGTTTTTGCGGTATCGACAACCCTAGTCACACTTTCGAGTTCCCAGTCGTTTACAGCCATTGGCGCAAACCTTGGGTCCGTCTCGGAGCCGGCCAACTTCGTTGCGGGTAGCTTAATGGGGTGGCCCCCTAAAATATTTATGAATCCTGTGATCGCTTTGTCGTGAATGCCTCGTTGGATTTTGAGTTGGTTTTTCCGAGGTTGATCGAGTGTGTGTTGCTATTTGTGCACCCCTGCAGGGTAAAACTTTCTGAAAGCCGTGTCCGCGGCTATGGACGACTTGGAGCACAGTATCTCGATCATAGACAAGCATAACTAAAGTAGTGCTATGAATTTAACTTAATTATATCTGACTAGTAATCAGCTTCACCATAACGGAATGTATATTAAAAATGCCAATCACTGGTGGACCTGGATTGTTTTGTTATACCTGCCTAGTAAGTATCGCAACTCCAATGGAGTGTGATAAAAATGCCAACAACTGCTGGGTTTTGGGATTCCTCAGGACAATTATATCTGACTAGTAAATGTTCCAACTACAACGGAATGGTGATTAAAACTGCCCACTACTTATGCTCCAGGATGACTCATACTATCTTTATCTGACTAGTAAGTGCTTCAACTATAATGGAATGAGTAAAATTGCCAACTGTGTGAGTTCCTCGGTCTGACTTCCTCGTTTGGTCTCGAGGGGGGAAATACCAGGATGGGTATGTTTGGTGTAGTCTCAGGTGGGATCCGAATAGGTTTTTCTTATCCCTCTCTAATAACCGCCAGTTGTATCAAGTCTCTATAGGTTATTTAGTGCCGCTGCGCTGCCGCTTTAGCCCACCATACCTATGTAGGCGAGAGTCGCCGAATTCTAGCCTCGCCGTGTACTGGCCTCAGTACTGACGCTCCTTTTTTTCCTTGCCCTTTGTTGGCACCCCTTTTGTTTTAGCAGGTTTGAGATCGCCGTCGTTAGCAGGGTTACCCTTCCGGCTTGGCCTGGGCAGGGTTATGGACGCCATTGGTTATTCTTCAGGGCTCTTAGCCCCATTTGCATCTTGTCCGTAGTCGGACGCTCTATCATTTTCAAGGTGATTTGGATCTTTGTATTATATATTTGTATTCTTGACTCCGGGAGTCGCTGTTGTATATATATCTGTTCTGTGGGTCCCATCGAGGACTGATGTGTAATGGTATTATTTCGTTTTCCACCCGCACGAAAGTGCCTGGTGGGCGTCCTTGAATCGTTTATATGCGGGTTTGGCGGGAAGCGCTAAAACTTGCATAGGGCCGGTTTGAGGGTGTTACAGATCCCTAGGCCTTGTTTCTAAGCATTGATACACCGTTTGCAATTAGATCTGTTACATGTTTGCTTGCTTCCGTCTTTATTTCAGTTTTCCTTTAGTCTCTTCCATGCCATCAAGCTATTTTCTAGCACCGTTACCACTTATAATTATCTATACCACTTGTATTTCACTATCTCTTCGCCGAACTAGTGCACCTATACACCTGACAAGTGTATTGGGTGTGTTGGGGACACAAGAGACTTCTTGTATCTTGATTGCAGGATTGCTTGAGAGGGAATACCTTTGACCACTTCCTCCCTGAGTTCGATAAACCCTGGGTGATCCACTTAAGGGAAAACTTGCTGCTGTTCTACAAACTTCTGCACTTGGAGGCCCAACAACTGTCTACAAGAATAGAAGTGCGTAGGCATCACTGGCCCGCGCCAAGGGGGGTGTGGCCACCCTGTGGCCCCTCTCCGACTCTCCTTCTGGCTCCGTGAGTCTTCTGGGAAAATAGGCACTTTGGCTTTTGTCCCGTCCAATTCCGAGAATATTCATTTTCTAACTTTCCTAGAACCAAAAACAGCAGAAAACAGACAGCTGGCACTGTGGCTCTTGTTAATAGGTTAGTCCAAGAAATCATATGAAAAGTACTCCAAAGTGTGGACAAAACATAAGAAAGTAGATAAAACCAAGCATGGAACATCAAAAATTATAGATACATTTGCAATGTATCAAGATCCCCAAGCTTAACTCCTGCTCGTCCTCGAGTAGGTAAGTTATAAAAAGAAAGAATAATTTTTGAGGTGACATGCACCATCATAAACTTGATCAAAGCATTTGTAAAAAGTACTTCAATCATAACATGAAAGACAAAGTTCTAGAAATAAGGCAAAGCAACTATGTTGCAACATGAAAAGGCATAAACAAAAGATTCATGAATAGCAATGCTTTTCAAGACGTTTGTTTGTTTCACATAAAGAAAACATAGCATAATAGCATTCAGCTTGTCCCTCATAGAGTAGCAAATGTAAATGCATAGGACACCTTCAAAGTTCATAAGAGTGACTAGATACAATAGTTCAAAACAAGCAATATCAAGTTATGCATCAATCGACTAGTCTTGGGACAATGCACATAGAACTAAGAATGGCCACTATGTTCTCAAAGTAGGTGCATAAAGATAGAAGGTGGAGACTCAATATAATGGTGGAAGAAAGACCTTCATAGAAGGAAGTAGAGATTCAAGTTTCATAAAGAGCTTCCAAAAATTATGGTACTTATTAGCTTTCAGCTCTCATTGCCCCTATCATAAGCATCTTTAAGGTGATTAATGTTAAAGTGAACAAACTATGGTGTACATGCTTGACGAAGTATAAGTTATAAATATCCTGTCCCTTGAATACGAGGGTCGCTCCTCATGCTACTCAAGTTTAGTCACCGGTAAGTTCTTGTCATTGTAAGTACATGTGTATCATAGAGAACCGCCAATAGGGTACACCTTGCCTGATGATACGGAAGAATCCCCATATCAAAATGACAAGGCAAGCAGACAACGAGCATCTCATCAATCTTCTTATTTACTATGGGAATATGGTGTTTTTTTCTCTCTTTCATCTTTTCATAATCTCTTTTTTTCTTTTTCTCTTTTTTCTCAATATAGGACTCTTTTTTTATAAGAAGAATGCTTCATAGACACCTCATTATGGTTACGCTGCAGGTTTCCACCATGTCAGCATGGATTTGACCAGCGGCCCAAGCGTTTCTCTAACACATATACATAACTCCATGGACTTACAAGCTTCCCTTTCATTTCACACCGACGACATCCATATACAAAAGAGCATGATATCAACTAGGTACAAGTACCAAGTGCAATGTTGAAAGAGTTCCCTATGAAAGCATGGTTCTGCTAATTCCCAACAAATAAGTGCAAGCATATACAACATAGACGACACAATGGTTCAAGTTTATTAAATGCAAAAAAGTAAAGTGTGCCATCAAGTTCGTGAGAGCTTCAATCACTAGTTTTCTCATAACAAGTTTAATTTGGAAGGTAAACAAAAGCATGAATATACTTGGAACATCATAAGCTAGTAGGTAGGTATGGTGGACTCTTTGGAATAACTTGGTTTAGGGAGTTGGATGCATGAGTGGAACTCATACTTGGTTGTGGAGGCTAGCAAAAGACTGGGAGCGACAAACTAAGAGAGCAATAATGGCCATAATCATGCAGAGCAACAAAACATCATTGATCAAAGCATAAAGTTATATTACAAGTTGAAAACTAAAGGACCATAAAGGCTTATGGTGACTTGAGATAGTCATAACATGGTGTGAGCATGCGCCAAGTCAACCCAAATAAAGCATCAAAGGAGAATACCACTATACTATGCTTTAATATGCTAAAACAACGCATAATTCATCCAAGGCACATTAAGCAATCTCAATTGTTTATAACAAGTCATGCTACATCAAAGAATATTAAGTAAAAAGCCAAAACAATATCAAGCATGGCATGACAGAGCATAGGCCACAGTCAAAGACGAGCTCTTTTTACCACATAAGTATAAACTTTCCTACTCTTTTTTCCAAACCAAACCAAACTATTTGCAAACCAATGTATGAAAGAGGGGGTCCAACCATTTATTAAGAAAACTAAGAAAACCAAAGCAAACGAACAACCAAAACGAAAATGAAAAAGAAGACGCTCCAAGAAAAACACAACTGTGCATGAAACAATAAAAATGAAGCGTTTGGAAGAAACCTGGGATTTTTATTGATGAAGAGGGGGATGCCTTGGGCATCCCCAAGCTTTGACGCTTGTACTTCTTGGATATTTCTTGGGGTGACACGCGTGGCATCCCCAAGCTTGAGCTTTAGTCCATCTTTCATCTCATTACTCATTCCTTCCATAAACCTGAATTTTTTTCTTCATACAAAACTTCACAGAATCTTTATTAGCAACATTAGTGCACTCAAGATAATAGGTCTTTAAGGTTCAGTTCTAACACCAATAAAACTTCCATTAAAACACTAGCTACTGTATCACTTCCCTCAAAAATCTCAATTCCCCAAAAAAACTCAAAAAGGAACCAACAAGAAGCAAATGCAGAAAATGGCAGAAATCTGTCAAAACAGACCAGCAGGTAAGCACGAATTGTTTTGAAGACCTTCTGTTGCTCAAATCAAAAAGTGTTGAACTAACGAAAGTTAGATAACAACCTGGGGCAAAAGCACAAAAATTCACGCCTCAAAAGGACATACAGATATTTTACACAAATGTTTACGGTGAAGCACATAAATCTGTTTCGGGACAACAACTTTCCCAATCATTACTTCTCTCTCATTAGAGGTTATTCTTGGCACAAAAATCAAATACAAAGGATAAGGAGCGGTTATTATTAAGGTAATAACTTCCAAGACTTATCTAAAACTTTTGGGTTGTCTTCCAATAAGTACTTTTCTTTAACGCCTTTAAGTTTGGCATGATAGTTTGAGAAGATGCTCACATAAGAAATATGAATTGAAGTAAAAGAGAGCATCAAGAAGCAAACTCAAAACACATTTAAGTCTAACCCACTTCCTATGCATAGTAATCTTGTAAATAAACAAGTCATGAAAGCACAAAGCAATAAGCATACTAAAGCAAAACAAATGTAACTTCAAAAATTTCAACATAAAGAGGAGAAACTTAATATTATTGAGATGCATAAAACCATGTTTCCCTCTCTCATAATAACTTTCAGCAGCATCATGAATAAAATTAACAATATAAATATCACATAGAACATTCTTATCATGAGCCACATGCATAAAAGAATTAATACTCTCCACATAAGCATAGTCATTCTTATTAATTATAGTGGGAGCAAATTCAACAAAATAGCTATCATTATTATTCTCATCACCATAATCATCAAATATAGGAGGCATATTGTAATCATAATTAATTTCCTCCTCAATAGTAGGTGGACTAAAAATATCATATTCATCATTGTAATCATCATATATTGGAGGTTTTGTATCATCATAAGCAATAGAATAGCTATCTTCCAAAGCTAGGGAAGTAAAAAGATCATTTTCATAAAAACTATCTTCCCCAAGCTTAGACTTTTCCATAGCATTAGCAATAATGGTGTCCAAATAATTCATACTAACAACATTGCTATTAGCATGCAAATAAAGTTCTATAGGTTTTTCAATTTTCTCTTCAAACACCTCATGTCCTAACTCAAGATAAATACTATAAAGCTCTCTAATTTTGTTTTTGTTTTCCATTAAGCCTAACTAGTGAAAACAAGAAACAAAAAGACAAAATTGCAGAATCTAAAGGAAATAACTTCGAGCACTCACACCGGAGGATGTGAGTACCTTTTACCTTACCTCCCCGACAACGGTGCCAGAAAATAGGCGTTTGCCGTGGGAGGTTCTTCTTCTTTAATCCTCCGGTGTGAATACCTTTTACCTTACCTCCCGGCAACGGCGCCAGAAAATAGTTTGATGGTTACGCACTTCTATTCTTGTAGACAGTTGTTGGGCCTCCAAGTGCATAGGTTTGTAGAAAAGCAGCAAGTTTTCCCTTAAGTGGATCACCCAAGGTTTATCGAACAAAGGGAGGAAGTGGTCAAAGGTATTCCCTCTCAAGCAACCCTGCAATCAAGATACAAGAAGTCTCTTGTGTCCCCAACACACCCAATACACTTGTTAGGTGTATAGGTGCACTAGTTCAGCGAAGAGATAGTGAAATACAAGTGGTAAAGATAATTATAAGTGGTAACGGTGCCAGAAAATAGCTTGCTGGCGTGTGGTTGATATGGGAAAATACTAAAGGCAAACTGAAATAAAGATGGAAGCAAGCAAACATGTAATAGATCTAATAGCAAACGGTGTTTCAATGCTTAGAAACAAGGCCTAGGGATCATACTTTCACTAGTGAACACTCTCATATAAATATATTATTCTTTGTGATACTACTATTAACTACTCTCCGGTTGGACACTCTAATCAATGGTAGGGCTATAACAGCACACCTCAAAGTAAGCCTTTCCCATCTAGATAACCCCACACTGTCACTTTGAGTACTAGATGAGTCCAACAAACACCGCAATTTCATAAAGACATCCAACTCCAAGTATAACTCATAACAAGTATTTGTAATCTCTAGCCTAAGTGCCACCATGGTATGCACACTGTCAACTTCACACACATGGGGAGAGCAGAGATCTATTAAAGCACTTGAGTAGCAAGGTAGATCTACTTGATTACAAAGCTCATGATCACAATATGATCATGCATAGAGAGAGAGAGAGATGAACACATAGCTACCAATAGAACCCTTAGCCTCGAGAGAGAACTACTCCCTCCTCATCATGGGAATCGGCAATGGTGATGGAGATGGCGGTGGAGATCGATGGAGATGGCTTCGGAGGCACTTCCCCGTCCCGGCAGGGTGCCAGAACAGAGACTTTCTGTCCCCCGAATCTCCCCTTCGGTGGCGGCGGCGCTGCGGAACTTTTCGTGGATTTCGATTGACGATCTAGGGTTTTTGCATCGGGAGGATTTCATAGGCCAGAGGGCAAGTTCGGTGGGCGTCCAGGGGGCCCACACCATGCCCTGGCGCGGCCTGGGCTGGCCCGTGCCAAGGGGGTGTGTGGCCATCCTGTGGCCCCTCTCCAACTCTCCTTCTGGCTCCGTGAGTCTTCTAGGAAAATAGGCACTTTGGCTTTTGTCCCGTCCAATTCCGAGAATATTCATTTTCTAACTTTCCTGGAACCAAAAACAGCAGAAAACAGGCAGTTGGCACTGTGGCTCTTGTTAATAGGTTAGTCCAAGAAATCATATGAAAAGTACTCCAAAGTGTGGACAAAACATAAGAAAGTAGATAAAACCAAGCATGGAACATCAAAAATTAAAGATACATTTGCAATGTATCAACATGTTATGGTTGTATTCCTTGCTTGTTAAACAATGTGGTTCTTAGGTATTGGATACCGAATTGGTTGGTATGAAATGTCATACAGGACAACGCGATTCATGAACTACAATGACCTAAGTAACTAGCAAGAGAATAAGTGATGATGTTCATCGAAAAGAAATAAAGTGTTATTGTTTTTTTCGTTGTCGTCAAACCTAGCCTTCAAGATTTGTTTTAATAATTGTTATTTTGTTCTGTTATTATGAGAACAATGGTTGTTCAAATAATTACCGTATTCCATAAAACATGGATGAACTTTTACAAATCTAGTTGGAGAAATCACATCCATAAACATTATTGCTAAAATGTCGTAAGACAAATGATTGGAAGATCACTTATGAAGTGACATTGCTGTTTGAATTATATTGTAAAGTAAACATGAAGAAACTCCATGTTGATGGATTTTTGGAGTCTTTTGATTTTGATCAATTGGCGCTTGTGAAACTTTCCTCGAAATAATTGAAACTCCGTCCATAGGCTAAAGAGGAACGGATGACTAACTTATTGGATATTATGCATGTTGATGTATATAGTCCATTGTGTGTAGCCATATGCGATGGATCTTTTTTGCTTCATATGCTTTCTCCAGAAATTTAAGTGAATATATCTATATATTTACTTAATAAGGAAGAAGTGTGAAACATTTGAAAATTGTTCAAAGACTTTCAAGATGAAGTGAAAAATCATTGTAACAAGAAAATAAAAGAGTTTATGATTTGATCATAAAGGAAGATATTTGAGTTACATGTTTAGCAAAACACCTAAGATTTGAGGAATTGTTCCATGATTTGTGTTTCCGGTAAACCATAGGAGTATGGCATATTTGAGAGATGAAATCAAACCATGTTTGACATGGTAAGATCAAATGTGTCATTTATAAAACTGCCATTATGTTTTAAGGATTGAAGCTTTAGAGACTACTGCTTTTACACTGAAAAGAGCACCATCGTGATCCGTTGAAATGACACCATATAAGTTATGGTTTGGGATAAAACCCGAATTGTCTTTTCTTAAATTTTGCTATGCTATGCATAAGTAAAATGTTTACAACCAAAGTCGAATAAGCACGTCTTTGTAGGTTATCCCAAAGATTTTTTGGGAATTTCTCCATAACACCGAGGACAAAAGAGTTTGTTACTTGGAATGTCAAGTTTCTTGAGAAGGAATTTTCGCGAAAAGTTAAGTGGGAGGACAATAGAACTTTGATAAGGTTGTTGAACCTTAGCTATATGTGCTAAGTAGCGCAGCACCGGAAAGTGTCCCGGTAGTGGCCACAATGTTCATGGCTCCCGTGATTACAAAGGTTGTGATCTTGGAGATTAGAGTTCCTATTGAACCGTGTGGGTCGGTAAGAATTTAATAGTGTGATTTGATAAGCAAGTCCTTATTGTTTTAACAATGATGAACCGACTACATGCAAAGAAGCGATGATGGGCCCTGACTCCATAAAATGACTAGAAGTCATAGAATCCGTGATAGTATCCATACACGAGAAATCAAGTTTCTGAACTTGGAAGACCCTCTGAAAAGGCGTAAAGCCTATCGGTCGTGTTTGGATCTATAAAGAAATAGACATGGATGATTAACATCTATGAAATAGTCGACATGTCGGAGAGAAGTTTACGGCAATGTTCAAGGAGCTGACTATGACAAGATTTTATCTTTCATAGCGATATATAGTCTTGACGGATTAATGTAGCAACCATTACATATAATTTGGTATATGGTAGTTGAATAAACAAAACAAGTTTCTTCTAATAGAACGGTTACCTAGGACGTGTACATGACATGGTCCGAAGGGTTTTGTTAATTCAAAGGGTGCTAAAAGGGCATGCAAACTTCAATAGTTGAAGTAAGCATAGCGGAGTTGGAATCTTCACCATGATGAAACTGTTAAAAGAGTTTAAATTCATCAGAGATGATGAAGATGCTTGCATTTGCAAGAAATTAAGTGGGAGCGCTGAGACATATTTCTAATACATTATGTAGAGAACATATTGTTGATTGGAGATGATGTATCTTGTATTGACACAAGTTAAGAATTTCATTAAAATAAGATTTCGATGAAAGACTTGGGCAAAAGTGGAATATTTGGCATCAATATCTATATGGATAGATTGAGGCGCTAATATGGTTGTGCTAGACATACATATATGAGATATTGAAAGGGTTCAATATGGAAACAACAAGAAAGGTTCTTGCTGCATGGAAAAGTTGTATCAAGATTCAAGTGTTTCAACACTTGGTGAGTAAAATCACATGAAGATTTTGATCGATTATACCATGATATGTATATATCCAGAATATCCTATGCTCTAAATGTTGTGAGCACATACCAGAATGATTCATAAGATGATCATTGGATAATAATAAAGATATTCTTATGAGTTTTGGAAGAACTAAGAATATATCATGTATAAGTGATAAATAGTTAAAGGTAGTTCATTGTAAAGTGTTACATTGATACTAGTTTTGTCACAAGATACAAATTAAATTTATCTCAATATAGACTATGGGTGGCACAATGTAATGGAAAGGATGTTCCATGATGGATTTGGATGAGTTCCAAAATTGAGACATTGTGACGGATACTATAACAAAAGGCTAAGTATATGACTGCTATAGTAGCAGCAAAGGAGGGCATTTGTGTTATGTAGTTTGTTATCAAACTAGGTGTGGTTCAAAGTGGGCTAATACTATGAAGATATATTGTATGACAATAATATCAACATATTTTAACGCGAACGAACTAAAGGTCTCACCAAAGGACCAAATTTATACAATGCCATCTCATTTGAGAATGAGTGATGCGTAGAGACGCAAAGACATGCAAATACACACGGACCTGAAACTGTCAGATCCAGAGATTATGTTAACCACTAGCAATCACGTATATGCAATACCAGAAAGCCATAGGTGTTCAATATGCAAAGTTTTTCAAACTAGATTATTGACTCTAGTGCAAGTGGGATACTGAAGGGAATATGCCCGAGAGGCAATAATAAAGTGGTTATTATCTTACTCCATGTTTATGATAAATGTTTATTTTGTATGCTATAATTGTATTAATTGGAAACATTAAAACATGTGTGTTTAATAAACAAAATACAAAGTTCCTAGTAATGCCTCTCATATAAACTAGCTCGTTGATTAACAAGATGATCAAGGTTTCATGATCATGGACATTGGATGTTGTTAATAACGAGGTCACAACATTTGTTAAATGATGTGATGAACATTCATTCGAAGTATAGCATTACGATCAAAATCATTATGTTTATATTGCTATAACATCATACGAAGTAATATTAGTCTTTCGACCATGAGATCATGTTAATTGCTAACATCAGAAGAGTATCTTAATAACATCAAACGTCACACCGTAACAGGGTGACTATAAAGATGGGTTCAGTGCTATGAAGGTATTATATTGAGGCTCATGGATCAAGAGTGGAATTTTCATCCCGATGACAGATAGATATACTTTGGGCCCTCTCGGTGATATCATATTAAGATAGCTTGCAAGCAAGTGATGAGATCACTAGAATGTTATATCACGGGAACAAGAAAAGAGTGTATGTCGGTAACGAGATCAAACTAGGTATTTTGATACCAATGATCGAGTCTCGGACATGTAATATATCGCGAGACAAATAAATTTAGTTACTAGCGTTAAAGGTTCTCACGATCACAGAAGTCATCGTTGAATGTGTAGGAGTCAGTATGGATCTCCAGGTCCCGCTTCTGATTATTGATCTGAGAGGGGTCTCGATCATGTCTGCATTATTCGTGAACCATAGGGTGACACACTTAAGGGATACGGACACCATTTGGAGCAAATATGTTTCAGATAAATATTTAAGAAAGCGCTGAAATTATTTCAATAGACACCGAAACTGTTTCAGGTGAAATTGCTGAAATTGGTTCTGCATGTAATATTGAAATGTTGCAGGGGGTTTTACGTGAATATTTGTTAATTAAAGTAATTAAAAAAATTCTGAATAAAACTAATAAAAGAGTTTTATTAAATGAGAGAGCATTAAATTTGAAGAAATTTAATGCATTTAAAGTAGAGACTTTAATAGAGAATGTGAAGAGGCAAATTTATGTGGAGGGAGTTACCACCACATGAATGGGGGAGGTGAAGGGTCACCTCCATGGGGCGCCGGCCATGGGAGGGGTACCCTCCCCTCCTCCTATAAAAGGCCCCCCTCTCCTCACTTCTCACTCACACCTCCTCGTGAAGGATCTCTCTCCCCCTCTAGTATTATTCTCCCATGGTCTCGGATTAGCGAGATACATGTTCCCGGTGGCTTTTTCTGAAAAGGAGTTGCTGCTTCCGCTGCTTTGCTGGAGCGAGGGACGGAGGTTGTCGGGGTACCGGACGTGTGTGCGATCACGGACGCACCGCTGCTTTGCGGTGCTGGACTTGGTGGTGCTGGACTTGCTGGAGCTGGATCTGATGGACGTGCTGGAGACGGATCTGCTGGACTTCATCACGATCTTGAGATCGGCAAGCGTACGACTACATCATCCACGAGTTCCTACTCGTTAACAAAGCTTTGTTGTCTTCGAGAGTAAGTTCTCTATGGATATATATCCACCCGTTGCTTGTATCTAGTAGATAGATCTTGGCGTATAGTTCCCATCGTAGGATTTTTTTTGTTTTCTATGCTGCGAACCCAACAGGAAGGTCCTGCCATCCACCGTGGTTGCTTCTCTTCTCTGCCCATTCGCCGCACTTGGTTGTACTAGCTCACACCTTGCTATATTTGTATTAATCATATTCCGACACAATCAACGTCACCCGCATCTTGTTTATTTGTGTGCACTTTGTGCACCTCTTATTTCCGAAAATGTAAATTAGACATTGTACCGGTTTCTCAATATGCAATATCGAATCAGTGTCCTATAATAAGAAAAATGTACCTACCCATATTCGTGCAATGTTGGCTGAGTTCAAATTTGTTAGTGATTTAGACAGAGAAATCATCTTTTTGGTTCTGGAAAATCATGTGAATGGAGTGGTGTTCGAGCTGTTTGTACTATATCTTGGGAACATGTTCAAGTTTGAATTTCAACGGTCATACTAATTTCTCTCTCCATTTCCAACGGTCAAACAATAATTCTGTTTTATTACTTACTATACTTGGCTGCTGATGAAGTGTCCGTAGAATAAATTCAGCAGAGAAGAACCGAAGTCTCTCTTCAGTACACACGCTTTCCCCGTCAAACGAAGGTTTTTTTTTTCTTAAACACAAAGGAAGAGCTGCACACGCACACGCACACGCAGCCCGCCCCCGCACTGCGCATCCAAAGCGCCGGCGCGGGAGATGGCCCCCGCCGCCACGGCTACCTCGTCGGCGGCGGCCACCACCACCTGGTCCTCGTCGGTGAGGGCGGCGCGATCCTCCGCCGCCGCCTCCTCCCAATCGTCGTCCCGGCGGACGGTCCCAGCGCTCCTCGTCTTCTTCTCCCTGGCCGCCCTCCTCATCCTCTCTTCCGGCGACGACGCCGCCGCCTACGAGGTCGCCACATCCGAGCACCCCCTCAAAGGTCCGTGTACCCCGAACGAAACTCGTTTCGCGACTGCTCCCTGTACTCGGATTTAGAGCTCGTGCTGTGTGCGCGCGCGCGAGGATTTCAGCCTCCCTCTAGGTTTAGGGGTTTCGCGCGGTCCCGACTTTGGATTTGATGCATCCTGTATGCCGTAGCTGCTCGGAACTTTAGCTTTTGGTTGGGGCTTAGTTTCTGAAATAGGGTTCTGGAGTGTATTTCTCTTTGCAGTATTATGGGGAGAAGCTGCAATATCTCAATTGTGGGTTGATTGAGTGTTGATTTCGTTTTTGTTGCAATATCTCAAATACCGTTGTTGTTTACAGTGCTTCTCAAGGAATCGTGAGCCGGTTAGTTTCTCAAGTATATGGATGATTCGACAATGGATACTAACTCTGTACCCTATTACCATATTCATCTTCATATTTATGTCTGCTAATGTTTACTTGCTCATGTCACCTGAACCTGTGTAGATGGTTTGTAGATATTCTTGTTATATTTCGCCCCATTTATCTGTGCTCTATAGCTTATTCTGCTATGCACTGATGTTCACCTAATTGGCTATTACTTCAGATGTTAATTTAGAAAATCCAGAGGTGACCTTTGCTCCCTCATCCATGGGTGGAAAATTTTGTGAGCGGATCCGTGTATCTGGAATACCAAGGTGGCGGCTTCAGAGCTATGCAAATCAAGTACATGTTAGAATGAATATTTCTCACTCAATGCCAGAAAAGTTCCATTGGAAAGTAGGCATATGCTTTCATGGGTAAGCATTGTATTGTTGAAAATAATGAATATATATGCATCTTCGCTACGCGGAAAACTGAAGCAACTTTCATTTACAGGAATGCTTCTACGGGTTTGTGCGAATGTGAGATCGGTGAATGGCAAGTTTTGCAAGGTGGCATGTGGAATGCTGTGAAGTCTCCATACGGTAGCAAATATGTTGATGTGAAACTGGCTGATAAGAGATCCACTGCCTTCAGCCTTTCCATTCAGGAAGGTAAGGATATTTTTTTCCTGAAATGATTCTTTTTCGGCCAGTCACATATATTAAGAGCATCTGTATCTGCATTTCTCTCTCAAATAATATGTTCACTCTCTGTGTAATCAAATTTTGCAGAGCTTCAGAAATGGCGGTTAGCTTGCCTTGGTATTGGATTTATTCTGCTATTTCTGTCACCCATTGTCAGTAAATGGGCACCTTTTTACTATAGCAGCTCTATGGCTCTCGGAATTCTACTCGTGGTGCTGATTGTCCTTTTCCAGGTATGATTATTGTGAAGTATTTGAATATGATTCTCTTGATACAGATTTATTATTAAAAGAAGTGAAATGAAATTAATGCATTATGCCAACACAAACTATTTTCTAAGGCTTTCTCACAAGTGTTCTCTAATTGTTCAATATTCAAAATTTTGGAGTACAACTAAGCTGTGTGGATGCAGTTTAAATAGACTTTGCTGTTTAGTGCTAGTTTCAGGTTAGAGTTCACCATGAATCAAGCCTAAGTTTGGCACCATTTTCCCTTAAGGATCCTTGCAGTTAGATGCAAAGTTCTAATGCTGTTTTTTTAATTAAACCTAGACACTTCAGTCTACTTCTTTTTTTAAATAAAATACTTAAGCCCAGTAGTTTTTTTTGGTGAACTTGTTTTTTAGTATGGAGATTCAACATAGTACTCTGTTAATTCAATAGCCCCTGGACCGATCTTACCATGTAAAGGTCTCTTGTGCAAATACTGGCCTTCCAGAAAGTCGGCTCTAGTTTGTTGAGTTAGAGATAAAATGGTGAACTGTGTAGGATAAGTCTTACTGGTGTCTCTTTATTGAACTTCGTAGCTCCTTGTATCATCAGGTGGTGCACTCATGAACTAGCATTTTTTTTGGTCTTTAGTGCTTGTAAGTTGTAACTTGTAAGATCCCTATATGAAGTTGTAAAGTGGATCATTGCAAGCATAAGAATACCGTAAGCTAAAGGTCTGATTGACCAACCAGCGCTGAACTTTGATGCTCACTTTATAGTACCTCTAATATTGAATGGTTTCTTGTAATCAGTACCGAGTTTACTGGTTGGGGGAATCACAAGCATTTCTGATGAGGAATTTAATAGGTTACTGTTTGTTCTCCTCTCTTTAGATAACTCCTGGTTCTGAACTAATGTGATGCTACTGTAATAAAAACTTTCCACTCCCCAAATTTTGCAACTTGCTCGATACACAGGGTGCCAAGTTACCAGTGTGACACTTCTTACAATTTCTGATAGAGAACAGTCATTTTCAACCAGGTTTCTATTTAGTGCTGATGGAAAACGGGTTCCCTTATTTATATTCTGACCTAGTTCCTTGTTATAGGGGATGAAACTGCTACCAATGGGGAAAAAAAGTATACTATACCTTACGATTTATGGATCTGTGGTAAGTTTTCTATATCCTCAGCATTTTGCTTAAAATTTTATTGCATCATATATATCCATATCCCTCTTTGATTATTCTCTCTAATCCTTGATATCTGTTCATCCATTTCCCAATATTTAGCTAGGTGCTGGCTCCTACGCTGTACACTACTTCTCCACATTGGTTGCTTCTATTCTGGAAAACTTTGGCTTGAGTGAGGAGATGCACAATCCTGTAAGTAATTCATCCATGTATCAACCATAAGTTGTTGATTGAAGAATTATTATTTTTTGACTGAAAACGGTAGGAGAGGCTCCTACTGTTATATGTATTAATAATCAAAAAGGGGTATTTACATGACATTAGATGCAACGCCATATGGGCCAGAAGCACATGCTACATCGAAGAAGTAATTAGTCAAAGTACGATTGAGTGTGAGGAAGACATGTAGTGGGATGGTGTTTGTCCTAAATATGCATATTTGCGATGATAGTGACCTAATTCCTTGAATATGCTTTAGCCTAGTTTTTGTTCGCCCTTTCTCATGATATTGTATTATTTGCTAGCAATCTGCTTGACTTTTCCAATATTGTTCCTGTCAGTAATGGTTCATCATGCCTTGTCTAGTAGTGTTATCCATTTATCACTATTTTGGGTAAAATCTTCAAGCTCTTCAAATAACAAAATTCATTGATCATGAATTACAGGTGTCAATCTTCCTGCTTATATCAGTTGTCTTGACTGGAGCTGGCTTTGGCTATTGGATGGTGAGGAGATTTATCATTTCGAAAGATGGGAGGGTTGATGCTGGGATAGCGCAGTTTGTGAAGTGGGCTATGCGTGTTGTTGCAATATTCTTTATTACACAGGTGGGCTTCTTTTCAAACGCTAAGTATTCTTCTCATGCATCTATGAGGACTCTGAATCTCGGTTATTGCCTACATCAGATTTAACTGTCTCTGAAAAATCATATTTGACCTTATCTTGTAGAGCACGCTTGATCCTATTCTAGCTTCGGTTGCTCTAGCTGCTAGCTGGTGGGTTTGCTCTGTGTTGACAGCAAACAAAGTTCACAAGACAATGGCACCGTGAGTCCCTTGAGTTAATTACTGTTGATGTTGTGAATTTACCGTTGCTATTAAAGCCCTGAATATGCTGATTCTGCTGCAGGAAGCAAAAGCAATCAAAGGTTTCTTCTCATCCAAGGTTTCCTCAAGTATCGCCCAACACTCGCCAGGTCCAGTTCTTAAGTCCATCCAGGGTGGGTATTGGAAGAGTTACATCAAACAGTTCATCCACACAGCATGGTTGGAGCAATTTATCCAATGGAGGTAAAGTAACATTTTTATTATCCGTGCACAACTAGGAATCCATTCCAATGTACTGTACCTCCTGTAGGAAACTGACAAACTGTCATAAAGAACCTCGACAAAATTTGGTGTTGCTCTCTGCTTGTTTTTGTTACTACTAGGAACAAATGATGCCCTTTTAGGCATGGTTAACTCCAGACCTGTAAAACCATCAACTTTGACACATTGCATTGGATCATTTGACATAACTAGCTACCTGTTATCTTTGCAGGACTGGTCCCCTCAACACTCACAAGGAGGGTAGCAGCACCCAGCCAAGACGAAGACTACTACTCCACCTTCCACAATATCGAACCACGGAAATACTCAGAGACAGAATGGTCGGACTTCACCGAGGAATCGACGAGAAACGCACTGATGGAGCACACAGCTACCCCTGAGTTTGCCCAATGGGCTGCTGACAACGCTCACCGGATGCGGGTGGAGCGAGACGACGCGTCTGAGGACGAGACGATCGAGAGCTCCTCGAGCTCTTCCGAAGAAACCGAGGAGGTTGATAAAGCTGCTGGTCTGTTCAGGTGGTACTGATATTGGACGCACACTGAACTGGCTCAGCATGTTGCTTTTGTGCACGATGTGTATAAGTAGGAAGACCCCCCGTGATTGGAACTTTGGTAGTGGCAGTAGGGGTGGAAGTTCATCACTTCCGATCGGTGGTGACTTGTAGCCCGTAGTTGGTTAACCATCTCGATTCAACTAATTGTTAGATTTAGCTGGCAGTCATCCATCCGTGCACACGCAGTTGATGTATCAGAGGACTTGAACCGGCTGTCCAATTTGATCATCAGTTTGAAACAATCCTGTTGGAGTTTCGTCATTGTTCTTGTCGAACATTTCTTGTTGCTCCCGTTCTCAGGTTTAGAGTAGCATTTCGAGGATATCATTTATCTTTACAGTATTTGTCAGTTGAGGTTGTATACTGAGGCTTGCAAAGAGTGGTGGATATCTGTGTCTGATTTGGGAGGCGAGAAGCTGTATGCCCAGTGGAGGAGATGAGAAGTTGGGCAGCAGAGGTGTGGAAATGAAGTATGGTGAGAGGAATGTGGTTCTTCAAAGAACGTGCAGTTGTCTTCCTGACATCTCATTTGGAATGATATTACTATTAGATGCCACCACTAAAGGAGTAGCAACTAGCAAGTACATGATACGTTCATGCTATCTTGCATCAACGGTAACCAGTCACAGACTTGTTTCAAAGTACTTTTCTGTTGTTGATTCTTTGCAATATGTCAAGCTGATGTCACATGTGGAGGATGTCTATAAGGCTCTGAAAATTTCCCCGAGTATGTAACGTCCTGCATCATTTATTCTTTGCACTGGAATCGAATTCTACTCATTTTTGTTAGGTTTGCCACCGGATTTGGAAAACGAGGGGCCAGTATGGACGATGACCTAGAAGGAAAAGGGGGAAGAACAATGCTCCTGGTTGGCAAATTGCTAAACGCCGATTCCTGCAACTGGGCAAAAACTATGTGCCATTTGACAAATGGCTACCCCAATTATTCACGGCCAGACACGAGTGTTCAGTATTCCCGCGCGTCAGTGTAGACGGAATGCGATCATCTGGCCAGTTTCCAAATGTATAGAGGATACTGAACAACTGTTTTTTAGCATATCCCCGATCGGGCAAGATAAGGCCCCTCGGAGGTGGCCGCCAGTCACTTATAAACTACAGAATGGAGTTCGCGATTTATTTTTTAATAATTATTTTTAATTATTTCGAGAAGTATCACACGAATTTAACAAATTCGATTTGTAGCACACTGTCAACTTGGACCAAGCCGAATAAGTTTCACTCGGCCTAGACCGCACCAAGTGGGCAGTTGGCCGGCCACTAGCATGCATTCGGTCATGGCCAAGCCAATTGCTTCAATCGGTCAAGCACACACCGGCTCGAAAAGCAATTGGTTTGGCCCAACCCGGTTGAAAAAGCAATCGGTCAGACCAAGCCGAATGATGGTTAGGAGAGAGAAGAGGAAACTGGCACAGGAGGAAGAAGGAGAGCAGCGGGCGGCTGGCGCGCGGTCGCGACCTCTCTGCCTTCATTCGACGAGGCTAGGACCGAATGGGCACTTGTTCAGCGGGGGGCCGCGACCACATGCAATTGGCCAGCTCCTCGCCGAGTGGGACTGAATCGGTCTCGCCTTTGCCGAATAGTTCATTCGGCTAGGCCTAAGCCGATAATGTGCTACAAATCAAATTTGTCAAACTCGTGCAGTATTTTTCAAAATGATTTAAAAAGTGTATTATTTTAAAAAAATCGCGAGTTGTCGGTTCTGATTGATACCACTATAGTATATTTCACCTTTCTTATATTGGAGTACTCTACTTTTCTTTTTTGCAAAACGCAAAGTTTGCGTTGTGATATATTGATAGAAAAATAGAACTTTTACAAATATTTACACGCTTGTGACAAGCGGACAGCTGGTACAACTCGACACACTAGAACTAGGCGGCCGGGATTAGGGTGTGCAGACACTTAGCCCCAGCAACAACCCAAGATCCACCCTCGGAATTATATTATACTTCCTCGTCCGGAAATAAGTGATCCAGATGTGTCTAGACCCGGGGCGGAAAAAGTAGCTGTGTCTGACAACGGTTACAAAATCTTACCCTCATTTACTCTAGTTTTGACCCTGCGATGATTAGTATTTTTTTTATCATTTGGCACAAACTGATCATGTGGTGTAGCTGGTACTATGGATAGCCTGACATTCGTTTGGATGTGCCGAATTATGTCGAATCCTCTTAAATTTCATCAATTATTTTAGTGAAAACGGTTTAGTATTACTACTCCCTTTATCTAAAAATTATTTACTTGGGTTTTGTCTAGATTCAAATATACCTAGAATTGAATCTAAACAAATCCAAGTAATAGTTATTTCTGGAGGGAGGGAGTACTACGGCAGAGGCCGCAATTCACCCGCTGCACAGTCCAAACATGCGGATCCGACACGATCCGATCGGTCCCTACTTGATTGCGTTTTTTTTGCACGATCGATCTGGATTTTGGACAGATGAGGAGCTGTATGGAGGCGGAACACGCGACCAATCATTGGATGGATGCGCCGATTATTATACTACTGTATACTGTATGTGATTGTGAGAGACGGTGCTTACAAAGATCACGTGATAACAGCACAGATGATACTTATTCGCCAGCCATGCGATCGAGCCCATACTGCCTGCCACGTGGAGCGCGTGAGCCGGATGATGGGGCGCGTGTGTGTGTATTCACGACCGAACAACGCCCGGCATCTACAGCACGTCTGTGGCTCTTTCATTCCCAATCCCACCTGAGTTAATTAATACTGCAAGAATGAAAGGATGTTCGTTTGTTCACTAGGAAAAACAAATGACTACTCCCACAGTTTAGAAATACAAGACATTTTAGCTTTATGAAATGAATTCCTCCTCGAATCAAACTTCCACCCAACTATATTAATATAGCAACCAGAATTGATACCGTTGCTGAGCCAGACAACATAACGCCCAAAAGAAAAATGAGAAAAACAAAGAAAAATAAAGAAGAAAAAGAAGCGAAAACAAAGCCAACAACAGTGGCTCGACCAAACCGAGAATGAAATAAATTTATTTAGACGCTTTTAGTGCATAGATTCACTTCAAACCTCTGTGAATCTATACACTAAGGGCATGTATAATACGGTGACGTCAGCCATCCCTTATACTTGCCATGTTGAACTTTTGCAGTTGGAGGAGAAAGAAAAAAAAAGTTGTCCTCCCTTAGCTAAGGGATGATCTCTTAGAAATAAGAGAAAACTATTTTCTCCATTGTACCATATGTCTTCCCTTAGCCAACTAATTTTTTACTAAAAATAGTTAATTCTTATTAATTGCTAGAGATAGCAATAAGACATAATGCATTGTACAAAAGAGCCAAGAGAAGACATGCCTTCCCTAGCATTGTATATGCTCTAAAAGATGTCTAGATATATTCAATTCACATAGCTAAAACGTCTTATATTTTTTAACAGAGGAAGTATTATATTTCCGCAGCGGTATACATTGAAATTGTCGTATGCAGATCCTTTAAGAAAAACTCCCAGGCTGATCAACACCGATCATCTGTAGCTTCTGTTTGGAGGCTAGCGCCGCTAGAGCAGTCGTCCCCTTAGGAGTTCCTCGCCGCTGCTGCCACCGGAGCGGTGGCGGCAGGCCTAGTGCCAAAGGAGCTCGGGGGGCAGATCGCGTGGCTACCGGGGCAGACCCCCCAGGTCAAGGCGGCAGCGTTGTTCTCCTCCCTCGACACCGCACTATGGTGTGATCTTACAGAAGTGGTGTTGTTCTGGATACTGTGTCCCACCTAGATCCACCGTCGGTGTGGTTAAGACCATCCGACGTCGCGCGGCGGAGGCTGCGTGATACGTCCAAAACGTATCTACTTTCCCGAACACTTTTCCTATTGTTTCTCTTCTATACTTGTGTGATCTGGATGCAACTAATGCTGACTGACGCTGTTTTCAGCAGAATTGCCTTGGTGTCTACTTTTTGTGCAGAAAATCAACTATCAGGAAAAATTCCGGAAAATATGCCAAAAATACTATTTCACCCGAAGACTCCAGGAGCCAGAATACGAGACAGAGAAGAGCCAGGGGTGGCCACACCACCTGGTGCGCGGGCCAGGCCAGGCCGCGCCAGGGGGTGGTGTGGGCCCCCCAGGCACCCCCTCGGCCTCTCTCTTCGCCTATAAGGAGCCTTCTGACCTAAAAACTTCGAGGGGTTCGACGTTTTTCCAGAAGGAGTTCCGCTCCGCCGCCACCACCAGATTGCACGAAACAGCACCAGAAACTCCGTTTTGGCACCCTGCCGGGACGGGGAATTGGAGGAGATCATCGCCATCATCATCACCATCGCTTCTCCATCGACCATCCATGTTTCCCCATCTATGAGTGAGTAATCCCCCGCTGTAGGCTATGGGGATGGTAGGGATTGGATGAGATCGTTCATGTAATGGCATCAGATTGTTAGGGCATGGTGCATAGTATCTTTTTATTATTGTTTTATGACTTTGTTGCGACTTGTTGTGCTTAATGCTTGTCACTAGGGCCCGAGTGCCATGATTTCAGATCTGAACTTATTATTGATTCATTATGATAGTATTGTTTTTGGTCTTATCTGCAAGTTGTATACACACGTTGTTATCCGGAACCAATGGCCCCGAAGTGACATAAATCGGGATAACCGGAAGGGAAAGGTTTTGATGTGAGGATCACATATGTTCACGGAGTGTTAATGCTTTGCTCCGGTGCTCTATTAAAAGGAGCACCTTAATTGTTAGTAGTTCCCTTGAGGCCCCGCTGCAAACGGGCTGGCAGGACAAAAGATGTTGTGCAAGTTCTCATTGCGAGCACGTATGACTATATATGGAACACATGCCTAGTATTGTCTAGTACTTGGGTGCTTTATCTTATTTATCTGTAATTGCCCTATGTTCTAATTGCCATGTGAATTGTCTTGTCCATGCAACGCCCGTCCATCCATCCCTATGCCTACCGCACTCGAATCCCACTGTTTAATGTTTTTGTTACTACTGTCCTTGCTTTACTACTGCTGTTAGTTTACTTTTCCTACTACAAAACTGTTGCTACTGATAAGCTGTTGTGAGCAAGATTGTTTCCAGGTGTAGCTGAATTGACAACTCAGTTGTTAAGGCTTATAAATATTCTTTGGCTCCCCTTGTGTCGAATCAATAAATTGGGTTTCACTTCCCTCGAAAATACTGCGATACACCCCCTATACTTGTGGGTCATCAAGACTATTTTCTAGCGCCGTTGCCGGGGACCATAGCTTTATTTATCAAGTTCACTTGGATTCTCCATTGTTCGTTGCTATCCATCCATCATGGGTAAGTATCGTGATGGCAAAGTTCCTATTTACCATCCACTACAAGAAGAGATATGGTTCTGAATACCTCTGCTGCTCTTGATTCACCGTCTGTTTTGAGTAAGTTCCTTACACCACCACATACACATGCTACACACACTGCTACTACTGTTGAATCTGAAACTTCTGATGCTTATGATGCTGCTTTTACTGTGCTTGATAAGAGTGGTTCATTAGGTCCTTTCCTAGATGCCACGATTGCTAGAACTATAGCTAGAAATACCAAAACTCCTAATGAAGACGCTACCACACCTATTAGTTCACCTGAGTCTAGTGAAAGTTATGATATTGAAGATGGTTATGTTGAGATGACTGATGAATTTATTAAAGAATGTAAGAACACCCATGATAGGAGCGCTGCTAAGAGTCTCCTTGAGAGGCGTACTATTAGACCCAAATTGTCTCCTGATGCTAAGTTTGCTGCTTCTCCCATAAACATTATAGATGAAGATTATGATTTCTCTCTCGATCTATCTTACGTAGCTATTGTCGAGAAATAAACTTTTTGTGGGACTAAGAATGAAAGTGTGGTAGCACATATGAATGAACTTTCTACCATGAGTGGCTTGTTTTCTGATGATATTAAGATGTGTACTTACTTTGTTGCTAAGATTTTCCCTTTTTCACTGAAAGGGGAAGCTAAAACTTGGTTTAGTAATTTAGCTCCTGGATCTATTGATAGCCCTGAGTGCTTGATTAGTACTTTCCTGCAGAAATATTTTCCTCCCAGTGCTAGACATGCTATTTTGCAGGAACTTTTTGATTTTAAACAGGGAGAAAAAGAGGTATTGTCCGAATCTTGGGCAAGGTTTTGTGCTTTGATCCATGCACAGGCTGGAAGTCCATTACCTAAGAATGAGCTTCTTGATATATTTTATAATGGACTAACCGAGGAATCTAGGACATACCTAAATAGTTGTGCTGATTGTGTTTTCAGGAATAGGACTCCTAAGGAAGCTGAGGAATTAATGGCTAAAATAAGCAAGAATTATGAAGATTGGACTCCTCCTAAACAAGCTATACCCGAAGTAATTGTACCTGAACCATCTATTCCTGTGCCTATTCCAACATCAAAGAAAAGGGGAGTTATTGAATTAAATAATGAAGTGATGAAGGAAGCTAAGAAATGTCTTAAGGAGAAGGGAATTAAAGCTGCAGATGTCAAGAATTTACCTCCTATAGAAGAATTATGTAAGCCTATTCCCTACTCATCCACTATTGAGGTACACTCACTCCAACACTTTGATGAAGGTGATATCCCTTACTCTAAACCTCCTGATCAATGCTTAGAATTTTTTTATATCTTTATTGTTAAGCAAGATAACTTTAATAAAAGGGTGCAAAATCATCTAATGGAAAACACTAGAGCTATTGTTGAGTTGAAAGATATTGTGGAAAGAACCTCTAATGATGTTGAAATGATTGTTAAACACTTTCAAATGGTTCAAACTCAAATAGATCAACTCGTTAAAGTGCAAAACGACTTGCTAGTTAATGCTGCTAAAGAAAAACATGCTTATGAAATTAGAACTAGAAGTGGTGCTGCTACCCAGGATCCTCTATATCCTAAGGGGCATCCCAAAAGAATTGAGCAGGATTCTCAACAAGCTGAAAATAGTGGTTCTACTCGTAAGCAAAGGAAAAAGAAACATAAAACTGTTGTAGAACCCTCTGAACCTGCTATAGATCCTAATAGTATATCTATCTTTGATGCTGAAACTGAAAGTGGTAATGAAGAAAATGTTGTCCCTAATGAAGAAAAAATTGAAGAAGAACCTGAAAACCACACTAAGAATACTAAATACACCAAAGAAGATTTTATTGCTAAGAAACATTATAGTGAAAGAGAACCTTGGGTCCAAAAGCCTATGCCTTTCCCTGATAAGAAACAAAAGTCAAAGGAAGATGAACACTATAATAAGTTTTGTGAGTGGATGAAGCCTTTATTCTTGCAAAATCCTTTGACTGATGCTATTAAATTGCCTTCTTACTCAAAGTATATGAAGTATATTGTCTCAAATAAAAGGAAGATCCCTAATGAAGAAATTTCGACTTTCTTGCTAATTATTCCTTCAATGGTAAGGTTCCTAAGAAACTTGGAGACCCAGGGATTCCAACTATCCCTTGATCTATTAAGAATAGTTATGTTAGAACTGCTTTGTGTGATTTGGGAGCTGGAGTTAGTGTTATGCCTTTTTCTCTCTATAAGAGGCCTCAACTTGAAAAATTAATACCAACTCATATATCTCTGCAAATGGCTGATAAGTCTACCACTATTCCTGTGGGTATATGTGAGGATGTATCTATTCAGGTGGCTCACAATTGCTTGATATTAACTGATTTTGTTGTGCTTGAGATGCCTGAAGATGATAATATGTCTATTATTCTTGGGAGACCTTTTCTTAATACTGCAGGAGCTGTTATTAATTGTAATCAAGGAAAGGTGACCTTCAATGTTAATGACAAGGAACATACTGTCTATTTCCCCAAGAAGATTGAAAGGACTTATGGTTTGAATTCAATTGAACATGTTGAAGGCATTCAAGTTGGAGAAATATATTGTCCCATACCAAGAGAAAAATTTGAAACTATTATGATTGGGACCATTGCTATCAAGGTTGAGGTAACATAATCATTAGTGGAGTACAAAGTTTTGTCTCATATGAAATTGTTTTGGTAGCAAGACTTGATCAACCTTGTTAACAAAAGGATTCCATTGAACAAAACAACTGTTTTCATTATGATTATCTCCGTTTATTTCTATCCTTTGCATTTTAGTTTTTGCTTCCGTTTAGTTTTCTTTGTGTTGTTAGTTGCTTGCATGTTAGAACTTATGTAGTTCTAGCCTTGTTTTTGCATCATGTTTCCAAAAGAAAAAAAATCTGTTTGTCAGAAAAATCATTCTTCTATTTCTAAAAATTTCCCAAAAATAAAGTGTCTCGAAAAATTCCAGAAAATTCATATTTAATTTTTACGTGAAAAAAGGGGCAGAGGAGTACCTGGGAGGTACCAAGGGGGCCCACCAGGCAGGCACACCACATGGTGGCGCGGCCAGCCTTGGGTGGCGCCATGCCCTGGTGTGGGCCACCCCTGGCCCCCCACTAACTCTCTCACCTACCACTTTCTTCTCTCTCCCGAGTAAGCTCTAGTTCATTGCTCAAAATCGCGTTCTTGCTGTGCTTGCTCTCGATTTTTTCGATCTCCTTGCTCAGCCCATCTTTCTTGCTGAAATTTGGAGCATTTGTTCCCAGGTATGTGACTCCTCCCCTTGTCCAAGTAGATTTGTGTTTAATGGATTATATGTTGAGTATTTTGCTGCTGTAGGTGACTGGCTTTGAGAGCTTGTAAGCTTATTTGATGCTTAGAGATTTAGTTTTGATGCATGTTTAGGCCTCTTGCAAGTCCCTATGAGTAGAATCCTTCATTATATTTACTTTGCAATCACTAGTTTAATAGGTGTAAAAATTTCAGAATAGAAGATGAGTGACCACCACCTAAACCAACATGAGCTTTGGGTACCTGAGGTCATGAAGGTCCACCGGGAGGAGGAAGTTTTTCCCTCAATTTATCCATGCTCTGAGTTCATGAGTGCTACAAGAATTCTACAAGATTTTCACACTTTAGTTTCTAATGCAGGGTTAGAGCACTTTTTGGAAGATGAACCTTGTCAATTTGTGAAGCTAACCATGTCTGTGGTGCAGGATTTCCAATTTAGTCACTCTTTGCCTAACCCCATGGTCCATTACAAAATTTACAATATTGCTGTCAACCTTTCTCTTGATGATTTTTGTGTAGCTATTAAGGTACCTCAATGGGGATCATGTAGGAAGATTAAGGAGAGACCTGAACCACTCATGGATTTATATGCAGAAATTTGCCAAGGGAGTAGCTTCTTGAAGGAGAGTGGAAAAATCCGTAACATTCACCTTCCCTCCATTCACTACTTTGCCTATTTTATTGCCAAGTGTGTTCTTGCTAGGAAAATTGCCAATAAGTTATCTTCGTTTGATCTTGCATTTATCTCTGCTGCTCTTAGACGAGATAGGTCTTAAAACTTGGGTGCTTTGATAGCTTTCCGTCTTGCTGCTAACCGTGAGAAAGGTGGAATTTGTGGAGGCCTCATTGCTTCTTGTTTGCTAGCATTGCATGGTTTAGTGCCTCATCATCTAGACCTACAGTTTCCCATAGAGAGGCTTGATCTCAATTCCATGATACAACATAAATTTGTTTCCTCGTGGGCTAGTATGAGTGAGTTATCTTATGAAATAACCTTTCTCAAAGCTAGTTGGATAAAGAGCAAGTCTGAGCGTGTTGTTCTTTTGCCTGCACCTATTTTGTTTAACCTTGATAACAGGGAAGGATGGCCCCTCACTGAGGAGGAGCTTGACACGTACTTGGGAGAGCTCTCCCAACAGGAGCAGGACACTAGAAGGGAGGTCACGGATGATTCGGTCCAACCCTCGAATGAGGGAGAGTGTTCATATCAGCAGCCCACTTATGATTGGGGAGCTTCTTCTTCTTCTCATGGGTCCAGCTACGACCATTCTTACCAAGATCCGTCCGCTTGGAACCCCTATTCGTACATGGATTGATACCCACTTAGTCCAAAAGCCTAAGCTTGTGGGGAGGTACGCCGACACCGCACTCATCTCCATATCATGTTGTGTCGGTACTTTGTATATTCATGTTTTCGTTCTCTTTTTAGTTTTCGTTCTTCTTTGTTTTAGCTTTCTAAAAACACAAAAAGACCAAAAATATTTCTGTTGTTTCTCTTTGGTTTGGTTTTTCTTTTTGCCTTGGTTTGCTTTTCCCTTTTTGCTTTGTTTGAACTATTCGAAAACCCCAAAAAGATTTTGCTTTGTTTGTTTTTCCCTTTTGGTTCTTGTTTAAAAATCGAAAACACCAAAAATATTTGTCGTTCTTCTTTGGTTTTTGCGAGTTTGCTACAGGGTTCGGCAGTCCTCAGTGGATATTGGTTTCATATTATTATTCAAGTTACACAAGTGAAGAGCAATAATGAGGATCAATGACAACTTGAGGCGTGGTAAGAGGCTGGTAACGAACTCTATTTGTCTTTATTTTTGTACATATACTCATCATTGTGAGCTTGCTTAGTCCGTTCAAGTAGGGTGTATGTTATCTTTGGATGCTTAGTAGTTCTTGCTTTCTTATGATTAGCTCCAGCTCGCTAATAGTTTGTAGCATGTCTTATGAATGTTTGCTTGCATTGCTCTATTCATAAATTGGTATAACACCGTGGTATCCTCGTCTGAATGTTTCATTTGAATTGACTTGGCACATGCTCACGCATGCACATGACTGTGATAATCAGTTAAGCCTTGATGAATTATTTTGCCTTGAGGATCTTGAAGCACTTTCATGCCATGAGTAGTCCTGTTTTGTTGCAAGCATGATAATGACAGCTATTGCTCTCTCGTTTTGTCGCTCCCTTACTATTGCTAGCCTTCACTTCCACTGAGTGTCTTACTCATGTTTCCAACTCCCTAAACCAATTATTTCCAAAGTGTCCACCATACCTACCTATTAGCATCATTTGCTACCTCCGTGCATATTCAATATGCCTTGTTTTCTTCCGAATAAAATGTTTGCTTGTTATGAGAAAGTTAGTTAGTAAAGCTCTCACGAACTTGATGGTGATGTCTACGCACTTCTATTCTTGTAGACAGTTGTTGGGCCTCCAAGTGCAGAGGTTTGTAGAACAACAGCAAATTTTCCCTTAAGTGGATCACCCAAGGTTTATCGAACTCAGGGAGGAAGTGGTCAAAGGTATTCCCTCTCAAGCAACCCTGCAATCAAGATACAAGAAGTCTCTTGTGTCCCCAACACACCCAATACACTTGTCAGGTGTATAGGTGCACTAGTTCGGCGAAGAGATAGTGAAATACAAGTGGTATGGATATAAGACAATGGTGCGAGAAAATAGCTTGATGGTGTGGAAGAGACTAAAGGCAAACTGAAATAAAGATGGAAGCAAGCAAACATGTAATAGATCTAGTAGCAAACGGTGTATCAATGCTTAGAAACAAGGCCTAGGGATCATACTTTCACTAGTGAACACTCTCTCATAAATATATCCTCTCTTTATGATACTACTCTTAACTACTCTCCGGTTGAACACTTTAATCGTTGGTAGGGCTATAACAGCACTCCTCAAAGTAAGCCTTTCCCATCTAGAAAACCCCACACTGTCACCTTGAGTACTAGATGAGTCCAACAAACACCACAATTTCATAGAAAGATCCAACTCCAAATATAACTCATAACAAGTATTTGTAATCTCTAGCCTAAGTGCCACCATGGTGAGCACGCTGTCACTTTCACACACATGGGGAGAGCACAAATCTATTAAAGAACTTGAGTAGCAAGGTAGATCTACTAGATTGCAAGCTCATGACCACAACAAGATCATGCATAGATAGAGAGATGAACACATAGCTACCGGTAGAACCCTTAGCCTCGAGAGAGAACTACTCCCTCCTCATCATGGGAATCAGCAATGGTGATGGAGATGGTGGTGGAGATCGATGGAGATGGCTCCGGGGGCACTTCCTCGTCCTGGCAGGGTGCCGGAACAAAGACTTTATGTCCCCCGAATCTCCTTTTCGGTGGCGGCGGCGCTGCGGAACTTTTCGTGGCTGGAGGCTTGATTATTTAGGGTTTTTGCTTCGGGGGGCTTCTTATAGGCTAGAGGGCAAGGTCGGTGGGCAGCCAGGGGGCCCACACCATCCCTGGCGCGGCCTAGGTGGACCCGCGCCTAGGGGTGGTGTGGCCACCCTATGGCGCCTCTCCGACTCTCCTTCTGGCTCCGTGAGTCTTCCGAGAAAATAGAAACTTTGGCTTTTGTCCTGTCTAATTCCGAGAATATTCATTTTCGGACTTCCTGGAACCAAAAACAGCAGAAAACAGGCAACTGGCACTATGTCATCTTGTTAATAGGTTAGTCCAAGAAATCATATGAAAAGTACTCCAAAGTTGGAACAAAACACAAGAAAGTAGATAAAACCAAGCATGGAACATCAAAAATTATAGATACATTTGCAATGTATCAACATCCCCAAGCTTAACTCCTGCTCGTCCTCGAGTAGGTAAGTGATAAAAAGAAAGAATAATTTTTGAGGTGACATGCACCATCATAAACTTGATCAAAGTATTTGTAACACATTCAAAGCTGGGATCATAGTACTTCAATCATAACATGAAAGACAAAGTTCTAGCAATAAGCAAAGGAACTATGATGCAACATGAAAAGCCACAAATAAAAGATTCATGAATAACAATGCTTTGCAAGACGTTTGTTTGTTTCACATAAAGAAAACATAGCATAAAAGTATTCAGCTTGTCCCTCAAAGTAGCAAATATAAATGCATAGGACACCTTCAAAGTTCATAAGAGTGACTAGATACAATAGTTTAAAACAAGCAATAACAAGTTATGCATCAATCAACTAGTCTTGGGACAATGCACATAGAACTAAGAATGGCCACTATGCTCTCAAAGTAGGTGCATAAAGATAGAAGGTGGAGACTCAATATAATGGTGGAAGAAAGGCCTTTTGTAAAAGGAAGTAGGGATTCAAGTCTCATAAAGAGCTTCCAAAAATTATGGTACTTATAGCTTTCAGCTCTCATTGCCCCTATCATAAGCATCTTGAAGGTGATTAAGGTTAAAGTGACACAACTAAGAGGATATGCTTGACAAGTTATAAACCGAAATCTCATGCCCCTTACTTACGAAGACCGATCCTCATGCTACTCAACTTCAGTCACGAGTAAGCTCTTGTCATTGTAAGTATATGTGTATCATTAAGAACCGCCAACGGGGTACCCCTTGCACATGATACGGGAGCTTTCCCATAATCAAAATGACAAGGCAAGCAGACAATGAGCATCTCAGCGATCTTTTTATTTGCTATTTGCATAGGTTTTTATTGAGGATGCTTCATAGAGTGCTCATTATGGTGATGCTGCAAGTTTCCACCATGATTAGGCATGGCTTAGGCTAGCGGCCCAGGCATTTCTCTAACACACATACAAACTCCATGATCTTACAAGTTCCACTTTTATTTCACACCGCCGGGATCCGTAAGCAAAAGAACATGATATCAACGGGGTACAAAGTACAATTGCAATATTGAAAGCGTTCCCCATGAAACATGGTTCTGCTAATTTCAACTTATAAAGCGCAAGCATATACGCAACAAAGAAGGACCCAATGGTTCAAGTTTAATAGAGGCAAGTAAAGTAAAGTGTGCCATCAAGTTCATGAGAGCTTTAATCACTAGTTTTCTCATAACAAGTGGAAGGTAAACAAAAGCATGAATATACTTGAAATAGCATAAGCTAGTAGGTAGGTATGGTGGACTCTTTGGGATAACTTGGTTTAGGGAGTTGGATGCATGAGTGGAACTCATACTTGGTTGTGGAGGCTAGCAAAAGACTGAGAGCGACAAACTAAGAGAGCAATAATGGCCATAATCATGTAGAGCGACAAAACATCATTGATCAAAACATAAAGATATACTACAAGTTGAAAACTAAAGGATCATAAAGGCTATGGTGACTTGGGATAGTCATAACATGGTGTGAGCATGTGCCAAGTCAACCCAAATAAAGCATCAAAGGAGAATACCACTATACTATGCTTTAATATGCTAAAACAACGCATGATTCATCCAAGGCACATTAAGCAATCTCAATTGTTTATAACAAGTCATGCTACAGCAAATAATACTAAGCATAAAGCCAAAACAATATCAAGCATGGCATGACAAAGCATAGGCCACAGTCAAAGACGAGCTCGTTTTACCACATAAGCATGAACTTTCCTACTCTTTTCCAAACCAAACCAAACTATTTGCAAACCCATGTATGAAAGAGGGGGTCCAACCAATTTATTCAGAAAACTAAGCAAACCAAAGCAAACGAAAAACCAAAACGAAAACGAAAAAGAAGACGCTCCAAGAAAAACACAAATGTGCATGAAACGATAAAAATGAAGCGTTTGGAAGAAACCTGGGATTTTTATCGATGAAGAAGGGGATGCCTTGGGCATCCCCAAGCTTTGACGCTTGTACTTCTTGGATATTTATTGGGGTGACACGCGTGGCATCCCCAAGCTTGAGCTTTAGTCCATCCTTCATCTCATTACTCATTCCTTCCATACACCTGAAAATTTTCCTTCATACAAAACTTCTGTGGCATCCCGCAAAAACCACTACTAGAAAATCACATTGTTTTTGTGCATTGCATCATCATGACCGCATGCTCATGTCATCATGCCACCTTGCATTTGAGCATCATCATCATCATGCATCTGTTTGTCCGAAACTAATTTCGAAAAGTCTATTTTTGTTTTCTAAATACCCCGCCTTTTATTTCAAATCGAAACACCGGGCCTCTTCCGGGTATTTTGTTTTGTCTAAAAATAGTTTACAAAAGAACTTTAAAATAAAAATAAATAATAAAACTATTTTTCGGACTGGGGAGGCAGCCCAGCCGTTAGGCCAGACCACCTACTACCCGGTCCAAAACCAGCTAACCCTCTAAACCAAACCCTAACCTAAATCTGCCTAACACCTACCTACCCCAGCCAGCCGCATGCCACACCCCAGCGTGCGTCGCAGCACGCAGCACAGCCAGCCCCACCGCCACCTGCCTCCACCCTCCACCTCACCCCCACCACTCCCAGGCCGCCACCTCACCCCGCGCTCCCACCTCCGCTCCCTCCACCTGCCACGCAACCCCAGCCCAGCCCCCTGCATCGAATCCCCACCAACCCCCACCGACACGCTCTCTCACCTGGTTCCACCTCGGTTCCCCTGCCCCCAGGTGCACCTCCCTCCCTCGCCGCGCCCTCTTCCTCGTCCAGGCTCGAGCCACCCCCCGTCGATCTCTGGTGTCGCCGCTCGCTGCCGGCAGAGCTCGGTCCGCCACCGCCGACCCTGCCGGTCAAGATCCTCGATGTCGCCCTCGTCTCCTTCTCGATCTCCGGCGGCAGCAGCGCCTCCCCGTCGCCTCGACCCCATCTCCCCCGTCCACGTCCTCCCTAGAACGCCGCCGCTCGGCCTCCTCGCCGGCCGCGTCCGCGCCGGTCTCACCTCCGAACTACCTCGCGCCCGCGTCGCCTAACACCACCGCCGCTGTCTTCTCCCGCCGCCGTAATGACCTCCTGCGAGCAGCTCTGCCCCGCGGCCCCCTTCCACTCTCTGTGCCGCCACCTCCACCGGTACTGGGTACCGCCGTCGCCTAGCTCGTCCCCGGCCACCACCTTTCCGCGGCCGCTTTCCGCAGCGACCGGGTCCGCCGTCCGTGCGGCCTTCTCCGGCGCCTCGACCTCCGATCACCCTGGCTCCCCGTCGCTGCGAGCGTGCCCCTGCTCTGACCCAGACCGCCCGTGCCCTCGCACCCGGCAACGCCAGGGACCTCCCTCCCACCGCTCGCACGCGCAGCCTCTCCCTGCCGAGCAGACGCGTGCCGCCGCCGAAGCATCTCCACGGCCAGCTCGTCGGGCCCGCCGTCCTCTACACCGCGTCGCGCCATCGCGGGTGCCTCGTCCTCGACCCTGGCGTTGTACATCGCTCGCTGTTTTTGTGTGTGTTTGTTCCGTGTGGAGTTGCTGCTCGACATGAAACTTTTGGGCCTTTATCCATATCGTGGGACATCGGCTCGTTGGGTACCGAAGTGGTGATGGCACGGCTACGGAGCAACAGGTAACAAGATCTTCGGCAATCAAGAACGACTTTGTCTCGGCGACTACTGTTGCGAGCCCTGCTGCGATGTACCCGAGAAGATGAAGCATGGCCTGATGGCGAGGCCTTCTTGCCAACATTGGAACTAAGTTCCCCCTCGGCATGACACGAGCTTCTTCATCGACGCCGAGACCCCGGCCGGAAGATGCCCAGAACACCAAGGTCTGCTTCCGGATGCTTTGACCAAGGCCGAACCAAGATCTCCACGGTTGCGATAAGACCTCCTTTCCGGATGCGAGGCCGAGAACCCGGACGCCAAGGTCGCCGACACGGGACACCAAGCGGTTCATCTCGGTTCATCTCGGATACGCCAAGTACTTCCTCGAGGACGCCAAGTTCTTCACCCCGAACGCCAAGACCCGAACCTGAAGACCACCAAAATCGCCACTGGAACGCCAAGCACTTCCTCCCGAATGCCATGACCGTCTACACAGACCCGAAGACCACCGGTACCCGATCCATTCAAGTTCGCCATTGACGGCAAGATCGCCCCATGGTTCGACAAGGTTTTCTTCACGGAACGCCACCACCGAACCCTGGAGCTATCTTCTTCCTCTCCGATTCCGTTCCTCGTCGAACCCTAGACCCTGAGACCGGACCCTAACCCCCGGAACCAAGATCTTCCGAACCCAGATGTGTAAACCTTTTCCGAGCCCCTATTTTATAAATGCTATATATAAAACCTGTTGCATAATAATTGTTCATCTCGCATGCATAACATAATCATGCCGGATCTTCTGCCGTAGTATTAAAATATTGCATCCGGTGTTTCTTCTAGTGTTTGCTTCTTTGCGGATTAGGCCGATGAGTTGATGCGAGTATCGACAAGTTCTCCGGATGTGAACCTTCGACAGTATTTCCCAGGCGAGCATCTCTCCCCCTTCTACCTATTTTGCATTTATAGTCTTTACTTCCTCCTGTTGATCTATTGCTATCCGTGTCGCGATGCTTTAGTTCTGTACCCGATATATTCCGTGCAGCCGATATATTGCCTTGGACACCTCCTATTACCTGTTGTTTGGTAGATAGCTGGCCTTGCGAGTCATAGTTGCTTGCTTAGGTGCGATCTCGTGTTGTCAAGTACCACAGTTGTTGGAAAGCTGGCAGATGTTTATGGTGGAGATGATCATAACTTTAAATACAACTATTAAAATGCTAGATATAACTAATGCAGAGGCATCGGTGGGCAATAGATGTTATTTGGTTCTTCCACGCTCACTTGTGTCCCGTAGGACCCCGAGTACTTGATACCTGTTCCTTGACTATTCGCACTATCCACATCCGGGAGGCCTTATGGATCCCCCTGAGCCAGAGCTTGATTCATTTCTATTTCTTGGGGCCACAAACTAGTTTGGGGCTTTATTACTATCCTGTACTTATGCCATGCTTACCGCTTTATTTAAGATTGTGCGTGGAGCACATGTACTGTTTTGGATCGCGCCACGTTTTCGCGGTATCGACAAGCCCAGTCACATTTTCGGGTTCCCAGTCGTTTACAGCCGTCGTCGCAAACCCTGGGTCCGTGCCGGAGCTGGCCAACTTCGTTGCGGGTAGCTTAGTGGGGTGGCCCCCTGAAATATTTTATGAATCCTGTGATCGCTTTGTCATGAATGCCTCGTTGGGTTTTGAGTTGGTTTTTCCGAGGTTGATCGATTGTGTGTTGCTACTTGTGCACCCCTGCAGGGTAAAACTTTCTGAAAGCCGTGTCCGCGGTTATGGACGACATGGAGCACAGTATCTCGATCATAGACAAGCATAACTAAAGTAGTGTTATAAACTTGACTTAATACATGACTAGTAATCAGATTCAACTATAACGGAATGTACATTAAAAATGCCAACAACTGCTGGATCTGGGTTGTTTTGTTATATATGCCTAGTAAGTATTGCAACTCCAATGGAATGTGATAAAAGTGCCAACAACTACTGGGTTTTGGGATTCCTCAGGACAATTATATCTGACTAGTAAATGTCCCAACTACAACAGAATGGTAACTAAAACTGCCCACTACTTATGCTATCAGGACGGCCCACGCTATCTATATCTGACTAGTAAGTGCTTCAATTATAATGGAATGAATAAAACTGCCAACTATGTGAGTTCCTTGGTACGACTTCCTCGTTTGGTCTCGAGGGGGAAATAGCAGGATGGGTTTGTTTGGTGTTAGCTTCAGGTTGGATCCGAATAGGTCTTTCTTACCCCTCTCTAATAGCCGCCAGTGATACCAAGTCTCTATAGGTTGTTTAGTGCCGCTGCGCTGCCGCTTCAGCCCACCATACCTATGTAGGCGTGAGTTGCCGAATTCTAGCCTCGCCGTGTACTGGCCTCAGTACTGACGCTCCTCTTTTTCCTTTGCCCTTTGTCGGCACCCCTTTTTTTTTAGCAGGTTCGAGATCGCCGTCGTTAGCAGGGTTACCCTTCCGGCTTGGCCTGGGCAGGGCTATGGACGCCATTGGTTATTCTTCAGGGCTCTTAGCCCCATTTGCGTCTTGTCCGTAGTCGAACGCTCTATCGTTTTCAAGGTGATTTGGATCTTTGTATTGTATATCTGTATTCTTGACTCAGGGAGTCGCTGTTGAATATATATCTGTTCTATGGGTCCCATCGAGGACTGTTGTGTAATGTTATTACTTTGTTTTCCACCCGCACGAAAGTGCCTGGTGGGCGTCCTTGAATCGTTTCTATGCGGGTTTGGCGGAAAGGGCTAAAACTTGCATAGGGCCGATTTGAGGGTGTTACAACTTCACACAATCTCATTAGCAACATTAGTGCACTTAAGATAAATAAGTCTCAAGGTTAAGTTCTAACACCAAATAAACTTCCATTAGAACACTAGATACTGTAGCACTTCCCTCAAAAAGCTCTATTCCCCAAAGGAACTAACAAGAAGCAAATGCAGAAAATGGCAGAAATCTGTCAAAACAGACCAGCTGGTAAAGACGAATTTTTTCGAAGCCTTCTGTTGCTGAAATCAAAAAGTGTTGAACTAACAAAAGTTAGATAACAACCTGGGGCAGAAGCACAAAACATTACAGCTCAATCCGACGTACAGATCTCTCTCACGAATTTTTCCGATGAAGCACAAAAATCTGTTTCGGGACAACAACTTTCCCAATCATTACTTCTCTCTCATTAGAGGTTACTCTTGGCACAAAAAGCAAATAAAAAGGATAAGGATCGGTTATTATAGAGGTAATAACTTCCAAAACTCATCTAAAACTTTTGAGTTATCTCCCAATAAGTACTTTTCTTTAACGCTTTTAAGTTAGGCATGATAGTTTGAGAAGATGCTCACATAGCAAATATGAATTAAAGTAGAAGAGAGCATCAAGAAGCAAATGCAAAACACATTTAAGTCTAACCCACTTCCTATGCATAGGAATCTTGTAAAGAAACAAGTCATGAAAGCACAAAGCAACAAGCATAGGAAAGCAAAACAAGTGCAACTTCAAGACTTTCAACATAAAGAGGGGAAACTTAATATTATTGAGATGCATAAAACCATGTTTTCTCCTCTCATAATAACTTTCAGTAGCATCATGAATAAAATTAACAATATAACTATCACAAGAAACATTCTTATCATGAGCCACATGCATAAAAGAATTAATACTCTCCACATAAGCATAGTCATTCTTATTAATTGTAGTGGGAGCAAATTCAATAAAATAGCTATCATTATTATTCTCATCACCATAATCATCAAATATAGGAGGCATATTGTAATCATAATTAATTTTCTCCTCAATAGTAGGTGGACTGAAAATATCATATTCATCATTGTAATCATCATATATTGGAGGTTTTGTATCATCATAAGCAATAGAATAGCTATCTTCCAAAGCTGGGGAACTAAAAGGATCATTTTCATCAAAACCAGCTTCACCAAGCTTAGACTTTTCCATAGCATTAGCAATAATGGTGTCCAAAGAATTCATACTAACAACATTGCTATTAGCATGCAAATAAAGTTCCATAGGTTTTTTAATTTTATCTTCAAACACTTCATGTCCTAACTCAAGATAAATACTATAAAGCTCTCTAATTTTGTTGTTGTTTTCCATTAAGCCTAACTAGTGAAAACAAGAAACAAAAAGACAAAATTGCAGAATCTAAAGGAAATAACTTCGAGCACTCACACCGGAGGATGTGAGTACCTTTTACCTTACCTCCCCGGCAACGGCGCCAGAAAATAGCTTGCTGGCGCGTGGTTGACGTGGGAGCTTCTTCTTGTTCTTCAATCCCCGGAAACGACGCCAGAAAATAGCTTGATGTCTACGCACTTCTATTCTTGTAGACAGTTGTTGGGCCTCCAAGTGTAGAGGTTTGTAGAACAGCAGCAAGTTTTCCCTTAAGTGGATCACCCAAGGTTTATAGAACTCAGGGAGGAAGTGGTCAAAGGTATTCCCTCTCAAGCAACCCTACAATCAAGATACAAGAAGTCTCTTGTGTCCCCAACACACCCAATACACTTGTCAGGTGTATAGGTGCACTAGTTCGGCGAAGAGATAGTGAAATACAAGTGGTATGGATATAAGACAATGGTGCGAGAAAATAGCTTGATGGTGTGGAAGCGACTAAAGGCAAACTGAAATAAAGATGGAAGCAAGCAAACATGTAACAGATCTAGTAGCAAACGGTGTATCAATGCTTAGAAACAAGGCCTAGGGATCATACTTTCACTAGTGAACACTCTCTCATAAATATATCCTCTCTTTATGATACTACTCTTAACTACTCTCCGGTTGAACACTCTAATCGTTGGTAGGGCTATAACAGCACTCCTCAAAGTAAGCCTTTCCCATCTAGAAAACCACACACTGTCACCTTGAGTACTAGATGAGTCCAACAAACACCACAATTTCATAGAAAGATCCAACTCCAAATATAACTCATAACAAGTATTTGTAATCTGTAGCCTAAGTGCCACCATGGTGAGCACGCTGTCACTTTCACACACATGGGGAGAGCAGAGATCTATTAAAGCACTTGAGTAGCAAGGTAGATCTACTAGATTACAAGCTCATGACCACAACAAGATCATGCATAGATAGAGAGATGAACACATAGCTACCGGTAGAACCCTTAGCCTCGAGAGAGAACTACTCCCTCCTCATCATGGGAATCAACAATGGTGATGGAGATGGCGGTGGAGATCGATGGAGATGGCTCTGGGGGCACTTCCCTGTCCCGGCAGGGTACCGGAACAGAGACTTTCTGTCCCCCGAATCTCCTTTTCAGTGGCGGCGGCGCTGCGGAACTTTTCGTGGATGGAGGCTTGATTATTTAGGGTTTTGGCTTTGGGAGGCTTCTTATAGGCTAGAGGGCAAGGCCGATGGGCGGCCAGGGGGCCCACACCATGCCCTGGCGCGGCCTAGGTGGACCCGCGCCTAGGGGTGGTGTGGCCACCCTATGGCCCCTCTCCGACTCTCCTTCTAGCTCCGTGAGTCTTCCGGGAAAATAGTAACTTTGGCTTTTGTCTCGTCCAATTCCGAGAATATTCATTTCTGACTTCCTGGAACCAAAAACAGCAGAAAATAGGCAACTAGCACTATGGTATCTTGTTAATAGGTTAGTCCAAGAAATCATATGAAAAGTACTCCAAAGTTGGAACAAAACACAAGAAAGTAGATAAAACCAAGCATGGAACATCAAAAATTATAGATACATTTGCAATGTATCAGATGGCACACTTTATTTTCTTGCACTTAATAAACCTGAACCATTGCGTCCTTCTTTGTTGCGCATATGCTTGCGCTTTATGAGTTGAAATTAGCAGAACCATGTATCATGGGGACCGCTTTCAACGCTTCATAGGTACTTTGTACCTAGTTGATATCATGTTTTTTTGCTTATGGATCCTGGCGGTGTGAAATCAAAGTGGAACTTGTAAGATCATGGAGTTTGTATGTACGTTAGAGAAACGCCTGGGCCTCTAGCCTAAGCCATGCCTAATCATGGTGGAAACTTGCAGCATAACCATAATGAGCATTCTATGAAGCATCCTCAATAAAAATCTATGCACATAGTAAATAAAAAGATCGCCGAGATGCTCATTGTCTGCTTGCCTTGTTATTTTGATTATGGGATAGCTCCCATGTCATGTGCAAGGGGTACCCCGTTGGCGGTTCTCTATGATACGTATATACTTACAATGACAAGAGCTTACTTGTGACTGAAGTTGAGTAGTATGAGGATCGGTCTTCGTAAGTAAGGGGCATGAGACTTCGATTTATAACTTGTCAAGCATATCCTCTTAGTTGTGTCACTTTAACCTTAACCATTTAAAGATGCTTATGATAGGGGCAATGAGAGCTCAAAGCTAATGAGTACCATACTTTCAGCATTCGGAAGCCTTTCAAATTATTCAAAACTTTTTTTCTACTTGTCGAGTCTCCACATATTCTCTGAGCACCTTTTTGAGAGCATAGTTGTCATTCTTTGTGTTTGTTCCATTACTTGATTATTTGTGTTATGACTTTGATGCTTGTATCCTTGATATCTTTACTTCTAGTCACCACTTGAACTTCAGAGGTGCCTTGATATTCATAATCAAAGGCAAGTGAGATACCACTCTATCATACCTTTCTATGAGCATTGCAATGTTGCTTATGTTTGTGCCTCATGCTACTTATTATTCTTGTGTTGGAATCTCTTCATAGCTTGCAATGACTATTAAGTAGACTCAGTTGCATACTCTTTATTATGAATTGTCTAATTAGATTGATCACATTGCTGAGAATATTTACATCATATGAAGCAAATGTGTTCGTGAAAGTTCTTTTATCGCACTCAGTTTTCAACTGAATTGCTTGAGGACAAGCAATACGCTAAGCTTGGGGGGAGTTGATACGTCCAAAACGTATCTACTTTCCCGAACACTTTTGCTATTGTTTCTCCTCTATACCTGTGTGATTTGGATGCAACTAATGCGGACTGACGCCATTTTCAGCAAAATTGCCTTGGTGTCTACTTTTGTTGCAGAAAGTCAACTATCAGGAAAAATCCCGAAAAATATGCCAAAAATCCTATTTCACCCGAAGACTCTAGGAGCCAGAATACGAGACGGAGAAGAGCCAGTGGGTGGCCACACCACCTGGTGGCGCGGGCCAGGCCAGACCACGCCAGGGGTTGTGTGGGCCCCCCAGGCACCCCCTCGGCCTCTCTCTTCGCCTATAAGGAGCCTTCTGACCTAAAAACTTCGGGGGGTTCGACGTTTTTCCAGAAGGAGTTCCGCTCAACCGCCACCACCAGATTCCACGAAACAGCACCAGAAACTCCGTTCTAGCACCCTGCCGGGACAGGGAATTGGAGGAGATCATCGCCATCATCATCACCATCGCTTCTCCATCGACCATCCATGTTTCCCCCATCTATGAGTGAGTAATCCCCCGCTGTAGGCTATGGGGATGGTAGGGATTGGATGAGATCGTTCATGTAATGGCACCAGATTATTAGGGTATGGTGCCTAGTATCTTTTATTAGTGCTTTATGACTTTGTTGCGACTTGTTGTGCTTAATGCTTGTCACTAGGACCCGAGTGCCATGATTTCAGATCTGAACATATTATTGATTCATTATGATAGTATTGTTTTTGGTCTTATCTACAAGTTGTATACACACGTTGTTGTCCGAAACCTATGGCTCCGAAGTGACAGAAATCGGGATAACCGGAAGGGAAAGGCTTTGATGTGAGGATCACATGTGTTCACTGCTCTATTAAAATGAGCACCTTAATTTCTAGTAGTTCCTTAGAGGCCCCGCTTCAAACGGGCTGGCAGGACAAAAGATGTTGTGCAAGTTCTCATTGCGAGCACGTATGACTATATACGGAACACATACCTAGGATTGTCTAGTATTTGGATGCTTTATCTTATTTATCTGCAATTGCCTATGTTCTGATTGCTATGTGAATTGTCTTGTCCATGCAACTCCCATCCATCCATCCATCCCTATGCCTATCGCACTCGAATCCCACTGTTTACTGCTTTTGTTACTACGTTCCTTGCTTTACTACTGCTGTTACTTTACTTTTCCTACTACAAAACTGTTGCTACTGATAAACTGCTGTGAGCAAGATTGTTTCCAGGTGCAGCTGAATTGACAACTCAGTTGTTAAGGCTTATAAATATTCTTTGCCTCCCCTTGTGTCGAATCAATAAATTGGATTTCACTTCCTTCGAAAATACTGCGATACACCCACTATACTTGTGGGTCATCACTGCGCTTGGCTGCGACTTTCAAGGTGGGTATGGCACGGTGGTTCTGGCAGTAGCTCGAGTGTGTGGCCTTCTGGCTCGTGTGGGGGCGTCCAGTGCGTACGCTGCATGCGATCTAAATAAAGGTGGTTTGCTTCATGTCGGCCTCCTTGATCTAGACGCTAATGAGTTTCAGTCTTTCTCTCGGAGATTTCCGTAGTTTGGTGCATGACATTACTAGATATCTAGATCCGAATTGATCCGGTCGTGCGTGCCCTTCTCTTCGACTAGTAAGGTTTCATGAGGGCGTAGCGCGAAGCTTCGCTTTCTTGTTAGTTCAATGGGACATGTCTACATATAGATTTTCATGGTATGGACAAAGGTGGAGACAATCATGGTGGATGCGATCGGAGGTTTGCAATGCCATAGAGGTATTTTGGTTGTGATGAAGACTGGTGGCACATGTTTATTCCTATGTGTCGGGTGTTTGGTGACTCGCATTAGCGACCTTGCCAAGAGGGGGTGCCAACACATGTGTAGTGCATTTTTGGTGGTGCTCCTCAAGCACCGAGTTGTGATTTTCAGGATAGAAACCTAAGGTTTGGCCTTCATTGGTTGTACATGGTAATGATCTTGCTGAAGACATTGTTTTGTGAACTCGGACTTTCTCCAGGGTAAAAGCCCAAGATCTTCGAACCGGCGAAGACAATGCTTGTGCATTGTTTTCTTCTTGAAACATGCTTTTGGAGAATCTCTTGTGTGGTCCGGGTGTTGTTTTCGATGGTGCTTTGAGTGCTGCTCTTGCGAGTGTTTCATCACCGTGATGGATCTTTGTTTTCTATTTCTCTTTTTATGTTCTTTCTTGGCTGTGTGCATCCTTGATGTTATTGGACATCTCGTTGGTGTAGAGGTTGAGTGTAATTGGTATCTTCGCGATATTAATATATTCCCTTTATAAAAAAATTAAAACTCATATCTTTCGAACTCTCTGTGTTTCTTAGTGTAAGATGTTTTGACAAGGTAAAACAGCTTGCCATAACATATTATATCGTAGGACGGAATGAGCAGATAATAAAAACTCTCATGAATTATAATCCTGCAGAAATCATTTGTTCTTCATGTGTTTTACTAACTTTTGTAGTAGCCGAAATTTACAAAATCTTGGGTGTTGGATATACTTAGAGCCATACTTTATTTTTATTTTTGTATAGCTTCAAATACAAAGCATTTCAAATTAAGACTTTACATGTTCGTATGATACATCATTGAGTATATTCATTTTTTTAGATTTTATAATCTTGTAAATGTGTTTTTAGGTTTTTTTAAACTTATAAATATAAATACAGTATGTTTTTTGATAAAAAAAACGATCACCGAAAGATTTGGGTAGAAATCCCTATACTCCCACCGATCTAAATTATTGTTCTCAGATTTAAACATCGAAGGAAATATTTATTTTATTTTAATTTATAATATTCCGTAATAATAGAATCCAAGAATCTCGAATCAGGCAACTGAATCTGAATTTTTGACTCGCATAAATCGGGATGGCAGAGGTAGTAAAACCTCTTGGCGGATCACTATAAGAACTCGTCTCCTCGCCTCTCTTCGTTTCCTTCCGAGAGAGAAAAGAACACGCGAGAAAGCCAAGCCGTCGCGCTCCCTCTCCAACTCTACTTCCGTCGCTCTCGCCTCGCCTCGGCTCGCCGTCCAATCTCCGCGTAATCGATGCCCTTATCCGCCCAGTGATCGAGCCCCGAGCGGTTCTCGGTAATTTCGATGGCATTGGAGGGCGGCGGCGAGATTGGCGGCGGCGGCGGCATGGGACGGGGAGGCGGCGGGCTCAGGAGCCTGATGCGGCGGAAGCCGGCCGACTCCGATAGGGTCCGTGCCGAGGGACAGCAGCTCGCCAAGGAGCTCAACATCCTCGAGTTAATCGCGATTGGTGCGGCGGCGTCTCTCTCTTCCTCTTATTTTTTCTGTTCGTTGTCGGCCTATCCGTGAATTTCTGCAACGGAAAACTATACTGTTTCTCGTGGTTGGGGAGGGTTTTGGGGACTCCTCGATATTTTAGTGATGCTGTGAGGATGCAAGTTCTGTGGTGGAATTAGTTAGGTTTATGGTGAGCGTTGTTAACTTTGATGTGGATCAGTAAAAATAGAATTGGAACAATTTTGCCATGGTACTTTGGTATACTCTATTTTTTTTCTCTTTTACAAATGAAGAAATAAAGTAAATTAGTTTCTGCATTATCTATTGGATGCTTATACATTGCTATTCTTAATAAACTGGATGCTTGTGTTAGTTTGTGACAGGCGTTCAGATAAGTTTTGGTTGGACTTGCGTGTGTGGCTGAAGCTCTAGTTTTGGTGGTTGTTTTCCTTCTACTTGTTAAGTACTCCAGTGGACAGTAGTGGAGTTGTTTGTTTAAATCACTAAACATTCAAAAAACATAAGAGGTCGTTGTTGATTGGCAACCCACTGGACAGTTGTGGTTCTTATGATTTGGTATTATCTTGATCCTGTGCAGTAAGTTAGGTTGATCATAGTTCCACCAGTGTCCTACTTGTATGCTTGTTCGGCGTTGATTACGCTCAATTTTATAATCTGCTGCAAAAATGTTGCCACGGAGGTAGACAAAGTTCATCATTGAAACAATAAAATAGGCACCGGCTGGTAAGAAAAACGGCATCATAATGTGGCATGGTGCCAAATGGGGCCTGACGTTTTATTATATTCGAGAATTTTCGTTAGGGATAGATTGTAGAGTTAATTTTTTTCTCAATTTCATGTAGTTCTTATGCGGATTTCCTATGATATATTAATGGTTGTTAATGAATCTTGCGCTCTCTACCAGGGGTTGGTTCGACAATAGGAGCTGGAGTATATGTTCTTGTGGGAACAGTTGCTAGGGAACATGCTGGTCCAGCATTGACAGTTTCATTTCTGATAGCTGGAATAGCAGCTGCACTTTCAGCATTCTGTTATGCTGAGCTTGCTAGCCGTTGCCCCTCTGCTGGGAGCGCCTACCATTATTCATACGTCTGCCTTGGCGAAGGGTAATTTACTGACCCTGTATCATAGAATGCATTGTTCATAAAGGAGTAGAAGAAATTTTGTTACCGTGTTACACTTAAGATCCTACAAACAGACGACTAGAATGGTCTAACATGGTTCACATGTTGTATTCATCTAGTGTTGCCTGGCTGATTGGCTGGGCTTTAGTGCTGGAATACACTATTGGCGGATCTGCTGTTGCCCGTGGCATATCCCCCAACTTAGTAAGTGTGATCTGTCTTGCATAAAGCTTGTTCCGTGGAATTTTGATCCATGCTCGCATTGCTATATTCTTGATTTTATAAAATTAATTTCTCTTTTCAGGCCTTGTTTTTTGGAGGACCAGATAGCTTACCGTGGATTTTAGCACGCCATCAACTTCCATGGTTTGATGTTATTGTTGATCCTTGTGCTGCTGCTCTTGTTTTAGCTGTCTCTTTTTTGTTGTGCCTGGGGATAAAAGAGGTTAGCAGTTTGCTCAGGTCATAAGTTGTAACTCATTTTTCCCAAATATAGGGCCATTAATGATTGTTCTATTTGAATTTCTTGCAGAGCTCATTTGTACAAGGAATTGTAACAACTCTGAATGCTTGTGTGATGCTATTTGTGATTGTAGCTGGTTGTTATATTGGCTTCCAGGTTGGATGGGATGGCTATAAGGTTACTGACGGGTACGTATCCTGAAAAACATTTGGTACTCTGCATCCTGCAGATTGATTGCTAGTAAAATCACACAGCTAAACTTTTTAGGTATTTTCCATTCGGAGTGAATGGAGTGCTTGCTGGATCAGCAACTGTTTTCTTTGCATACATAGGCTTCGATACAGTAGCTAGTACTGCGGAGGAGGTAAGGGTCCTAATTAGTAACTTTTTTTCACTTTCTTTACGGAGTTATTGATTTTTTTTACCTCTGAAGGTAAAGAATCCACAGCGAGATCTACCACTGGGAATAGGAGCAGCATTGTCTATTTGCTGTATTTTGTACATGATGGTCTCCATTGTTATTGTTGGGATTGTACCATATTCAGCTATGGATCCAGATACACCTATTTCATCTGCCTTTGCAAAACATGGAATGCAGTGGGCAATGTAAGGACTCAACTTCCCTTTTGTTTATCCGGTTAGCTACAATGGTCTTATAACGTGCTTCTCACTGAATCATCCACTGTCTTTTTTTTACTTATTTTAGGTATGTTGTGACAAGCGGTGCTGTTCTTGCACTGTGTTCAACCTTGATGGGCTCACTTCTTCCACAGGTATACAAACGCATCATTTGATGTGGGACTCAAACTCCTGATAATCTCAAATATCTTAAACTATTCTATTTGTTTAGATTTTACCCTCGTGGATTCAGCAATCTACCTATAACATTTAGTTTATATACAGTTGTCAGTCTAAGGACAGCTACTGCTCCTGAGTACATAGGTGGATCTAGCTTTAGCTAGCTGAAGCCGAATACTCTAAAATAGTTGCTAAAGTACTTGAGTTTTTATTTCTGACAGCCCAGAATACTGATGGCCATGGCACGAGATGGCCTGCTGCCATCTTTCTTCTCTGATGTTAACAAGCAGACACAAGTACCTGTCAAGGGCACTATTGTGGCTGGCATATGTGCTGCTGCTCTGGCTTTTTTCATGGATGTTTCCCAGTTGGCAGGAATGGTAAGAAAATCTCAAGCCATTATCTTTTGCATATTTTGATGGTCTTGTACAAAAAAATAAAAATAACAGTCACAATCTGCAAGAATATATGCATGCATGTAATCGCTGAATACAGGAAAGATAACATGAAGAGAATTAAATGCTTGAGTGTTGCAGGTCAGTATAGGCACACTCCTTGCGTTCACTATAGTTGCAGTATCAATCTTGATACTCAGATATGTTCCTCCGGATGAGGTCCCCCTGCCATCATCTCTGCGAGAATCATCCCGTTTGAACCAAGAATATGATGAGGAGAAGGGTAGGAATCCACTTGGAGAAGAGATCTACAACACATCTCAGATAAAGGATCAGATATTGATAGAACCATTGAAGGACCCTCTTCTTGAGAAGAAGCAATATACAGGTAATGTGCACACAGTTGCTTTAGATTTTAACTCCATTTTCCCCACAAGTGGTGTTTTTTCCTTAACCTCACCTCACCAGAGGGAATGACCTTTCCTTAAATATATATTAGGCATGATGGACGAGATGAAGCGTCGAAAGGTAGCTGCTTTCAGCATAGGATCTGTTTGTCTAGGAGTTCTTGTCTTCACGTCTTCAGCTTCTGCCACATGGCTACCTTTGTAAGTATGCATATAATTCTTTGAGAAAGTAAAATCATTGATCTGACAAATATATGTTTATTTCTTATTGCCAGCCTCCCAATTTGCATCGGCTGCACCATTGGTGGTCTGCTCCTTATAGCTGGTCTGGGAGTACTCTGCTGGATCAACCAAGACGACGGCAGGCACTCTTTTGGCCATTCTGGAGGTACATTAAACTGCTTTTCCTTTTTTATCCACTATTTTATTTCTTTGGTTGAAGAGAATTGAAACAAAAATCTGAAAATGATATAACTTCCTGATCTCTTTGCTGCAGGATTCAGATGCCCATTCGTTCCGTTTCTACCTGTTCTGTGTATCCTCATAAATACCTATCTGTTGATAAACCTGGGGTTAGTTCTGTTCCAAAGGATCCATTTTATGCGCATAATTAGATGCTTATTTCGCTCCCTTTTCCTTGTTATTTATCTGGAACAAACATTTGCACTCTATTTTTCAGTGGAGACGCGTGGATCAGAGTCAGCATATGGCTGCTGATAGGCATTCTCGTGTACATCTTCTATGGGCGAACCCGCAGCTCGCTTATTGATGTTGTCTACGCACCTGTTGCTCGGGTCAATGATTGCAGGAGTTCATGAGGGTTTGTGTCATAGGAGAGAACCGTGTCATCTTCATTGACATGCCCTAGATGACAAGACCTCGGTGGCCCTCCGCCATGCATAGATGGGTAGTCAGATATCAGCCAGGAAGTGGCATGTCGAACCGTTCAGGCCTAGTCCACAGGATCTCATGGATGCAAGTTTTGCGCTGTCCGTTGAAGAGACAGCCAGACAGATCAGGATACAGCCTGGATCGATGTGCATATGTGCACCCAATTGGGTGGCGTGTGTGTGATTCTTTTTGTAGTTCATGTATAAACCCCATTGTACTGAAACGGGCAAAAACTGGAAAGAGTTACTTGAATCTTACGAAGATTGCAACAGAAGCCACTTGTTTGAAGTCAGAGTGTGCGTTTGCTGGTTTGTCCTTGTTTATAGATGGTCAAATGTTTCTCTGATTAACGCGGGAGTTTCTCGTGGATTTGGGAGTTCCCTACTGGTTTCGCCTGATTCTCATCCTTCAGTTAAACCCTGTGCCACCCAAGGGGCGTTGGCATGCCCAGGAACGGCGGTCCATGATCTTGCCAGGAACTCGCTCAGAGTACTTCCTTCCGCCACCTCGAGGGCATGTAGCTAGTCTCTCAGTTTTCTCAAAAAAAAAAAAAAAGAAGCCTAGTCTCTCAGTGCTCATTGATGATGCATTTGCAAAATACACAGCGCCTTGGATAATCATATTGGGGGAGTACCAACAGCAGCCAGGAGTGATCGTTGGGTTTAGCTCCCTTAGACTAGCTTGCCGTTCTCTGCTAATGATATTAAATTATGTGGCGGGTTCTCATTGTTCAGTTTGTTGTGGTATGAGCTTGTTCCGCCAGGAACCTCAAAGATATACAGCACACCAGGAAGAAAACAAAGACGTCAACAACAAAAACACAAACGAAAAGGTGCAATGTAGCTGTAGCGGACCTAGCCAAACCATGAGCAGGACATGACAAACATGAATTTTTTAAGGATGTTTTCTTCTTTCTTTTATTTTCGCTATATCTTTGTTTTTTTATTTTCTTCTCATTTTATAATTTTCCTCTACCTTTTCACTTCAATTTGTCATGTTTTTAATTCAAAAAATTTCATTTCATTTTCCACTGAATTTTTACTTTCTTTTATTTTTATTCTTCATTTTTTCATTTTGTTCATGTTTTACTTTCCCCCCTATTTCCTTGTTTTTTATACTCTTATTATTTTTTGATTTTAAAAATATATGAATATTTCTGGTGAAACATATGAACATATTTTAGTCTTATGAATGCTACGACCATTTTTCTACCATTAAGTTTTCCAGACCGATTGGCATTTTTCGAACCGTTGAACATTTTCGAACCGATGAACATTATTTATACCAATTAAAACAGACCGACGAATGCGTTTTTCATACATGTGAGAATTTTTAAGAGCGATGACCATTTTTTCAAACCCGTGAATATTTTTAGATTAACAATTTTTCAAACCCATGAATAATTTTAAATTAACAAATTTTCAAACCCGTGAATATTTTTTGAAGTTACATGAACACCTTTTTCCAGATATGTGAGAATTTTGTTTAGACCGATGAACATTTTCTCAACCTCATGAACATTTTCCAAAATACGTGTATATTATTTTGTGTATATTATTTTGTACTAAACAAACAATGTTATTCTTAGATGGGAACATTATTCATGTTCTCGGATTAATTAATATAATATATTTATTCTTATTAGCTATTCTATTTTGCGGACAAAAAAAATAGCATCATAATTTGGCGAGGCGTAGACACACCATCATCCACGCCAGGCGAGAAGCGGTCAGTTAATTTTTAACAGATCTTATCTACATACATACGCCTAGGAGCAAGCAAGCAGAGGGACTCACCCAGCAAAGTGACAACCTCCCAAAAAAAATGCAGAGCAACCAAAGGCTTTCAACTCAACAAAAAACAGAGCAACCACAGGCCTCCGATTCAAGGGAGCTTAAATCTCCTTAAAGATTCTAGATTTGTTCACTGTTTTTCCTACATTCTAAGGACATGAGATTTAACAATGCACTTCTACTTTTTTTTATGTTTGAGGATGGCTCCTGCCAAGACAAAACTCATACTCGCTCTGTCCAGAAATAAGTGATTTGAGTTTGTTTAGATTCCCACGTATCTATACATTAAAACACATCTTTACATGTGAATCTAGACAAATACAAGTAACTTATTTCTGGATGGAGGGAATATATTTCTACCAATCACCTGACAATATCTTTGCCATGATGTTATCTAGACTTTGTTAAAGAATTCCACCTCAGAAACTTGTTCTATGAGTCATCCCTCAGACCCACACCCAAACGAGTCGAATAGCAATAGATTTCAACCCAAGAGGCCACCAACGTGGATTTACGGCATATAAGTATGAGTAAGCTCCATGTTCAGATCCAATCCTTCAGTTTTCCCACACGAGTACACCGACAAAGGTGATGGCGCATTGCTATAGTCTAGCTCTTCAGACTTCTCATCTTTATCTTCTACCCTCATCATCTTGAGGTCTTCCACCGGGTTTGGTTCGGCCTTTCTTGCAAATCTTGCAAGTATAAGAGTTTGACTCTCGGCTATCTTGCTTAATTGTGCCTTCACGGTCTTTGTTCTTTCCTACAGAGTCTACACATCATTTCTAATAGCAACGACCTAGTTAAACAATTTACCAACAATATTGTCATGATTCTCCGTTATTTTAATAAGCACATTATTTTGATCGATTGTGCCTGCATAAATGTTTTAAAAGAATTCTCAAAAGGGAGATTACCATGATTTGCTCTATTATGATTATTAAAGTTATTATTATTATTATTATTTGGAGCATCTGTAGGATTAGAATATTGTTTTTGAAAGTTCTAGTCATAGTTTTGACTCTTCCATGCAAGGTTATCAGGATTACGAGCTATAAAATTGACTTCATTAGCATTGGTAGTGATATCATCTACTTGGGTATCTTTCTTACGCTTTACAATATTTAATAACTCATCTACCTTTGAAGTAGCTCTTCATTGTGCTCCTCGGTGATTGAATTCACCCTTTTTTGAGAAGGTTCTCTCTACATGCCATTGGGCATGGTTTCTTTGCATATCATCAAGAAGTTGCTTTGCAATATTCACTTGCTTCCCCATGAAGGTTCCTCCTGCTGCGGTATCTAGCATAAACTTAGACATTGGGTTAACAATACTATAAAATAAATATAGTATAAGCCATTCTTCCATCCCATGACTAGGATAGTTCATGACCGCTTCCTTCATTATCTCCCAAGCAAGCGCTAGTGGCTCGTAGTCTTCTTGTCTAAAGCTTGTTATGTTGGACCTTAACTGCATAGTCTTAGCTGGAGGGAAAAAATTAGTCATAATACATTCCTCCCAAGATGTAATAGTTCCTTTAGGCAAGCTAGCAACTAGTCCTTAGCCTTCCCTCTCAAAGAGAAAGGAAATCGGCGTAATTTGACAATACTAGGGTCAACATATTTTATGCGCATCATGTCGCCTATCTTAGTGAATGTCTTTAGGTGCAAACCTAAGTCCTCAGCAGCTGACTACTGAACCAAACTCAAAACGTTAGTCTTAATTTTATAAGTTTCCGCTTCAACAGCGGGCTGAGTATGTTGGAAATATGCACTAGAGACAAATAGTAGTGAGGACTATTATCATATTTCATATAGTTTATGATTAAGTTTTATATCATGCTATAACTGTGTTGAGTGGAAACATCAATACACGTGTGATATACAAACAACTAGGGGTTCCCAGTGAAACTCTAGTCACTGGTTCATTGGTCAACAGATGATCATGTTTCCTGATCATGTGGCATTTATGCCAGTTGGAAATGAGTCCATCTCATTCCGAGAATGAGATGATGAACCAATACCCAACCTAAACATCATGACCCGATCATGTCACGAAGTTCAAGTTACGATGATTAGAAATGGATCCTCGTAGACTATTCCTTAGACCGTGAGGCTATATCAATTACTGTCTCCCGTGAGTACTTAGATAGCATCAAACACCATCTGGTAAAACGGTGGTTATAAAGGTGTGTTCAGGTACTCAGAGGAAACCATAGAGGCAATATATGTTAAGAGCAGCATTTGTCCGTCCATGTAACGGAAAGATACTCAAGGGCCCACTCGGAGAAGTTATATCCAATAGCTGCGCAGCGTGTGATTAGATCACGGGGATATCACTTGTCAGAACGAGTTAAGTAGCATCTTTCAGTAACGAGATTGAACATGACATGGTGATGTCAATGATCAGATCTCGGGCAATGCAAGTATCAAATGACAAAGGGAATAAGACATGACTGTCCCGGTTCAAACGACGAAAGATCTTCTGGAACGCACAGGGGTCACATGGCCATCTAGGTCCCTCTATCGATCATTGGTGCGGGAGTGTGCCGACCATGTCTGGAGTGTTCCCGAACCGTGGGGTATCACGCTTAAGGGCTTGATGATGCTTAGAGAGTGTTTATAGGATCGGTAGAATCACCAAAGAAGAGAAGGGAGAAAACCGGAAGGGTTTCGGTAAATCCGGAGGATGTCCGGAGTGGAGGTGGAAGGTGTTCCATAGCCACGATATTGAATAATATTTGAATGAATGTTTAAATATTGATTTAATCATTTATTCATAATTATTTAATAAAGAGAAAATCAATTTTAATGGTCAAAGGCTTAATGGGCCAATTCCGGAGGGAGAAGGCCCATTAGGGGAAAGGAGAGAGGAAGAAGGGGCAAGAGGGAGGACGGATGGGCCTAGCCCCCCGCGCGGGGCCCACTAGGTGGCCGACGGCCACCTCCTCCCCCTCCTCTCCTTTAGTCCCACCCCGGGACTTGAGGGGAGGTAGTACCTACCCTCCCCCTATATAAAGTGGGGTATTTGGCCTAAAAAAATACACCAATAATCAATAAAGGTCTCCCCACTTTTGGGAGGACCTCCAATTGATATTTTATCTCTCCCCCTCTCTCTCTCGTGACCGTGGTCCCAAGTCTGGACTGCGCGAGCGAGAGACATCTTCACCGCGGAGCGCCGTCGTGCTGCGGGATTCGGATCCGGGAGCTCTACTTCCGCAACTGCTGCTGGATCGGGGAAGCGGGAGTCATCGTCAGTAACCGGACGTGTGTAACTCCCCGCGAGGTGTCGCACTTGAGGCACTCAAGTCATTGGAGCCAGAAGGAGCGCAAGGACTTCATCACGACCTTGAGGTCGGCTTCGGCTCATCTACATCAACCACACTCTCCTGAGCGTTGACAACGCTTTTCGGTCTTCGAGGGTAAGTTCGCGAAAAGCTCCTCCCGTTACTGTATTACTAATAGATAGGTCCTGTCAGCTTTAGGAGTTTAGGGGCGTAGAGTAAATTTTTTTGTTTTTTATGCGCGGAACCCCTATAGTGGTATCAGAGCTAGATCTATGCGTAGTAATGCTAGTACGGGTAGAACACACGAGATGTAGCGTGTGGGCGTTGATCTTTTAGTTGTTACCCTCCCACGTGTACTTGTGTATACCGCAGTAATGCTTGATGAAGCGGCCCCCAACCGACTTTACGCGTTCATTCGTGAGACTGGTCCACGCTTGACATATGGCTTGTAACGTATAAAGTGGCTTAGGGGGGTGTCTGTCTCTCTCGCATTAGTTGGTATGCCATTTGCAACGGAGGCCCCCGAAAGGGGTGTAGTAGAGACAACTACTTGATCAGTGTTGTGCTGAAAGTTCGTAGGTAAGAATGGTTCTTGTGCGAAAGCCCATTCAGCCACGTAAAACATGCAAAGATAAAGTAGAGGCGTCTAACTTTGTTTTGCAGGGGGCGTTGCTTTGTGATATGGTTGTGGCAAAGGTAAAGTAATTACCTTTTGTTATGTAGTAGTAGATAGTCACGGAGGTGACGAACTACCATGCCGGAATGACACTAGTACCCTGGTGTCTACGACGTCGGAACCCGGTGACGACGGATGGAGATCACGACGTGAAGGACCATATCACATAGCATTTACATTCAATGTTATTGTTTGTATGTCTTATTGTGTGCTAGTATTAGATACTCGACGGTAGCCTAATAAGATGATCCCTGTTAAAATTACCAATGATTGTGTTCCCCCTTAGTGTGCACCACCAAGAACGTTCTTCGGTATGAGGCAGGCCATGATGATCGGGTGTCAGACATATCTACGTTCACATACAGTGGGTGCAAGCCATGTTGCACAGCGAAAACACTAAGGTTGAGTTGGCGAGCCTAGCATGTACAGACATGGCCTCGGGACGCGGATGGTCGAAAGATCGAGCACGAGTCGCATGAATGATGTGACCGACGTTTAGCATCCACCCTTGAACCCACATTGATGGCCGTGATGATCGGGGGAGATGTGGCTGATAGGGGTCGTGTTATCACTAGGAACCCTTTTGGGGATAGGTGTTTCTGAGTGGAGTTATTATTAACTCATTTAATTATAAACTTAGTCTAAATTCCTTTTGCAATTATAAATATAGATGGCTCACCGTGAAGCTTACTCTGAGATTGAGGATTGGGTAAAGGGTGAAAAACTTAGACTTGATGGATCCAACTTCCCTAGTTGGCTTGTGCGCCTAGATGATCTCCTTACCAGGAATCATGTGGTAGACTACATACGCCACACAATGGATTTGACTGAGCTAGAATACTATGAGACCCCACAAGAGCTGGCAGACCGCTACTATCGTCAAGAGATGTCCACCTACATTCAGATAATAATGCGTTACGGGATGGTAGATGAACTACATCCGCTCATGGGTGATCTTGATCCATATTCTATGGTGGATCAGCTGAGAGCGGAGTTCATAGGCCATGTGCGCATGTGGAAGCACGAGCTGCTTGGAGAGTTCCTTTCCATTCAGATGGAGGAGCATACATGTCTGAAGGGTCACTTGGAGCGCATGCTTGATGCACACACAAGACTGGTTCACTTCGTGGATTACTGGATGGATGATCCATTTGTGATAGGCGTATTGTTTCGGTTGTTACCTCCCAGCTATGAAGGACATGTCCGAAGTAGCATCATGAGTGGTGATACAGAAGCATTGGATTTCCACGAGTTCATATTACGTTTCCGGAACGTAAAGGTTGAACCAATCACCGGAGAGGTCATCGATGACCAAGGTCCTTCTGCATGAGAGGTGCTTGCTGGAGAGGAGGTGACGTTGCGTGTTGATGGCAAGCATGATGATGATGGCTGACGACACTCTCCCTCGACATTTATCATTTAGTTTGTGTTTTAGGATGATTAATGTAATCAAGAGATTGTGAACTTCTTTAGTGTGTCTCACACTTCGTGAAACGGTTATTCATATGAGTTTGTAACAAACAGTTGTTCTGCTTTTATGAATGATTTCTATTCGTGTTCATATCTTGTTTGATTACTTATGAATAGTCCTTATTGTTTGAAACTAATTGATAATGTATGAACATTTGTAAAACATTAAAAATGCCTTGTTTAAAAATACCCAACTTAATGATATTTCATTAATGAATGAAACCATTGTTTGAATTCAAAGTTATGTGATAATATGTGAAAGTCATTCGATTTATTGTCACATATAAATCATGCCTAAGTTCGGCAAAATAACTTGAACACCGTGTATTACTTAAATACAAATTGTTTAAATAATTGTTAAAAGTAAATACATATTCAATGTATTGTGTTTTAACGAAAAATGGTAATTATCATTTATTGATTGTTTAAATGTGTAAACTAGTTTACTGAAGAAACATGAATATGAAACTATTTGATTTGATCAAAGTGTTTCATCAACAAAAGGGGTATAAATATAAAAGAGAATCAAATTGCTATGATTTGATCAATAGTAATGAAATTCAACTTTATAAGAATGGCATAAAAGTAATTGTGGAATGCAAAGTGTTTTGAAACGTCAAAATGCGAAGCATCACAATGTGATATTAGATATCAAAGGGGGTTAAATAGAAGGCACCAAATAAATCATTGTAGTGTAGATGTAGAGACCATTAGTTAGAAATAGTTAGCACTCAATTAGAATGTAGTGAACCATTTGAATTTGTGAAAGTTTTGGGGTTATTCGATATAACCAAAACAATAGCAAATAAGTCCTTGTAGAGTATTCATTGGAAACTTTGAATACGGAATCCATAGCTGAAACCAAAAGGAAAGCAAGATTCGTATTGCTTGGATTTTGGTGCATTCTTGAGAAATCTCACCTCTAGTGAAGTTTCTCAATTATGGAGCAAATGGAAAATAGTGTAAAACATGATGAGGATTCAAAACCCTGCATCAGAGTGTTGAGAAGCGCAATGGACAGTGTTCCTGAACGATTCTCTTCACAGAAGGAAAGAATCAATGATTTTGATTATTGTATTTTTCCCTCCACTATTGTTTTTCACTGCATGAAGTAGGATTCAAAATGTAAATCCATATCTTGTATGGAGACATTTGTGAATCACTTGTCATGATTTTTGAAACATGACATACCTACAAACTACAAAGGAAATGATGGTAAACTAAATTATGAGAAATCCTAGAAGCAAAATTCCCTTGAGATTAGAAAGCAATTCGTTGGTGAATCTCACAAGTAAAGGGGTTACTTGGAATTTCCCAAAATGACTGCAAAGCCATAGTAGGGAAAATGGGGTGAATGACAAAAGCACAATTTATCAAGTATAGGACAAATTCAAATGAATTTGATTCATCTGTGCTAAATGTCTAGTGGATTTAAAACTAGTAAAGAACTAATATCTCGTAGTAAATTTACAAGTTTGATATTTGATCAAAAGGATTTTGAAGTTATTCAAAATAGTGAGTGGATATGCAATTTGCATAAAATTGAGTGGGATCTATGCAAGTCTTCCTGAAACAATATGTGATTGACATATTTCTAAGTGGGAGCGACATAAGTCTCAAATTCAAATATGTAGGAACATATTTTGAGTGGGAGCTTATAGGAGTAATTCTTAAGTATGTTAAGAATGAAAGCGCAAATACTTATAAATAGTGATTTATAAGATGTAGAAGTTGATAATAGGTGTATTATGATATTATGTGGTATTCCTTAAGGGATTTTGAAAGGGGTTTCAGAATAGAAGTTAATTGAGGAACTAGTCCTTAATGACTCAAATTAGGAATAGTATTAAGTTGAACATCAATGGTTGAAAGAAAGAAAAGGATGATCGTCATCTACTATGTTGAGACATAGGTTCTACCTTAGAAACCATGATGATAACTTAGCATAATATATAATCCAAATAAGGAACGTTTAAAAGTGATTAAGTTCGAATCACAGAATGTTGAGCTAAGTTTTGTCCGCAGTGTCTAATAGAGAACTATAGACATATTTTCCAAATCCATAAAGGATAACATATCTTAAAGCATAAAGAGTTATGCTATAAGGGAATATGTTGGAAACTCCTGTAGATACCAATTAAAGTCAAGTAGGAAGCGAGGTGAACAAAAACATCGAAAGTTGCAGAGAGTGCACTAGTGTTTCGATGAATACATTTATAATAATAGAGAAGGGTACCATCTAAAGTGTTGTATAATGTTATGGCGGGGCTAATTCGCTTTTAACGTAGAATGATGTGTCCCAGGGCACAGTGCCCATGAGAAAGCCCTCGAGGTTGATCTAACGTCACTGTAGGCTCTTGGAATCAGGCCTCGTTCTACTGCTATAGCAATGATGCATTCACACAGATGCTATCATGTGATGATTAAGTATTAATGTCAATCAAGGTGACATTAGTAAGTTGCAAAGAATTTGGGACTGTAAAGTACAGACCCAAGGCTCAACCTCTTCCATGAGCAAGCATGTTCAGGGTACCGGATATATGGTGCCAATGATTTAGAACAAATGCAGCTAGCGTATTTGTACTCTAGTGCAAGTGGGAGACTGTTGGAAATATGCACTAGAGACAAATAGTAGTGAGGACTATTATCATATTTCATATAGTTTATGATTAAGTTTTATATCATGCTATAACTGTGTTGAGTGGAAACATCAATACACGTGTGATATACAAACAACCAGGGGTTCCCAGTGAAACTCTAGTCACTGGTTCATTGGTCAACAGATGATCATGTTTCCTAATCATGTGGCATTTATGCTAGTTGGAAATGGGGTCATCTCATTCTGAGAATGAGATGATGAACCAATACCCAACCTAAACATCATGACCCGATCATGTCACGAAGTTCAAGTTACGATGATTAGAAATGGATCCTCGTAGACTATTCCTTAGACCGTGAGGCTATATCAATCACTGTCTCCCGAGAGTGCTTAGATAGCATCAAACACCATCTGGTAAAACGGTGGTTATAAAGGTGTGTTCAGGTACTCAGAGGAAACCATAGAGGCAATATATGTCAAGAGCGGGATTTGTCCGTCCATGTGACGGAAAGATACTCAAGGGCCCACTCGGAGAAGTTATATCCAATAGCTGTGCAGCATGTGATTAGATCACGGGGATATCACTTGTCAGAACGAGTTAAGTAGCATTGTTCAGTAACGGGATTGAACACGACACGGTGATGTCAATGATCAGATCTCGAGCAATGCAAGTATCGAATGACCAAGGGAATAAGACACGACTATCCCGGTTCAAACGCCGAAAGATCTTCGTGGAACGCACAGGGATCACATGGCCATCTAGGTCCCTCTGTCGATCATTGGTGCGGGAGTGTTCCTACCATGTCTGGAGTGTTCCCGAACCGTGGGGTATCACGCTTAAGGGCTTGATGATGCTTAGAGAGTGTTTATGGGATCAGTAGAATCACCGAAGAAGAGAAGGGAGAAAACCGGAAGGGTTTCGATAAATCCGGAGGATGTCCGGAGTGGAGGTGGAAGGTGTTACATAGCCACGATATTGAATAATATTTGAATGAATGTTTAAATATTGATTTAATCATTTATTCATAATTATTTAATAAAGAGAAAATCAATTTTAATGGTCAAAGGCTTAATGGGCCAATTCCGGAGGGAGAAGGCCCATTAGGGGAAAGGAGAGAGGGAGAAGGGGCAAGCGGGAGGCCGGATGGGCCTAGCCCCCCCGCGCGGGGTCCACTAAGTGGCCGGCGGCCACCTCCTTCCCCCTCCTCTCCTTTAGTCCCACCCCAGGACTTGAGACCTCCCCTCCCCCTATATAAAGTGGGGTATTTGGCCTAAAAAAATACACCAATAATCAATAAAGGTCTCCCCACTTTTGGGAGGACCTCCAATTGATATTTTCTCTCTCCCCTCTCTCTCTCGTGACCGTGGTCCCAAGTCTGGACTGCGCGAGCGAGAGACATCTTCACCGCGGAGCGCCGTCGCGCTACGGGATTCGGATCCGGGAGCTCTACTTCCACAACTGCTGCTGGATCGAGGAAGCGGGAGTCATCGTTAGGCACCAGACATGTGTAACTCCCCGTGAGGTGTCGCACTTGAGGCACTCAAGTCGTTGGAGCCAGAAGGAGCGCAAGGACTTCATCACGACCTTGAGGTCGGCTTCGGCTCGTCTACATCAACCACACTCTCCTGAGCGTTGACAACGCTTTTCGGTCTTCGAGGGTAAGTTCTCGAAAAGCCCCTCCTGTTACTGTATTACTAATAGATAGGTCATGGCAGCTTCAGGGGTTCAAGGGCGTAGAGTAAAGTTTATTGTTTTTATGCGCGGAACCCCTATAGAGTAATAGGTGCACGAATAAAATTATCACTGGGAATAGCATACTCTGCAAGCTTATTTTGAGCCGTGGCTCTTTTCTTTTTGGTATATTTGGAATAAGAGAAACAAATAAGTAAGTAGATAATTTTTTGGGTTTTCAATAGATAACAAAATGTAAACTAATAACAAGAAATAAACTAAAAACAAAAGTAAAACTAAAAACAAGGTCTCTAATAACCTCACTAGGATAGCGAATTGCTTCCCCAACAACAACACCAGAAAAAGAGTTGATACCTTTGAAAGTGCATGTGTGCCCCTATGTGTGGTTTTGGTAATTAATGACAATCTTTATGGACTTATGTTTGCATTTAGTTTTACCCATAGGATCTATCCATAGGCAATGCTTGAACCATATGTTGGCATCAAGGTTGGGACAACAAGAAAGTGAAGAAGATCAAGTGATGACCAAGATGTTTAAGGAGTGATTCAAAGATTGGTCATGTGAGAGTTGAGCCTATAGCAAGTTGTCTTGAAGAATAAATTTGGAGTGATATCTCTTATGTACCTTCAAGACACCAACATAATGAAGAAAGAAGAAATGATGTGCAAGTTCAAGATGAGCCACCTCGAAGAGATCATTTGCTTGAAGCTTGCCATCCTACGTTGATCATGGATATGGGAAGATGATATGCCCAAAAGAGAAGCTCTACCATAGTGGAGTATGGGGAGCAATTTGCAAGTCTTCACCAAGCTAGCGCATTCAAGAAAGGTGTTCCATCTTGAGGTGGAGAAGATCGTCATCATCAAGCTCAAGTGGAATATGTACAAGGCAAAGGTATGTTCTTGATAGGGTTTCCTTCTTACCAATCTCGTGGTGTTAGTTGGAGAGACCGATTTATAGGATAGATAGCCGTACTATCAAAAGGGCTCTCGAGTGAGTAATTTGATCATATCCTTCAAAGAGAGCTCAAACCTTTGCATACTTGGCATCATATTTCTTGGTTGTTATTTGGATATTATCCATGTGAGGTTCTATATCTTGTGGTAATATTCATAACAAGCTCTAGTTCATCAAAAACGGATTTCATATGCATTCTGTATTGAGTTTTCGATATTGGAGGTTTTACCGGTTTGTCTTTTAGAGGTAGGTACCTTCCATTATTTGGTTCTTACTCATGTGATGATTTAGATCTTGTGTTAATATCCATGAAAAGCTCAAGTTTGTCGAAAAAAAATTTCATATGCATTCTCTATTGCGTTTTCGATGTTGAAGGTTTTACCAGTTCATCTTTTTAAGAGAGGTCAAACCTTTCGTAATTCGGTTCTATCCTACCTTGCTTTACTATGATGTTTTCTGTATGATCTTGTAGAGTTTATTGTCCTCTTTAAAACAAGCACAAGATCATCAAAATCGGAGTCTAGATGCAAAAGTTATGGTTGTTTTTGTATTGGTCTTTCTGCTAGTTTTTGTAAGACCGGAGATTCGGAATAAATCACCGGTCTATCTCCGGACCGCGTACTGACTGACATCCAGTTTGTCCCCTTTTGGCTTGGGTACACCGGAGACTCCGGTACCAGTCCGGAGACTCTGTTATGGGCGATTCCTAGGCCTTACGGTTGGATTTTTAGGGACCTATTTGAGGGGCCCTTCTTCCCCAATGGTTCCCAAGATCTCTTGCAAGTTTCCCCCCACCATTGTTGACCTCTTGAAGCTTGCTATCCTTCAATACCTCCTATGATTCTTGTATATTCTTGAGGGATTTGAAAGAGGGGATCTAGATCTACAACCCCACCAATTAATGTCTCCTCTAAGTGAGGGGAACATCTTGGGATATAGATCTTGGAGTCTTTTGTGAATTTCCTCCATTGTTTTTCCTCTCTTATTCCCCCATAAGCTTTTGTAGCTTTGGTGGATTTTGGGAGTGAAGGACTTGAGCACTTCTTGTGTTCTTTCTATTGCATTTGGTGCATCGGTTTGAGTTCTCGGTGAGGATTCGATTGGGTGAAAGGTGAGAAGCTTTTTACTCAAGCTTAGTTGTATTGTAGGTTTGTGGATTACTTGAGGCTTCCAATTAAGTTGTGGAGCTTTCCCCAAGCTTATTTGTTGGGAGCCTGATACATTGCAAATGTATCTATAATTTTTGATGTTCCATGCTTGGTTTTATCTACTTTCTTGTGTTTTGTACACACTTTGGAGTACTTTTCATACGATTTCTTGGACTAACCTATTAACAAGAGCCATAGTGCCAGCTGCCTGTTTTCTGCTGTTTTTGGTTCCAGGAAAGTCAGAAAATGAATATTCTCGGAATTGGACGGGACAAAAGCCAAAGTTAGTTTTTCGCCGAGGGACACCTAGAGCTAGAATACAAGACAGAGAGGCGCTGGGGCCCGGCCACACCACCTGGCCGCGCGGCCAGGCCTAACCCGCGCTAGGGGGTGGTCTGGCCGCCCCAGGCACCCCTCGGCCTCTCCTTCCGCCTATTTATTGCCTATGATACAGAAACCCTAAGGACCCGATCAAAATTCCATGAAAGAGTCTATAGCCGCCGTAATCTCCATACATAGATCGGGAGGGATCTGAAGCTCTTCCCGGCACCCTGTCGGAGAGGGGAATTCACCCTGGAGGCCTTCTTCATCACCATGCAAGCCTCCGGTGAGTAGTTCATCTCTAGACTACGGGTCCATGTAGTAGCTAGATGGCTGGTTCTCCTCCTTTGTGCTATCATGTTTAGATCTTGTGAGCTCCGTTCATGATCAAGATCATCTATTTGTAATTCTGCATGTTGTGTTTGCGTGGATCCGATGGATATTGAGATGCTATTTCAGACTGATTATTGATTCTATCATGTCTTTGTTATTTGTGATCTTGCATGCTTTCCGTTGTTAGTAGCTATCTTGGCTAAGTAGATGCTAGCAGCTCCAAGAGTTAGTATTTATGCTCGATAGTGGGTTCATGTCTCTGGTAATCTGGGGAAGTGACAGAAATCTCTAAGGTACTAGATGTGCTGTTGCTACTAGGGAGAAAACAACAATCCTTTGTTCATAGAACAATCGTATTGTTTACTTTACATGCAATTCGTAATGCAATAATCTGTTGCTTGCAACTTAATACTGGAGATGGTTCGGATGATAACCTGAAGGTGGATTATTAGTCATAGATGCAGTTGGATGGCGGTCTATGTATAATGTTGTAATGCCCAAATCAAAACTGAAAGGAGTCAAGATGAGTAGTATATGCTTGTATGCTTTCTCGGTGTTTGTCAATTGCCCCGCTGTAATTTGTTCACCCAACATGTTATCTATCACAAGGAGAGCCACCTCTAGTGAACTATGGACCCCGATCCTTTCTTTTACTTTCAATCTACAATCAACTGTTTACTGTTTTGTGTTTACTTTCTGAAAACTATTACTTTCTTCCACTCGATATGTTTAATCCTTTATTTTCAGAAAAACCGGTGAGATTGACAACCTCATCGCAAGTTGGGGACAGAGTTTTGTGGTTGTGTTGTGCAGGTCTCCACGTTGCTACTGGCACCGGTAGTGCACCCTGCCAAAGTTCAGCTAGCTACACCTTTAGGGTGTTTCCTTGCTCCTACTGGATTGATAACCTTGGTTTCATAACTAAGGGAAACTTACTGTTGTGCTCATCATACCTTCCTCTTGGGGTTCCCCAACGAGCTCGTTAGTACACGAGTCAGCAAGTATTTTTCTGGCGCCGTTGCCGGGGAGTCAAGGACATCTTCACAAGGGGAGCCCCTCATAACCAATCTCTTTACTTTGTTATTTTTGTTTTGCTTAGTTTAATTTTGCTTTGTTTGCTTGCTTCTTTATCAAAAACACAAAAAAATTAGTTTTACAAGTTTGCTTTCTTTATTGAAAACACCAAAAAATTAAGTCTTTCTATAGTTGTTACCTCTTCCTTATCTCACAATGTTGATCCCTAAATTCACCCTGAAAGACCTCTCAATAGGTAGTGGTTCTATAACTGGAAAAGATAATTTTGAAGAATTCTTTAATCATGTTAGTAAACATGAGGATATTGAGGATAGATCCCTTGCAGAACTTGCTCCAAACTATGAAGTTGCTGCAACTTCTTTAGTTCACATGTTGGAAGCTAGGTTTGTTAACCTTAATCCCTTAATGCAAGTAATGTTTCTTAAACTTAAAGAAATTGAGGACCCTGAAAAGAGAGATTTTATTCTAGAAACTTTGCTTAAGGAATTCTATGATGTTGCCAAGGAAGCTAAAAAAGTCTTTGAACGTTTCAATATGCTAGGCTCATGTGTAGATGTTATTGGTACATGAGAAAAGATGAACAAAACTGAACCTAATGGGGAGGAAACTAAGATACCAATACCCTTTAAACTAGTAGCAATGCATGAAGCCATAGAAAAGAATCTTGAGTGGATTGTTCCCGAAAAGCCGTTTGATGAAAATAGTGAACCCAAGAGTATTGAGAGAGGATCTTCTAGAACTTATTTGGATGAGATACCTTGCCTTGTTGAAGATATTTCTGGTATTAATCTTAATGCTTCTTCATTTGAGAACACTTGATCCTTTTTCTTGCTTCTTATGCCTAACTTAAATGCGTTAAAAAAAGTACTCATTGGGAGATAACCCAAAAGTTTTAGATGAGTCTTGCAAGTTATTACTTCAGTAATAACCGTTCCTTATCCTTTTTATTCGCTTTTTGTGCCAAGAGTAACCTCTAATGAGAGAGAAGTAATGATTGGGAAAGTTGTTGTCCCAAAACAGATTTCTGTGCTTCACCATAAAAAATCGTGTAAAATCGCTGTACGTCTTTTTGAGGCGTGAATTTTTATGATTCTGCCTAGGTTGTTATCTAAATTTCGTTAGTTCAACACTTTTTGATTTGAGCAACAGAAGGTCTTCGAAAAAATTCGTGTTTACCTACTGGTCTGTTTTGATAGATTTCTGCCATTTTCTGCATTTGCTTCTTGTTGGTTCCTTTTTGAGTTCTTTTGGGGAATTGAGCTTTTTGAGGGAAGTGCTACAGTAGCTAAGTGTTTTAATGGAAGTTTTATTGTTGTTGGAACTGAACCTAAAGACTTATTATCTTGAGTGCACTAATGTTGCTAATAAAGATTGTGTGAGGTTTTGTATGAAGGAAAAATTTCAGGTGTATGGAAGGAATGAGTAATGAGATGAAGGATGGACTAAAGATCAAGCTTGGGGATGCCACGCGTGTCACCCCAATAAATATCCAAGAAGTACAAGCGTCAAAGCTTGGGGATGCCCAATGCATCCCCTTCTTCATCAATAAAAATCCCAGGTTTCTTCCAAACGCTTCATTTTTATTGTTTCATGCACAGTTGTGTTGTTCTTGGGGCGTCTTCTTTTTTGTTTTTGTTTTGGTTTTTCGTTTGCTTTGTTTGCTTACTTTGCTGAATAAATTGGTTGGACCCCCTCTTTCATACATTGGTTTTCAAATAGTTTGGTTTGGATTGGAAAATAGTAGGAAAGTTCATGCTTAAGTGGTAAAGAGAGCTTGTTTTTGACTGTGGCCTATGCTTTGTCATGCCATGCTTGATATTGTTTTGGATTTATGCTTAACATTCTTTGCTGTAGCATGACTTGTTATAAACAATTGAGATTGCTTAATGTTCCTTTGAAGAATCATGCGTTGTTTTAGCATATTAAAGCATAGTATAGTGGTATTCTCCTTTGATGCTTTATTTGGGTTGACTTGGCGCATGCTCACACCATGTTATGACTATCCCAACGCACCATAAGCCTTTATGATCCTTTACTTTTCAACTTGTGGTATCACTTTATGCTTTGATCGATGATGTTTTGTCGCTCTGCATGATTATGACCATTATTGCTCTCTTAGTTTCTCGCTCCTAGTCTTTTGCTAGCCTCCACAACCAAGTATGAGTTCCACTCATGCATCCAACTCCTTGAACCAAGTTATTCCAAAGAGTCCACCATACCTACCTATTAGCATATGATATTCCAAGTATATTCATGTTTTTATCTACCTTCCGAATTAAACTTGTTATGAGAAAACTAGTGATTAAAGCTCTCACGAACTTGATGGCACACTTTACTTTTCTTGACCTTAATAAACTTGAACCATTGTGTCGTCTATGTTGTATATGCTTACACTTATTTGTTGGGATTAGCAAAACTATGCTGTCATGGGGAATGCTTTCAACATTGCACTTGTACTTTGTACCTAGTTGATATCATGCTCTTTTGTCTATGGATGTCGTCGGTGTGAAATAAAAGGGGAGCTTGTAAGTCCATGGAGTTATGTATATGTGTTAGAGAAACGTCTGGGTCGCTGGTCTAATCCATGCTGACATGGTGGAAACCTGCAGCGTAACCATAATGATTTGTCTATGAAACATTCTTTTTATAAAAAAAAGAGTCAGATATTGAGAAAAAAGAGAAAAAGAAAAAAAAGAGATTATGAAAAGAGGAAACAGAGAAAAAAGCACCATATTCCCATGGTAAATAAGAAGATTGCTGAGATGCTCGTTGTCTGCTTGCCTTGTCACTTTGATATGGGGATTCTTCCGTATGATCGGGCAAGGGGTACCCCGTTGCAGATTCTCTATGATACACATGTACTTACGATGACAAGAACTTACCGGTGACTAAACTTGAGTAGCATGAGGAGCGGCCCTCGTATTCAAGGTACATGAGATTTCCAACTTATATTTCGTCAAGCATATACACCATAGTTTGTTCACTTTCACCTTAATCACTTCAAGATGCTTATGATAGGGGCAATGATAACTGAAATCTATTAAGTACCATAATTTTTGGAAGCTCTTTATGAAACTTGAATCCCTACTTCCTTCTATGAAGGCCTTTCTTCCACTTTTATATTGAGTCTCCACCTTCTATCTTTATGCACCTACTTTGAGAGCATACTGGCCATTCTTAGTTCTATGTGCATTGTCCCAAGACTTGTTGATTGATGCATAACTTTGATATTGCTTGTTTTAAACTATTTGTATCTAGTCACTGTTATGAACTTTGAAGGTGCCCTATGCATTTATGTTTGCTACTCTATGAGGGACAAGCTGAATGCCACTATGCTATGTTTTCTTTATGTGAAACAAACAAATGTCTTGCAAAGCATTGTTATTCATGAATCTTTTGTTTGTGCCTTTTCATGTTGCAACATAGTTTATTTGTCTTATTGCTAGAACTTTGTCTTTCATGTTATGATTGAAGTACTATGATCCCAGCTTTGAATGTTTTACAAATACTTTGATCAAGTTTATGATGGTGCATGTCACCTAAAAAATTATTCTTTCTTTTTATCACTTACCTACTCGAGGACGAGCAGGAGTTAAGCTTGGGGATGTTGATACATTGCAAATGTATCTATAATTTTTGATGTTCCATGCTTGGTTTTATCTACTTTCTTGTGTTTTGTCCACACTTTGGAGTACTTTTCATATTATTTCTTGGACTAACCTATTAACAAGAGCCACACTGCCAGCTGCCTGTTTTTTGCTATTTTTGGTTCCAGGAAAGTCAGAAAATGAATATTCTCGGAATTGGACGGGACAAAAGCCAAAGTCATTTTTTCACCGAGGGACACCTGGAGCCAGAATTCGAGACAGAGAGGGGCTGGGGCCCGGCCACACCACTTGGCCTGTGCCAGGGGGTGGTCTGGCCGCCCCAGGCACCCCCTCGGCCTCTCCTTCCGCCTATATATTGCCTCTGATACGGAAACCCTAAGGACCCGATCAAAATTCCACGAAAGAGTCTGTAGCCGCCATCATCTCCATCCCTAGACCGGGAAGGATCTGAAGCTCTTCCCGGCACCCTGCCGGAGAGGGGAATTCACCCTGGAGGCCTTCTTCATCACCATGCAAGCCTCCGGTGTGATGCGTGAGTAGTTCATCTCCGGACTATGGCTCTATGTAGTAGCTAGATGGATGGTTCTCCTCTTTGTGTTATAATGTTTAGATCTTGTGAGCTCCGTTCATGATCAAGATCATCTATTTGTAATTCTGCATGTTGTGTTTACGGGGATCCGATGGATATTGAGATGCTATTTCAGATTGATTATTGATTCTATCATGTCTTTGTTATTTGTGATCTTGCATGCTTTCCGTTGTTAGTAGCTATCTTGGCCAAGTAGATGCTAGCAACTCGAAGAGTTAGTATTTATGCTCGATAGTGGGTTCATGCCTCTGGTACTCTGGGGAAGTGACAGAAATCTCTAAGGTACTAGATGTGATGTTGCTACTAGGGAGAAAACAACAATCCTTTGTTCATAGAACAATCGTATTGTTTACTTGACATGCAATTCATAATGCAATTATCCGTTGCTTGCAACTTAATACTAGAGGGGGTTCGGATGATAACCTGAAGGTGGATTATTAGTCATAGATGCAGTTGGATGGCGGTCTATGTATAATGTTGTAATGCCCAATCGAATCTCAAAGGAGTCAAGATGAGTAGTATATGCTTGTATGCTTTCTCGATGTTTGTCAATTTCCCCGCTGTAATTTGTTCACCCAACATGTTATCTATCACAAGGAGAGCCACCTCTAGCGAACTATGGACCCCGGTCCTTTCTTTTACTTTCAATCTGCAATCAACTGTTTACTGTTTTGTGTTTACTTTCTGCAAACTATTACTTTCTTCCACTCGATATGTTTAATCCTTTGTTTTCAACAAAACCGGTGAGATTGACAACCTCATCGCAAGTTGGGAACATAGTTATGTGGTTGTGTTGTGCAGGTCTCCATGTTGCTACTGGCACCGGTAGTGCGCCCTGCCAAAGTTCAGCTAGCTACACCTTTGGGGTGTTTCCTTGCTCTTACTGGATTGATAACCTTGGTTTCATAACTGAGGGAAACTTACTGCTGTGCTCATCATACCTTCCTCTTGGGGTTCCCCAACGAGATCGTTAGTACACGAGTCAGCAGAGCCTCCAATTGAGTTGTGGAGAAGTGCCCCAATCTTGTGAGAGGTTCCGGATTGCCACCAGCAAGTGCACCAATTGTGGAAGTGTGGATCGATCCCGTTGGGGTGAGATTCATCGGAGAACAAGGGAGGCTTTTTATGGCATTGTTGGTTTGAAACGATATGTACTCCATTGTTGGGAAGAACTCAGTAAAACATCATCGTCTCCGCGTGCCTCGGTTATCTCTATACCCGAGATCTTACTTATGCACCTTACTTTGTGGTAGCCTTCGTGCTTGAAGTCTATATCTTGCTATCACATAGTTGCTTGTCTTGCTTAGCATAAGTTGTTGGTGCACATAGATGAACCCTAGTTGTTCTAGGTTTTGTGCTTAACACAGTAAACACTAGTTTAATTCCGCCTTTGTTGAGCCCCTCTTGTAAAAGTTTTTAAACCGCCTATTCACCCCCTCTAGGCGACATCCTTGTCCTTTCAATTGGTATCAGAGCTCGGTCTCTCATTTTAGGCTTCACCGCCTTAAGAGCAAAGATGTCAGATAGATGATTAGTGCATGATGACATTTGCATATTCGATTACACAAATTATGATGTTTGGAAGTCTCGTATGCTTATTCATTTTCGGGCCATGGACCCAAATTTGGAGAGGATTGTAGCTATATATTTTTCTCCTCCAATGGATTTCCGGAATCTATCTTGTGAGGATGAGAAAAACTTATATCTCGATGCTCGAGCTTCTAATGTGCTTGTTAATGCTTTGAGATATGTAGTTACTTCTTCAATCATACCTTTTTGGAGCGCTCATGAGTTATGGACAAAACTTCAAGATAAATATGATGTGTCCAACATTATTGAGGATGATTGTATTGCTTCCACTTCCGGCCGTGGTGAGTTCTCATCTTTTTACACTTCACCAAAGTGTGGCAAGACACAAGGTAATGATATGGTGCGTGGCAATGAAAATTGCAATATTGATAGTAATCTTACTCTTGATGATCCTTCATCTCTATCTCATTGCAATGCTTCATCTTTGGACTTAAACACGTCTAGCAATATATATGATTTCCATGCTCGTGTTGATAGTCCTTGCATATCATGTGTAAGTTGTTTAAATAAATCTCATGATGATATGCTTGCTTTGCCTTGTTGTCATGATATAAATGCTTCTATTTCCTCTAGTTGTTGTGTTTCTAACAATGTAGAGGAAACTGATAATTCTATGGGCCAAGACAAGATCTCGAATGGGGCGAGCTTCAAGCAATTCTTCATCATTATCATCTCATGGTTCCCACCTATGCCTTATGGCTAGGGATTCAAAGTTAACTCCTACTTTGGAACCCAATACCTCTTGTGATGATGAGGATGAGGATAATGAGGAAGAAGAGGTAGATGTTGATTCATTATATGAAAAGGGTGAGATTATTTATCGTGCTCTTCTTAAGAATAATATTGTTTGCTCTAACTTTGTTCAAATATTGCGTTTTGCTATTAAGAGCTAGGAACGTATTGATAATCTAAATGAAGCTCTTGAAGAGGAACAAACCACTAAGGAATCTCTTGAGGAGGCTCTTGCTGTAGAGTTGTCTAGAGTGAAGGAATCTCATGATAGAGATCTTGAGGTGGCAAGTGATGGCCTAAATATATCGAGCTCGTTGGGGAACCCCAAGAGGAAGGTATGATGAGCACAACAACAAGTTTTCCCTCAGTAAGAAACCAAGGTTATCAATCCAGTAGGAGCAAGGAAACACCCCAAAGGTGTAGCTAGCTGAACGTTGGTAGGGCGCGCTACCGGTGCCAGTAGCAACGTGGAGACCCGCACAACACAACCACATAACTTTGCCCCCAACTTGCGATGAGGTTGTCAATCTCACCGGTTTTTCTAAAAACAAAGGATTACACGTATCGAATGGAAGGAAGTAATAGTTTGCAGAAAGTAAACACAAAGCAGTAAACATTTTGTAGATTGTATGTAAAAGAAAGGACCGGTATCCATAGTTCACTAGAGGTGGCTCTCCTTAAGATAGATAACATGTTGGGTGAACAAATTACAACGGGGAAATTGACAAACATCGAGAAAGCATACAAGCATATACTAATCATCTTGACTCCTTTGGAACTTGATTGGGCATTACAACATTATACATAGACCGCCATCCAACTTCATCTATGACTAATAATCCACCTTCAGGTTATCATCCAAACCCCCTCCAGTATTAAGTTGCAAGCAACAGATTATTGCTTTACGAATTGCGTGTAAAGTAAACAATACGATTGTTCTATGAACAAAGGATTGCTGTTTTCTCCCTAGTAGCAACAACACATCTAGTACCTTAGAGATTTCTGTCACTTCCCCAGATTACCATAGGCATGAACCCACTATCGAGCATAAATACTAACTCTTGGAGCTGCTAGCATCGACTTGGCCAAGATAGCTACTAACAACGGAAAGCATGCAAGATCACAAATAACAAAGACATGATAGAATCAATAATCAATATGAAATAGCATCTCAATATCCATCGGATCCACGCAAACACAACATGCAGAATTACAAATAGATGATCTTGATCATGAACGGAGCTCACAAGATCTAGACATGAAAGCACAAAGGAGGAGAACCAGCCATCTAGCTACTATATGGACCCGTAGTCCAGAGATGAACTACTCACGCATCATACCGGAGGCTTGCATGATGATGAAGAAGGCCTCCAGGGTGAATTCCCCTCTCCGGCAGGGTGCTGGGAAGAGCTTCAGATTCCTCCTGATCTAGGGATGGAGATGACGGCGGCTACAGACTCTTTCGTGAATTTTTGATCGGGTACTTAGGGTTTTGGTATCGGAGACAATATTTAGGCGGAAGGAGTGTAGGGGATCAACGCAAAAAACAAAAAATTTCCTACGATGGAACCCCAGAAACTTAGCCTAGGATCTATCTATGTAGTAATGCAGTAACGGCTGGAGCGTATAGAATACATACCCTTGTAGACCGTACGCGCTTAACGTTCCACGGGAAACGTGGTTGAAGTAGTCGTACTCGTAGCCGACCTCAAGGTCGCGAAGCTCCTCGCAGGTCACCCCTTGCTCCTTCTTGATCTTCATCATCTTCATCGTGCAACAGCTCCGGCTCACGACATTCTAGCGCCCCAAGTGTTGCGCCTCGTGTCCTCGTACACATCCGATGCATGATGAGACCTTCGGCTCCCCGATCCCGCCGGGAGTGCGGAAGTTGATATCCAACTAGGAATCCCTGTAGCGCAACGGCATACTGCAGGTGTGCCTTGATCACACAGCCCAGACTTGGGGCCATGGTCACAAGGTATAGAGAGAGGGAGGGAGAAAGTCAACCAAATGACTTCTCAAGTTCTGTATTTGGTGTATTTAATCCCATCCATGGGCACTCCTTTATATAGGCTAAGGAGGTGTACCTTTCTCAAAGGCTAAGCCATGTGGGACTAATACTAAAGGAAAAAGTCAACAGAAATTCGAACTACCAAATGGGCTATTTCTACGCAGCCCAATAGGCAAACAGAAAATAAACAGATAAAATAGAAAAAGGGACAGCAGGCTGGGGCTGGCCGGGTGGGCCTTGGCGCGCCCAACCCGCGCCCAGCATTCTCGCCGCGGCGGCCTAGAAAGGGGGAGCCCTGGGTGGGCCAGCGTCCGCCCCCGCGGTCCATCTCCCCGCCCCCGGCGGCCCGGCTGCTCGCCCCTGGCGCCAGCTCCCCGCGCGCCCTTGTGGGTTGGGTCGAGCAGGCCCAGGCGGCTGGCGGCTGCGGCCCGCCCCGCGCGGCGTGTATTATCTGCCGCCCGCCAGCGAGCGTGGCCCAGTTACCTGCCGCCAAGTGCGGTGGCTATTATCCGCCGCTCACTTGGGCTGGCTGTTTTCTTTTTCCCTTTTATTTTTCTGCACTTTTATTTCTAGGTTTTTTCCCTTTGGGATTCTGCCTAATATAAAATTTGACTTTATAAATCTTAATCTAAATATTATTTATAATATATTAATTCATAATTAACATATAATAAATATATATTTAAATTTCCATTTATCCGAAAACACTTTTCCAGACTTTTCCTTTATTCTTTCTCCGAACAACTTCGGATCTCTCCGCGGAACGATTCCGGCTTTCTCTCTTTCTCTACTGTGATTCCATCTTACGAATAATCGCTCTCATCGTACCCTTAAGTGTATCCTCTCACGGCTCGGGAATGCTCTAGACATGATCCGTATCAATAATCAACAAAGGGACCAGGGATGTCCATGTGACCCCTATGCATTCCTGATGACAATGTCGTTTGAACCATCTAAATGTAGCATCCTCTTCCTTTTGTTTCTCGATACAACTTGTCCAAGATCCGATCAATGGTATCTTATACCTTGTTCAATCTCGTTCACAACAAGTTCTGTTTTCTGATTACCGTGATATTACATCCCCGTGACCTAGTCACATGTTGCAACATATATGGATGTAATCTCACCAAGCCGGCCGTATGTATCTTTACCCGTCATGTGGGTGAAAAAATCCCGGTCTTGCAGTCACATGTCATCTACTGTTCCTTTGGAATACCCAACATACACCTTTATGGCCACTGTATTACCAGATGACGGTTGTTGCAGTCTAAGCAGCCTAGGGAAACAGTGAGTAATATGAACTCACGGTCTAAGGAGAAGGAGTCTAGGTATAGCTGTTGCAACAATGAACTAGATGACTTGATCGTGTTGCAATCCTTTGAGGAATGTCCAATCACATCATTCTCCAATGATATGATCTCGTTGCCAGTCAGCATAAATGCCCATGATCTTGAAACCCGGATCATCTTCGTGACCAACGAACTAGTATAAATAGAGGCTACTAGGGACTTAGTTGTTTCATACCACACCTATACCAATGTTTCTACTTGGCACAGTTATAGCACAATATGAAACTATTATAAACTAATTGAGATATGATAATAAAAACCTATTTTTTATTTGCCTCTAGGGTATATCTCCTTCAGTCTCCCACTTGCACTAGAGTACAATTAATCCAGCTTGCATTTTACTCGTATAAACCATATACCATATGCGTTTACAGATCATGCATGCTCATGGGAAACGTCATGTCCATGTTCTGTTTTACCAGATCATTATGTCTTCTGCAAATCGTTAATGTCTTCCTAATTTTGACATCCACTCCATTATCTTATAATGGGTCGAAGTATTTGTTTGGCAACAAAGTGAGACTTTTGTTTCTAGTGTTTATGATGACAGTTGTTTTCACTGTTGTCATCTAAACTTCGAAACATACTTTGCTATCCTTTGTGTACATACTATAGTCATGGAAGCAGAACGAGGCCGAATTCCAGGAGCTTACAGTAACGTTAGATCAACCTCGAGGGCTTTCTCATGGGCACTGGGCCCTAGGACACATCGTTCTACGTTAAAAGCGAACTAGTCCCGCCATAACATTATACATCACATCAGATGTAGTCTTTTATACTTCTATATTTATGTAGATCCTAGTGCATGGAATGCAACTATGCCACTTACATTGCTTCTTGATATTTACGTACAAACTTAATTCTGGTTTAGTGATCAACTCAGGAATCACTTAAAGACATGTTCTTACCGTTAAGACTTTATCCTTCCAACGAGAACCTCGGGTCACTTTATGTCGAGTATACAACATGGTTTTATGGACCTATGACTGGGGCATAGGAGATGCCACGCATCTCTTTCTTTCAACCATAGTCGCAATACTCAATGCTTCATGCAGTAAGAACTATTTTCTCACCTTGTTCCATTCTAAGCTACTTCAGAATCTTGTTTAGGACATTCTAAACATCTTTCAGAATCAAGTCCAGGAAGCATTCGACATTCAGTGTTTATTAAACTTATTAATCTATCTCGATAGATCTCATTGTTTAATAACTTCAACTTCAACCTTAACTTAAATATTATTAACACCAATCACATCACTCACATATGGCGTCCACATATTACAGAATGATTTCACGCTCCCACTCAAATATGAAATTCATGTTTGAGATCCAGTGATTTCACTTAGCTCCCACTCAAAATATGTCAGCTACATATTATGAATTAGCCAAGCTGATTTGCTCCCACTCAAGTCTAGGTCCTCTCAATAATCTTGGACATTCCAAAATTCTTTGATCACTATCAAAACAAGAATTCCACTAACAAGATTTCAATGACTACTCATTTCTCGTAATTAGGTCCATCACGCTTCTTTGTATTCCGTAGGTATGTCTTGTTCAAAACATGACAAGTGAATCAACAATACAATTTATACAAACTTGTAGAATATATAGTTGAATCCTACTTTTTCTTTAGTAAAAGTATTCACTGAAACTTTATGATCATTATCATTGGTTTCTCCTCTATTTGTAGAGTTTGGTTTCACGAAAAAAATTCCGCTGCGCCACTCAACAATTAGGAGGCAAGGTCAAATACCTTGTTTTGATCTTTTACTTTCTTCCACCTGTATCTTCATCAAGACACATCAACTTTGGACAACAGCAGGTTTGCCCCTTTGTGGAAGATGCATTCACAACTTCTTAACAATGCTCTACAAAGACTTGTTCATTCGCCACGACTTCGACTTGTCGAAATCTCTAGAAACTCGAACGTGCCATAACACTTATGGTGTTGTTTCCACGAATCTTCAGATGTTCCTTTATATTTCAAATGAGTGTTTGCTTATTTTGATCTCTAACTCTAAACGACAACTATAACCCCTAATAAGAGATAATGTTATACCATATGTATCTAATACATAATGATTATGATGTTTAGATATTTCAACACAGTTTGAATTCATCCAATTATCATAATTTGTGAAACATCTTTCACAAGTCCCTTTTATGCTAAATTTAATTTGAATATTTTAGCCATATCGATCAAATCGAAGAGACTTCGTATTCTTGTTAATTCAATATCCTATTCAGTTATGAACTCATTTGAACAATTCAAATCATTTCAAACTTTTGTTTCATTAAGTAAATAAGCTTATTCACTTAAGTCCACAATTAACTAATGATTTGCACTACTTGTTGAAAATATGATACATCACTATGTATAAGATTCAACATTTCTTCGCATATCACCGTTTTACCAGAATGCGGAGTTTTAGTCATTTTGCCCAAGAGACATGGTTTTGCAAAGTCTCTAGATTAAGCATCTAGGACCCCGATCTTTCATAAAGAACATGCAATAACCAAAATGACTTAAACTGTAGTGTCATTTCATTATTAAACTTTGGATATCTTTTAGCATTCTAATCCTTTATAAATGTTTAAATCATTATCATTAACATAGTGATGAGAATAACTTATTTATAATCATAATGTGACCATAAGGTATTGTTCATAAGAATAGTACAAACTGTTTGTAACTTGTTCATATGAATAATCGTCTCGCCAAAAGCAAGACACACAAACTAGGATTACAAATTATATTCAAGTCCACTAATCCAAATGACAAAATATGAGGGAAGTGGTGATCAAGTCACGTTGACTCAACACTAGCAATTCTCAAGCAGATCATCCTGTTTTCACAAAACGGGACAAGTATCAAATACTTTGCAAACTGCAATGAGTTCTGCAAGAACCACAATTATAATTTGTATATCTTATATATACCTTTTCATTCATGACCTCCATTTGCAATCAAGCCCTTCCAAGGGTTCTTAACTCTAATGCAAGATCGCTGAGTGTTTTTCCAAACATCCCGGAGTCATCGAATTACCTCCTAATGGTTATTGTATCAAGAAGAGAAGATCACCTTTTATGAGGATAACCCTCAGGTGTGGGTATTAATCTATGAAGTTGGACCCTTTTGCTATGTACCATATTAAGCAATATATTCCCATGGTCGCAAAGGACCTCAATGGGATAGGCTAAGATCTACTAAGATATTTGCAAACATACATCTAGACTAAGTTTATAATAAGAGATCAATTTATAATTGGTCTCCACTAAAACGGTCATCCCCTGGATGATTTTAGTGATCGCATGATCCCTATCCTCTGCACCTCCCCCGATCGTCACGGCCATCAGTGCATTATCAAAGGTAGACATTCACTAATGTCAATCACATCATCCATGTGACTCATGCTCGATCTTTCGATCTCTTGTGTTCCGAGGCCATGCTTCTCTAGCGTGCTAGGCTTGCCAAATCCAACTTGTGTGTATCCGCTGTGCAACATGGCTTACACCCACTGTATGCGAACGTAGATATGTTTGACATCCAGACCTGTAACCCTGGATCGCCTCATACCGAAGAAATTTCTTGGTGGTGCACACACAAGGGGAACACGGAACATTGGATTTAAATAGGGATTGTATTATTTGCTACCGTTGAGTATCTAAATACTAGCACACAATAAGATGTAAAAACTGGTATCAGCATCATATGTATAATGTGATATGATATGGTCTTTCTTGCGTGTTGATCTCCATCGAGCGCTCCGGCATGATCTCGATCGTGCCCTTGGTTTGACGCCAAGTCCACGACGTCGCCACCAGGTTGTCCATAGGAGCAATGACTATCACTATACTACTTAGCAACAGAAAAGTAAACTACTTTACCTTCGCAACGACCAATGCCATATCATAATCACATGCCCCCTACAAAATAAAGTTAGACGCCTCTACTTTATCTATTGCAAGTTTTACGTGGTTGTTAGGGCTTTCGCACTAAAACCGTTTCTAAACTACGAACTTTCCAACCACAACATGGATCCGACAGTTGTCTCTATTACACCCCTTTCGGGGCCCTCCGTTGTAAATGCTATATCAACTATCAAATGAGAGACAGACACCCGCTAGCCACTTATACGGTACAAGCCGTATGTCGAGCGTGGAACCAGTCTCGCGTACGAATACGCGTAAGGTTGGTCCGGGCTGCTTCATCAAACAATACCGTGATATAAACAAGTACACGTTAGAGGGTAACAACTAAGGGATCAATGCCTGCACAATACTTGTGCGTACTGGCCGTACAACACTCCTACGCATAGATCGGCTCTGATACCACTGTAGGGGATCGGCGCAAAAAACACAAATTTTCCTACGACGGAACCCCAGAAACTTAGCCTAGGATCTATCTATGTAGTAATGCGGTAACGGCCCAGAGCGTATAGAATACATAACCTTGTAGACCGTACGCGGTTAACGTTCCACGGGGAACGTGGTTGAAGTAGTCGTACTCGTAGCCGACCTCAAGGTCACGAAGATCCTCGCAAGTCACCCCTTGCTCCTTCTTGATCTTCATCATCTTCATCGTGCAATAGCTTCGGCTCACGACATTCTAGCGCCCCAAGTGTTGCGCCTCGTGTCTTCATAAACATCCGGTGCACGATGAGACCTCCGGCTCCCCGATCCCGCCGGGAGTGCGGAAGTTGATATCCGGCTAGGAATCCCTGCAGCGCAACGGCATACTGCAGGTGTGCCTTGATCGCACAGCCCAGACTTGGGGCCATGGTCACAAGGTATAGAGAGAGGGAGGGAGAAAGTCAACCAAATGACTTCTCAAGTTGTGTATTTGGTGTATTTAATCCCACCCATGGGCACTCCTTTATATAGGCTAAGGGGGTGTACCTTTCTCAAAGGCTAAGCCATGTAGGACTAATACTAAAGGAAAAAGTCAGCAGAAATTCGGACTGACAAATGGGCTATTTCTACTCAGCCCAATAAGCAAACAGAAAATAAACAGATAAAAGAAAAAAGGGACAGCAGGCTGGGGCTGGCCGGGTGGGCCTTGGCGTGGCCCACCCCGCGCCCAGCATTCCCGCCGCGGTGGCCTAGAAAGGGGGAGCCCCGGGTGGGCCGGCGTCCGTCCCCGCGGCCCATCTCCCGGCCCCCGGCGGCCCGGCTGCTCGCCCCTGGCGCCAGCTCCCCGCGCGCCCTTGTGGGTTGGGTCGAGCAGGCCCAGGCGGCTGGCGGCTGCGGCCCGCCCCGCGCGGCGTGTATTATCTGCCGCCCGCCAGCGAGCGTGGCCTAGTTACCTGCCGCCAAGTGCGGTGGCTATTATCCGCCGCCCACTTGGGCTGGCTGTTTTCTTTTTCCCTTTTATTTTTCTGCACTTTTATTTCTAGGTTTTTTCCCTTTGGGATTCTGCGTAATATAAAAGTTGACTTTATAAATCTTAATCTAAATATTATTTATAATATATTAATTCATAATTAACATATAATAAATATATATTTAAATTCCCATTTATCCGAAAACACTTTTCTAGACTTTTCCTTTATTCTTTCTCCGAACAACTTCGGATCTCTTCGCGGAACGATTCCGGCTTTCTCTCTTTCTCTATTGTGATTCCATCTTACGAATGATCGTTCTCATCGTACCCTTAAGTGTATCCTCTCACGGCTCGGGAATGCTCTAGACATGATCCGTATCAATGATCAACAAAGGGACCAGGGATGTCAATGTGACCCCTATGCATTCCTGATGACAATGTCGTTTGAACCGTCTAAATGTAGCATCCACTTCCTTTTGTTTCTCGATACAATTTGTCCGAGATCCGATCAATGGTATCTTATACCTTGTTCAATCTCGTTCACAACAAGTTCTGTTTTCTTGTTACCGTGATATTACATCCCCGTGACCTAGTCACATGTTGCAACATATATGGATGTAATCTCACCAAGCCGGCCGTATGTATCTTTACCCGTCATGTGGGTGAACAAATCCCGTTCTTGCAGTCACGTGTCATCTAATGTTCATTCAGAATACCCAACATACACCTTTATGGCCACTGTATTACCAGATGCCGGTTGATGCAGTCTAAGCAGCCTAGGGAAACAGTGAGTAATATGAGCTCACGGTCTAAGGAGAAGGAGTCTAGGTATAGCTGTTGCAACAATGAACTAGATGACTTGATCGTGTTGCAATCCTTCGAGGAATGTCCAATCACATCATTCTCCAATGATATGATCTCGTTGTCAGTCGGCATAAATGCCCATGATCTTGAAACCCGGATCATCTTCGTGACCAACGAACTAGTATAAATAGAGGCTACTAGGGACTTAGTTATTTCATACCACACCTGTACCAATGTTTCTACTTGGCACAGTTATAGCACAATATGAAACTATTATAAACTAATTGAGACATGATAATAAAAACCTATTTCTTATTTGCCTCTAGGGCATATCTCCTTCAAGGAGAGGCCGAGGGGGTGCTGGGGTTGGCCAGACCACCCCCTGGCGCGGGCCAGGCCTGGCCGCGTGGCCAGGTGGTGTGGCCGGCCCCTAGCCCTTCTTCGTCTCGTATTCTGGCTCTAGATGTCTTCCAGTAAAATAACGACTTTGGTTTTTGTCCCGTCCAATTCCAAGAATATTCATTTTCTGACTTTCCTGGAACCAAAAACAACATAAAACAGGCAGCTGGCACTGTGGCTCTTATTAATAGGTTAGTCCAAGAAATCATATGAAAAGTACTCCAAAGTGTGGACAAAATACAAGAAAGTAGATAAAACCAAGCATGGAACATCAAAAATTATAGATACATTTACAATGTATCAACATCCCAAAGCTTAACTCCTGCTCGTCCTCGAGTAGGTAAGTGATAAAAAGAAAGAATAATTTTTGAGGTGACATGCACCATCATAAACTTGATCAACGTATTTGTAAAACATTCAAAGCTGGGATCATAGTACTTCATTCATAACATGAAAGAGAAAGTTCTTGCAATAAGACAAAGAAACTATGTTGCAACATGAAAAGGCACAAACAAAAGATTCATGAATAACAATGCTTTGCAAGACGTTTGTTTGTTTCACATAAAGAAAACATAGCATAATAGTATTCATCTTGTACCTCATAGAGTAGCAAATATAAATGCATAGGACACCTTCAAAGTTCATAAGAGTGACTAGATACAAATAGTTTAGAACTAGCAATATAGAGTTATGCATCAATCAACTAGTTTTGGGATAATGCACATAGAACTAAGAATGGCCACTATGCTCTCAAAGTAGGTGCATAAAGATAGAAGGTGGAGACTCAACATAAAAGTAAAAGAAGGGCCTTCATAGAAGGAAGCGGAGATTCAAGTTTCATAAAGAGCTTCCAAAAATTATGGTACTTATAGCTTTCAGCTCTCATTGCCCCTATCATAAGCATCTTGAAGATGATTAAGTTTAAAGTGACACAACTAAGAGGATATGCTTGACAAGTTATAAACCAAAATCTCATGCCCCTTACTTACGAGCGCGAACCTCATGCTACTCAACTTTAGTCACAAGTAAGCTCTTGTCATTGTAAGTACATATGTATAATAAAGAACCACCAACGAGGTACCCCTTGCACATGATACATGAGCTCTCCCATAATCAATATGACAAGGCAAGCAGACAATGAGCATCTCAGTGATCTTTTTATTTGCTATTTGCATAGGTTTTTATTGAGGATGCTTCATAGAGTGCTTATTATGGTTATGCTGCAAGTTTCCACCATGATTAAGCATGTCTTAGGCTAGCATCCCAGGCGTTTCTCTAACACACATACAAACTCCATGATCTTACAAGTTCCACTTTTATTTCACACCACCGGGATCCATAAGCAAAAGAACATGATATCAACGGGGTACAAAGTACAAGTGCAATGTTCAAAACGTTCCCCATGAAACATGGTTCTGCTAATTTCAACTTATAAAGCGCAAGCACATACACAACAAAGAAGGACCCAATGGTTCAAGTTTATTAGATGCAAAAAAGTAAAGTGTGCCATCAAGTTCGTGAGAGCTTTAATCACTAGTTTTCTCATAACAACTTTAATTTGGAAGATAAACAAAAGCATGAATATACTTGGAATAGCATAAGCTAATAGGTAGGTATGGTGGACTCTTTGGAATAACTTGGTTTAGGAAGTTGGATGCATGAGTGGAACTCATACTTGGTTGTGGAGGCTAGCAAAAGACTGGGAGCGACAAATTAAGAGAGCAATAATGGCCATAATCATGCAGAGCGACAAAACATCATTTATCAAAGCATAAAGTGATACTACAAATTGAAAACTAAAGGATCGTCAAGGCTATGGTGACTTGGGATAGTCATAACATGGGGTGAGCATGTGCCAAGTCAACCCAAATAAAGCATCAAAGGAGAATACCACTATACTATGCTTTAATATGCTAAAACAAAGCATGATTCAACCAAGGCACATTAAGCAATATCAATTGTTTATTACAATTCATGATACAACAAAGAATACTAAGCATAAGGACAAAACAATATCAAGCATGGCATGACAAAGCATATGCCACAGTCAAAAACAAGCTCTCTTTACCACTTAAGCATGAACTTTCCTACTCTTTTCCAAACCAAACCAAACTATTCGAAAACCAATGTATGAAAGAGGGGGGTCCAACCAATTTATTCAGAAAACTAAGCAAACAAAGCAAACGAAAAACCAAAACGAAAACGAAAAGAAGACGCTCCAAGAAAAACACAACTATGCATGAAACAATAAAAATGAAGCGTTTGGAAGAAACCTGGGATTTTTTATTGATGAAGAAGGGGATGCCTTGGGCATCCCCAAGCTTTGACGCTTGTACTTCTTGGATATTTATTGGGGTGACATGCGTGGCATCCCCAAGCTTGAGCTTTAGTCCATTCTTCATCTCATTACTCATTCCTTCCATACACCTGAAATTTTTCCTTCATAAAAAACTTCATACAATCTTTATTAGCAACATTAGTGCACTCAAGATAATAAGTCTTTAGGTTCAGTTCTAACACCAATAAACTTCCATTAGAACACTAGCTACTGTAGCATTCCCTCAAACAGCTCAATTCCCCAAAAGAACTCAAAAAGGAACCAACAAGAAGCAAATGCAGAAAATGGCAGAAATCTGTCAAAATAGACCAGCAGGTAAAGACGAATTTTTTCAAAGACCTTTTGTTGCTCAAATTAAAAAGTATTGAACTAACGAAAGTTAGATAACAACCTGGGGCAGAAGCACAAAAATTCATGCCTCAAAAGGACGTACAGAGACTTTACACGAACTTTTACGGTGAAGCACATGAATTTGTTTCGGGACAGCAACTTTCCCAATCATCACTTCTCTCTCATTAGAGGTTACTCTTGGCACAAAAAGCAAATAAAAAGGATAAGGAGCGGTTATTACTGAAGTAATAACTTCCAAGACTTATCTAAAACTTTTGGGTTATCTCCCAATAAGTACTTTTCTTTAACGCCTTTAAGTTACGCATAAGAAGCAAGAAAAAGGATCAAGTATTCTCAAATGAAGAAGCATTAAGATTAATACCAGAAATATCTTCAACAAGGCAAGGTATCTCATTCAAATAAGTTCAAGAGGATCCTATCTCAGTGCTCTTAGGTTCACTATTTTCATCAAAATGGTTTTCGGGAACGATCCAATGAAGATTTTTTATGGCTTCATGCATTGCTACTAGTTTGAAAGGTGTTGGTATCTTAATTTCCTCCCCATTAGGTTCAGTTTTACTCATCTTTTCTCGTGTACCAACAAAATCTAGGTATGAGCCTAGCATATTGAAACGTTCAAAGACTTTTCTAGCTTCCTTGGCAACATCATAGAATTCCTTTAACAAAGTTTCTAGAATAAAATCCCTCTTTTCAGGGTACTCAATTTCTTTAAGTTTAAGAAACATTACTTGCATTAAGGGGTTGAGGTTAACATATCTAGCTTCCACCATGTGAACTAAAGAAGCTGCAGCAATCTCATAGTTTGGAGCAAGTTCTGCAAGGGATCTATCCTCAATATCTTCATGCTTACTAACATGATTAAAGAATTCTTCAATATTATCTTTCCCAATTATAGAACCACTACCCATTGAAAGTTCTTTCAAGGTGAATTTAGGGATCAACATGGTTTGCTAAGGAAAGGGTAACAACTATAGAAAGACTTACCTTTTGTGTGTTTTTGATAAAGAAAGCAAACTAGTAAAACTATTTTTTGTCTTTTTTATAAAGAAACAAGCAAACAAAGTAAAAAGAAACTAAGTAAAACAAAAATAACAAAGTAAAGAGATTGGTTATGAGGGACTCCCCTTGTGAAGATGTCCTTGACTCCCTGGCAACGGCACCAGAAAAAGTTATTGATGGCCCAAATATATCGAGCTCGTTGGGGAACCCCAAGAGGAAGGTATGATGAGCACAACATCAAGTTTTCCCTCAGTAAGAAACCAAGGTCATCAATCCAGTAGGAGTAAGGAAACACCCCAAAGGTGTAGCTAGCTGAACGTTGGCAGGGCGCACTACCGGTGCCAGCAGCAACGTGGAGACCTGCACAACACAACCACAGAACTTTGCCCCCAACTTGCGATGAGGTTGTCAATCTCACCGGTTTTGCTGAAAACAAAGGATTAAACGTATCGAATGGAAGGAAGTAATAGTTTTCAGAAAGTAAACACAAAGTAGTAAACAGTTTGTAGATTGTATGTAAAAGAAAGGACCGGTATCCATAGTTCACTAGAGGTGGCTCTCCTTAAGATAGATAACATGTTGGGTGAACAAATTACAGCGGGGAAATTGACAAACATCGAGAAAGCATACAAGCATATACTAATCATCTTGACTCCTTTGGAACTTGATTGGGCATTACAACATTATACATAGACCGCCATCCAACTTCATCTATGACTAATAATCCACCTTCAGGTTATCATCCAAACCCCCTCCAGTATTAAGTTGCAAGCAACAGATTATTGCTTTACGAATTGCGTGTAAAGTAAACAATACGATTGTTCTATGAACAAAGGATTGCTGTTTTCTCCCTAGTAGCAACAACACATCTAGTACCTTAGAGATTTCTGTCACTTCCCCAGATTACCATAGGCATGAACCCACTATCGAGCATAAATACTAACTCTTGGAGCTGCTAGCATCGACTTGGCCAAGATAGCTACTAACAACGGAAAGCATGCAAGATCACAAATAACAAAGACATGATAGAATCAATAATCAATCTGAAATAGCATCTCAATATCCATCGGATCCCCACAAACACAACATGCAGAATTACAAATAGATGATCTTAATCATGAACAGAGCTCCCAAGATCTAGACATGAAAGCACAAAGGAGGAGAACCAACCATCTAGCTACTACATGGACCCGTAGTCTAGAGATGAACTACTCACGCATCACACCCGAGGCTTGCATGATGATGAAGAAGGCCTCCAGGGTGAATTCCCCTCTCCGACAGGGTGCCGAGAAGAGCTTTAGATCCCTCCTGATCTAGGGATGGAGATGACGACGGCTACAGACTCTTTCGTGGATTTTTGATCGAGTACTTAGGGTTTTGGTATCGGAGGCAATATATAGGAGGAAGTAGAGGCCGAGGGGGTGCTGGGGTCGGCCAGACCACCCCCTGGCGCGGGCCAGGCCTAGCCGCACGGCCAGGTGGTGTGGCCGGCCCCCAGCCCTTCTTCGTCTCGTATTCTGGCTCCAGATGTCTTCCGGTAAAATAGCGACTTTGGCTTTTGTCCCGTCCAATTCCGAGAATATTCATTTTCTGACTTTCCTGGAACCAAAAACAGCAGAAAACAGGCAGCTGGCATTGTGGCTCTTGTTAATAGGTTAGTCTAAGAAATCATATGAAAAGTACTTCGAAGTGTGGACAAAACACAAGAAAGTAGATAAAACCAAGCATGGAACATAAAATATTATAGATATATTTACAATGTATCAGCAAGTGATGTCAAAAGTAAAAATAATGAGCTTCAAGTTGCTTATGCTAAACTTCTTGAGGATTTTGAGAACCTAAAAATGGCTCTATGGTCATCAAGGTGAGCTCATCAAACTCACCGAGTCACATGAGCAACTTAAAGCTTCATACTCAAAAGAGCTTTCCAAGTTACCCTCACCTATTGCAAATAATTATGATGCCTGTGCTACTAACTCTGTTTCTTGTGAAGCATCTATTTTGACGGAGAATTTGAGCTAAAGGCTCAACCTTCTTTGCTAACTGACAATTATGGGAAATTGGAAGAAAGTCATGTTATGCTATCAAGCTCTCATGAGGATCTTCTAGCCTCCCATGATAGGCTAAATTTATCTCATGAGGCTATTGTGTAAAAGGTAACATCTAGTGAGCCTCATGTGGACATTAGCACTATATCCACTACAAATGTCATACCGCCATGTGCTAGTCCTAGTAATTCATCATCTCATATTATTGCTACATCTTGTAATGAATTACATTCCTTGCCTTGTTACTCTAACAATGAAGCTTCTACTTCCTCTAGTATTTGTTTTGATACTAACCATGTAGAGGAAATCAAAGAGCTCAAGGCCCAAGTCTCATCTTTGAAAAGGGACTTGAAAATGGGTCATGAAGGGAGGGCCACACTCAACAAGATCTTGAGTGTGCAAAAATTCCCAAATGACAAGAGTGGGCTTGGATTGAAATACAATGTCAAGAATAAGTACACTATCAAGAAGAAACCTAAGAGAAACAATAATAAGGGCCAAGAACAAGTCAAGAATTCAGCCAAGATTGTTTGCTTCAAGTGCAAAATTGAAGGGCACCATGTTATATCTTGTCCTTTGAATAAGAAGCCTCTTGGTGAGAAGCATAAATGGAAGCGGCCTCTAGTTCAAGGTCATGGCCAATCTAAAGTTGGAGAAAGGACACTTCCCAAGAAGATTCAAGCTAATGCTCCCATTGTGGAGAAATCAAGTGAAAAGAATGGGAAGAAAAAACTTGCTACTTATGTCGTGAGAAGGGTCACATCTCTTCCTCTTGCACTATTGGTAACTCCTCATCCAACCCAATCATAATTGATGATTTTTATTCTCTTAGGAAGGATGAGGTTGGCAATGTGTTTGCCAAATATGTTGGTGCTCAAAGTGGTGTCAAGAATAGAACCATTTGGGTTGCCAAGCCTATTGTGACTAACTTCTTAGGACCTAGCTTGGTTAGGGACCATCAAGCTAAAACTTGATCAATAGGTGTTTGTTGGAGAGCATTGGATACTTAGCTACATCATGAATAATTAAGGGGACTTCAATTATATTCTCTCAAGCCAAGTCATTTAGATTATCATATCTCTATCATATATCCGTTGCTCCTCCTTGCGGTAACATGTTCCCAACTCATTTACATTGAAAGTTACTTGACCCTTGTGCATGTGTTAGTTTTGTACCTTGCATGTGTTTTGTATATGTTGTGCTTCCTACTTTCTTAACTTGAGAAATAAAGTTTGTGTATGTTGTCTTGCACACCATGTATGTGTTTTGTGTTTGAGTGTATTGCATCTTGATTATATCTTAGTTGGCTCTTGTGGGAGATTGATGGACAATCACATTTTGGTTGAGTGTGATGTCCTTTGGAGCACCTCACCATTCTAAGTGTGTGTACATGAGGAATACCACTTAGAATCGATATTTCAAGATTATCTTTTCTCTGCGTGGCATGTCATGCTCATGATAAATTCAAATTCTATAATATCCATTAAATGTTCTCTAGTTGTAGTTTATTTGCATCCTGTGAGAAGAAATGTGTTATCACATGTTGGGGGATTAATATACTTTTTGCATATTACAAACCGAGAAAATGTGAATAGTTGAGGTTGTGTCACATAGAATTGATATTGGAAATTATCTATCTCCTATGTGGCACGTGAGCTAAAACAAGTTCCTTTCAATATAATGCTTTTATTCCTTATCTTTTGGATATTGTTTGCAAGAGATTTCCTTTATATGGGTTGCATCATATATGAATTCTTATATCTAAGTTGGTAAGAATTTTGCCTCTAGTTATTCTAATCATTGCTTTGCGTGATTGGTTAACTAGTTGAAACGCTCAAGGATCTGTTTCATGTCTTGGTTTTTAATTCCTATCTTTTGACATTTTCTTTCTCTTTGTGAATATTATCTTGGATATATTTGCTATCTACCACCGGGAAATATTTGCAAGTCCCTTGTCCTTGGACAATCGGTACTATAATATGTGGTAGATCTTCTTGATTATTTTCACATTGACTTTTGCTTTAGTTGCCTTATCTCTTTCCAAGAATTTGTTGTGGTCTGTCTCCCATATATTCGTCGATTCTTATGGATGTTCCTTTGTCTTGAAATCGTTTAGTGATGTAGTTGATGTAGGTAGGGATGATGATCCCATATATGTGCATTTTGTATTCGAATGCAAAATCTTAAATAATGCACTAATCATGGGGGAGTTCTCCTATATTATTTAGAACACTCCTTTTATGCTTCTTTGTGACATGTTTTCATCCCTACCATGTTTTATTTCTTTGGAAGATAAATCTTTCTTTGGTACTTTGTGCCATCTTGAAAAGTGTTGAGAGTTTGGTTCTTTTGTTGGAACCATTTTTTTCTAGTTGGTATTTTTTTGAGTTGATTTTTCTCATTCCATGTTTTCTATTTAACCATTTGAATTAGATAAATCGTCAAGCATTTGTATTTGTTTAAATTTTCTGCTCTTTTCCTTTTTCCCCATTCATTTGTTGAACTTGGGGTCTATTATGTGTTTATTTGGTCTTTGATATATTTTGGACAACCGTTAGTCATGTCACACTTAGGTGTGCCTTCTTGGCTTTCTTGGTGTTTTTGCTCAAACTATATCTCCTTTTGGTTCTTGAAAGTCTTGTGCATGCATATTTACTAAATGTATATATTATGGTATGCTTGCTTTCTTTGATCCAATATATAGGGGAAACTCCACCAAATCCTATTTTGGCTAAGATGTGCATGAAATTCAATTTCATATCAATATGCACATGTTTTTGTGGAGTTTGTCCTATGTATTGTAGTGTATCTAACTACCGTGGACCCAATGAGTTTTGGGAGCATTGTGTACTTTAATGTGTTTTACGTACATTGGAGATACATTGGATGCTTGTCTCAATAATAAGAAGATGTGGTGACCAAATGATAATTGGAGGCAAGCTAGGATGATCAACAAACTCATATCTACTACATCCTACCAATGGTATCTCGGTAACAAGTATCCCTCTAATGCATATTTTCTAGCATCCAACCTTTGTGGTTGCATCATGTCATGCTTTCCTTTAGCTACTTTTATTGTGGTTCTTGCAAGATTTTATTGTATAATCTTTATTGTAATGTGAGTAAGCTGAGATGGGTGCATATTGTGGGGAGTATATAAAAAATCATGTTTATGATTCACCAATCCCACATATGCCAATCTAGCAATTATATTGCCTATCATTTCCTCAAAGTGCTCTCATGTGCAATATGGATGAATCTGCAAGGTTTATTCATTCTTTATGATACTTGTTGCCTTTCCAAATGCATTCCAACTATATTTTTTCCCTTGTGACAGCTGTGATGTATTTGTTGGTGTTTGAAGGTCATTGATGTATAATAAGATAAATTTGAATCTTTTTCCATGCTTTCAAGCAAAAATCTTATTGGCATTGTCGTTGAATTTCTTTTGGATATCTTGTTTGTTCTTGAGTAGCCATTTTGTGTGTACATGTTTCTTTGTTGATGTATATCATCATGATTGTTGTCTACCTAGAAACTTATACACATGAGTATGGCTACATCTCTAGTTGATATTCTAATCCTTTGGAGTCCACCTCATGTTCCTTTTTTTGGTGGATCCAAAAGTTTTGCTTTGAGTGCTTGACCTTTTCGTTTGCATCTTTTGGCACTCATTGATGTTAAGAAAGTTGATCTCTCATGTCTTTATGTTGTTATGTAAGTTTGGGGGAGCAAGGATACCATGTTTATGCACTTTGCATTCAAAGTAATTATTATATTTGGTGCATAAACCTTGGGGAGCTTTCCTAATTTACCTAAGAACACACATTTGCTTTTTTGTTCTTTTTTGGTGTGTTATTTGATTGTGGGGAGTTAGGATTCCATATTTGTGCACTTTGTTGTGCATGAACCTTGGGGAGCTTCCTATTTTCATCTAAACTCTAATTTGCTCTCATCATAATATTTTCTCTCTTGCTCGTGCCCGTGGTTTAAATGATATAGAGGGAACAAGGATGCCATGTTATGCAGATTGTATTCAAATGCAAATTATAATTTGTGCACAGACTTTGGGGAGTCTCCTCATATTATTTAAATAACTCTCTTGTCGATCTAATATATATCCTTTTTTGTATCTTTGTTTTGTGAAGTGGGTCTTTGGATATTTTGATTGTTTGCTTCATTCTTCGATGCTTCTTCACCATTTTATTTCTTTGTAATTGTTGGATACTCAATTTAGTTTGATTCCATCTAGGTATTCTTCATTGGATACGTGTATTTGATTCCACTCATATTATGAGAAATGCACACCATATGGAGGAACTCTCACTAAATCGGCCTTCTAATTTTTTTCACCCATTTCGGCAATCAATGCCAATGGGGAGAAGTTTTAGAGGGTTTAAGGGAATTTTGTTTTGTACTTAAACATTTGTATATTGTGCTTTGCGTCCTAACATGTTGCTTTGCATGTTGAATATATCGAGGAAACTCCACCACCGACAATGATTGGAAATATATGCAATGAAATTCAAGTTCATCCACACGTGCATAGATTGTAGGGGAGTTTGCTCTATATTGTGGCTGTACTAACATCACATACTTGTGTAGTATTTGAAGTTAGCACAATGTTTTGTTCAGTTAATTCCTAATATAAACCCTCTCAAAGGGATTATCATCAATTACCAAAATGGGGGAGATTGAAAGTGAATGTGTTCCCCATGTGTGGTTTTGGTAATTAATGACAATCTTTATGGACTTATGTTTGCATTGAGTTTTACCTGTAGGATTTGTCCATAGGTAATGCTTGAACCATATGTTGGCTTCAAGGTTGGGATAACAAGAAAGTGAAGAATATCAAGTGATTACCAAGATGTTCAAGGAGTGATCCAAATATTGGTCATGTGAGAGTTGATCCTATAGCAAGTGTGTCTTGAAGAATAAACTTGGAGTGATATCTCTTATGTACCTTCAAGACACCAACATAATGAAGAAAGAAGAAATGATGTGCAAGTTCAAGATGAGCCACCTCGAAGAGGTCATTTGCTTTAAGCTTGCGATCCTATGATGATCATGGATATGGTAAGATGATATGCCCAAAAGAGAAGCCCTACCATAGTGGAGTATGAGGAGCAATTTGCAAGTCTTCACCAAGCTAGCGCATTCAAGAAAGGTGTTCCATCTTGAGGTGGAGAAGATCATCATCATCAAGCTCAAGTGGAGTATGTGCAAGAAAAATGTATGTTATTGATAGGGTTTCCTTCTTACCGGTCTCGTGGTGTTAGTTGGAGAGACCGGTTTATAGGATAGATAGCCGTACTATCAAGAGGGGATCTTGAGTTAGTAACTTAATCATATCCTTCAGAGAGATCTCAAACCTTTGCATACTTGGCATCATCTTTCTTGGTTTTTATTTGGATCTTATCCATGTGAGGTTCTAGATCCTGTGGTAATATTCATAACAAGCTCTAGTTCATCAAAAACGGATTTCATATGCATTCTCTATTGAGTTTTCGATATTGGAGGTTTTACCGGTTTGTCTTTTATAGATAGGTAAAACCTTCCATTATTTGGTTCTTACTCATGTGAGGATTTAGAGCTTGTGTTAATCTCCATGACAAGCTCAAGTTTGTCGAAAACAAATTTCATATGCATTCTCTATTGCGTTTTTGATGTTGGAGGTTTTACCAGTTCATCTTTTTGAGAGAGGTCAAACCTTTCATAATTTGGTTCTATCCTCCCTTGCTGGACTATGATGTTTTTCTGTATGATCTTGTAGAGTTTCTTGTCCTCTTTAAAATGAGCACAAGATCATCAAAATCGGAGCCCGGATGCAAAACTTATGGTTGTTTTCATATTAGTCTTTCGGCCAGTTTTTGTAACACCGGAGATTCCAGACTAAATCACCGGTCTATCTCCGGACCGCGTACTGATTGGCATCCAGTTTGTCTCCGTTTGGCCTGGGTACATGATACGTTGCTAACGTATCTATAATTTTTGATGTTCCATGCTTGGTTTTTATCTACTTTCTTATGTTTTGTCCACACTTAGAAGTATTTTTATACACTTTCTGGGATTAACCTATTAACAAGATGCCATAGTGCCAGTTGCCTGTTTTCTGCTGTTTTTGGTTCCAGGAAAGTCAGAAAATCAATATTCTCAGAATTGGACTGGACAAAAGCCAAAGTCGATATTTTATCGAAAGACTCAGGGAGCCAGAAGACGAGATGAAGAGGGGCCACAAGGTGGCCACACCACCCCTTGGCGCAGGCAGCCCTAGGCCGTGCCAGGGCATGGTGTGCCCCCCTGGCCGCCCACCGACCTTGTCTCTTCGCCTATAAGATGCCTCCCGATGCAAAAACCCTAAATTGAATAGCCTCCAGCCATGAAAAGTTCCGCAGCGCCGTCACCACCGAAGGGGAGATTCGGGGGATATAAAGTCTCTGTTCCGGCACCCTGCCGGGACGGGGAAGTGCCCCCGGAGCCATCTCCATTGATCTCCACCACCATCTCCATCGCCGTTGCTGATTCCCATGATGATGAGGGCATAGTTCTTCCTCGAGGCTAAGGGTTCTACCGATAGCTATGTAATCAAGTAAATCTACTTTGCTACTCAAGTGCTTTAATAGATCTTTGCTCTCCCCATGTGTGTGAAAGTGACAGCGTGCACACCATGGTGGAACTTAGGCTAGAGATTACAAATACTTGTTATGAGTTATATTTGGAGTTGGATGTCTCTATGAAATTGTGGTGTTTGTTGGAACCATCTAGAGCTCAAGGTGACAGTGTGGGGGTTATCTAGATGGGGAAAGCAAACTTTGAGGTCTGCTGTTATAGCCCTACCATGGAATTAGAGTGTCCAACCGGAGAGTAGTTAAGAGTAGTATCATGAAGAGAAGATATTTATATGAGAGTGTTCACTAGTGAAAGTATGATCCCTAGGCCTTGTTTCTAAGCATTGAAACACCCTTTGCAACTAGATCTATTACATGTTTGCTTGCTTCCATCTTTATTTCAGTTTGCCTTTAGTCTCTTCCATGCCATCAAGCTATTTTCTAGCACCGTTACTACTTATAACTATTTATACCACTTGTATTTCACTATCTCTTCGCCGAACTAGTGCACATATACACCTGACAAGTGTATTGGGTGTGTTGGGGACACAAGAGACTTCTTGTATCTTGATTGCAGGATTGCTTGAGAGGGAATACCTTTGACCACTTCCTCCCTGAGTTCGATAAACCTTGGGTGATCCACTTAAGGGAAAACTTGCTGCTGTTCTACAAACCTCTACACTTGGAGGCCCAACAATTGTCTACAAGAATAGAAGTGCATAGACATCAGTACACCGGAGACTCCGGTCCTAGTCTGGAGACTCCGTACCGAGCGATTCTTGGGCCTAACGGTTGGATTTTTAAGGACCTATTTGAGGATCCCTTCTTCCCCAATGGTTCCCAAGCTCTCTTGCTAGTTTTCCCCCACCATTGTTGACCTATTGAAGCTTGCTATCCCTCAATCCCTCCTATGATTCTTGTATATTCTTGAGGGATTTGAAAGAGGGGATCTAGATCTACAACCCCACCAATCAATCTATCCTCTAAGTGAGGTGAACATCTTGAGATATAGATCTTGGAGTCTTTTGTGAATTTCCTCCATTATTCTTCTTCTCTTATTCCTCCGTAAGCTTTTGTAGTTTTGGTGGATTTTGGGAGTGAAGGACTTGAGAAATTCTTGTGTTCTTGCCATTGTATTTGATGCATTGCAGGACTTGAGAAATTCCGTAAGCTTTTTACTCTTAGGTTCTTGGAATCCTAGACGGTTTAGTTGTATTGCAGGTTTGTGGATTACTTGGGTTCTCCAGTTAAGTTGTGGAGATTTCCCAAGCTTGTTTGTTGGGAGCCTCCAATTGAGTTATGGAGAAGTGCCCCAATTTGTGAGAGGTTTCGGATTACCACCGACAAGTGCACCGATAGTGGAAGTGTGGATCGACCCCGTTGGGGTGAGATTCACCAGAGAACAAGGGAGGCTTTTTGTGGCATTGGTGGTTTGAAACCACACCCTCTCCAAACGAGACATACTCCATTGTTGGGAGGAACTCGGTAAAACATCGTCGTCTCCGCGTGCCTCGGTTATATCTATACCCGAGGTCTTATTTATGCACCTTACTTTGTGATAGCCTTTGTGCTTGAAGTCTATATCTTACTATCACATAGTTGCTTGTCTTTCTTAGCATAAGTTGTTGGTGCACATTGGTGAACCCTAGTTGTTTTAGGTTTTGTGCTTGACAAAGTAAACGCTAGTTTAATTCCGCCTTTGTTGAGTCCCTCCCATAAAAGTTTTTAAACCGCCTATTCACCCCCTCTAGCGACATCCTTGTCCTTTTAACATTCGATCCGGATTATGGATGAAGTATAGTAGCTTTTTCCTTAGTAGATCTAGATTTATCGAACCCGGGTAAACAATTGATGTATGGAAATATAAGGAACTTCTACAAGACTTTCTTACTCATTTACCTTACGTTTACCGGACCTTTCTAGTTTACTTTGAATCGTCGGTTGTTGCAATGGACGGAAATAGGCCAGGGTTAATGATTTACCTACAGCTGCACATACATATGGGATAAAGATAATAATAAGCACATTCATATGTGAAATGATCTAATATAGATATGTTTATGGGAAACACATCCATATACACTAAAGCCCATGCGAGCCACATGCATAGTAATAGTCTTTGGTCCAACCGTTATATGACGAATCACCGAGTTATAATAATTATTAAGTAAAATACAAATCAAAGCCTTAAGAATGGTGATGTTGTTGTTACTCTCAAGTGGATCCCTAAACAAAGAACGTACTCCCCTTGTTGTGACTAGGTTTCACATGAAGTCGCCGTTCACCATGCATATTACCTCAAATCTTTATCAATCCTTGGGGTCTTCGGTTCCCACAAGTCCATGGATCAAGACAAGAGACAAATAGGTATCTCTTATTCAAGCACCACAAAATATTCCCATGTATTAGGTCACATAATCACTTCGAGGATTCACCCCAACCCATAGTCCGTGAGGACTACTCACTCATAACAATAAGATCAAGGATAGAAAACATTGTGTAAAATATTTAGATTGAAATCAAATATTCTTACAATGCTCACCAAATCACAAGGAGATTTCAAGTACAAGATGATGGCTATGGCTATGGCAATGGAGTGGACGGAGGATGGAGAGGATGAACTATGGTGATGGTGGATCTCCTTCGGTGGGTTGTGATGCAATCTGAGAATGACGGCTCTCTATGCGGCGACTGGAGTCTCGAAATATACATGTGCCTTCACGGAAGTTGTTATGTTTGACCTAGCGGAGCCAATGCCACTCAATACGGGCGGGGCTTGCCCATACGGCTGTTTGCTAAACCTTATGGAGGCTCCTCTTCGACCCTAATTATCTTGGCTGAGTAGGCAACGTGAGAATCTTCAAAATGCTCCTGATTTCGCCTTAAACATGTGATTTCCCGCACAACACAAATTAAAACCAAGGATTGCACATATTTGCAATAATTAGTCATTAGTAGCAAGGCTAGAGAGATTCAAGGTCAATTATTTGACTTAAAATATGATTTAAACACGGAGAAAGATGGCTATTTTCACATCAATCATAGTTTACCATAAATTATGAGTCACCCAATGTCTCTTGCATTACAGGATATACAAATACTTCCACATATATTTGTTGAAATAATTAACTAGTTTATATTTTCTGAAATTCTAAGCCACACCCACATTGTTTGATTACTCATTTGATGGTAGACACAATTGTTTAATACTTGCTTGTCATGTTTGTTTGACGTGTTTGTCAATAATTGAACCGTGGACCAACAGTAACCCCAGTTCATAGCTCCTGTCATATTATTCAAATGAGTACTTTCAATTTTTTGATAATAAAGATGGTTGCTTATTTTCTTTATTTGTTGTTTTAACTTGTTATTACTTAGTTTCAGACTGCAATTATTTCTATTGCCACCAAAGAGGGGGCTACAAGATCATGTATCAAGGTGGTTTTCCAATGCAGCTATCAGACTCAAAAGGAGATGCAGTTGATAGATTGAGAAAGCATTGAGGACTCTTCTATCCGTGGACTCAATCTCGATTGTCAGCTGAAATGCTGAATTTTCTTTCCCTTGAGTTTGTTGGTAATATGTAATAATTTAAGAAGTTTGCAGCTGATATAATATCTAGGTAAATCGCATAGACCATGTAGGCATCTAGTCGACGATGTCCCCACCTGGAGGTATGCGGTGCAATAACTAGACCAACTAGGTTTATTCGGGAACAATATTAGGTTTTGGCATTGGCTCGTCTTGTATTGGGCCAACGATGAACAGTAAAATATGATCGCGGATTATGCACCTTTTTTGTTACTAGCATGGTCTCAGAAAGGACGAAATTGTAAAAGACCGTAAGAGTAATGGGCCGACCCGTAGACAGGCTCCATGAACAGTAAAAGACTAGAACAATAACATGCCAGAATCATAGCAGACCACATAAATGGCCAAAGGCCTAAAATCATATGTACTTGAATAGTAATAGACCAGAATAATAAAATGTTAGAACAATAACAAGCCAGAACCGTAAAATGCCAGAACAGTAACATGCCTTCTCACAAAAGGTTCATTAGTGGGCATCCCACAACAGGCTTTAAGAACAGTGACAATCCTAACACATTCCTTAATAGTACCGGACCGACGTAGCATATGCCTCTAATGGGCCACATAGTATTGGACTAAGATGGACTGAAACAGTAACGGGCCAAAATGTTAACATGCCACAGCTTGGCTGCAGTATGAACCCATGTCAAATAGTGCAGGGCGAAACAGTAACGCGTCATATTTTTATTGGGCTCTCCTAATGGGCCTTTCCACTTAGTAACCATCGTTAACGATGTTTGCCAGGTGGCAGTTTGCATGACGTCAAAAGTCAACAGGGCTGGCAAACAGATCTACGACGACACAAGTTTTCGTGGCTAAAGAGTGTGATTCACTACAATCACAAAAAACCCGTGGTAGATTCTTTTGTGACAGGGTTTTTACCATGAAGGATATCCGTCATAGAAGAATTTTTAACCAAGAAAAACGGGTCTTCAACCATGGAAATCGTTTATTGTAAAATCTAGCTTTTTTGTAGAGTACCCAGGCCAGACCATAGCATGGGGCAGTCGTCAGGGGTCCCGACCCATGTACTATATTACTAAATGTAGGGGTTCCGCGCATAAAAACAATAAATTTTACTCTACGCCCCTGAACCCCTGAAGCTGCCAGGACCTATCTATTAGTAATACAGTAACGAGAGGGACTTTTCACGAACTTACCCTTGAAGACCGAAAAGCGTTGTCAACGCTCAGGAGAGCGTGGTTGATGTAGATGAGCCGAAGCCGACCTCAAGGTCATGATAAAGTCCTTGTGCTCCTTCTGGCTCCAACAACTTGAGTGCCTCAAGTGCGACACCCCGCGGGGAGTTACACACGTCCGGTGCCTGACGATGACTCCTGCTTCCCCGATCCAGCAGCAGTTGTGGAAGTAGAGCTCCCGGATCCGAATCCCGCAGCGCGACGGTGCTCCGCGGTGAAGATGTCTCTCGTTCGCACAGTCCAGACTTGGGACCACGGTCACGAGAGAGAGAGAGGAGGAGAGAGAAAATATCAATTAGAGGTCCTCCCAAAAGTGGGGAGACCTTTATTGATTATTGGTGTATTTTTCTAGGCCAAATACCCCACTTTATATAGGGGGAGGGGAGGTACTACCTCCCCTCAAGTCCCGGGGTGGGACTAAAGGAGAGGAGGGGGAGGAGGTGGACGAGGCCACCTAGTGGGCCCCACGCGGGGGCCTAGGCCCAGCCGGCCTCCCCCTTGGTGAAGGGGTCCGCAGCAGAAAACAAAATTTTTCCTATGTTGGAACCTCCTAACGCCCAAGATCTATCTATGCAGTAATGTAGTAACGGCCGGAGCATATAGAATACATACCCTTGTAGACCGTACGCGGTTAACATTCCGAGGGGAACATGGTTGAAGTAGTCGAAGCCGTAGTCGACCTCAAGGTCGCGATGCTCCTCGCAGGTCACCCCTTGCTCCTTCTTCATCGTGTAGCAGCTCTAGCTCACGACATCCAAGGTGCCTCAAGTGAGGCCCCTCGTGGTTTTGTACACATACGGTGTACGATGACGACCTCCGACTCCTTGATCCCCGCCAGGAGTGCGGAAGTAGATCTCCGGCTTGGAATCCCTGCAGCACAACGGTGTGCTATAGGTGCGGTGTCTCATGCTCAGACAGTCCTTACTTGGGACCGTACCAATGCATGGAGACGAGCGAGAGAGAGGGAAGGAGGAAGTCAACCAAAGGACTTCTCCAGATATTGGTGTGTATATTCCCACCCATGGGCACCCCTTTATATAGGGGGAGGGGGTGTGCCCTCCCCTTTGGGTTTCCCATGTGGGACTAAACAAGGGAGAGAGGGGGGAGGCGCATGGGCCTTAATAGGCCAGCCGGCCTGGGGTGGGCCCCACCCCGCGCACAACCCTAGGCTGGCCGGGTGGGCCCCCTTGAGGCGCCTGGGCCTTGGCCCTTTGGCCCTTGGCCCTTCCCTCCTTCGGTTTTCCCTAATGGGCCCTTTTTCCCAAGGAAGTTTGGCCCATTAGTGGAATACCCCTTCAAATTAGATTTTAATATTATATTTAATATTAATTACATTAATTAATATGTAAATACATATTAAAAAATCCGATTTGACCCAAAATACCTTTCGGTTCCCTTTCGATTTCCTCCGAACAACTTCGAAACTTTCCCGGAACGATTCCGGTTCTCTCACGGAACTTTTCCAGTTTCCTTTTCTCTTTCATATGGTGATTCCAACTTACAGAGGATCTCTAGCTCATCGTACCCTTAAGTGTATTTCCCCATGGCTCGGGAATGGCACATACATGATCTCTATCAATGATCAATAGCGGGACCAGGATGCCCATATTGACCCCTGTGCATTCCACGATGACAATGTCGTTTGAACCATAAAACAGTCGTTTTCCATTCCCTTTGCCTCTTGATACCTAGTTCATCAGAGATTATATCTATGGTATCTCCATACCTTCATTCGATATCGTTACCGATGAGCTTGTTTTCTCGTTTCCGTGTCATTGCATTCTGTGACCCAATCACACGCTTGCAAGCTTCGTTAATGCAACATCACCGAGATGGCCACATATGTATCTATCCGTTACATGGATTGGAAAATCCTGGTCTTGATATGTACTCATCTACGCGCTCCTTTGGGAAACCTGAGTAGCACCTTTTCGATCACCCAGTCATGGAATGATACTTGATAACCATCTAAGCTCCCTCCAGAACAGTGATTTGCATTATCTCACAGTCTAAGGACAGGTCGCGAGGTTTCCTTAGTTTTATCATTAATGGTGAACTCTGTAACTAGATCTCATTAAGATACAACTGGTTCGGTTGTTTGCCTATCACATCATTCAACTAAGACCTCATTGTCAATTGGCATAAATGCCCATGATCTTGAAACCCTAGATCATCCTCATGACTAATGAACTAGTTCGCTAGAGGTAACTAAAGACACAGTTTGTTTACATACCACACATGTATTAACGTTTCGTATTAATACAGTTATAGCTCAGTATGAAACTATTATGAACTAATTGAGATATGACAATAAAAACCTATTTATTATTTGCCTCTAGGGCATATCTCCTTCAGTCTCCCACTTGCACTAGAGTACAAATAATCTAGCTTGCATTTTCCTCATCATAAACCATATCACATATGTGTTAATTGATCATGCATGCTTATGGAAAACGTCCTGTCCATGTTCTGTTTTACCAGATCATTATGTCTTTACAAATCGTTAATGTCTTCCTAACTTTGACATTCACACCATTATCTCATAATGGGTCGAAGTATTCGTTTGCCAACAAAGTGAGACTTTGTTTCTACTGTTTCTAATGACGGTCGTTTTCACTGTTGTCATCTAAACTTTGAAACACACTTTGCAATCCTTTGTGTATATACGACAGTTATGGCAGCAGAACGAGGCCGATTTCCAGGAGCCTATAGTGACTTTAGATCAACCTCAAGGGCTTTCTCATGGGCACTGTGCCCTGGGACACATCATTCTACGTTAAAAGTGAACTAGCCCCGCCATAACAATATACATCACATCAGATGGAGCCTTTATACTTCTATATCTATGTAGATCCTAGTGCATGAAATGCAACTATGCCACTTACTTTGCTTCTTGCCATTTAAGTACAAACTTAATTCTGGTTCAGTGATTAACCCAAGAATCACTTCAAGACATGTTCTTACAGTTAAGAGCGTGTCCTTCCAACCAAAACTTCGGGTCACATTACGTCGAGTATACAATATGGTTGTATGGAAGAACCTATGGCTAAGGCATAGGAGATGCAACACATCTCTTTCTTCCTTTTTAACCATCGTTGTAATACTAAGACAATGCTTCATATAGTAAGAACTTCTTTCTTACCTAGTTCCATTCTAAACTTCTTCAGAATCTTGCTTAGGACATTCTGAACATCTTCAGAATCAAGTCCAAGAAGCATTCGACATTCAATGTTTATTAAACTCACCAATCTATCTCGATAGATCTCATTGTTTAATAACTTCAACTTCATCCCAATTTATCTATTTAAATGTTATTAACACCAATCACATCATTCACATATGTTGTCCACATATCCTAGAATGATTTGACGCTCCCACTCAAATATAGCATCCATATTTGAGATCCAGGGATTTCACTTAGCTCCCACTCAAAATATGTCTCTTACATATTAAGATTTGGCGAAGCGAATTAGCTCCCACTCAAATGCAGGTCCTCTCGATAATCTTGGACATTCCAAAATTCTTTGATCATCATCAAATTGAGAATTTCAGCTACGAGACTTCAATATCCATATATTGCTAGTGTAAATCCAATAGATTCAAGCATCGCTACATTTGTAGTCAACTCCTTGAATTTGTCCATACTGTGTGACAAATCAAGCTTTACGTCTCCATTAAGTTTCATTTCCTTCTTATGACTTTGAAGTCATTCAGAAATATCAAGTAAACTAATTTACTTAATAAGATCAAGTAACATATTACTTTGCAATCTTAAATGTAACTTAATATAGGATTTTATGAATCCTAGTCATTTCTCACACTTAGGTCCATCACGCTTCTTTGTAATTCGTAGGTATGTCTTGTTCATAAACATGACAAGTGAATCAATAATATATTTCAACGAACTTGCAGAGTATATATATTTTGAATCCTACTTTCTTTAGTAAAAGTATTCGCTGAAACTTTTATGATCATTATCATCAGTTTCTCCTCTATTTGTAGAGTTTGGTTTCACGAAACAAATTCCGTTGCGCCACTCAACAATTCGGAGGCAAGGTCAAATACCTTGTTTTGATCTTTTACTTTCTTCCACCTGTATCTTCATCAAGACACGTCAACTTTGGACAACATCAGGTTTGTCCTTTGTGGAAGATGCATTCATAGATTCCTAAGAATGCTCTACAAAGACTTGTTTATTCGCCACGATTTGAACTTATCGAAATCTCCATAAACTCGAACATGCCATAACACTTATGGTGTTGTTTCCACGAATCTTTAGATGTTCCTTTGTATTTCAACCGAGTGTTCGCTCATTTCGATCTCTAACACTAAACGATAACTATAACCCTGGCAAGAGATAATATTATAACATATGTATCTAATACATAATGATTGTGATGTTTAGTCATTTCAATACACTTTGAAATTGCCCTTATTATCATAATTTGTGAAACCTCTTTCACATGTCCTTTTATGCTAAAATTAACTTAACTACTTTAGTCATGTCGATCAAATCGAAGAGACTTTTGTATTTTTGTTAATTCAATATCCTCCTTCATTTTGAAATCTTTTGAACAATTCAAAACAGTTTCAAACTTATGTTTCATTAAGCAAATGCTCATACTCACTTAAATCCACAATGAAGTGTGAAATAATGATTTCCACTATTTGTTGAAAATACGATACATCACTATGTATAAGATTCAACATTAAGTATAAATAATGATTTCCACTATCTTGTTGAAAATACAATACATCATTACGTATAAAGTTCAACATTTATTCGCATATCACTATTTTACCAGAATGCGGAGTTTTAGTCATTCTACCCAAGAGGCATGGTTTTGCAAAGTCTCTAGATAAAGCATCTAGGACCTCGATCTTCATTTAGAATGAAGAACATGTAGTAACCAAAATGACTTAAACTATAGTGTCATGTCATTACTAAACCTTGGATATCTTTTAGCATTCTAATACTTTATAAATGCTTAAACTATTATCATTAACATAGTGATGAGAACAACTCTTATAATCGTAATGTGACCATAAAGGTATTATTCATAAGAACAGTACAACTGGCTTGTACCTTATTCATATGAACAATCGCCTTGCTAAAAGAAAGACACGCAAACAAGGATTACAAATTATATTCAAGTCCATTAATGATAAACCTTTGAGGAAAGGGGTGATGTCGTCCATCAACTGTTTTGCTTGCCGTCATCTTGCCACATTGCCTCAATTCAAGCAATTCCCAAGCAGACCACCCTGTTTTCACAAAATGGGACAAGTATCCAATACTTATATAAACTACAACGAGTTTTGCAAGAATTACATTTATAACTTTGTATATCTAACATATACCCTTTTTCATTCATGACCTCCATTGCAATCAAGCCCTTCTGAGAGTTCATAACTCTAATGCAAGATTGCTAAGTGTTTCTCCAAATGTTCCCTTTTTCATCCATCATGGAAGAAAACTCATCCAATGGCTCATACTTTATGTGCCTGATCTTGCAGAATACAAGATTGTAATACAACTCTCCATCGAATGGAGAATGGCTTGTTGGATGATTACGGAGAACACACAAACATTGCAGAGTCATCGGATTATCTCCTAATGGTCATAGTATCAAGAAGAAAAGATCACCTTTTACAAGGATGTCCGTCAGGCATGGGTATTAATCTATGAAGTTGGACCCTTTTGCTAAGTTCCATCTCAAGAAGTATATTCCCATGGTCGCAAAGGACCTCAATGGGATAGGCCATGATCTACTAAGATATTTGCAAACAGACATCTAGACTAAGTTCATAATATGAGTTCAATCCTAATTGAGCTCCCACTAAAATTTTCATCCCCTGGACGATTTTAGTGATCACATGATCCCAATCATCTACACCTCCCTCGATCGTCACGGCCATCAGTGCAGCATCAAAGGTAGACATTCCCTAATGTCAATCACATCAACCATGTGACTCATGCTCGACCTTTCGGTCTCTTGTGTTCCGAGGCCATGTCTACACATGCTAGGCTCGCCAAATCTAACTTGTGTGTATTTGCTGTGCAACATGGCTTACACCCACTGTATGCGAATGTAGATATGTCTAGCCCCCGATCGTCAGGGCTAGCTTCATAACGGCAAACTTTCTTGGTGGTGCACACACAAGGGGAACACTATCCTTGGAATTATATAGGGATTATCTTATTTGCTACCGTTGAGTATCTAATACTAGCATACAATAAGATATAGAGTAGGTATCAACATAACATGTAAATTTGTGATATGATATGGTCCTTCTTGCGCCTTGATCTCCATCGAGCGCTCCGGCATGATCTCCATCTTGCCCCTGGTTTGACGCCAAGTCCACGACGCCACCACCCGGTCGTCCATTGGAACGATCGCTATTACTACTTAACTTAGTAACATAAAAGTAAACTACTTTACCTATGTAACGACCAATACCATATCATAACACAAGCCCTCCCGCAAAATAAAGTTAGACGCCTCTACTTTATCTTTTGCAAGTTTTACGTGGTTGTTAGGGCTTTCGCAATAGAACCATTTCTAATCTACGAACTTTCCAACCACAACATGGATCCAACAGCAGTCTCTACTACACCCCTTTCGGGGCCCTCCGTTGTAAATGTAATATCAACTATTGAATGAGAGACATACACCCGCTAGCCACTTATACGGAACAAGCTGTATGTCGAGCGTGGAACTAGTCTCTCGTACGAATATACGTAAGGTCGGTCCGGGCCGCTTCATCAAACAATACCGCGATATTAACAAGTACACGTTAGAGGGTAACAACTAAGGGATCAATGCCCGCACAATACATGTGCATACTGGCCGTACATCACTCCTACGCATAGATCGGCTCTGATACCACTGAAGGGGTCCACAGCAGAAAACAAAAATGTTCCTACGTTGGAACCTCCTAACGCCCAAGATCTATCTATGTAGTAATGCAGTAACGGCCGGAGCGTATAGAATACATACCCTTGTAGACCGTACGCGGTTAATGTTCCAAGGGGAACGTGGTTGAAGTAGTCGAAGCCGTAGCCAACCTCAAGGTCGCGATGCTCCTCACAGGTGACCCCTTGCTCCTTATTCATTGTGTAGCAGCTCCAGCTCACGACATCCAAGGTGCCTCAAGTGAGGCCCCTCGTGGTTTCGTACACATACGGTGTACGATGAAGACCTCCAACTCCTTGATCCCTGCCGGGAGTGCGAAAGTAGATCTCCGGCTTGGAATCCCTGCAGCGCAACGGTGTGCTGCAGGTGCAGTGTCTCATGCTCGGGCAGTCCTTACTTGGGACCGTACCAATGCATGGAGACGAGAGAGAGAGAGAGGGAAGGAGAAAGTCAACCAAAGGACTTCTCCAGATATTGGTGTGTCTATTCCTTTGGCCCTTGGCCCTTCCCTCCTTCGGTTTTCCCTAATGGGCCCTTTTTCCCTAGGAAGTTTGGCTCATTAGTGGAATACCCCTTCAAATTAGATTTTAATATTAATTACATTAATTAATATGTAAATACATATTACAAAATCCGATTTGACCCGAAACACCTTTCGGTTCCCTTTCGATTTCCTCCGAACGACTTTGGAACTTTCCCAGAACGATTCCGGTTCTCTCACGGAACTTTTCCGGTTTCCTTTTCTCTTTCATATGGTGATTCCAACTTAAAGAGGATCTCTAGCTCATCGTACCCTAAAGTGTATTTCCCCATGGCTCGGGAATGGCACAGACATGATCTCCATCAATGATCAATAGCGGGACTAGGATGCCCATATTGACCCCTGTGCATTCCATGATGACAATGTCGTTTGAACCATAAACAGTCGTTTCCCATTCCCTTTGCGTCTTGATACCTAGTTCATCCGAGATTTGATCTACGGTATCTCCATACCTTCGTTCGATCTCGTTACCGATGAACTTGTTTTCTCGTTTCCATGTTGTTGCATTCTGTGACCTAGTCACACGCTTGCAAGCTTCGTTAATGCAACGTCACCGAGATGGCCACATATGTATCTATTCGTTACATGGATTGGCAAATCCTAGTCTTGATATGTACTCCTCTACGCGCTCCTTTGGGAAACCTGAGTAGCACCTTTTCGATCACCCGGTCATGGAGTGATACTTGATAACCATCTAAGCTCCCTCTAGAACGGTGATTTGCATTATCTCACAGTCTAAGGACAGGTCACGAGATTTGCTTAGTTTTATCATTAATGGTGAACTCTGTAACTAGATCTCATTAAGATACAACTGGTTGGGTTGTTTGTCTATCACATCATTCAACTAATGATGTGACCTCATTGTCAATTGGCATAAATGCCCATGATCTCAAAACCCTAGATCATCCTCATGACTAATGAACTAGTTCGCTAGAGGTAACTAGAGACACGGTCTGTTTACATACCACACGTGTATTAACGTTTCGTATTAATACAGTTATAGCACAATATGAAACTATTATGAACTAATTGAGATATGACAATAAAAACCTATTTATTATTTGCCTCTAGGGCATATCTCCTTTACTTGTCCCCTCTTCCCTCTCTCCTTTCTCCTAATGGGCCCTCTCCCTCCGGAATTGGCCCATTAAGCCTTTTTGACCTTTAATTGATTTTCTATTTATTAAATAATTATGAATAAATGATTAAATCAACATTTAACATCCATTTACATATTATTCAACCTCCGTGGCCATGTAACACCTTCCACCTCCACTCCGGACATCCTCCGGACTTACTGAAACCCTTCCGGTTTTCTCCCTTCTTTTCTTCGGTGATTCTACCGATCCTATAAACACTCTCTAAGCATCATCAAGCCCTTAAGCGTGATACCCCACGGTTCGGGAACACTCCAGACATGGTCGGGACACTCCCGCACCAACGATCGACAGAGGAACCTGGATGGCCATGTGACCCCTGTGCGTTCCACGAAGATCTTTCGTCGTTTGAACCGGGACAGTCGTGTCTTATTCCCTTTGTAACTCGATACTTGCATTGCCCGAGATCTGATCAATGACATCACCATGTCATGGTCAATCTCGTTACTGAACAATGCTACTTGACTCGTTCCGACAAGTGATATCCCCATGATCTAATCACACGCTGCGCAGCTATTGGATATAACCTCTCCGAGTGGGCCCTTGAGTATCTTCCCGTCACATGGACGGACAAATACCGCTCTTGACATATATTGCCTCTACGGTTTCCTCCAAGTACCTGAACACACCATTATAACCACCGTTTTACCAGATGGCGTTTGATGCTATCTAAGCAATCTCGGGAGACAATGATTGATATAGTCTCACGGTCTAAGGAATAGTCTACGAGGGTTGATGACCCACAAGTAAAGGGGTGTATCACAGTATTTTCGAGGGAAGTGAAACCCAATTTATTGATTCGACACAAGGGGAGCCAAAGAATATTTATCAGCCTTAACAACTGAGTTGTCAATTCAGCTGCACCTGGAAACAATCTTGCTCACAGCAGTTTATCAGTAGCAACAGTTTTGTAGTAGGAATAGTAAAGTAACAACAGTAGTAAAGCAAAGACAGTAGTAACAAAAACATTAAACAGTGGGATTCGAGTGATAGGGATGGATGGACGGGCGTTGCATGGACAAGACAATTCACATGGCAATCAGAACATAGGGCAATTGCAGATAAATAAGATAAAGCACCAAGTACTAGACAATACTAGGCATGTGTTCCATATATAGTCATACGTGCTCGCAATGAGAACTTGCACAACATCTTTTGTCCTGCCAACCCGTTTGCAGCAGGGCCTCAAGGGAACTACTGACAATTAAGGTGCTCCTTTTAATAGAGCACCGGAGCAAAGCATTAACACTCCGTGAACACATGTGATCCTCACATCAAAGCCTTTCCCTTCCGGTTATCCCGATTTCTGTCACTTCAGGGCCATTGGTTCCGTACAACAACGTGTGTATACAACTTGCAGATAAGACCAAGAACAATACTATCATAATGAATCAATAATAAGTTCAGATCTGAAATCATGGCACCCGGGCCCTAGTGACAAGCATTAAGCATAACAAGTTGCAACAAAGTCATAAAGCACTAATAAAAGATACTAGGCACCATGCCCTAACAATCTGATGCCATTACATGAACGATCTCATCCAATCCCTACCATCCCCATAGCCTACAGCGGGGGATTACTCACTCATAGATGGGGGAAACATGGATGGTCGATGAAGATGATGGTGGAGATCGATGGAGATGGCTCCGGGGGCACTTCCCCATCCCGGCAGGGTGCCGAAATAGAGACTTTCTGTCTCCCGAATCTCCCCTTTGATGGCGGCAGCGCAGCGGAACTTTTCGTGGAAAAACGTCGAACCCCCTGAAGTTTTTAGGTCAGAAGGCTTCTTGTAGGCGAAGAGGGAGACTGAGGGTGTGCCTGGAGCCACCACACCATGCCCTAGCACGGCCAGGCCTAGCCCGCGCCTGGGGGTGGTTTGGCCAGCCCCTGGCCCTCCTCCGTCTTGTATTCTGGCTCCTGGAGTCTTCTAGAAAAATAGGCCCTTTGTCTTTTGTCCCGTCCAATTCCGAGAATATTCATTTTTTGACTTTCCTGGAACCAAAAACAGCAGAAAACAGGCAGCTGGCACTGTGGCTCTTGTTAATAGGTTAGTCCTAGAAATCATATAAAAAGTACTCCAAAGTTGGAACAAAACACAAGAAAGTAGATAAAAACAAGCATGGAGCATCAAAAATTATAGATACATTTGCAATGTATCAACATCCCCAAGCTTAACTCCTGCTCGTCCTCGAGTAGGTAAGTGATAAAAAGAAAGAATAATTTTTGAGGTGACATGCACCATTAAAGACTTGACCAAAGTATTTGTAAACATTCAAAGCTGGGATCATAGTACTTCAATCATAACATGAAAGACAAAGTTCTAGCAATAAGGCAAAGAAACTACGATGCAACATGAAAAGGCACAAACAAAAGATTCATGAATAACAATGCTTTGCAAGACGTTTGTTTGTTTCACATAAAGAAAACATAGCATAGTGGCATTCAGCTTGTGCCTCAAAGAGTAGCAAACATAAATGCATAGGACACCTTCAAAGTCACAAGAGTGACTAGATACAAATAGTTTAAAACAAGCATTATCAAGGTATGCATCAATCAACAAGTCTTGGGGACAATGCACATAGAACTAAGAATGGCCACTATGCTCTCAAGAAAGTGCTCAAAGAATAAGTGGAGACTCGACAAGTAAAAGAAAAGGTTTTAAAAGGTTTGAAAGGCTTCCAAATGCTGAAAGTATGGTACTCGTTAGCTTTGAGCTCTCATTGCCCCTATCATAAGCATCTTTAATGTGGTTAAGGTGAAAGTGAGGTCCAATCTGAGTTATATGCTTGACAGACTATAAACTGAAAATCCCAAGTCCCTTGAGTACGAGGGTCGCTCCTCATGCTACTCAACTTTAGTTACCTGTAAGTTCTTGTCATCGTAAGTATGTGCCTATCATTGAGAACCGCCAACGAGTTACCCCTTGCCCGATGATACGGAAGAATCCCCACATCAAAATGACAAGGCAAGCAGACAATCAGTATCTCAGCAATCTTCTTATTTACCATGGGAAAATGGTGTTTTTTTTTCTATTTCCTCTTTTCATAAAACTCTTTTTTCTTTTTATCAATAGCTATCTCTCTCTTTTTTATAAGAAGAATGTTTCATAGATATCATTATGGTTACGCTGCAGGTTTCACCATGTCAGCATGGATTAGACCAGCGGCCCAGGCGTTTCTCTAACACACATACATAAATCCATGGACTTACAAGCTCCCCTTTTATTTCACACCGACGACATCCGAAAACAAAAGAGCAAGGTATCAACTGGGTATATATTTACAAGTGTTGAAAGCGTTCCTCGTGACAGCACGGTTCTGCTAATCCCCAGCCTATAATTTGCAAGCATATAACTTTCATGGAGAGTTCACAATGGTCCAGGTTTATTAAGTGCAGGAAATAAAGTGTGCCATCAAGTTCGTGAGAGCTTTACTAACTAATTTTCCCATAACAAGCAAACATTTTATTCGGAAGAAAACAAGGCATATTGAATATGCACGGAAGTAGCAAATGATGCTAATAGGTAGGTATGGTGGAAACTTTGGCAATATTTGGTTTTAGGGAGTTGGAAACATGAGTAAAACATACACAGTGAAAGTGAAGGCTAGAAATAGTAAGGGAGCGACAAACCAGAGAGCAATAATGGCCATAATCATGCAGAGCGACAAAACATCACTGATCAAAGCATAAAGTGATACTACAAGTTGAAAACTAAAGGATCATAAAGGCTTATGGTGACTTGGGATAGTCATAACATGGTGTGAACATGTGCCAAGTCAACCCAAATAAAGCATCAAAGGAGAATACCACTATACTATGCTTTAATATGCTAAAACAACGCATGATTCATCCAAGGTACATTAAGCAATCTCAATTGTTTATAACAATTCATGCTACAACAAAGAATACTAAGCATAAATCCAAAACAATATCAAGCATGGCATGATAGAGCATAGGCCACAGTCAAAAACAAGCTCTCTTTACCACTTAAGCATGAGCTTTCCTACTCTTTTCCAAACCAAACCAAACCATTTGAACACCAATGTATGAAAGGGGAGGTCCAACCAATTTATTCAGCAAACTAAGCAAACCACACAAACTAAAAACCAAAACAAAAAAGAAGACGCTCCAAGAACAACACAATTGTGCATGAAACAATAAAAATGAAGTGTTTGAAAGAAACCTGAGATTTTTATTGATGAAGAAGGGGATGCCTTGTGCATCCCCAAGCTTTGACGCTTGTAATTCTTGGATATTTCTTGTGGTGACACGCGTGGCATCCCCAAGCTTGAGCTTTAGTCCATCTTTCATCTCATTACTCATTCCTTTCATATACCTGAAATTTTTCCTTCATACAAAACTTCACACAATCTTTATTAGCAACATTAGTGCACTTAATATAAATAAGTCTTAAGGTTCAGTTCTAACACCAATAAACTTCCATTAGAATACTAGCTACGGTAGCACTTCCCTCAAACAGCAGAATTCCCCAAAAGAACTGAAAAAGGAACTAACAAGAAGCAAATGCAGAAAATGGCAGAAATCTGTCAAAACAGACCAGCAGGTAAAGCCGAATTTTTTTGAAGACCTTATGTTGCTCAAATCAAAATGTGTTGAACTAACGAAAGTTATATAACAACCTGGGGAAGAAGCACAAAAAATTACAGCTCAATCCGACATACAGAGATCTCTCACAATGTTTTACGGTGAAGCACAAAAATCTGTTTTGGGACAGCAACTTTCCCAATCATCACTTCACTCTCATTAGAGGTTACTCTTGGCACAAAAAGCAAATAAAAAGGATAAGGAGTGGTTATTACAGAGGTAATAACTTCCAAGAATCATCTAAAACTTTTGGGTTATCTCCCAATAAGTACTTTTCTTTAACGCCTTTAAGTTAGGCATAAGGAAAAACTAAAATGGATAGAATAGAAGTAAGCGGAGATAATCATGCTGAAAACATTGTTTTGTTCAATGAAATCTTTTTGTTAACAAGGTTGATCAGTTCTTGTTACCAAAACAATTCCATATGAGACAAAACTTTGTATTCCACTTATGATTATGTTACCTCAACCTTGATAGCAATGGTCCCAATCATAATAGTTTCAATTTTTTCTCTTGGTATGGGACAATATATTTCTCCAACTTGAATGCCCTCAATATGTTCAATTGAATTCAAAACCATAAGTCCTATCACTCTTCTTGGGGAAATAGATAGTATGTTCCTTGTCATTGACATTGAATGTCACCTTCCCTTGATTACAATTAATAACAGCTCCTGCAGTATTTAGAAAAGGTCTCCCAAGAATAATAGACATATTATCATCTTCAGGCATAATAGTTTGAGGTATGGGACAATATATGAGGGCAATATGAGTTGAAGTAAAAGAGAGCATCAAGAATCAGATTCAAAACACATTTAAGGCTAACCCACTTCCTATGCATAGGAATCTTGTATGCAAATAAATTCACAAAGAACAAAGTGACAAGCATAGGAAGATAAAACAAGAGTAACTTCAAAACTTTCAGCACATAGAGAGGTGTTTCAACACCATGAAAACTTCTACCACCATATTTTCCTCTCTCAAAATAATTTTCAGTAGCCTCATGAATAAACTCAACAATATAACTATCACATAAAGCATGCTTTTCATGATCTACAAGCACTAGAGCTTTATCATAAACATCTTCAAAAGAATCCTCAGGAACATAACATTCATCCTTCTTTAGTAAGCATGGGGGACAATCAAATAATGTAAGGGATAAAGAGTTACTCTCATTAGAAGGTAGGCATGGGTAGCTAATCCATTCTTCCTCCTTTTGTTCATCACTCTCCTTCTCTTTTTCATCTAATGAGATTTCAGGTTCATCAATTTCTTCTTCCATAGGATCCTGCAAGGCATTAGTCTCTTCCATTTGTGGAAAGCATCTATTAAAATATTCAAGAATGTAGCCATTTTCATCCTTGTAATTATCAAAGCAAAATTTAAGTATACCATAAACCTCATACTTATAAGGTGAATCATCAATATTTTCAAGCAAACTAGTAAGTTCAAATGCACCCTTCCAAGCAATAAATTCCTCAATTTGTTCCACATCATAAAGGTCATAATTTCCCTTAAGATAGGAATATATGGTATCATTATCATTATACTCACATTGAAAAGGAAGGTGTTTGTACCTCCTACAGCAACAAGATTTATCAAGGCAATAAGTAACATTATAAGTAGAACACACATTTCTAGCAATGGTATACAATCTATCAATTTGTCCTCATAAGTGTTTCCCTTTTTGTGACAAGCGGTGTTCCTTATAATAATATTTTTCATCTTCCATGAACCCACCTTGCCAATAAGATTCAGTTTCAAAGAAACCAACCATTGACAACAAGCATGATAAAGCAAGACAATAACAGACCAAGTATAGCATTACGATCAAGTCATTATGTTTATATTGCTATAACATCATACAAAGTAATCTTTATCCTTAGACCATGATATCATGTTAATTGCTAACACCGGAAGAGTATCTTGATAACATCAAATATCACACCGTAACAGGGTGACTATAAAGATGGGTTCAGTACTACGAAGGTGTTATGTTGAGGCTCATGGATCAAGAGTGGAATTTGTCAATCCAGATGACGGATAGATATACTCTGGGCCCTCTCGGTGATATCACATTGAGATAGCTTGCAAGCAAGTGATATGATCACTAGAATGTTATATCACGGGAACGAGAAAAGAGTGCATGTTGGTAACGAGATCAAACTAGGTATGGAGATACCGATGATCGAATCTTGGACATGTAATATATCGAGAGACAAAGGGATTTAGTTACAAGCGTTAAAGGTTCTCACGATCACAGAAATCATCATTGAATATGTAGGAGTCAGTACGGATCTCCAGGTCCCGCTGCTGATTATTGATCGGAGAAGGGTCTCGATCATGTCTGCATTATTCACGAACCGTAGGGTGGCACACTTAGAGTTACCGGACACCATTTTGGAGCACATATGTTTCAGACGAAAGAATTGCAAAGCGCAGGAATTGTTTCAATAGAAACCGGAAATTGTTTCGGGTGAAATTGCAGAAGGTGGTTCTGCATGTGATATTGAAATATTGCAAGGGGTTATATGTGAATGTTTGTTAATTAAAGTAATTAACAAAATTCTGAATAAATTTAATAAAAATAGTTTTATTAAATGAGAGAGCATTAAATTTGGAGAAATTTAATGCATTTAAAGTGGAGACTTTAAAAGGGAATGTGAAGAGGCCTTTTAATGTGGAGGGGTTACCACCACATGAATGGGGGAGGTGAGGGGTCACCCCCCATGCGCCGGCCATGGAGAGAGGGGGCACCCCCCTCCTCCTATAAAAGGCCACCCATTCCCTCCTTCATCTAGACACCTCCTTGTGAAGGATCTCTCTCCCCCTCTAGAATTATTCCCCATGGTCTCGGATTAGCGAGATACATGTTCCCTGTGGCATTTTGTCTAGAAGGAGTTGCTGCTTCCGCTGGATCGCTGGAGCGAGGAGGTGGAGGTTATCCGGTGGCTTGAACGTGTGTGCGAGTGCGGATGCGCTGCTGACTTGCGGCGCTCGGACTTCCTCACGATCTTGAGATCGGCAAGTATACGAATACATCAACCACGAGTTCCTACTCGTTAACAAAGCTCGTTGTCTACGAGGGTAAGTTCTCGTTGGATTATGTCCACCCGTTGCTTTGTACCTAGTAGATAGATCTTGGTGTGTAGTTCACACCGAAGGAATTTTTTTGTTTTCTATGCTGCGGACCCAACTGTGGTATCAGAGCCTGATCTATGCGTAGGTGCTTAGCACGGGTAGTACACATATGTTGATATGTGGGCGATGATGATCATGTTATTGCATCTTCTATGTATTTTGGATATTTGTGGCATAGTGGGATGAAGCGGCCCAGACCAACCTTACATGTCATCGTACATGAGACCGGTTCCATGACTGACATGCAACTTGTTTTGCATAAGTGGCTGGCGGGTGTCTGTCTCTCCTACTATAGTCAATATCTGATTTACAATGAGTTGCTAATAACTTAGTTATCCTCGTTGTGGTTCATGTTCGTAGGTGAGAACGGTTCTATCTCCGAAAGCCCTAAGCCACGTAAAACTTGCAATTGATAAATTAGAGGCGTCTAGTTTAGATCGTTGCTGGGCTAGTGTATTGATATGGTATTGTTGTAAGTAGATGTATGGTAGATACTCTTACAACACAGTCAACATGTAAGTTCCATAGACCTTGGCATTACATACAAAGGAATGATAGAGATCATACCACGATGCAAGTGATAGAGATGAAATGCATGGACCATATCATCTCACTTTACACATTAGATATTAGCATCTTATACTGCTAGTTTGGCGTGTTTGGTAGCATTATAAGATGATCCCTCATTTAGATATCAAGATAAAAATGTGTTCTTCCTTGAGTATGCACCGTTCTATGGATCATGTTTCGAGACATCATGTGATGATCGGGTGTACTCGAATCTACGCTTTCATAGGAACGGGTGTAAGACAGTTTTACACACGCGAATACTAAGGTTCTTACTTGGCGAGCCTAGCATGTATAGGCATGGCCTCGGAACACGGACCGAAAGGTTAAGCATGAGTCATATGGTTGATATGATGCTCGCCTTTGAAGCTATATCAACTCACGTGATGATCGGACTTGGTGTAGTGGATTTGGTTCATGTAATCACCAAAAGGACACGAGGGATGTCGTTTTTGAGTGGGAGTTCATTAGTAATTTGGATTAGTTGAACTCAATCTATCATAAACTTAGTCTAAATAAAATTTACAAATTCTGTTGTAGATGGCACCACCTGCTTTTAATTTCAATGTGTTCATGGAGAAAGAGAAACTTGCTACGAATGGTAGCAACTTCACCAATTGGGCTATGAATTTGAGGATTCTCCTCACTGCTGCACAAAAGCAATATGTGCTAGATGCGCCGCTAGGCCCCCCACCAGCTCCTGATGCCCCTGACGAGGAAAAGAATGTCTATGTGACTCGTCAGGAGGACCACAACTTAGTTCATTGCGGCATATTGTATGGGCTAGAGCCAGAATTTCGAATGCGTTTCGAAAATGGCAATGCCTTTGATACCATGGGAGAATTGAAAATGACTTTCGATACCCATGCTGCCGTAGAGAGTTATAATGCTACAGAAAAGTTCTTTAGTTGCATGATGGAGGAAAACAGCTTCGTTAGTGAGCACGTACTCAAAATGTCTGGGTACGCCGATAAGCTTGTGTCCTTGGGAATAACGATTCCCATTGACTTAGGCATACATCGTGTTCTCCAATCTCTGCCACCTAGCTACAAGAGCTTCGTGATGAACTATAATATGCAGGGCATGAAGAAGTCTCTTCCCGAGCTTCTGTCAATGCTTAAGACTACAAAAGTGGAGATTAGGAAAGAACATCAAGTGTCGATGATCAATAGGGCCACCGGTTTCAAGAAGGACAAGAAAGGCAAGCACAAGGGAAAGAAGGGTGGCAAGTCTGTTGCCACGCCTGAAAAGAAACCCCGGGCTGGCGCTAAGTCTGACACCGAGTGCTACTATTGCAAGGGGACTGGCCATTGGAAGCGCAACTGCCGCAAGTATTTGGCGGACAAGAAGTCCAGCAAGGCAAACAAAGGTATATGTGATATACATGTTACTGATGTGTACTTGACTAGTACTCGCAGTAGCACCTGGGTATTTGATACCGGATCAGTTGCTAATATATGTAACTCGGTTCAGGGGCTACGGAACAAGCGACAACTAGCAAGGGATGAGGTCAGGATGCGGGTCGGCAATAGATCAAGAGTTGATGTGATCGCCGTCGGGACACTACCTCTCCATTTGCCATCGAGATTAGTTGTAAACCTAAATAATTGTTATTTGGTGCCTGCACTGAGCATGAACATTGTATCTGGATCGTGTTTGATGCAAAGTGGTCATTCCTTTAAATCTGAAAACAATGGTTGTTCGATTTATAAGAATGATATCTTTTATGGTCATGCACCTATGTTGAATGGTTTATTTCTGTTGGATCTCGATAGTAATATTACACACATTCATAATGTTAATGCTAAAAAGATTAAACTTGATGATGATATGTCTACATATATGTGGCACTGCCGTCTAGGTCATATTGGCGTTAAACGCATGAAGAAACTCCATTCTGATGGACTTTTGGAATCACTTGATTTTAAATCATTTGATACATGTGAGACATGCCTTATGGGCAAGATGACTAGAACGCCGTTTTCCGGTTCAATGGAACGGGCGACAGATCTATTGGAAATCATACATACTGATGTGTGTGGACCAATGAGTGTGTTGGCGCGAGGTGAATATTGTTATTTTGTTACTTTCACGGATGATTTGAGTAGATGCGGGTATATCTATTTGATGAAACACAAGTCTGAAACTTTTGAAAAGTTCAAGGAATTTCAGAATGAAGTGGAAAATCATCATAATAGAAAGATCAAATTTGTACGGTCTGACCGTGGAGGAGAGTATCTAAGTTACGAGTTTAGCACACACATGAAAGAGTGTGGAATAGTTTCACAACTCACGCCTGCCGGAACACCACAACGTAATGGTGTGTCGGAACGTCATAATCATACCTTATTGGATATGGTTCGATCTATGATGTCTCTGACTAACTTACCTCTATCATTTTGGGGCTATGCACTGGAAACAGCTGCATTCACTTTAAATCGGGCACCATCTAAATCCGTTGAAACGACACCGTATGAATTATGGTTTGGAAACAAACCTAAGCTGTCATTTCTTAAGGTTTGGGGATGCGATGTTTATGTGAAGAAACTTCAACCGGATAAACTCGAACCCAAAGCGGAAAAATGCGTCTTTATAGGATACCCTAAGGAAACAATTGGGTATACCTTCTATCATAGATCCGAGGGCAAGGTTTTTGTTGCCAAGAATGAATCCTTTCTTGAGAAGGAGTTTCTCGCAAAAGGTGTGAGTAGTCGGAAGGTAGAGCTCGAAGAGGTTATTGAACCTTCTCTTCATGGAATGGCGAGTGGCGCAGCACCGGAAGTTGTTTCGGAGTTGACTTCACCTGATGAAGAGAGAGCTAATGATAATGATCATGAAACTCCGAAAGAGGACACTACCGGACCTCGCAGGTCAAGCAGGACACGTGCAGCTCCTGAACTGTACGGCAATCCTGTTGTGAATTTCATGGTTGATGAAATGGATGACCCTGCGACGTATGAAGAAGCGATGATGAGTCTGGATTCCAACAAATGGCTAGAAGCCATGAAATCCGAGATGGAATCCATGTACGAGAACCAAGTTTGGAACTTGGTGGACTTACCTCACGACCGAAAGGCCGTTGAGAATAAATGGATTTTCAAAAGAAAACTGATGCTGATGGTAATGTGACCATCTATAAGGCTCGAATTATCGCAAAGGGGTTTCGACAAATTCAAGGAGTTGACTACGATGAGACATTCTCTCCCGTAGCGATGCTTAAATTGGTTAGGATTATGTTAGCAATTGCTGCATATTTCGATTATGAAATATGGCAGATGGATGTCAAAACTGCGTTCCTCAATGGTAAGATTGAAGAAGAGTTTATATGATACAACCTAAGGGTTTTGTCGATCCTAAGGATGCTAATAAGGTATGCAAACTTCAGCGATCCATCTATGGACTGAAGCAAGCATCCCGGAGTTGGAATCTCCGCTTTGATGAGGTGATCAAAGAGTTTGGATTTGTCCAAACTTATGGAGAGGCTTGTATTTACAAGAAAGTGAGTGGGAGCAATGTGGCATTTCTGATATTATATGTGGATGACATATTATTGATTGGAAATGATATAGATCTTTTAAACAATGTTAAAAGTTATCTAAACAGCAAATTTTCGATGAAAGACCTTGGTGAAGCGTCATATATATTAGGCATTAAAATCTATAGAGATAGATCAAGGCGCCTAATTGGGCTATCGCAGAGTACATACCGTGATAAGATATTAAAGAAGTCTAATATGGACGAAAGTAAGAAGGGGTTCTTACCTATGTTGCAAGGCAAGACATTGAGTAAGACTCAAAGTCCGGCTACGGCGGAAGAAAGAGAGATGATGGATAAGATCCCCTATGCCTCGGCCATAGGTTCTATTATGCATTCCATGCTATGTACAAGACCGGATGTGGCACATGCTATTAGTTTGACTAGTAGGTACCAATCTGATCCAGGTTCGGAACACTGGATAGCGGTAAAGAACATCCTCAAGTACTTGAGAAGAATTAAGGATATGTTTCTTATATACGGAGGTGAAGAAGAGCTAGTCACTAAGTGTTATGTCGATGCTAGCTTTGACACCGATCCGGATGACTCTAAGTCTCAATCCAGATACGTATTTCTCTTGAACGGAGTAGCAGTTAGTTGGAGGAGTTCGAAACAACCTATGGTGGCTGGATCAACGATGGAGGCGGAATATGTTGCTGCTTCAGAAGCGGCGCAGGAAGCAGTTTGGATGAAAGAGTGCATTACGGAACTGGGTGTGGTTTCCAGCGCGTTGGACCCGATGGTGATCTATTGTGACAACAATGGAGCCATAGCCAACGCAAAGGAACCGAGGTCTCACAAGAATTCCAAACATATTAAGCGCCGGTTTCACTCCATCCGCGAGCATGTCAAGGATGGAGATATAAAGATTTGTAAAGTACACACGGACCTAAATGTAGCAGATCCGTTGACTAAAGTTCTCCCTAGGGCAAGACATGATCAACACCAGAACTCCATGGGTGTTAGATTTATCACTATGTGAACTAGATTATTGTCTCTAGTGCAAGTGGGAGATTGAAGGAAATATGCCCTGAGAGGCAATAATAAAGTTGTTAATATATATTTCTTATATATATGATAGATGTTTATTTTACATGCTAGAATTGTATTGATCGGAAACATCAATACATGTGTGTTTAATAAACAAAAAGGGTTCCTAGTTATGCCTCTCTTATAGACTAGCTTGTTGATTAACAAGATGATCAAGGTTTCCTAATCATGGACATTGGATGTTGTTAATAACAAGGTCACACCATTGGTGGAATGATGTGATGAACATTCATCCGAAGTATAGCATTACGATCAAGTCATTATGTTTATATTGCCAGAACATCATACGAAGTAATCTTTATCCTTAGACCATGAGATCATGTTAATTGCTAACACCGGAAGAGTATCTTGATAACATCAAACATCACACCGTAACATGGTGACTATAAAGATGGGCTCAGTACTACGAAGGTGTTATGTTGAGGCTCATGGATCAAGAGTAGAATTTGTCAATCCAGATGACATCGATATACTCTGGGCCCTCTCGGTGGTATCACATTGAGATAGCTTGCAAGCAAGTGATATGATCACTAGAATGTTATATCACGGGAACGAAAAGAGTGCATGTCGGTAACAAGATCAAACTAGGTATGGAGATACCGATGATCGAATCTCAGACATGTAATATATCGAGAGACAAAGGGATTTAGTTACAAGCGTTAAAGGTTCTCACGATCATAGAAGTCATCGTTGAATATGTAGGAGTCAGTACGGATCTCCAGGTCCTGCTGCTGATTATTGATTGGAGAAGGGTCTCGATCATGTCTGCATTATTCGCGAACCGTAGGGTGGCACACTTAAGAGTTACCGGACACCATTTTGGAGCACATATGTTTCAGACGAAAGAATTGCAAAGCGCAGGAATTGTTTCAATAGAAACCGGAAATTGTTTCGAGTGAAATTGCAGGAGGTGGTTTTGCATGTGATATTGAAATATTGCAAGGGGCTATATGTGAATGTTTGTTAATTAAAGTAATTAACAAAATTCTGAATAAATTTAATAAAAAGAGTTTTATTAAATGAGAGAGCATTAAATTTGGAGAAATTTAATGCATTTAAAGTGGAGACTTTAAAAGGGAATGTGAAGAGGCATTTTAATGTGGAGGGGTTACCACCACATGAATGGGGAAGGTGAGAGGTCACCCCCCATGCGCCGGCTATGGAGAGAGGGGGCACCCCCCCTCCTCCTATAAAAGGCCACCCATTCCCTCCTTCATCCAGACATCTCCTTGTGAAGGATCTCTCTCCCCTCTAGAATTATTCCCCCATGGTCTCGGATTAGCGAGATACATGTTCCCGGTGGCATTTCGTCTGGAAGGAGTTGCTGCTTCTGCTGGATCACTAGAGCGAGGAGGCGGAGGTTGTCCGGTGGCTTGAACATGTGTGCGAGTGCGGATGCATTGCTGATTTGCGGCGCTCGGACTTCCTCGCGATCTTGAGATCGGCAAGTGTACGACTACATCAACCACGCGTTCCTACTCGTTAACAAAGCTCGTTGTCTACGAGGGTAAGTTCTCGTTGGATGTATGTCCACCCATTGCTTTGTACCTAGTAGATAGATCTTGGCGTGTAGTTCACACCGTAGGAAATGTTTTGTTTTCTATGCTGCGGACCCAACAATGTGATCCTCACATCAAAGCCTTTCCCTTCCAGTTATCCCAATTTCTGTCACTTCGGGGCCATAGGTTCCGGACGACAACGTGTGTATACAACTTGCAGATAAGACCAAAAACAATACTATCATAATGAATCAATAATAAGTTCAAATCTGAAATCATGGCACTCGGGCCCTAGTGACAAGCATTAAGCACAAAAAGTCGCAACAAAGTCATAAAGCACTAATAAAAGATACTAGGCACCATGCCCTAACAATCTGATGCCATTACATGAACGATCTCATCCAATCCCTACCATCCCCATAGCCTACAGCGGGGGATTACTCACTCATAGATGGGGAAACATGGATGGTCGATGAAGATGATGGTGGAGATCGATGGAGATGGCTCCGGGGGCACTTCCCCGTCCCGGCAAGGTGCTGGAATAGAGACTTTCTGTCCCTCGAATCTCCCCTTCGGTGGCGACGCCGCAGCAGAACTTTTCGTGGAAAAACGTCGACCCCCCCAAAGTTTTTAGGTCAGAAGGCTTCTTGTAGGCGAAGAGGGAGACCGAGGGGGTGCCTAGGGCCACCACACCATGCCCTGGCGCGGCCTGGCCTAGCCCGCGCCTGGGGGTGGTTTGGCCATCCCCTGGCCCTCCTCTGCCTCGTATTCTGGATCCTGGAGTCTTCTGAAAAAATAGGCACTTTGGCTTTTGTGCCATCCAATTCTGAGAATATTCATTTTCTGACTTTCCTGGAACCAAAAACAGCAGAAAACAGGCAGCTGGCACTGTGGCTCTTGTTAATAGGTTAGTCCAAGAAATCATATGAAAAGTACTCCAAATTTGGAACAAAACACAAGAAAGTAGATAAAAACAAGCATGGAGCATCAAAAATTATAGATACATTTGCAATGTATCAAGGGTCCTTTTCTAATCATCGTAACTTGAACTTCGTGACATGACGAATCACGATGTTTAGGTTGGGTATTGGTTCATCATCTCAGTCTCAGAATGAGATGACCTCATTTCCAACTGGCATAAATGCCACATGATCAGGAAACATGATCATATGTTGACCAATGAACCAGTGACTAGAGTTTCACTAGGAACCCCTGGTTTGTTTGTATATCACACGTGTATTGATGTTTCCACTCAATACAGTTATAGCATGATATAAAACTTAATCATAAACTATATGAAATATGATAATAGTTCTTACTACTATTTGTCTCTAGGCCATATTTCCAACAGTCTCCCACTTGCACTAGAGTACAAATACACTAGCTACATTTGTTCTTAATTATTGGCACCATATGTCCGGTACCTTGAACATGCTTGCTCATGGAAGAGGTTGAGTCTTGGGTCTATACTTTACAGTCCCAGATCCTTTGCAACTTACTAATGTCACTTTGATTGACATTAATATTCTATCATCACATGACAACATCTGTGTGTATGCATCGTTGCTATGGCAGCAGAACGAGGCCTGATTCGAGGAGCCTACAGTGACGTTAGATCAACCTCGAGGGATTTCTCATGGGCACTGTGCCCTGGGATACATCATTCTACGTTAAAAGCGAATTAGCCCCGCCATAACATTATACAACACTTTAGATGGTACCCTTATCTATTATTATAAATGTATTCATCGAAACACTAGTGCACTCTATGCAACTTTCAATGTTTTTGTTCACCTCGCTTCCTATTTGACTTTGATCGGTATCTACAGGAGTTTCCAACATATTCCCTTATAACATAACTCTTTATGCTTTATGATATGTTTATCCTTTATGGATTTGGAAAATATATCCACAGTTCTCTACTAGACACTACGGACAAAACTCAGCTTAATTTTCTGTGATTCGAACTTGATCACTTTCAAACGTTCCTTATTTGGATCACATATTATGCTAAGTTATCATCATGGTTTACTAAGATAGAACCTATGTCTTAACATAGTGGATGACGATCATCCTTTTCTTTCTTTCAACCATTGATATTAAAACTTAATGCTATTCCTAATTTGAGTCATTAAGGACCAGTTCCTTAATTAACTTCTATTCCGAAACCCTTTTTCAGAATCCCTTAAGGAATACAACATAATATCATAATACGTTTATTATCAACTTCTACACCTTATAAATCATTATTTATAAGTATTTGCGCCTTCATCCTTAACATACTTAAGAATTACTCCTATAAGCTCCCACTCAAAATATGTTCCTACATAATTGAATCTGAGACTTATATTGCTCCCACTTAAAAATATGTCAATCACATATTGTTTCAGGAAGACTTTCATAGCTCCCACTCAATTTTATGCAAATTGCATATCCACTCACTGTTTTGAATAACTTCAAAATCCTTTAATCAAATATCAAACTTGGAGATTTATTATGAGATACTAGTATTTTACTAGTTTTAAATCCACTAGACATTTAGCACACATGAATCAAATTCGTTTGAATTCATCCAATACTTGACAAATTGTGCTTTTGTCATTTACACCCTTTTTCCTACTATGGCTTTGCAGTCATTTGGGAAAATTCCAAGTAACTATTTTTACTTGTGAGGTTCAGCAACTAATTGCTTTCTAATCTCAAGGGAAGTTTGCTTCTAGGATTTCTCATAATTCTAGTTTACCATTATTTCCTTTGTAGTCCGTAGGTATGTCATATTCCAAAAATCATGACAAGCAATTCACAAATGTTTCCATACAAGATATGGATTTACATTTTGAATCCTACTTCAAATAGTGAAAAACAATAGTAGAGGGAAAAACACAATAATCAAAATCATTGATTCTTTCCTTCCGTGAAGAGAATTGTTGAGGAACGTTGTCCGTTGCGCTTCTTAACACTCTGATCCAGGGTTTTGAATCCTCATCGTGTTTTACACTAATTTCCATTTGCTCATAGTTGAGAAACATCACTAATAGTGGGCTTTCTCAAGAATGCACCAAAATCCAAGCAATACGAATCTTGTTTTCCTTTTGGTTTCAGCTATGGGTTTTGTATTCAAAGTTTCCAATTAATACTCTACAATGACTTACTCGCTATTGTTTTGGTTATATCGAATAACCCCAAAACTTTCACGAATTCAAATGGTTCACTACATTCTAATTGAGTGCTAACTATTTCTAAACTAATGGCCTCTACATATACACTACAACGATTTATTTGGTGCCTTCTATTTAACCCCTTTTGATATCTAATATCATATTGTGATACTTTGTATTTTGACGTTTCAAAACACTTTGCATTCCACAATTTCTTTTATGCCATTCTTATAAAGTTGAATTTCATTACTATTGATCAAATCGTAGTAATTAGATTCTCTTTTATACTTATACCCTCTTATTGATGAAACACTTTGATCAAATCAAATAGTTTCATATTCATGTTTCTTTGGTAACTTATTTACACATTTAAACAATCATATAATGATAATTACCATTTTCGTTAAAACACAATACATCGAATATGTATTTACTTTTAACAATTCTTTAAACACTTTGTATTCAAGTAATACACGGTGTTCGAGTTATTTTGCCGAACTTAGGCATGATTTATATGTGATAAGAAATCGAATGACTTTCACATATTATCACATAACTTTGAATTCAAACAATGGTTTCATTCATTTAATGAACATATCATTAAGTTGGGTATTTTAAACAAGGCATTTTAATGTTTTACAAATGTTCATACATTACCAATTAGTTTCAAACAATAAGGATAATTCACAAGTAATCAAACAAGATATGAACACGAATAGAAATCATTCATAAAAGTGGAACAAATGTTTGTTACAAACTCATATGAATAACAGTCTCACGAAGTGTGAGACACACTAAAGAAGTTCACAATCTCTTGATTACAACAATCATCCTAAAACATAAACTAAATGATAAATGTCGAGGGAGAGTGTCGTCGGCCATCATCATCATGCTCGCCATTAACACGCAACGTCACCTCTTCTCCAGCAAGCACCTCTCATGCAGAAGGACCTGCTTTCAGTAAAATAGAACAAGTATCAAATATACTTAACACTGCATTGTGTTTGCAAGATTATAACATTTATAAAACTGTATATCAAATATATACCTTTGTCGTTGACGACCTGAGCGACATCTGGTTCAACCAACAAATTCCCGAGATGTGTCATGAACCGGTGGAACTCCATTTTCGTGTCGCCGCTCATTACGCAAGTCCTGACTTGTGCTTGGTAGCTTGGTGGCAGCGACCGCAGCACATCAGCATTTGCGAAAGAGCCTGTAATCCAGACGTTTAGGAAGTATGCTGGCCTCATGTACACATCATGCATGTGCTCCCAGTGGTCCTCTAGTGATGAGTTCTCCTCCATCTTGATGGAGAGGAAGTCTCCCATCAGCTCATGCTCCCAAATGCGTGTCTGCTCCACGAAATGTGTCCTAAGCTGTAGCATTACCGAACGAGGGTTGACATCACCCACGAAAGGCCACAACTCATCCACCATTCCGAAGCGCATCACAACTGAAATATAGGAGGCCATCTCCCGACGGAGATAGCGGTCTTTCCGCTCCTCTAGGGTCTCAAGGTCCGTGGGCTGATCCAAATCCATCCCGTCGAGTATGTAGTCCACCATGTCATTCTCGCTAAGGAGAACATGGAGACTGGCAACCCAAATGGAGAAGTTAGATCCATCTAATCTGAGTTTTTCTTCTTCTGACCATTCAATTGTCAACACGAAAGGTACCATCTACATTTATAATTTGCAAAAGGAATTTAGACTAAGTTTATAATTAAATGAGTTAATAGTAACTCCACTTAGAAACACCTGAGGGTTCCTAGTGATAACATGACCCCTATCAGCCACATCTCCCCCGATCGTCACGGCCATCAATGTGGGTTCAAGGGTGGACGCTAAACGTCGGTCACATCATTCATGCGACTCGTGCTCGATCTTTCGACCATCCGTGTTCCGAGGCCACGCTTCTCTAGCATGCTAGGCTCGCCAACTCAACCTTAGTGTATTCGTTGTGCAACATGGCTTACACCCACTGTATGCGAACATAGATATGTATGACACCCAGGCCTGTGACCCTGGATCGCCTCATACCGAAGAACTTTCTTGGTGGTGCACACTAAGGGGGAACACAATCGTTGGTAATTTTAACAGGGATCATCTTATTAGGCTACCGTCGAGTATCTAATACTAGCACACAATAAGACATACAAACAATAACATTGAATGTAAATGCTATGTGATATGGTCCTTCACGTTGTGATCTCCATCCGCCGTCACTGGGTTCCGGCGCCGTAGACACCAGGGTACCGGTGTCTTTCCGGCGTGGTAGTCTGTCATTACCATGACTATCTACTACTATGCAACAAAAGGTAATCACTTTATCTTTGCCACAACCATTTCACAAAGCAACGCCCCCCTACAAAACAAAGTTAGACGCCTCTACTTTATCTTTGCATGTTTTACGTGGCTGAATGGGCTTTCGCACAAGAACCATTCTTACCTACGAATTTTCAGCACAACGCTGATCAATTAGTTGTATCTACTATACCCCTTTCGGGGCCCTCCGTTGCAAATGGTATACCAACTAATGCGAGAGAGATAGACACCCCCTAAGCCACTTTATACGGTACAAGCCGTATGTCAAACATGCACCAGTCTCGCGAATGAACGCGTAAAGTCGGTTGGGGGCCACTTCATCAAGCATTACTGCGGTATACACAAGTACACGTGGGAGGGTAACAACTAAAAGATCAATGCCCACACGCTACAATTCGTGTGTTCTACCCGTACTAGCATTACTACGCATAGATCTAGATCTGATACCACTGTAGGGGTTCTGTGCATAAAAACAATAAATTTTACTCTACGCCCCTGAACCCCTGAAGCTGCCAGGACCTATCTTTAGTAATACAGTAACGGGAGGGGCTTTTCGCGAACTTACCCTTGAAGACCAAAACACGTTGTCAACACTCAGGAGAGCGTGGTTGATGTAGACGAGCCGAAACCAACCTCAAGGTCGTGATGAAGTCCTTGCGCTCTTTCTGGCTCCAACGACTTGAGTGCCTCAAGTGCGACACCTCGCGGGGAGTTACACACGTCCGGTGCCTGACGATGACTCCCGCTTCCCCGATCCAGCAGCAGTTGCAGAAGTAGAGCTCTCGGATCCGAATCCCGCAGCGCGACGGCGCTCCGCGGTGAAGATGTCTCTCGTTCGCGCAGTCCAGACTTGGGACCACGGTCACGAGAGAGAGGGGGAGAGAGACAATATCAATTAGAGGTCCTCCCAAAAGTGAGGATACCTTTATTGATTATTAGTGTATTTTTCTAGGCCAAATACCCCACTTTATATAGGGGGAGGGGAGGTACTACCTCCCCTCAAGTCTCGGGGTGGGACTAAAGGAGAGGAGGGGGAGGAGGTGGCTGCCGGCCACCTAGTGGGTCCCGCACGGCGGGGGGGGGGGACTAGGCCCAGCCAGCCTCCCCCTTGGCCCCTCTTCCCTCTCTCCTTTCTCCTAATGGGCCCTCTCCCTCCGGAATTGGCCCATCAAGCCTTTTTGACCTTTAATTGATTTTCTCTTTATTAAATAATTATGAATAAATGATTAAATCAATATTTAACATTCATTTACATATTATTCAACCTCCGTGGCCATGTAACACCTTCCACCTCCACTCCGGACATCCTCCGGACTTACCGAAACCCTTCCGGTTTTCTCCCTTCTTTTCTTCGGTGATTCTACCGATCCTATAAATACTCTCTAAGCATCATCAAGCCCTTAAGCATGATACCCCATGGTACGGGAATACTCCATACATGGTCGGAACACTCCAGACATGGTCGGGACACTCCCACACCAATGATCGACAGAGGGACCTGGATGGCCATGTGACCCCTATACGTTCCACGAAGATCTTTCGTCGTTTGAACCGGGACAGTCGTGTTTTATTCCCTTTGTCACTCGATACTTGCATTGCTCGATATCTGATCAATGACATCACTATGTCGTGTTCAATCTCGTTACTGAACAATGCTACTTGACTCGTTCCGACAAGTGATATCCCCGTGATCTAATCGCACGCTGCACAACTATTGGATATAACCTCTCCGAGTGGGCCCTTGAGTATCTTCCCGTCACATGGACGGACAAATCCCGCTCTTGACATATATTGCCTCTACGGTTTCCTCCAAGTACCTGAACACACCTTTATAACCACCGTTTTACCAGATGGCGTTTGATGCTATCTAAGCACTCCCGGGAGACAATGATTAATATAGTCTCATGATCTAAGGAATAGTCTACGAGGGTCCTTTTCTAATCATCGTAACTTGAACTTCGTGACATGATCGAATCACGATGTTTAGGTTGGATATTGGTTCATCATCTCATTCTCAGAATGAGATGACCTCATTTCCAACTGGCATAAATGCCACATAATCAGGAAACATGATCATCTGTTGACAATTGAACCAGTGACTAGAGTTTCACTGGGAACCCCTGGTTTGTTTGTATATCACACGTGTATTGATGTTTCCACTCAATACAGTTATAGCATGATATAAAACTTAATCATAAACTATATGAAATATGATAGTAGTCTTTACTACTATTTATCTCTAGGGCATATTTCCAACACTAAAGTGGTAGGCTAGTGTATCTTGCTCCATTCACTTAATTTCTAGTTGTTCGTATTTAATTTTTCAACTGAGCCAACATGCCATTATTTAGCGATGACTTGTGTTTTTTTACTTCGTAATACTACTTAAATAGCACACATGCAAATGTCACCTACAAAATAAGTTCACTATTTTTTGTTTATTCTTTGCTTGGAAGTATTTCTTGAAATTTTGACTATCGAAGTGAATATCAGAAGCTTCAAGGAACGAACTAATTAGAAATGTTTGTACAAAAATCAAAAAATTAAATAAATCTCATATTTATTTAGCCTTTTGTATGGCAACTCATTTTGATAATTTCGCAGCGGTAAGTTTCTACCAATTATTTGATACATGATTTATTTATTTATTTTTCAAAAGTACGTTTCATATGTACCCATATGCTATTATTCTGTTATTTTATTTTTTGAAAGTTCTAATTTGAGAAAGTTCCTCTATTTGTTTGAAAATTCATTCTATAATGGTGTTGTAATGTTTAAATTCTGTCTTTGATAGATTTTCTGAAATTTTGGAACCTTTATGTTTGTGAAAATTTTACAAAAGTTTATAAAAAACTAAAACATGGTTTAAACTTTTGGTAAGAGAATTATAACATATACACTAGAATCACCCAAATAGAACCACCCCTAATTAGGATATTTCTTCGAGAGTGTATGTTTTAATGATCTCTATCTTCACACTTAATAATATTAAAATATATACATCCGACACACATACACATGCAACCTTATGCATTATTACATAACTTATTCCACAATAAAATTAAATGAGAAATTTTATTACAACATGTAATTTAAATTTGGAACAACCAAACTATTGAGTGATACATTACAAGTTAATAATAAAAAATAGTACAACTAACTCACAAACTTTATTATGTTTGCCATCTAACTAAATAAAACGGTGTAATGCTAGTTTAGGAAATATAAGTTTAAATAAGTATACCAGTTTAGTATAAAACATATTAATTTTATTTGCCCGAGGCTCTTTTTTTGTTTGGACCAACCCTGCATATATCAGGATCAGTTATCAAGTGGCAACAATGAATTTCCTTACGGTTCCTCGCTGGATGGATAAAGTGTTTGTTATAACAAGTCCATCCATGATAAGGTTTCACCCATTATTACCACTGCATCAACTTTGAAAGATGACGAATCCATGGATCTTCCAGCATATAAGGGGCTAACCAATATAACCAATAACTGGAGGTTATCTGCATGAGGACATTGTGTTGGCTATACACCCATAAAATAAGTATCTTCTAGGGTATTTTACCTTCAACGATGGGCGTTGGCACACCTTCAAAGGTGCGGAGAAATTCTTCCCAAATCCCATTTCACTAGGTTTCGACAGTACCTACAAGACTCTCGTAGGAGGATTGAAGAACCTTCAATACTTGACTGTGGGGCAACTTGCAGCACAGCAGGCAGTTTCGATGCTTTATTGGATGAACATGCAGATGTCAGACATGAATCAGCTTAAGTGGTCAACAACATCAATAATTGTTATGTGTATCAAATCCCACTGCATTTACCCCATCATGAATTTCGTGGAACAGTACTCGAATGCCCTAGTACCAAGATGCCTTCCTCTACAACTCTGCCGAGTACACGGTAAATTTGTCCAATATGAGTTGTGCAGTAAATTATTGGGATGTGACAAAGGATTGGTCGGGAGGAAGGGACGCACAAGCCCTCACTGCCTCACTAACCATTCCGGCGCGTACCCTAGATGAAGCCCTTAGTATCATATTCCCAATTCTGCAGGGAAGAAATTGCCTAGAGTATCCTCCTCCTCCTCCTCCTCCTCCTCCTAAGAAATGATCGACCCTCTGCCCTCCAGATGCAGCTGGAGAATAAGGACATGCAAAGGGCCAGACGAACAAGGACGCCATTAGACTGATGTTGAATGGTGTTGTCTCTAGTGTTGCTTTTATTTCCATAAATATGTTTTGCATGTTTTCCTATTATTCCTGCAAAGTTGGCGACGGTGCCCCCTGTCCAAGGCGAACATTAGTGTAGTGTAGGTTGTTTTCTGTATCAGTGTGTCCACAAAGAGGAATTCTGGAGATTCCTCTTTTATGTATTCTAATTTGGTATTTTATGTTATCCTGAAATCAAACCACAAACTAGTTTGAGAGGGAGATAAACTCAGGTGGTTTTTCTGCTGCGATTATGCAGCTTTTCAGGTTTTTCTTTTATTCAAACGAAAAGAAATGTGCCTGTTCCACTACTCATCATCGTTCCATCCCACGATCCGAGCTACATGTTAGACGATATAAAACTGAGTCAGAGGCCGCAACCTCCAACGAGCTAAAAGCGCTAATAGAAAAATACCATCCGACAAAACTAAGAGTGTCAAAAACGGGTGACACTTAACAAAAATTCCGAAAACTACAGAGATCGAGGAAGGGACAGGGTTTAAGTCAACAATGTCCCCCTTAACCCTCCCGAATGACCTTGATATCGATGATTCCCACTTTATCATGCAACTCCTGGAAGCGAACACGACTGAGCGGCTTTGTCAGAAGATCAGCTTCTCCTCGCCGCTTCTGATGAACTCCACAACAATTGTCCCCTTCACAACACAATCTTGAATGAAGTGGTAACTACGATCTTGGAGAACAGCATTCTTGCAGAGCAATATCGCTGATTTATTGTCAATGAAGATGATTGCAGGAGAGGTGTCTTGGTTCAGCAACACTCTGAGAAGACGGGCTAGCCATGGTGGAGTAGGACTCGGGTTATGCTATCCAACTTTGGAAACTATCGTTGCTTTTGGACATGATTCCATGAACTGCTCTGCTTCAAAATCTGAACTAGTCACATCCAGACTCATAATGCAACCGGATGCGCCTCGCAACTTCACGGAGCTTCTTTTGATTTGTACGCCTTCATCTTGCACGCTGCAGCTGTCTTCAATCGAGACAAACTCGAGCCGTGCATCCCGCGCAGCAGGCTATTCGCCGCACGCGTTTCCGACCAATTTCGTACAGGATACGGCGTCCTGTGATTTGAACCTGACACAACAACATATTTTTGTCGGATCCAATGATCTCGTGAGTATGCCGCCGGAAAACTAGAAACACCCGGCGTTCTGCAGCTGCGCGTGTGGAGTAATGCTGATGTCAAGCCCGCGCATAGCTGAAGTAGACATAAGCGTAGACGGTAGTCGGCTCCGCCGATCGCCAAGATTGGAGCCGCTGAAGTCATCACCTTAGCGCACAGGTTTACCACGGCGCCAATTGACATGGCGTGATCACGTCAATGCTCATATTTAATGGACTTGTGTTTTCAGGTAAGGTGTATTCACTAAAGACCTCGTCGGGTAACAAAAAGGGAGGGAGGCATCGTTTACCCGGTCAGGCCCCCGAGGGTAATACCTTACTACTGCTTGTCTGTTCTCTATTAAGATAGAATATATTATAAGATCGTTGAGATGCCTATGGATGCGCAGATTGGATCTGGCATGTTTGCATGGATTGTAAGGTATCTATTATAGGGGTCGTGTCTAGATCTCTATTGTCGCTCTCCTTCTCGATTCCCCTCCTAGCCTTTATATATTGGTAGGCTAGGTCATATCATGACCGAGTTGGTTGCAAGTTGGTGTTTGTGTAAAGTTTAATCTTAGACTTTCCTTATCTTGTGCGCTCAGAGTCGGTGTCCTTGTGTGATTCGTATCGACTGAACAGTCTTGGGCTTCGTGGATCCTAGCAGTTCTTCTTGTGGTCCTCCCATTAGACTGAGCCAGGTGGACTAAAGGCGGGTACCCGCTGGGCCATGCCTATGTCACTATCATATGACCAATGGTAGTTCCCTCTCTAGTCCCAAAGGCAATATTACATGGCCTCCAATGATCCATGTATCTGCGAGGATGATGCACTTCTACAAGTTCCCCTTCAGATCTCTTCCGAAGGTGAGGTTTCTATGAGTTGTGGTGTCTCTGGATAGTGGATCTTAGATTCGTCTTCGCAAGGTGAATGTATTTAACGAGACAAAGTGACTAACACATGGTACGGGCACATAATAGGGTGGGTCCCGCATGTACCATCGGTCGTTAAAGCTTCTGTAACTCTTCTTTGACTTGACCTGTTACCCAGGCATGTGGAAAATTATTTAGATGACTTTATGACTTCAAAATATTATATTTATGTCCAATATGATAGCTCCAAATGATATGTTCATCATTACCTGCATAATTTAGGATTCTGTGGAAACAAACATAAAAGATGCGCGCGATAAAATACCAAAATCCTATCACTACTCATGCAAAAAGAATAAGGTAAATATGCTTCAAAAATTCATGATCCCGGGCCACGAAGACCTCCACGTACGGAACACGAAGGCCTGCGCCGAGGATCCCTCAACCGACCAGACCTATGGGGCTGCAAGAAGACTCGTAGGGGGTTCCCGAAGACCAGACTTGTGTCTAGGGGAGATCGAAGAGCAAGCTTAACATGCAAAGCAAGATGAAGACATATCGTGACTAGGGAAGACTCTAACCCCACCGACGACTATATATACTTAGAGACATTAACTTGAAGGAGACACCATATTCACCTAAGTCATAGCCATTAGCCTTAGTCATAAACCTTAGATTCATTGTCTCGTCAGGTACTGCTATAAACCTGTTGAGATCATCTTGTAGCCGCATTATACGATATCTCGATCACCTTATGAATAAATCCTGGGAGAATCATCTCCGTTATACGCACATCTCTATCTTCGAGAGCCATACCTGCTGACCCAAGATGATTGTCAAACAAAAACTCTATTTCGATCTTCAGAAGTGAGGCTGCGGTGGGATCGTGAAAACTATCCTCTGTCAGTTGGCGCTCTAGGCAGGGTTGCCCGCGTTATGCAGATTGGATCTACTACGACATTGTTCAACAAAGGGGATTTGAGTTTGGGGCTCACCAGTGAGTTTGACGGAGGTAGCTACCGAACCAGCAAGATGTTACTCAGCGCTGACTATGACCACCAACCCCGTGGAAAGCATACCTAGAACCATGGGTGGCAACCGGCCCACAGCTGTTATCATGAAGCCGTGTTTAGCTTCGGACGATGGGCGACAAGGTTCTTCCGGCCCAATGTAAAATGGGCAGGTCATCGACCAGGAGGTCCTAGAGGGCACGGGGATGAACTGGGGGCCTTCGCCCCGCCCCTCTCCCCCATGGCGGGATGCTACGAAGACTAAGGCAAGCGTTGGAGAAGAATAGAGCACGTCATCATGCTAGGACATGCATATGACTCCTAGGCTCCACGACGAGAAGAAGACATGTCCTCCCTTCTCTCTATGGAGGTAGGTTGCTACAAATGCCTACGAGCATCTCCACTCGCATTCCCTAGAGGGCCTCTCTAGGTCGATTTTTTCACCCGGACAGCGAAAATTCACCCAGTCGAGCCTACTTTTCGTCGGATTTGGCCCAAATCACATCCGGTGTTCCTAGGTCAAACCCGGGTCGTCGAGCGTGCCCTGGTAATGCCGGATGAAGATGAATCGGTAGGGAAAAAATTCTGTACTGGTGGCCTTTCCCTGTCAGCAGGTGAAGGCGATTCATCCTCATCCTGTCGCCTTGACTCCCGTGATAGACCGCCGGGAAAACGGACGCCTGGCCACTTGACCACACGTTTCCGTAATGGCGCACCACCGCCCATCCAGCTTCCTGTCACTTTCCTATTTCCCTCCCTCGCAGCTACACCCATCCCGCCCTCGCCGCTCTTTCCCCATTTGGCTATAAATTATGTCCGCCATCGCCGTCTCTAGCGCACACACACTCACACTCCTCCATTCCCCACCCAAAATCTTCAAGTTTCGGTGAAGAGAAGAAGAGCTCGTCGGCTGCCATGACAGAGAGGTATCTCGATGACCCGGCGGCGGCGAACGGCTTCGGCTACCGCTCCCTACATCCGTGGGAGGCTCGCCTCCTCCACGACGCCGGCTACCCGACACCACCGGATTTACATTGCCCACCGACGTGGAAGCTCAGTGCGGGCGTCGTGCCCTTGCCGCTGGTGCCTGCAATGATTGAGGAACTGAAATCCATTAAGGATAATAACACACGGGAATTGTGTGATCTTCCAAAAGGACATAGGGCTATTGGTCTAAAGTGGGTTTATAAACTGAAGAAAAATCACGACGGGACCATTGTCAGGCATAAGGCTCGGTTTGTGGCCAAAAGATATGCCCAGAGACAAGGTATATATTTTGAGGAGGTTTTTGCCCCTGTTGCTAGACTTGAATCTGTCAGACTGTTAGTAGCTCTCGCTACTTAGTGTAATTAGAAAATGCATCAGATGGATATAAAGTCATCTTTTTTAAATGGAGACTTGACTGAGGAGGTGTATGTAAGCCAACCTCCTGGTTTGAGATTGAGAGTGATGGTAGCAAGGTGTATAGGCTGTATAAGGCTCTATATGGGCTTAAACAATCACCAAGAGCCTGGAACTTCAAACTGGACCCAACTATGATGGATTTGGGCTTTGGAAAGTGTCCATTTGAATTTGGTCTGTACAGAAAAGGGACACAAGATTCAGTGCTGGTTGTGGCGGTGTATGCGGATGATCTTGTCATCACAGGAGACAATCATCAGGCTGACTCTAAATTCAAGAAGCAGATGAGGCCCAAGTTCAGTATGACTGATCTGGGGCTGATAAGCTATTATCTAGGCATAGAAGTGAAACAAAACTCAGATGAAATCACATTGTGCCAATCAGGATATGCTGCTAGAATTCTTGAGAAGATGGGGATGGCTGACTGCAATCCAACTCATGCTCCCATGGAAGCTAGACCGAAACTCAGTAAATCAAGCCAAGCAGAGGAAGTTGATTCCATGCTCTACAGAAGTGTGGTTGGCAGTCTCAGATACTTGCTTCATACAAGACCTGGCCTGATTTTTTCGGTGGGGTATGTGAGTAGGTTCATGGAAAGACCTACAAAAGAACACTTGAGTGCAGTAAAGAAAATTCTGAGATATATAAAGGGAACAATCACCCTGGGCTACCAATACAGCAGGTGACTGAAGAAACTCATCTGCAGGGATTTTGTGACATCGATCTTGCAGGTGATGTGGACGACATGAAAAGCACTACGGGGGTGCTGTATTTCTATGTGAATTGCCCTATGTCATGGGTTTCTCAGAAAAACAGAATCATTTCATAATCTGCATGCGAAGCAGAGTATGTGTCAGCTGCATCTGCAACTTGTCAGGGAATTTGGCTCAACAGGCTAGTTGGTGAAATTCTTGGCAGGGAGGTTGGAAAGTCAGTGCTGAAAATAGACAAACAATCTACCATTTCACTATGCAAGATCCAGTATTCCACGAGAGGAGTAAGCACATAGATGTGCGATACAATCTAGTGATAAACTGCGTGGAGGAAGGAAAGCTCAAAGTGGAGCATGTGAGAACCGAGGATCAACTCGCTGATATTCTTACCAAGCCACTGGCTAGATTCAGGTTCCAGGCTCTGAGGGAGAAGATCGGTGTTCAACAGGTGGGTTCAGACGCCAAGCTTAAGAGGGTGAAATATTGAGTTTAATCATGTTGTCTGAACCTTCCACGTTTTATTTTTTATTTCTGAAACTCTCTAATAAGCTAGAGGCTAGAGGCTAAAACGTGTTGTGTCCACTTTGAGGCTGTTATCTAGTGTAGGGAGAATTAGTCTCCAGGTTGTTTTGGTTTCGCTAGATATGTGCAAAGTAATCAAGCACGATCATGTCTATGGGATGGTGCAGAAGAAATAGGTCGTGGGAGAGATGCTCGGGCGATTCGTAGTCCTCTGAATAAAAGGAAGTAAACAGAAAAGACGCAACAGTTGAACGCGTCGCAAAACTCGGTCTCTCTGTGTTGGCTATGGTGTGTTCATCGCTAGTCTGAGAAAAGTTCCGAGCGTCATGAGTTCATCGAATCGATTATCCACGAGATCGCGTTGTGTGTCTAGATTAGGGCCTGATGTCTTCCCGGCTGGTCGGTCGTGGAGGCGAGGGGTGGGGGAGAGAAGCAGTGGGTTCTGCACTAGCGAGGGTAGTGGGTGTTGGGTTGCTCCCTCTGGTCGGCCATGTTGGTGAGGAGAGAGGGCGATGCGCTTGGTGCCCTTCACCGGCTTGGAAGAAGTTTTTTGGCGCCGGTGTCTGCTCGACGCACTTCTCCCTTCTTCCTTCTCAGGACGGCCGTGGTGGCGAGGAGAGAAGGAGCTGGGGTGTGGCACTGGATGCAGGCCTTCAACGTCACTGGGACATCCTGAAGCTCAAGCCGCAGAAGCTTCCAAGCAATGTGGAGGTGCGTCTCCACTATCCTTTCTCCACTATCCTTGGCCAAGCGGGTCGCTCTGCACCTCGTGAGCAGTGGCTCCAAGGATTTGTTTCTTCCTCCGGGCTGTAGTGCCAAAGCAGAGGATCTTTGATCTCACCACGGCGATCCACGCTGATGGCGACCCAAGTGGCATAGTCCTTGGCGTCGTCGACAGCGGTCATGGCCCGAGATCTGTCAGAGTTACGGTGGACAAGAAGGACCGGATTGCTTTTCAATTTCTGCATCTAGGGTCGTTCGTGTAAAAGTAGAGGACCAGAGTGTTTGTTCTGTAATTTCTAGGGTCCTATTTGTAATTTTACCCACAGCTTAATGTAGTTTCCGGGCCTTCGGGCCTCTTCCCGTAAAAAAACAAAAGAAAAAACGAAAACGTCCTTAAACGGGACAGTGCGAGTCCATCTTTGAACTTGATTATGCAGCATCTATCCCAACTCTTATCTGTTTCGTACATAAACCGAGAAACCACATATATATTCCGTTGTTTGATATTTGAACGTTATAGTATGATGATCCGACGAGAATCGAATTAGGTTGTGTCCACCCTAAACTGACGCGAGGTGCGTTATGGCTTGCCTAACTTTTATAATCGCAGCGTATCTCTTCTTCCTGCCGCCAGCCGGTGGAACTCTTGCCAAGGCCCGGCCATAAAGTTTTACTTACATCCTACTCCCTCTCTCCCGGTTTAAAGGGTCTACACGTATATCTAGATCATTAGTTTAACAAATAAAATATTAATTATTTAATATAAAAATTATATTATTAGAAAGTTTAGATGTTATACTTTCTAATAGTATAATATTTATGTTAAATAATTTATATTTTATTGGTCAAATAAATGACCTAGTATACGTGTAAGCGCTTTAAACTAGGACGGAGGTAGTAATAAATGATGTGCTAGTTACGATCCATGCAATATAGTATTAGTATTTTTTTTTCCATATTGCTGAGATGTGAATTCCGTGGTTCCAGTTGTCCTGTATTGTGCTGCTTTTTTCCTAGTAAACAAAAGTTGGTTTCCATGGGCATCGCTGCCAGAAGATATGGTTCGTCTTGTGGCGTGGCGCTTGCTGGCCAGCTATCTGACAGACTATGTTCGCATCCGTGCTATCTGTATCAACTGGCGGACTTCCAATACAAGATTAGAGACAAAAGTGTCAAAATCAGGCGTCAGGGCCGGAGACTCCGGGGTCTCAGGCCAGAAACTCCGGTGTGGGTAGGCCGGAGACTCCGGTGTAGACCGGAAACTCCGGTGTGCAGGCCGGAGACTCCGGTCTATAGTCAGATCGTGAACTGCACGTGTTCTTGAGCAGGAATCGCCTTGGGTCCTCAAATCCGCGAAAAATTGGCTAAATTGGGCTGGGAAAGCGCAGGATAAAGCTGGACCAACTCCTAAGACAAGATTTGGTCGGATGAAAACCACAAATAACACTCCAAATCAAGAGATCGGTCGAAAGGCAAATATGGGGCGCCATTTTTTTGGAATTTTCGAATTTTTGGTGGATAGAAGAAAAATTTGTGGGGAAATTCGTGAGCAACGAAGCTCTGATACCAATATGTTAAGGGCAAACCTCTAGGTTGGCCGATACCACCTTCCCTCCTCCCCGCACTCCAACCTCAATTTGAGTGGGTTCGTGAAAGATCGAGCCATTCTAAAGGTTTGCCCTCAACATATAGGCGTGATCGATCCACGCTTCCACCCGCGGCGCTGGACAATGTTTGCAGAGGGCCATGGACTTTACGCTGGCCACGAAAATCTCCGTGAACGGGTCCACTTCCTGAACCTCGACTCGGGGAACTTCGTCAGCGTCCGGCTCCCGCTGTTCATGGATCACTGTGTTCACGACTCCGTTGAGGGCCTCCTGGTTCTCCAGCGAGACGATGACGCCGCCGCCGTCCGCATCCTCCACCCTTTCACCGGGGACATCGTCGAGCTCCCACCGCTCGCGCCTCTAGCCAGGCAAATTGGTATCAAAGGCGGCTGAGAGTAATGAGACGCATCTCTACTTCAGTTTCTGCTGTCTCCTCCAGCGGAGTCGTGAGAGTCATGGTTATCTTCATGGATCTGATGCTGGCAGCTGCTGCTACCTCCCAAGATACCAAGTGGAGTAGGCTGCCTTGGAGAGTTCCGAGCCATTACACATCTCTGTCGTCACGATACCTGGTGCATGATATTATGAATGGATCTCACATAGCACAGGTTTTTCAGATGGAGGCGCACCTGCAGCAGGATCCACTACCAAAGCTGATCGCCACGATCCCAAAGGAGAAACTTTGCACCCCTCTATATCTGGTAGAATGCGACTCGGAGGTCCTGGTTGTCGCTCACGCACTTGGCGGTTCACGGGCTGTCGGATCTTGTCTCCGAAAGGTATGATGTCTCTTAGGCTAGCTCTAGTGGGAGTATCATAAGAAGTATCATGCATGTCACCTTGGCAAAAATCTGATGTGGCACCATAATTAATGAAGAAAGAGGTATTAGTAGTATCATAATATGATACCGTATCATAGCGCGTGAAACTAGGTAATTTAATGATCAATACATCTCCTACACACAATTGCATTGAGATTGTAGAAAAAATTAAATACAATGTTACTATGATACTACTAGATGATACTAACCACTAGAGAGGTAGTATCATACACTAATATCTTATGCATGATACTAATAATATGATACTCCCACTATGACCAGCCTTAGAAAGCATCGGAGACAAAGCCTTCTTCCTGGGAGGACAGACACTGTGTGTCTCTGCTTCCAAGGCACTGCCTACCATTACAGGTAGGGATGTAGACGGACGTCCGTATAGTCAAGAATCCCTGTCCATCAATTCATTTTCTGTGCCAAATCTATCACCTGTTCATTCATACACTAATTACAATTCCTAAATACACGGCTGTCCGTCATGTCCGCCGGACAGCCGGACGACATCCCTAATTACGGGCAACACTGTCGTCTACTGCCATCCAGGGAAGGGACATTTTGCTCAATACTGCCTCGGTAGTAGCACCTGGTCGCTAGCGACCGATGAATGTTAGATTTGCGACAAGTAAATAACGAAGAACGAAAACAAAATCACAGCAAGGAGACACAGATTTAACGTGGAAAACCCTCTCCAACAAAGAGAGGGAAAAAACCACGGGCACCAGCCAGCGAAACTTCACTATAACGAAGAGTGTTTACACAACACCGGGGATTTCACAGATGCAGCTTATCCCAGCCGGCGGCTTATAAGAAGTATATATAGCGGTGGTAACCTTCAGACTCCGCTCCGCATCGGCCCAAGCCTCCGGCGACGGGCCTCGCTCCGCCCCGTCAGAAGTTGACATCTACTTTGTAAAATTTGGATCAACATATAACAATGAATGCAGCATCAGCGGCTTGGCACAAGGGCCATGTAGCCTCGGCCACCATGTCTTTACATGTTGCGTCCACCATGTCCGTCAAAACAACATACCAAGGTTGGCCTCGTCCACAATGGGCAGCTTGACCTTTGAATTCTTTTAGGAATATGCAACTAGGAGCAGTACTCCTTACGTTTTAAAATATAACATGGGTTTTTGCTATTTTGTCAAAGTGTATGTATCTCGACACCTTTTAATGTGTATGTTGACTCAATAATTGCTCTAAACATATGTACTAAAAGATATCTAGATATATGAGTTGCAAAAAGGCTAAAACATCTTATAATTAATACGGAGGAAGTAATTATGAAATGGTGTACTAATATAAAACTGTTTTCATGACAATCCCACGTTCACAATTTTCATCTAACAGATCCAAATGTCATCTTATTATTAGTTGGTCATCGAAAATTGAGAAATTTGACCCCCACATGCTTTCTAGAACATCGTCTATTTTAAATTGGACCAAGTACTCTTATTTTCAATTTGATGTCTTTCTTTAGTTCCATCCAGCTGGTACCGTTCATACTTTTAAATATAGCTTTTGCCAAAACAAGCTAGATTATTCTGCTAGATCATTACCGCCGGAAATTAATTACTCCCAGAGTTAATATTAGTTATGTTGTCCATGATTTCCTTTCCAAAGTTCGAGTCCCTAGATTTTTTTTCACTCTTTCTCACAAACGGAATAAAAAATATACATGTGCTCATTCTAATATTGTTGTTGATTTTATTGGCTAGTTTTTCTATGATCACCCTCTGATGTGTTTTTTTGTGCTGATGTCGTTTTCTCTAGGCCTAATATTCTTGCATCCAAAAAGCCCGAGATTGCTACCATCTACATCCTTTTCGCTACGAAGCTGAGAAGCGGAGAGATACTGCCATATATATGCTATCTTTATTTCCTTGTCGTGAAGTGTCACTTTTGTACAGCTTTGACAGGCGTATCAACCATGCTAAAATTGTTCTATTTTTTTGAATAATTCTATCTAACTAAAAATAGAGCCGCTCCCGTGCCGTCCCCCAAGGCGCCACCGGGGCAAAACCCTAGCCGCCGAAAAACCAAAGGCCGGTGGCCTCCGATGCTGCCGCTGCCGCCGGGGAGGGCCACGGTGGCGGCGGGCCCCAATGCGGAAGGGGCTAGGAGGGGGGGGGGGCGGCGGATCTCCAGTGGCGGTTTGGGACGACGTTGGTGATCTTCTGCGTGCGGGATCTGGGGCAGCGACCCCGATCATGCAACGGCATTGGTGTTCGCTCGGGTGTGGCGTCCGCGCGGGGGTGGAGTTCTTCTGCTCACAGCCATGGGGCGGCGCCTCCACTATCAAGAAAACAACTATAGATAGATAGCTATTCCGTGGCACATATTTTCGACCATGCGCCATAGAATAATTTCAGTGGCGCACGCCAGCACAATGCGCTACAGAAATTTCATCATTCTATGGCGCACATAAAAACCCCTGCGCCACCAAAATATGGTGGGACCCGCGCAGGATTGGGCGACCAACTTTTTGTGGTGCATATAGCGTATTTTTGTGGCACATATATGCACCACAGAAGTAAAGAGGGGCCCGCCACATAATTTGGGTGACCAACTTTCTGTGACGCATATGTCTATATGGGCCATAAAAAGTGATGATTCTGTGGCGTATATGTTGTAGGGTATAGTTGTAGGGGAAATTGAAAAACATGAATTTCGATGTATTTTACAAAAAAAGTCATGGCACGGTAAAACGGCCATAACTTTTGCATATGATGTCGGAAAAAAATCTTCAACCTATCAAAACGATCGTCTTGAATTTCCTACTTGAATTCAACATCCTACGGTAGTTCTGGATTTTACAGAATCCTCAAATTCAAAAAGAGTAAAAAGTTATTTTAAAAAGAAGATTTTTTCCTGCAAAAAAAGGGAGAGACAATTCTGTCCAGTATGCTCCTACTCCACCGCCACCGCCAACCTCCTACTCCAGCGGCACCTCCTCCACCAGCGGCCTTCTTCTCCTCCTCCTCCTACTCTAGCGACCTCCTCCTCCACCGGCGTCCTCCTTCTCCTACTCTGACGACCTGCTCCTACTTCGGCGACCTCCTCCTCCACCTGCGGCCTCCTCCTACTCCGGCGACCTCCTCCTAATCCGGTGACCTCCTCCTCCTCCGGCGACCCCCTCCTCCTCCTCTAGCGACCCCCTCCTCCACACACCTCCAGCCCGCTTTTAAAAAAAAATCCGAAAAACAATATGTGGCGCATATTGGCGCAATATGCGCCATAGAATTACAATTTAGTGGTGAGGTAATAGTGGCGCATCACATATGTGCCACAGAATGCCAAAATCCATGCGCCACAGATAAGCCTTTTCCTTGTAGTGCCCGGTCATGGCGATCGGAGACTTCCCTAGGGCATCTACGCTTGAGGTGGAGGCGGCGGTTGTAGGCCTAGGCTCCCACCTAGACCTACCATCGGTATGGTCTTTGGTCACCCGGAGGTGCGTGGGGAGGCGGCGCGATGCTCGCGGTCGACCTCGCTGGCTTCTAGTGGGACGACGCGTGCACGTGGTTCGGTTGCAGGCTTGCCTTTTCTTCCGCCGGAGGGGGTTGGCCGACGGGTGGCGATGTGGGGGCTTGCCGATCTTCCCAATAGATGGGGCGATCCATCGGGGCTTCTCGCACCTAGAAGATGGTCTGCTTGATGCCAGCTCTCATTTTCTGGCCGGGGACGAGTTTCGGAAGGATCCATCAGCGATCTCCTTTGCGAACAAGTTGCCCGCATATTGCTGGATCGAGTGGGATTCGGTCATATGTGTTCCTCTTTCAAAGGAGCAACACGAAGCTGCGCTGCTTGTTGCCAACATGAGACATGTCGGTCTTCGATTTCCATGGAGGACATAGTGGCAGAGAATGTTAGTCGGCTGAGATATGAGGATAGTGATGGTGGGCTATGTCTTCGTGGTGATGAGGACCTATGGTCAAAAAACCAGGTGATGTAGTTGTTGAAAGCATCCTGACTGAAATCCCTTTCTTGCTTTCCTTTTGCTTTCTTAGCCTCGAGCACGCACTTCTTGAATTTAGCAATGTACTCGGCGTGAAGCTTGTCCTAGTTCTTCTCCTTCCTCTTCTTCTTCCTGTCCAAGCTGCATAATAACAAATTCTAGAGTATTATTGGAGAAGCAAATTACATCATAAGATGGAGAATGAAATCTTACCCAGGGAGCTGTATGTCCGTCAGGCAGGACCACCTGAAATAACCCATACTAGGTCATGACACACTGTGGCTGGTGTTGCTCAACCGCCCACATGCATATCATAGGGCAACTCATTATCCACAAACGTGCTTCTTCCGTGCACTTCGGGTTAAGCAAATAGTCGTCCGGGACACCAAAGTTCCTCCTTGAACCGTATGGCTCCCACGTCATCTGCAATATACTACACTCATGTCAAGTTCAAGAGTATACATTCAAAACATAGAATTGACAGCCGAAATGGAAATTACTTGATCCGGGGTTATCGTATCAAACTCGTTGGTGTACCTCTTGTATGCCGCCACAGGGTCGCCTGGGGGTTCGGAGAACACATCCCACTTGTAAGCCCGCGTGGGGAGCCGTAGCTAGTTGTCGTGATCTACATACGTGTTGTAACGCAACAATCTTGGCCGTCCAACTGGAAAGTGTTTCCATCTCCACACTAAAAGAAGGAGCAAACAACCACCAATTCATGCGTCGGCCCCGCTACTAAGACAAGCTTCATCCAACTACACATGAAGTGAAACACCGTTTAACAAGGACAATATTTTTTAGGTCATGTAGAGATAGACCACATCAAAAAGAAGTGATTACTTGGCCGTACAAGAAGACCAATGCCACCGAACCCCAGCTCAACTTAGAGTCAAAAATGGTTAGCACCTTAAGCCAATGCCACTAAGCATTATCCCCACTACTATCAAGAAAGAGAGTCCTCGCGATGATGTACCACACATACACACAAGTGTACAACATAATCGTCTCGTCGTCAACGTCCTCGGGGCAGGTCTTGAAATTTTGTATGATCCAACTTAAAGTAGCCTCGACAAAGACCCTCAATCTTCCCCCTTCTTGTTTATAGTCTCGGGTGGATCCTTCCCAATAAGGTTGAACGTCTTCTCATGCCACCCTTCTGGATTTGTGCTAATACAAAGAGGATTTTCCTCGATTAGGAGTGCTAGGATCATGTACATGTCCTGCAAAGTCACCATAATCTCATTGGTCCTAAGGTCAAAAGTTTGTGTATCCGGCCTCCACCGGTCGACAAGCGCGGTGATCGCGGCGGGGTTGAAGTTCGGTGTTGATCGGGTGACCATGTGGATAAAGGGGAGGAGTCCTAGCTTCTCAATGTACGGAGTGTACCGCTCATCGTAAGGCATCTTGTTGGAAGAGACCGCGTGATACCTAAGTTGAAGGGGTAGAAGCTCCTGCAAACATACAATGGCCAAAGTTACATTTCCATCTCAACATACCAAACTAAAATGAACTAGCATGTGGGTTTTAGTACCTCTCTCTTCCCGGACAACTTATAGGCACAGTGTTGAATATCGTAATGAGGATTGAGAAGTTACATCATACATATTCAAAACAATAGAAACAATATAAACAACTATTCTTACATGAACACACATTCCATCTTACTCTATCTACAGTTCTAATTTTACAAATATGAGATCCTACTCTACCTATAATTTCCACACTAACAAATATTTCAAACTAACATCTAACATAAGTAAAGGGAAATTGCAAATATGAACAAAACACATAACATATACTATTGGGTTTGTAAGCTAAAACAACCAACTAGAGTTTTACCAATGAGTACTATGCCATTCCTAAACCTAAATATCAAATAAACATGGCAACGATTCATATTAATTTCAATACCCAATAGAATCTAGAGTTTCACCCGAAATTACAAATTGAGGATAGGTTGGCAGAAATTTGCATATGAAATTGATAGGATTGAGAGAGAATACCTGGGGGAGGGATTGGGAACAAGATTCTTGGAGTTTTTCTCGCCGATTTGAGTGAGGGGCGCCGAACCCTAGCCGCCATGGAGGTCCTCTGTGGTTGTTCTGGTTGGGGAATGAGGTCTGGGTCGGGGGAGGGCCGATCGTGCGCGATTTGGTATATGTGAAGTGCGACGCCATGGCTAATAGCGTTGCACTACTGAGTGCGATGGCACGATGTGTGACGCGGCACTAACGCCACCTGGGCCCATGAAGCCACACTGTCATCAAGTGCGGAGCCATGAATGGTGGCTTTGCACTGAATAATGTGGCGCCGAGGTGTATGGCGCCACACGAAAAGGTTAGAGAAGTGAAATAGTTTCAGCCAGAATTTCTATCAATTTTGGTTTTTTTGTCCAAATTGCCTTGAAAACCAGGATGGAATGTCGGTTTAAACATACCAGATAATAATATTGATTAACGAATCTCAAGATTTGTGGTAAAGTGTTCGCTAAAGCATCATTGCTCTACATTAATCCTAGGGAATCCGGTCGAAGCTAGGAAAAGTCAGCCGAACAGAGTATATATTTCCAAGTCTTAAGTCTCATATACCAGCACCGCTTAAATGGTTATACGCTTAAATTATCGTATCACTTTGAGAAGCCCACATTGCTCACATAAAAGATTTTAAGCTAAACTAAGTGCTCGTGTTACTGTAAAGTTAATTATCGTTTCATAGGTGGATAAAACATGCTAGAGCTAATTCACTCATGTCAAATATAATACTATAATTTCTTAAACACTGCACACTTGCCTGAAATGTAGATAACATATTTCCAGTCCAACAAAAGGGTGTTCTCTACAAGCATATAACTTCTATGGAAACTCCTAGACAAGGTATAAGTGCAAGTTATTTAAGATGTTGGTCTGATTGCCAATACATGAAAGATAACTTGTGCATTGCAAATAATCATTAGATTTTCAGAGGGAGTGACATGTTATACCACAAGGGGTTGCTCGGATTTGGGAAACCAGGAGTGAACTATCTTTTTTTTCCCGAAATGGGGAGCGGAGCCCCGGCCTCTGCATTGAGCGATGCATATAGCCTTCATTTATTATTAGAACCACATTGTTTGGCAAAGGCCATTACAAGATCATATAAACCGGAACCGCTAAAACAAAACATTGAGCAAAAACGATAACTGTATCGCTAGCTCCCCAGCGAGATCTATGAAACACCTATCTACCAGTTTCGACCGCGCCCCATGGTCACCCACACTGTTGCCACTCGCCAAGAGAAGTTGGAGTGCCTTGGCGTGGCGGCTCGAACTCAAGCAAAATGATCCCTAGAACCGCACAACATATCCACGGAGCGGCGCCCACGCACCCGCTCCGGATGTCGCCGCCTTCATAATCTTCCGCCAACCTGTCGTCAGCACATAGATCAATGAGCAGACTCTCGCCACACTAGCCACCGACACCACCTCGGTGCCAAGCAGCACCACCCCCCCGCGCGCTAGCCGCTCCACCCGTCCTGCCGCTTCCATCCAACGCTGCTCCACAAGCGATGCTCCCATGAGAGAACACGATACCGACACCGCGACACCGCCATCGCCTGACCCGAAGATCTTAGGGTTTCCCCGGAGCAGCACGAGTGAGGTCGACACTAGTTGCCCGGCGATGCCTTCATCAAGGTCACTGCGTGGTAGCGCCGCCATCGCCCGCCAATCGGCCCAGTTTTCACCGGCACCTAGGTCTTCCCGCCTCGCAGCCGGGACTAGATGATGGATCGCGAGATCCGCCAACCAGCCTCAGGCCGACCACCTTCGACGGAGAAGAAGGACGCCTCCACCATCTTCCTCGTGTCTCTGGACTGACCCCAACCTCCATGGTGTCGTTGTCGGAGTTGTCGAGATGCAGCGGGCGTAGGCAACCCATCCGAACCCATAGGGGCCAGATCGGCCCGCCGTTAGCCTTGCTTGCAGCCGCGTCGCCGCCGCCATCAACACGCCGGAGATCGGCCACCGCCAGCCTGCACACCACACCTTCCACCGCGTCGCCGCACGCCGGAGATCCGACGGCCACAACGCGGAGGCGAACCAGCCCCGCCATGGTGCCAGACGGCCGCACCATGCCCCAGCGCGTGAGATCTGGCCCGTATCCTCACCTAGGCGCGCGAGAAGACAAAGGATCCCCGCCGCCGCCGGCCAGGCTTTGCCCGACCACGCCCTCTGGCAGCGGCGGAGGAGAGGGAGAGAGGTGGAGGGGGCTTGTGGCGGGGGGAATTAGGGTTCCCTCCGTCGCCGCCACAGGGGACGGGGGGAGGGATAACTGCGCATGCCCTAAATGGAGGGAGGATTTTACTACCCTGGCCTCTGCACCAACCAGGGATGCACACAACTATTAAGCATGAGTATCAGGATTTTTAAACTTGGTTAAGCACCAAGCCTGGTCCTCAAGATAAATTGTATGAGTACCAAGATAGTCTGGTCCTCAAGTATAAATAGAAAGCTAAATTTGCATCCGTGAGGATTTGAACCCAGGTGTTGGTTTTGTACATCCACTGCCCCCTTGCCAACTTATCTCCTCACTTGTTTACTTTGCGGATTGAGAATATGTAAAAATATCACATGCAAAACATAAGTTATGCATGACAAACACTTGAAGAGTGAACATCTTATGTGTAGTCAAGAGAATATGCAGAAGAGTGGACATCCTACGCTTGAACCAAAGAAGTAGAAGCTGCTCATGTTCTTGAGGAGGTGGTTAACATCTACGTGGCAGAAAGCGCTGGTGAGCAACGTGTGCAACCGCCCGCTCTTGAAATTGTCCAGCGAAGTCTGCTCATGCCTCATCAAAATCATCAAGTGATTGATATACTTAAATTACAGCCCAAGCCCCTTGTGTAAGCACTAACCGTGAAATGATCCATCATGAACCTCGGATCCGCCAGGCAGCAGAGCACAAAGGCGGCAACAATGGCAACGACGAGCATCAACACCATGCCATCAGGGGTTGATCTCCAGTGCAACCTAGGGGAGAGGAGACACCGAAACCTGAGAGTGACCAAAAAGGCGAAAACTTTCTTCCTCCCTGGGCCAGAGTGAAGACGGAGGAACCGAATCCTCACCAGACTGAAAGAAGTACGCTGACGCCCTGGAGCAATGTCCCAGCCAAGGCTAGCTCGAGGTAGTCAGCGGCGGCACGACGGAGGGCGAGGTCGGGCAGGAGTCTTCTCCGCATGGGCATGGCCGCCATCCTGCGTAGCTTCTACCAAGACTGCTCTGCTCTTGCTGGCTGTCCTCGCAGCTGGGGTTTTGGTTTGATTAGTTGCTACTTCCCCCGACTCGGGAATGCTGGTTGGACTCGTCGTGTATAGCTCACGCAGCCCACGAAGCTAGACCCGCGAGAACAGGAATATTGCAAGGGCTCACCAATACTGCGAAAAGTCTTATAGAGCAACTCTAACCATGTTCTCTACCATTTCTATCTCAAATTTTATTTTCTCTAGTTCGGCCCCATAAACCCCAAGTAGGACGGTTCCTGCTAAGGAGATGATTTTTATTGCGTTACCTTTTTCCAACCGGGTTTTCAGTGGGCGGAGCTACAGTAAAAAAACTGGGGTCAATTGACCACATCGACTTTGGCCCAGACCCTTGTATGTATAGCCCAGTACAACAAAATGACCCTGGTAAAAACTGATTTTGACCCCGCTAATTACACTACGTTCACGTGTCTAGGCCCAATACACGCACGTCCAGCTTGGGCAGCCCATAGTTTGTTGAATAGTTCGATCGCCTCGCTCATTATTGCCTAGTATTCCCTTTTTTACGTACAGGCTGTTCGCCCGTGGTGCGGTGGCCAGTTCCCATCTCCTCCTGTGGATCGCAGCCTCGCCGGCACTGCCTCGACTCGTCACTCTCATCCTCCGAGAAAAACAAGAACAACAATTTCTTCTACAAGATCCGTAAGTGCCACTAACTAAAACTTGATCCAAAGCATTCTCGTTCTCAATTCTCGAATTATCTTACGGTTCTTCATGTGATGACTGTTGATCTTTTAATTGCTTGAAGGTCTGGGCGAGTATTAATAATCAGTGAGACACTACGGTGGATTAGAGAATATAAATTAGGCCTCAAATTGCCCAGCAGTCCAGCATAATGGCAGGTAATCAAACAAGAACATTGTACAGTAACTTTCATCTACTTCTTATGATTCAAATTATTTGACTTAGATTTGCCTAGATTCGATTGTAACTAGACATAATTTAGTACTCCCTCCGACCCATATTAGTTACTTAGATTTGTCTAGATACGGATGCATGTAGCACTAAAACTTGTCTAGATACATTCGTATTAGACAAATCTAAGTCAACTAATATGAGTCGGAGGGAGTATTAGATTTATCCGTATCTTGAAAAATTTGAGTCAATTTTTTTTTTGAGAAACACAGTACAATCGTAAACACTCACAACATATACATGCATCAACCCATATGAACGCACACATGCACACCCTATCCCTATGAGCACCTCCGAGAGACTGAGCCGGCAAATCGAGTCTTGAGATTGACCAAGTCACCACGGGCGCCTCGCTGTCGACGGGAACGTTGCCTCCCACTGAAAGAATATTCCACCATTAATGCAACACACAATATCAAACCTGGGGTTTAAACTCTGGTAGGCTAGGGTTACAACCATCCTCCTAGCCACCCAACCACGAGTTGGTTTGCTGAGTCGACTAATTTAAATCGGAGGAAGTATATAATTCATACGTACTTTTGAAATGGACTCTTGCTAATCCAGTACCAGTTCTACATTATCAATGTAATTCATACATACTTTATAATTCATATGTACTTTTGTAATAGCCTCTTGCTAAATTGAGCTATGGTATAATTCATCGTACTTTTGTAATGGCTTTTAGCACTCTCCTGGTTATAATGGCCTCTCGCTAATTTTATATGTAGTAGAAAATTTATGGAGAGTTTCTTAAATTTGAAAAGAATATCGCCACCACCCACGACCAATGATCTTGATCATGAAGGTCCATCCAACACTAGTCGTATCATATGTCCTTGCCCTTTGCCGGTCCCTCCAACTCCAAGAGAGGTAACAGTTAATCTGAATGAGCTTCCTTATGACCCAGCAGATAGGAAGAGGATAACAGAATATATAGAGCCGAAGCTACAAGATGAGACAAGACGGAAATATTTGGTTAGAGGTCCATTTAAGCCACAACTTGGTTTTAAATATCCACAAAGGAGCATAGGAGATCTCCAATGCCGGTTTAGTACTAAGTGGTATAGAAAATGTGACTAGATAGAGTACAGTGTAAAGAAAGATGCTGTATTTTGCCTATATTGTTACTTGTTCAGAGATTGTATTGAAGGCCAGGGGGAATGATGCATTTGTAGTCGAGGGTTTTAATAATTGGAACAAGGGCGACTAAAAGTCCATGTGGGTGAATATCCTAATAGTTTTCATAACACGGCAGTCAAAAGATGTAATGATTTGCTAAAACATGGCCAGTCTGTTGTTGTTGCTCTAGACAAACAAGTCACTCAAGAGGAGTATATGATCCGGCTGAATAATTTAATAACTGTTACCCGATACTTACTGCATCAAGGTTTAGCATTCCGTGGTCACGATGAGTCTAAAGAGTCTAAGAATAGAGGAAATTTTCGAGAGTTGGCACACACTTTGGCGAGCAAAATGAGGACACAAGGAGGATCGTGTTGATCGATACTCCTAAAAATAATCAAATGGTTGCTCCAGAAATTCAAACGAACATTGCTGAATGTTATGCTGAGGTAATAATTTTGTTGCTTTCGTCATTTACTTTCCTTTCTTATTTACATGTGACAAACGGCGTGAGTTCTTATGGTTACAAAAATATTTTGTGTGTGCAGATCATGGTTAAATCTATTATTGATGAAACTGGAGGTGGTGTGTTCTGTTTTTTGGTTGATGAGTATGCTGATGCTTCTGACGAAGAACAGATGGTGGTAGTTATGCGGTATGTCGACAAGTTTGGAGCAATCAAAGAGAGACTTATTGGTGTTGTTCATGTGAATGAGACGTCTGCTTTATGTCTCAAATCTAATATTGATTACTTGTTTGGTAAGTATGGATTGAGCATGAAACAAGTTCGAGGTCAAGGTTACGATGGTGCGAGCAACATGAGAGGTGAGTTCAATGGCTTGAGAGCTTTGATCATATGAGGGGAAATAGCTCAGCATATTATGTCCACTGCTTCGCTTATCAGCTTCAATTAGTCATTGTGACAGTAGCTAAAAATAATGATGATGTTAGCGACTTTTTTTGACATGGTAGCTCTTCTGATGAATGTGGCCGGAGCTTCTTGTAAGCGAAAAGACATGATAAGAGAGATCCAACAGGAGAGAGTGAAGAAAGCCATTGGATGTGGACAGCTTAGCACTGGTACAATATTAAATCAAGAGCAATCTCTTCAAAGAGCTGGAGACACTCGTTGGGGATCTCACTATAAAACTCTTCTAAGCATAAATAACTTGTTCCCAGATGTTATTGATGTGCACAAATATGTTGAGAAAGATGGACCAAGTGATGCAAAGAAACGCCAATCTCGTGGTCTCTTGGATTATGTTAATAATTTTGACTTTATGTTTCATCTACACTTGATGTCGCTTATCTTAGGACATGCGAATGCTTTGTATCTATCTTTGTAGAGGAAAGATAAGGACATCTTGGAGGCTATGCAATAGGTGAAGTTAACAAAGAAAAATTTCAGCAAATTAGAGACGATGGTTGGGACTCTTATGTGGAGTATGGTATTCCGAAGTTGGATATGGAAGAACAATATATAGACCGGCATAAACCAAGGAAGAAGACCAACCGCACTAACTATGAGCACTACAAGTTTGATTACTTGAACCCTGTTTTTGACTTGCAGCTTGTAGAGTTCAGTGACCGTGTTACTGAGGTAAACTCAACTCTCGTTATCCAGATGGCTGCATTTAGTCCCAAGTGCTTTCAAAATTGAGACCTTATTGGAATTGGCTAAGTCATATCCAGATGATTTTGATTCCATCCAATTGAAGGATCTTGCCCATGAGCTTTCATTCTACATTGATAATGTGCGGGCAGATGAAAAGATTTGTCGGTCTGAAAACTATCTCTAAACTTGCTATGCTGATATTGGCATTTCCTTTGGTATATCAACTCAAGCTTGTGCTAGTTCTTTCTGTTGCCGCTACATCTGTTGAGAGGTGTTTTTCAGCAATGAAAATAGTGAAAACAGTGCTACATAATCGCATTGGTGATGATTTCATGAATCATTGCATCATTTTCTTTTTGGAGCAAAGACTTCTATATTCAACTCCACGTGATGTTGTGATAGACGGCTTTCTAAAGATGAAAGACCGTAAAGGACAAAAGAAATAGAGGTAATTGCTTTTGCAATCCGAATTTATTTTGATATGATATATCAACAATTTTTATTTATTTATATAAGTTTGCTACAATATACACTATAGAATTTTAAATTAATATACTAGCTGTGAATCTAGCCATGCGAGTTATGCAAATATATATTAGTGGTATGTTTTACAGGTATGTATTTTTTCTATTTGTTTGTGCTGACCCTGGTGACCTTTTTTTCTAGCTTCGCTCCTAGTTTTCACCCCTTTCCATTATATTAACGGAAATAATAGACATAGTCATTACAGGAAAGAAAAGGGGGTAAGAAGAGAACGAAAGCGAGTTGGGGTAGTAATAGGAAACCTACTATGAGAACTCGCCGTCGAGAACTTGATGCATGGGCGTAAACTTGTTACCGCCATAGTACCATTCAAACTACAAAAACCACCAATGAGGTATCAGAGAAACTACATGTTCTTCAGAAAGCGCAACCAAAAGCTAGCTAAACGTCCATAGGATGGAAACAACCATCACACATCAGCACCGACGATGAGAACTAAGCTCCAGAACCTACCTTGCTAGTATTCTCATTTACCTTCTTTCGTTCTTTGGTTTCCCAAATGGGCGTTGGATCGCATTAACTCGCACATGGATAATTGCCTTTGGAATGACTCCAAGGATAAAAGGAAACTACACCTAGCAAACTGGAGCTTGGTGTGTATGCCTAAATCCCACGGAGGGTTAGGAGTTCCTTACCTTAGAGATGTTAATATCTGCTTACTAGCTTGTTGGCTCAAAAGATTTGCAAACAGTGTGGATAAGCTGTGGAAAATCATCTTAGATGCCAAGTACAACATTCAAAACCCAAACATTTTCTATTGTCGAAGTGCCAACTCTTATAATTTCTTTAAAGGTTTCATGTGGGTTGTTAGAGCTGTCCACTTTGGATACAGATGGATCATTGGAGATGGGGCCAAAATCAGATTCTCGGAAGATGTCTGGTGATGTCTGCAAGTGCATAGATCGTTTGTAGGTAGTTTCGAAATATAGATATCAATCCCACAGGGAGCCCAAAGGTAAGTGTTTATGGTGAAGTCTCTGTCACGTCCAAAGTTGTCATAGGTCTTCGAGTGAATCGCCTACAAGTGTTGAAATAAGAATGGTGTTTTGATTAAATGAGATATATTTAAATAGAACTAAAATGTAAACTTCAGAAATATAAAGCATAAAAATAAAGAATGGCTTGGTTGTTTGTTGTTTTCTGTAGATGGCAAAAAAGGCTTGGGGAGATTCAGTTCATGGTGATAGTGACTGTGCCAGGTGGATAAATGATAAATGTAATAACTATAATCTTATAAGTATATGTGTAGGCGAGTAATCCATAATTAGTCAGAACTCTTCTTGGTAGATTTCATCCCAACTTCAATAATCCTACTAGCCTGTTATCAAAACCATGGTCAGACACTAGACGATTAAGACCCTTCAGGTCGCTTAGCGATTAAGCTCCTTGGATCGGACTAATGCAATAAACACAGTGGTTCCTTGTTATCCTCGAGTCTACTAGTTTTCCACTGATATCCCCGTGTCACCGGGGGGTCGCCGGTCTGCTAGCGAATAAGATCTCATCTATGTAAAACAAAGCATCATGTTGTCTGGAACCTTAATAGATAACAAGCATTAGGCATCTCGTATATAGTCAAGCACACACAATATAGTAATTAGAATCAACCATAAACTAATGGAAAATATATGAAGGCACATCACATCTCACTAATCCCCTACATCTCCCACGCCTAAGAAACTTACTCACACATGAGAGAAGAACGGATCATCGATATAATTAAATAAAGGGAATTCATCTTTATATTATCGTGGAGATCCACAATAAGAATAGAAAAATATCCAACACAATTCAAGATGGGAAGAAACAATCTCAAACCCTACTCTTGCAAGGCGAAGATCCCCCTCTCTCTAGTACAAGTAGTGGCTATGGGGGTGTATTGGCTGGGAGGTTGAAGATCGTGGAGTGAGATGAAGAACGTCTTCCCCTTCTTCTCCTAATCTCCTCTTTCTCCCTTTTAGATGGTATGGCAGCTGCTCAGTTGTGTTTTCGTGTCTGGTCCCTTCACGGAAGTTGTCCCTTTTGACAAGACAGAGGCAGCGGCAACTATACGGTCGGAAAAATATTCCCGCCGTATAGTTGCTCGTTAGAGCCTCTGTATGCTCCCCTCGAGTGCTTCCAAAGAGAGACTTGCTTGGTTTCTCCTGAATATTGTGTTTCTCTAGTTAAAACCCTCCATTGACATTCAGAACCTGAAACACACATTAAAAACCAAGTTTTCTTTACTACCAAAGTATTAGCGTTAGGTAAAGCTAGAAAACGATCAAACCTGGGGGAAAACCATCAATAAAAACCATCAATAAAAACCATCAATAAAACCTTCTTTTGGTGTCTCTCTTTGTTGAGAGATGATTTTTTTGTTCTTGTTTGTTTAATCAATTAAGAGTACTCAAGTTGGCACCAAAACATTTAATTTAAGAGCAACTCATCTACTCCCATGTCAAAATCTCAAGACTCTTAAAGCACCTTTTTCTTTTCTTTTGTCTTTTAAAAACTTCAGCTCTTTCATAGAGAAACCATGCCACTATTTTTAACATGTTAATTGGGATTGTGTTGTGCACTGGTAACCATGCCAATAAATAATTGTTGAGCAATAATGGGTCAGAGGAGTAATACAACTTCACTTGGAACGTGAAACCAGGAGGAGACTAAAAAATTTACCCATCATAGCATTGCTGCTACAAACGTTTACATAACTCAATAGCCGAAATCAAGTGGTTTCCCACGTTTAGATCTTTCATTGGCCAGCAGAGTTAATAGTTCCCCATGGAGCACGACAGAGTTATATTGACACGCGTAAAGCAATATCTTACGGTAATTGTTAGAAAAATTAGTGGCATAATCTCTACTACTTTGAAGCATCCATTTTATCAAACAATTTCATTCAAAGGTACTATCAAGTCTATTTATGTTAAGCTCAAATGGGATGGAGTAGTTCTAAATTATTTGGGCTAAGCATGAACTCAAGTCATCTTTCGGATGCTTTTTCTTGTTGTAAGAGTATAGGAAGTATTTTTAACCAAGTTTATTGCTCATTGTTTCAAAGCTAAAAAAGGAGAAACTAGCAAAGGAATAGAATTTATAGGATAACAAGCTAAGTGGGGAGTGACTCCAGTGCAAGTGAGTAAATAATTGTAGGATGAATTTAAGGTTGCAGAGAGGGTGATGAAAGGAATGTGATACCTCCTCTTGCTTTCTTCGTTCTTGTATTTGAGTCGAACCCTTTCTGTATTTTCATATTATCAAGTCACCTGAAATTGAGCAATCTCTAAGAGAAACAAAGAAACAAACTTGCAAATAAAGTTACAACTATTTTTTTGTATTTTTAGTTTGGGAATGCAAACTGAAAATAAATATGCAAATTTGAAGAAATAAAATAAATCAAAATAAGAAATAAAAACATGAACGCAAAGTTTGGAGGTTTTCAAACCTCCCCCAAGCTTAGGTTATTGCTAGGCTCAGTTGTTGCCGTCATTTGGCGGCTGGTGCGGATACTGCTGGTACTAGTTAGGGAGGTGGGTCATGAAGTGACTGAAGTTGTGAGTCAAAGTACTCACATCTTCATTCACTCCTTGAAAAGTGTGGTCGATCTCCCCAACACGCTGGTTGAGCAGCTGGAATTCCTGATAGGGGACGTAGCTATACCCCTATTGTGGCTGGTTGGGCCACGGATCCCAAGATCCCCCTTACTGCTGATGCTGCTGCTACTGTCCCTCCCAAGTAGGGTCGTGCCCCTGCTTGTCCTCATTCTCCTGCTCATCCTCATCCTGCTGCCCTCCTTCTTCATCTTCCTCCTCATCAGGCTGAAGTTCAGCCATGATCTCCATCACTTGGTCCTTGGTGAGGATCCAAGTGTCCTTATCCACAATCGAGAAGGCTTGGGGACAGGGAAACTGAACCTGCTCACCCTATGCATCACCAGAATAACTAAATTTATATGCTCGGAGTTTGGAGCCACAAGCAGTCAAATACTTGACGTCCATGAGTTTGGAGCCGTCAACAGGTTGCATAACAGGCAATATAATATTTAACGCATGGGCAAGGTGGGTTACCAATCCACCAAAGCGAATATCACATTTTGTCTTGTTGCTTTGGTGGCGAAGGTGCTAGATGAGTAGAACTACGGGATTAGGGATTTGCGGCACAGTGGAAAAGAGAGCCTTGGTGATCATTGCCATATCCGCATTGGCCATGGAACCGATATCACCTCTCCCCAGTAGTGTGTTGGCGAGGAACAAGACGTAGTAGCGGATGGTTGGGTTCTGAATGGTGGACATCTTCTTATGGTAGAAGTTGGTGCCACCATTGACAGAAATAGCCTCCCAAGTTTCTCCACTTGTGACGCTATAGAGATTAGTAATAGTTGGCTCCCCAACGTGGGGGAGCCGAAAGCATTGAAAAAATGTTCGAAATTTATTTTATGGTGCTGTCGATTCATGGTGAAGCTTACCGTGAACATATTACCTTTCTCCCTGTGGTCGTCATAGAAGGAGGCAAGGAACTCATGGGTAAGCTCGGTGTAGGTGTCGTGGCTTGCGAAGCCAAGTATTGTCAACCCCACCTTGTTTCACATGAGGTCGAAGTCTGCCTTCAACCCCGCCGTGGTGAGAAAGCTGTGGTCGGCCCAACGTGTGGGCATCACCCTTCTTGATGAAACCATGGCCAACTTGGGGTTGTGCTCGGCTCGGGACCCCGAGCCTGAGCCCTCACCCCGTTGGCGCTTGCTCAAACGAAAGAGGTTACCCATTTTGTTTATCGTGATGCACTAAAAAATTTCACCATAAAACCTTAGGCATATAGTTTCTATATGAAATATGAACGATCCTATATGGAAAAATTCAATCCTAAAGTAAGGAATCAATAGGAAAAACAAAATAAGCTTGAGTTCATCCACTAGATCAATGTGAGAGTTTCAACCATGAAAATATACAAATAAAGCATGGATAGGGAGATAAACACACCGATCCGTTGATGCCCGTACTTAAACGAACGAAATCCGTGAAGAATCAAGAGTTTTAGGTAGATTTTGAGAGGTTTAGAGTGAGAATATGAGAGAAATAATGAAGAGGGGTGAGAGACCTAGCAGCCCTGGTGCGATTTTGTGGTCGCACCAAACTATACGGGCGAGTGATGTTGTTCCGCCCGTATAGTTGCGGCGGCGCCGCCAACTGGGATTTGTTTATGCAGAAAACAGCTATACGGACGCAACAATACGGCCGGATCGCAATGATCCTGCCATATAGTTGGTCGTTAAACTGTCTGTTCCCTCGAGATAAATTTCTAAAACAAGCATTGATATCTATACGACTAGAACTATACGGCCAGAATTTTTATTCCCGTCATATAGTTGGTCATTAAACTCTCAGTATCTTTGGGATAAATTTCTAAGAGATGCATGATATCTATACGACCAGAACTATACGGCCAGAAGTTTTATTCCCGTCGTATAGTTGGTCGTTAAACTCTCAGTATTTTTCAGAAGATTTTGTATGGAGGTATCGATATCTATACGACCGAAACTATACGGCCAGAATTTGTATTCCCGCTGTATAGTTGGTCGTTAAATTCTCTATGTCTTCGAAGAAAATTTGTTGATGGCAAAGATATCTATACGACCAGAACTATACGGTCGGAATTTTTATTCCCACCATATAGTTGATCGTTAAACCATCAGTAGTCATCAAAAAATTTCTATTTCTTCGGGAATACCTTCTTATCCCAAAACTTAGCAAAATACCTTATTTTTTACAGAAAAATGATAGTAGAAACTGTCGACCAACATTAGCGTGTTAAGAGCAAAATTTTAGCTTCTGTAGATGGAAAACTCAAACTTTTATTTTTATTCTTATTTTATACTCATTCAATCGATGTTTCTACTACTTTTTGACAGCTGCATCTTTGCGGGGGCGCTTCCGCAAGAATGTCTATGAAAAAGTGGTAGGAATGCGATGAACTTTTTATTCTCTAGTTTATTTTATTGAAGAGATGGGTTGACTCCCATTAAGCATTTTATTAAGAATGGTTGAGTAACTCAACCTCTTCTCTGTTCTCAAATTCTTACCTTGGGTTTCCCCTTATCAAAGGCACTTATCACATGAACTTGTTTTGCTAGTGGAATATATCTTTCTCCTGCTTCTAGCTTCTTTGGAAAATACCGGATGCTTTCAGCATCATAAACATTGAAGATTATCTTTCCTTCAGCACAACCAACTGATGCCCCTGCAGTACCGAGGAAAGGTCTTCCAAGTATTATGGATAATTTTTCATCTTCAGGCATCTCAAGAATAATAAAATTAGTGGAAATAACATGCTCATCTATTTTAAGTATAACATCCTCAATCATACAAATGGGTTGTTTAGTTGACTTGTCAGCCATCTGTAAAGTGATAGTAGTAGGAGAATACTCCCCTAATCCTAACCTTTTATAGAGGGAGTATGGCATTACACTAACTCCTACTCCTAGCTCACACAAGGCATTGTGAATATCAGTTTTACCTATTGAGCATGAAATAGTTGGTATTCCGGAATCTCTAGACTTAGACAACAACTTCCCATTAGCAGGATACTAGTTACCATGGCAACAATTTCAGTTATTTCTTTCTTTCTACTAAGAATATCACGGGGGAATTTATAATAGGTAGGAACTTTGATTGCATCTGCAAATGGAATTTCTAGATGAAGGTCACTAAGTGCCTTTGTAAAAGAATTATAAATTACCTGATCTGGTGCTTTCTTTTTTGATCTGGGTAAGGAAGCTTTTTCTCACCTGACTTACTCTTGTCTTTCACCTTTTGTGGGGGGTTAGGCTCTTTTGTTGCTTTCTTTTGTTGTTGCTTATCACTTTTATTCTTTTCTACTACAACAACTTCATCTTCCTTGCTTATCTTTTTTTCTTCTCTTGGATCAACCGTCTCTGTATCAGAGTCATAGTGGACATCATGTGCATCATTTTGATCCTCCTTGGTTTGATCTTGAGGATCCACCAATGTATCATCTTATTGGCTTGCTTCGAACAAGGCTTTTTTCCTTCCGCTCTTTTTTAGCTTCATATTTGGGTGGTCCTAATGGTCCTGTAACAACTGCACCTCTTCTTGTGATAACATTAGTAGAAATACGAATATCTTTATCATCTCAAAGAAAAATTTGATAACCTGATGCTATTTGTTCACACTGAGTTTCAATCATTCTAAGATACTTGTGAAATAATTTTATTTCTTGGCCAATCTCATTATAATTTTCCGTGAGTTTCGCCAAAATCTTTTTGTGTTTTTGAAAGTGCTTGTGCAAGTTATTATGAGATTTAACTTGTCGATATTTTAATTCTTGAAAAACTTTTCTAGTTTCATCTTCTTCAGTTAAAACTTGTAACAAATTTACTTTGTTTTCCTTAACAAGTTCATAAGGTATACCTTTTTCTTTCATTGTTTTGCGTACCTCAGGCATAAGATCAAGAGTTATCCGAAGTATCCCTTTTTCCAGCTTAGTGCCAAAATCAGGATTATATAAGGAATCATTCTTAGCCCTAGTAGACATCAATTCCAAACATTCTTTAATAGTTAAAGTATTTATCAATCCTCTTGCTGAGAAGTCAAGCAACTCTCTACATTGAGTATTAAGACCGTGGTAAAATAAATGGAAAATAGTTGACTCAGAATATCCATGATTGGGAATGCTATTGATCATTCCAAAGAATCTATCCTAGGCTTGTGGGTAGTTTTCTCCCATGTTCTGTCTAAAGTTGCCTATATTTTTTCTTAGTTCAGTTACCTTTTTAAAAGGATTAAACTTGTTTATGAATTTAACAATGCAGTTTTCCTAACATTTAATGTAATGGCGAGGGAGAGAATACGAGTCTAGAGCTTTACCTTTTAGAGACCATCGAAATAATTTTAGATGAGAGAAGTCTCTTGGCAAACCTTTTGGTCCAAGCGATGTTATCACATCGTCGAACTCTCTAATATGTCTTTCTGGGTCTTCATCTTCCCTTCCACTGAAAGCTTTTTCCTGTAAATTTTTAATAATTTCACCATCAAATCGATATTTTCTAACTCCAGGATTAGGGAATTCTATTGGTTGTTTAAGAAATTCAGAACTTAGGGCACTCTATTCTCTGTTTTTTCAGGTTTCATGGGAGTTGTCCTGTAAATAGATATGATTTCCATAATATCACTTAAGTTTTCAACTTCAACTTTATTTGATCTTAAAAAAATTCAATAATTTCTTCGCGCCTTTGAGCAGGCACGCACTCAATATAATCCGGTAGATAGGTCCTACCAGAGCGTGTAGACTCTTTGTCTCCTAGGGAGAATATTTTGTAGTAGCAACACCTGAAATGTCAAAAGACAAACACTTAGCGCCTAGCTCCCTGGCAATGGCGCCAGAAAATAGCTTGATGTCTGCAAGTGCACAGATCATTTTTAGCTAGTTTCGAAGTATAGATATCGATCCCATAGGGAGCCCAAAGGTAAGTGTTTATGGTGAAGTCTCTATCACACCCGAAGTTGTCACAGGTCTTCGAATGAATCGTCTGGAAGTGTTGAAATAAGAATGGGATAGTGATTAAATGAGATGTATTTAAATAGAACTAAAATATAAACTTCAAAATTTTAAAGCATAAAAATAAAGAATGACTTGGTTGTTTGTTGTTTTCTGCAGATGACAACAGAAGGCGCGGAGAGATTCAGTTCATGGTGATAGTGACTGTGTCAGGTGGATGAATGATAAATGTAGAAATTATAATCTTATAAGTATATGTGTAGACGAGCAACCCATAATTAGTCGGAACTCATGTTGGTAGATTTCATCCCAACTTCAATAATCCTACTAGCCTGTTACCAAAACCATAGTCAGACACTAGACGATTAAGACCCTTCAGGTCGCTTAGCGATTAAGCTCCTTGGATCAGACTAATGCAATAAGCAAAGTGGTTCCTCATTATCCTCGAGTCTACTAGTTTTTCATTGATATCCCCATGTCACTCAGGGGTCACCGGTCTGCTAGCGAACAAGATCTCATCTATGTAGAACAAAGCATCATGTTGTCTGGGCCTTTAATTGGACAACAAGCATTATGCATCCCACAAATAGTCAAGCACACGTAATATAGTAATTAGAATCAATCACAAACTAATAGAAAATATATGAAGGCACGTTACATCTCACCAATCCCCTACATCTCCCACGCCTAAGGAACTTACTTATACATGAGAGAAGAACGGATCATCGATATAATTAAATAAAGGGAATTCATCTTTATATTACCGTGGAGATCCACAATAAGAATAGAAAAATATCCAACACAATTCAAGATGAGAAGAAACAATCTCAAACTCTAGTCTTGCAAGGTGAAGATCCCTCTCTCTCTAGTACAAGTAGTGGCTATGAGGATGTACTGGCTAGGAGGTCGAAGATCGTGGAGCGAGATGAAGAACGTCTTCCCCTTCTTCTCTGGATCTCCTCTTTCTCCCTTCTGGATGGTATGGCGGCTGCTCAGTTGTGTTTTCGCGTCTGGTCCCTTCATAGAAGTTATCCCTTTTGACAAGACAGAGACAGCGGCAACTATACGACCTGAACTATTCGGCCGGAAAAATATTCCTGCCGTATAGTTGCTCATTAGAGCCTCTGTATACTCCCCTCGAGTGCTTTCAAAGAGAGACTTGCTTGTTTTCTCCTGAATATTATGTTTCTCTAGTTAAAACCTTATGTTGATATTCAAAACCTGAAACGCACATTAAAAACCAAGTTTTCTTTGCTACCGAAGTATTAGTGTTAGGTAAAGTTACAAAACAATCAAATCTGGGGGAAAACCATCAATAAAAGCCATAAAAAATGTGTCGAATCCCATAGCTATCATCTGGTTTGGTACATCTCCTCTATCTGTACAATTCTGGGAGGTTTATTGTGTCTGCAATGAGCAAATGGCTATTGTTAAGCAAGTGTGGGATGGTAGGTCTTTGAAACTCACCTTTCGTAGAAACTTCAGCCCTAAGCTCTATGAGCAATGGTTAGAATTGTTGCGAATTGCAAGTAGTATTTCTTTCCCTACTGACTATGATTCTCTAATTTGGAGTTACACAACTAGTGGTCAATTCTCTACTAGTTCTTGTTATAACACTATTAGCTTTAGAGGAGTTACCCCTGTTTTTATTCCGGCTATATGGTCTCTAGTTGTGCCACCGCGGATCCATATCTGTCTATGGCTTCTGTCTAATAACAAGCTTATGACAAGAGATAACCTCCAAAAAAGAAATCCGGGTAAACCTACTTGTTGTGTCTTCTGTGCTGAAGAGGAATCGATTGATCACCTTTTTCAAATGTATTGTAGCTTTTCTAAAACCTGGGAGTTTGTCTCTGCTTTCTTCAATTTTGAGTTTGGTCATGATTACCTTTCTATAGCTAGGTTTTGGATTTCAAAAAGAAGCATCAAACTTTCAATGCCATTTGTGATGCGGTGCTTTGGAGCATTTGGAAAACAAGGAATGCTTTGATTTTTGATTCCCAAACTTTCCATTAAGCAAGTTTGGTGGCTGATTCTCAGAACTCTCAAGAAGTGGAGGCTAATTTTCAAGGAATCTATGCTTCCCCAGGTGGACCTCTTTTCAGCTGTGGTTGAACGCAGGTGCAAGGATCCAAGTGCTCTGGAGTGAGGGTAGGCTCTCCCTCTAGTTTTGGGGGTGTGGCTGGCTGGCTGCCTACTCTGTTGCACATGTCGCTCCTTCCACTCCTTCCTACAGCTTCGGAGTGCCGGCTGTTTCGCCGCTGACCCCTTTCTGGGTGCAGTCGTGGGCATCTCAGAAGATGAAGGCAGGGCTGCTTCCAGCTGAGGAGACCATGGTGGCCCTAAAAAACGTCTAGGAGTGCTACTGGGTGAGAGCTTGATTCGGCTTCATGCGTTGTAATAGATGTGGCTGAGTGTAGCTGAGTAACTCTCTGTTTTTAGTTTTCCCCGTTAACCCTTTGCAGTTCTGTCGTTTTTTATTCGTGCTTGTACTGGTTGTAAAAAGACTCAGTTCTCAGGATGGTTTCATTTGAAATGGAACCAGGGCTCCCCTGTTTGGGCCCTTTTGATCTAAAAAAGAACTAAGCTCCATTGATCATGAGAAGTGGTTGAGGTCTAGCACCAGAAAACCTCGGGGCGTAGACAAATGAAGTCTTGCGCATCAGCTGAGCAGCTCCCTCCTAAATAATGGCTTTATCTTCTCCTTTCAGCAAACCTACAAACCTGACCAATATATGAGCAAAGAGATAGAGAAGAACGTTATCTCATTGTTACGAATGTTCCAAATGGCCCAACAAATGGAAGAAATCAGAGTCATATATAACTTCTCACGGTGGGGCAGGAAAGCATGCAGCCAGGCCATCGCCTGCCAAAAACTGTTAGGAACTGAGCTGGTCGGAGCCTTGCCAAGGACTCCCAGACCACTCTATATATATATGTCAGGTAAAGAAAAGATGATTATTTGTTACAACGTCATTGCAAAAGGAACAAAGAGGAGACCTAGGCCAATTCCTTTTCCTCATGTTTTGTCTGGTCAAGACTTTGTTTTTAAGAGGGATATATGAGCTTTCCAAATCCAGAGGTTATTAGAACCGGCAAGGTTTCTCTCTAACCAAATATAAACAGATTTCGTAGAAAACCGCCCATTTGCATTTAGAGACCAGGAAACCACATCCCCATCATCAGAAGATGGCAAAGCTCTTGTTTGACACGAGAAAAACATCTAGAAAGTAGAAGGGGCTACTTGAGGGGAGAAGAATCGTAGCGTGTTTTTCTCATGCGCCGGGTAAAGAAAAATAGTTGTGGGCGTGCCAGTGCACCGTAGTACACAAGAATAAGATAGGGAAATCGTATTTTATTAATCTCTTTTGGAGAAACAAAGCACAAGATCCCTAATACAATGCGCTCCGTGGCCTGCTTGTGTGGCCATCGTGACTGTAGCGATTGTGCTCTCCTGGTTCCCAGGGACTTGGAAGGCACCCGATTAATTACTCCCACGGGTTACGCCGCAGGACACCTCCGATTAAACCGTGTGGTCGTCTTCGCTTCGCGTTCTCCATGCATGATGTGGTGGTGGTGTGTGTGGTCGGGGGCAGAGCCTGTGTCCTCGTCGGTACACGCGCACACCTGCCCTTGTTGCCGTGCCTCGTCGGTCTTAACGGCGTTGTTGTAGTTGGAGTTGAAGTAGCACGGGTCCGTTCAGCTGGGACTTCTTGACGAACAATCCCTCACCGGCTCTGCCTACTCGTCATGTGACCCTGACCCAGATACATCTTCAATCGTCGAATCAATCCTTGTCTATTTAGCGAATCAGAAAAGCATCGGGCATGTTAAATGTTAGATTAGGGTTCTAGCTTCATGTATAATTTATTTATTTACTTCATAATTTTAGGTGTTACAATGCTAAAATATAAGTCCGGTGATGCATAATATAACATGGCTTAAGTGCTTAATAATTATTTCTAGACATCTGAGATTAAGAATGTGTGATTATATGTTAAATTTTAATATCTTGCAAGTAATAGTAGGTACATATATGTCTATATTACTAGATCTGTGTACAATGTACATACCGCAGACTTCGCCATAGGGCCTTGCAAAATATTGAGCCGGCCCTAGGGTGTTGCAAGAGTGTTCACACGGCTAAGAACATTTGCTCTGTCAGGTCCTTTTTTTAGAAACAGACGCTCACTAATGTATATGAACACTCATGTCTATGAACACAGCACGCACGCCCTACCCCTATGAGTACTCCGACAGACTGAGTCTTGAAATTAACGAAGTTACTACATGCGTCTCGCTGTCGACGACTCCCACCAAAAGAATATTGTTGATTTTATGAGACGCCAAAGCATCGAATCTGGGGTTTGATCCTTGGTAGACGGGTACCACTGCCTTCGTAATCATCCAACCACAAGTTGGCTCTCTCTTTTCCTTTTTTTTTTCCTTTTTGGTATGCATTCTTAATGTCTAGACTATCTCTAGACATTTGTACTGTTACAAAAGCTTGTTGTATTTGGTACAATCATGCTATTAATATATTTCCTTTATTAAAAAAAGCAATATGAGCCACACTTAGTTCTCGCTTCTGGGGTTTTCTTCCTGCTCAGCCCAAAACCATGGCTAAACTACTAGAGCCAGCATGTGTTGCATCTAGGTACTTCATATGTTTGGCTAGAAAATTCGTCATCATACTATACTCACGAAAGCTTGGTCTTAACCTGAACTTTGCATTCAGAAGTTCACATGTATCTCAAAGTTAACTACTGAATCCTGAAGGGTGATACAGGGAAAACAAGAACTTAAAAGAACACAAGAGAGCTGTAGCTTTTATAGATTCCCAGTCAGTCTCGTATCATCACACTAGTATGAAGAAAATGTTGGGTCAAGCGTTGTCTTCAGCAGCTCCTCAAGATCAAAAAAGATGCGTAGCCCGTAAAGAAGTTGGCAGAAGTAGACAGATGAAGTGATTCAAGTAAGTTAGCAACTGCGCAGATAACTATTGTCGACTCTAGCAGCCTCCATTGATCATAGTCCATGCAGAGCCTTGAATATGCCTCTTATCGTGTCTGGGCTTGTTCTACAGCAACCCCCTATAAGGGAGGCTCCAGCCTCGTGCCATTTCCTCACATATGAAACGAAATCTTCGTTTGACACACCTGAGCAAGCCTGTGCAAAATATCCAAGAGCTTGTGGTTATGGACTTTTTTATTTGAATAGCAAATATTTGACCACTTATTCTCATGTAAGGGATTACACATGTTTGGTAAGACAGACTAATATTTTTTTCCATATTTTTTCTATAATAATTGCAGGTGAATAACCAGCTTAAGGGTAGCCAAATTTATCATGATTCTTTTAGCTGATACTTACCACCCATTCCTTCCTTACAGGATCATAGCTCTCACCACTATTAGGATATATCAGTATTGGTTTGCCTGTAACCTGCAGAACAAAACATTCGAAATTCGTCAGCATAACATGCACACTTCTACAGTAACATTTACAGGTCGATGCAACCATGGCAGGGAGTTACCTTTCGGATGGATAAGACTAATGCATGAATAAATCTGGGGGGAGTGCAATTGATACCAACTGCACCAACCTCCTTGCATGAATCAGCAATAGAAACACACTCCGTGAGGGAATCGCCACTTACTACATTAGTTCCATCCTTCGAAGGGAAAGCAAACCATGCTGGAATATGCAAATTACACTCTTCTAGTAGCTCAACATACGCCTGAAAAAGACCATAAGATGTTACTTCCTATGCTACGTCGATCAGGTCAGCGGGGCTCAACAATTTGATTTAGGGATGTTTTGGAAGAAATTGACCTGTAACTGAGATGTGCATTAAGCAAATATTTATTTTTAATTCTATTCTATAAACATTATCAGAGAAGAAGGAAGGGATAAGCTTTGGTTTATCATACTCCCTCCGTCCGGAAAAATATTTCACATACACGTTTTCGTGTATAGATACATGTGAATCTAGGCAAATATGTGAAATCCTTTTCTGGACGGAGGGAGTATGTATAATGTGCTATATATTTGTTCCTTGCACTAACATTCTGATCATGTAGGATCAAGTTTAAAGCGATAATCCAGTGTCAATCAAGTAAGCCCAGTGCTATGTTTACTGAGACCAATGCAAAAAATGGGCTAGTTAAGCACCATTTGCATATGCCTTTTATGTGTTCTGTTTCAACCTGCATCAGAATATGTTCAAATCCAATTCCAGTTTCCGAACGTACCTGTGTCTCAATTTTATTTGGAATAGTTTCAAAAACAATAACATCAGGTCCTGCTTCAGCAAGCACTTGAAGCCTCCTCCTATGGAAGTTTTTCAGATATTCCAAATTACCCTCCTTTCCATAGTCGCCACTGCAAGCATTCAATCAGATTTAAACTATTCCCGAAACACTGACGAAAAAGAGAACATATAATCATTCCCACAATAAGTAGTATTCTGGACCATTATTGAGCATATCTCATCTTTAATTACTTTCCAAAATAAGGAACCAACCTATACTCAGAACCATCAGCCAGATATGCTCCATAACTTCCAATTGATGCTGCAATTAGTATAGGGCGCTTCCTATATCTTCTTCTGTCTTTGGGTTCATCAGAACTATTAGAACATTTTCCTAGATAAGTATCACGTGCTTCACATGCTAGTTCAACACTCCGTTTCAGAAATGATTCACTTTCGTCCTGGGAAAATCCCCGAGAAAGAAAACCCTGAACCGTTGCCTGCGGTAGCAATTTACAAGCCATGGTATTCATTTACTTGACAGTTTACATCAACAATTTTGCCTGAAGGCTGTCAGAGTAACCAATAATACCTGATATGATCCTGTCATCAAAACGCTTGCCCCAGCTTCGAGATACTCTAAATGAACCTGTTCAAATGAAAAGAAATATAATTTATTAAGAAGGTACTAGGCACTTTTGACAAGTTTATGGACATCAATCTACTGTGGCACGCTGTTCATAGAAATAATGCACTGCAGTTAAGCACAAGTGTTATAGCAACGAAATAAGAGGTGATACAACAGCGTCTTGAGACCTCTAGTACCAATCTTCCATTAAACCGTACACAATATTTTCCCATAGACCTAGTTAGAGAAGGCAAGAACCATACAAGTCTAAACTACGGCACAAAATGCAATCAGTTTTCGGGAAGTATAATGTCACAGACCATGATTTGGGTATTAAATTACATGGATAAAGAAAGCCTATTAGCATATTGCTCTCAAGATGCGCAAATACTTCTACGGCTGCCTTACAACGAGCCTTGATTTCGTTATACGCCAAATTAAGAGCTTGTGCGTCGTGATTTCCTTATATTGTTATACATAGCCTAAGTAATTTACACCACATCAACCACCCCCAAAGTACAACAAGGTAAATAGCAAAATAGCACAGCCAAAGGATTTACTCAAATCGACGGAGACTGCACATCCACATCCCCTTCGGAAGGGATACGAATCAACCGAGAGTGAACGGAAGGGGGCGGGGGTGGGGGGGTGGGGGTTGGGAGGACCTTTTTGATGAGGTGGGGGCATGTGAAGAGGCACTTGGCGCTCCAGAGGGTGTCCTTGAGGTCGGCACCGTGGGCCTCCAGCTCTGTCGCGAGACCGCCGTCCATCACAACCGCTCCGCCGCTCGCGCGCAGAAACTCCGCCATCATGTCTGTGTGCACAGCTTCCCCCATCTCCGGCGATGTCGGCGGCGCGGAAAGAGGAGGAGGAGGAGGAGGAGGAGGAGGAGTAGGAGGAGGAGGAGGAGGAGTTGTGGTCAATTGAGGAAGGGGTGAGCTGGGGTTTAAGAGGGGGGACAGTGGATTGTGTGGGTCTGAACTGTCGGTAGCACGGTTTTGGTGGGCCATGAGATTCATCGTGTGGACGTGTCAAGCAACACAAATTAGGTTTTCTTGCAAGGGTTTTCACGGCATCTCAACGGGCTACCCCAAATCGAACACACAAAGTGTCCGATTTTGTCCATTTGCGGGTGTCCGTGGACACATATCCGCAAATGGGTTCACCAAGGCAGGCATGTTGTGCCCTAGCCAGATGTGCGCATGCTCGCCGAGGCAGACATGACGTGCCCCTAGCCGGACGTGCATCTACCAGCATGGTGACATCTCAACCAGGCTCACGTGCCTGTGTCGGCCATCCCCGGGTCGGGACCGACTTGCCGGCGCGAGATCTGTCATCGTCGGGCCTTCCTGTCACCAAATTTGCGACGAGACCCGGCGTACTCCATCCACTCCAACCTCTGGGACCGGTGGTTCGAGGCGGAGCACGAGGCGCGCCGCGAGGCCATCGAGGCCCACCTCGAGAACCTCGACAACGACGTAAAGGAATTGGGAGGAGTTCGACATGAACTTCATCATGGAGGACGAGGACGACGTCAATCTCGACTTCTTCGGCCTGCCGCAACTCAACCTCCCTGACTGGTCGCTCTATAGGGGCGCGGACACTGTCAAGGCGGAGGTGTGGCCGTAGTGGCCTGACTAGGTGGACGTCAAGGTGGAGGAGACGGAGCCGCCGCAGCACACCCGTCCGATGATGGAGAAGGAGGAGATCGCGGCCGCCATCCTCACCTAGCAAGTGGAGGATGAGAGGAAATGAGACGGCATGGGGTAGACCCTGCACGACTCCTAGGTGGTTGCATAGACCCAGATGGCTATCGCTCTGGCGTCGCCCGCACTCTCGGCTCTTCCTCCCGCTCCAACGGCGCATGGCCACTACCCCCGGTCTTCATCACCATCGACGACGACGATGACAAGAAGTAGACGGCGCGCAGCAGGACCAGCGTCGGTCGGCCAACAGAACCGTCGGAAACCCCCAAGCTACGGCCACCCATAATATTTGGTCCTTTTTTGTGTGGATATTTTGGACTAACCCCGAATCATGTTTTTATATTTTGTATAATATTAGTACTAATTATTACTCCCTTTGATCTGTAATAAGTGTCGCTCGTCTAATACCAAGTTTATACTAGTTTAGTACAAAATGAGCGACACTTATTATGGACCAGAGGAAATAGTATTTATAGTTTTGTGCAATTTTTTCTACAATGTTTTTTTTGTGGGGTGGTCTTCTTGGATGGTTTGTCCTCCACCCGGAATCAGACAGATTCAGTGTCCTAAATGCGGTGGGCCATTGGAGATGCCCATCTCTAGCAGCCCAACCTATTCTGGACATCCAAATCGTCTGAACTTTGTCTGTTTGGATCGGCTCGTGAAAAGATTTTGGGTCGCGGTCCAGCCTGCCAGGCCAGTGCCTGTAGCAGCGCGATATGTTCGGTTCGCACTGGCTAATAGGCCGGTATCCAAAACAGCGCACGTAAATAAATTGAAATTCAAACAAAATTTAAAATGTGCAAAATTTCTGAAATATTTCATTAATTCCATAGATAATTTACATAGCAAATAAAAAACCTAGCTACGGTTAAGGTTAAGTGGCTACAACTGCTTCGTGCGTCGGCATCAACGGCGGTGACGTGCCTACTAATCCTCGGTGAGATCAATGTATGGTGGCGCTGTCCATGGCCCTACTGCTACCACGCAAGCTCCAGTGGTGGCATATAGTGTTGCATCCCAGGCCATGCTGGCCATGGTTCCAGTGATGGAGGCTAGGTCTAGAGAGCCTTCTTGGTCGCCCTGGACCCCTCGATCACAGGGACAGTGGTTGTGACCTCGTCGTAGCCTAGCGGTAGCTCCAACTCGTGTTTGACGATGACGGCCACCTTGTTGATGTCCTCGCCCTCGTCGATGTCTGCAAAGAGGTCGTTGTAGTCCTCTTCACCAGGCTGGAAGTCACAAGGAAGCGGTGACGTTGGTGGTGGCGTTGGCGTGCGGCGACGGTGCTGTCGACCTGAGGATGATCCGTCTTCATGGTCATTCGCTGACTTCTTGAGCAATATCGACATCTTCATCATCGACGTCGGTTGTGCTTCTGGTGGTTCTTTTTGGCAATGGTTGATGTGATGGGGGAACAGGCACGGTGACAATATAAGAAGCCCTAGACATCAACGCGAGTTCCAGCAGCTTTGGCCACAATGCCGGCGCAGGAGTTCAGGTGGCGTCATGTCAGTTAGCGGCAGCATTGATGGCCATGACTGCTGCTGCTCGGCCATCCTTCTGCAGCCAGGTCGATGCCATGGCCCGCAGTCCACCCGGGAGGACACGCACGCTATCCACGGTGTGTCCACTCAGATGCATCGATGCCCCAAATTTGGTGGTCCGATGGGTCGTGTCGAGCGGGTTGGTCCATTTGGTTCATGCCACTGGAGTGTGCTCATACGGTCCTTATGTTCGCGCGGACCAGTTCGGATGCGCCAGAACCATTTGGGTCGTGTTGTTGGAAATTTTCTTACACAGACAAATAGTTGGACCGGAACTTAGGGAATCTCCAGTGGTGCGGCCCATTGTGGACACCCAAATCGTCCGATTTGATCCATCTGGGTCGTCCCGTGGACAGAATTTGGGTCGTGGTTCGGCGTGCCAGGCTAGTGCCCCTATCGGTGCAACCCATTCCGTTCGTGCTGGCTAAATTTTGGCCTGCCACTATGGCCATTGCCATCGATGCTGGTGTATTTTCAGCGACTTCCGGCCGCGACGGACCACCGACCAACATTTTGGAAGGCGCAAAGGGAGACGCCGCGCCATTGAGGCGATCAACATCCATGGCTTGCATCCATGGCCTAGTTTTATTTGAAAATCTTGGGTACATCCATGGATTGCACACATAGCTTGGGGATTAGAAATTGATGATGCAATGAACTAGAAATTAGTAAATACATAGTACGAGACCCTAGCATCATATAGGCATCGGAGTTAGAGTGTAGTGGCGGTGTGATGCATGTAGAATGAATACATGAACTGTGTAGTTTATTGATACATATTCCCACATATTGGCAACTTAGATAATATTATATCCATGTTTTATATTGGTTTTGGGGGATTTACAACGATCCCCTTTATTTTGGTTATGATTCCACATGCCAGGAAAACTCTATTTTTGTGCGTTTTTATCTCTCAGGGACCTAAACAAAGTCAAACGGAGCTAAGATTCTGGTAAAGTCAATATTTAGCAAAGAGAAAGGACTTGGAGCACTTGAACCTCACTAGAAGGGCCAGGGAGGCTAAAAGAGGGTAGGTGGCATGGCCCACTAGGGTCCATGTGTTGGAAATATGCCCAAGAGGCAATAATAAAAGCGGTTATTATTATATCTTTGTGTTTATGATGAATTTTACATCCCATGCTATAATTGTATTATTAGGAAACACTAATACTTGTGTGTTTTGTAAACATGTAAGAGTCCCTAGTAAGCCTCTTGTTGAACTAGCTTGTTGATTAATAGATGATCATGGTTTCCTAGTCATGGACATTGGATGTCATTAATAACAAGGTTGTATCATTAGGAGAATGATGTGATGGACACCCACACCCATAGTAAGCGTAGCATAAGATCAAGTCATTAAGTTCGTATTGCTATAAGCTTTTAAATGCATAGTGACCTAATCCTTCGACCATGAGGTTGTGTTAATCACCATCACCGGATGGGTACTTTGATGACATCAAACACCGCTTCGTAACTGGGTGATCATAAAGGTGTCGTTGGGTATTCTGAAAGTATGTGTTGAAGCGCATGGACCAAGATTGGGATTTGTCCATCCATACGACGGATAGATATGCTCTGGGCCCTCTCGGTGGAATGTCATCTAGTTAGCTTGCAAGCATGTGACTAGGTCACAAGGGATGACATATACGGAACGAGTAAAGAGTACTTGTCAGTAACGAGGTAGAACTAGGTATGGAGATACCGATGATCAAACCTCGGATAAGTAGAGTATCGCGGGACAAAGGGAATTGGCTTCGTATGTTAATGGTTCAATGGATCACGAAGTCATCGTTGAGTATGTGGGAGCCGTTATGGATCTCCAGATCCGGCTAATGGTTATTGATCGGAGAGGTGTCTCCGTCATGTCTACATATTCACGAACCGTAGGGTGACACACTTAAGGTTCGAAGTTGTTTTAAGTAGATATGGAATGTGCGTTGGAGACCGAATGTTGTTCGGAGTCTCGGATTGGATTCGGGACATCACGAGGAGCTCCGGAATTGTCCGGGGAGTAAGATTCATATAATGGGGATCTTTTTCTGAGTTAGGAAATGTTCCGAAGTGTTTGTATGGGGATTCTAGAAGGTTTCGGAATGTTCCGGAAGGTTCTAGAAGATATTTTGGAGTTTATTTGAAAACCAAGATAAGATAAGATAAGATAAGGGAAATTTAAAGAGGAGACTTGGGGGGAGGACTCCTCCCCCCACCTCCTTGGTGAGCCGGCCCTAAGGGGTGGGCCTAGGGGTGGGAACCCTAGGCCGCACCCCTCCCTCTATATATAGAGGGGTGGAGGCGCCACCCCCCTAGGATCCTCCACTCTTGCCCCAAGCCGCCTCTCTCCTCCTCCTTCTTTCTGCTCAGGCTTAGGCGAAGCCCTGCAGAATTCTCCACTCCACCACCACCACGCCGTCGTGCTGCTGGGATTCCGTGGAGAGATCTACTACCTCCGCTGCTCGCTGGAACGAGGAGAGGAAGGTCTGCTTCGACTCCGCACGTGTGACCGACTGCAGAAGCGCTGCCAGAAGACGGCGCCGGAAGGATCGTACACTCGATCTTGAGATCGGCAAGTGATCGACTACATCAACCACGAGATCTAATCTCGTAACGCTTTCGTGTCTACAAGGGTTAGTACAGATCTATCTCGTTGCCCATGTCTAATAGATTAGATCTTGGCTTTTATCTAGATTAGATCTAGGTTTTGTTCGTTCTTGCGGTAGAAATTTTTTGTTTTCCATGCTACGAACCCATCAGTGGTATCAGAGCCGTGTCTATGCGTAGATCTGTTGCACGAGTAGAACACAATGGTTTTGTGGGCGTTGGTGCTCGTGTCGTCTTTTGCTTTGTGTACTTTGCATCTTGCGGCATGGTGGGATGAAGCGGCTCGGGCTAACCTTACATGTCATCGCACATGAGACTTGCTCCACGCTTGACGTGTAACTTGCTTTGCACAAGTGGCTTTGTGGGTGTCTGTCTCTCCCACCATAGTATAGATCCAATTTACACTTTGCAAATTTTGATAGCACTTGTATCAACGTTGTGGTTCAGTTTCGTAGGTAAGATCCGTTCTTATTCGAAAGCCCCAAACCACGTAAAACATGCAAAGAAAATTAGAGGCGTCTAACTTGTTTTTGCAGGGGTTTTGTGATGTGATATGGCCATCATGTGATTGTGATTATATATTATGTATGCAATGATCCTTATTGTAATATGGCAACCGGCAGGAGCCTAATGGTTGTCTTTAATTCTGTTAAGACCTGCGTGTCTATTCATCTTGTAATAGCTTTATTCCAAGTAGTTGTAATAGTTGCTAGTGATGATGGACAACCATGAAGCGCCGCCACTGACCTTGACGCAATGCTGGTGATGATGGAGATCATGTCCGTGCCTTGGAGATTGAGATCAAAAGCGCAAGAAGAAAGGGCCATATCATATCACACTAATTATGAATTGCCTGTGATGTTAATCCTTTATGCATCTTGTATTGCTTAGATCGCGACGGTAGCATTATAATATGGTCCCTCTCACTAAATATTAAGTAATAAAGTGTTCACCCTTAGTTGGCACCGTTTCTAAGACTCGTCGTTTCGAAGCATCTCGTGATGATCGGGTGTGATAGATTCTACGTGTGCATACAACGGGTGCAAGCCAGATTTGCACATGCAGAAACTAAGGTTATCTTGACGAGCCTAGCATGTACAGACATGGTCTCGGAACACAGAATACGGAAAGGTAGAGCATGAGTCATATAAATGATATGATGAACATGAAGATTGTTCGCTGATGAAACTACATCTTCTCTCGTGAAGATCAGACTTGGTGTAGTAGACTTGGTTTGTGTAATCACTAAGACAATGTGAGGGATGTTGTTTTGAGTGGGAGTTCACCTAGTTAATTTAAGAATTAAACTTGAACTCAATTCATCATAAACTTAGTCTAAACTACTTGCAAAATTTGTTGTAGATTATGGCGACCCCCTCCATCAATTTCAATGCGTTTCTAGAGAAAGAAAAGCTTAAAAACAATGGAAGCAATTTCACAGACTGGTTCCATGGACTGAAGATCGTCCTCAGGGCTGGTCAGTTGACCTATGTGCTCGAAGCACCGCTAGGTGACCCACCTGCAGAAGATGCCACCGATGACGTAAAGAATGTTTACGCCACTCGGAAAAATTATTACTCCACAGTTCAGTGTGCCATCCTGTACGGTTTAGAAGCGGAGCTCCAAAAGCGTTTTGAGCACCACGACCCGTTCGAGATCATTAAGGAGCTCAGGCTAATTTTTGAGACTCGCATGGCCATGGAGAGCTATGAGGCCTCCAAAAAGTTCTTTAACTTTAAGATGGAAGAGGGAAGCTCCGTTAGCGAGCACGTGCTCACCATGTCTGGGTACGCAAACAAGCTCCAAGAGTTGGGGATATCGATTCCTAATGAGTTAGGGATTCACCGTCTCCTCAAATCACTGCCACCGAGTGATAAGAACTTTGTGATGAACTACAATATGCACTGCATGAACAAGACGTTGCCTGAACTATCGTCCATGCTGAAAACTGCTGAAGTGGAGATCAAGAAGGAGCACCAAGTGTTTATGGTCAATAGGACCACCAATTTCAAGAGACAGGGCAAGCCTAAGAACAAGGGCAACTTCAAGAAGGACGGCAAGAAAGCTTCCGCACCTGCTAAGAAGCCCAAGGCTGGTCCTAAGCCTGAAACTGAGTGCTTCTACTACAAGGGTGCTGGTCACTGGAAGCGTAACTGCCCCAAGTACCTGGCGGGATCTGAAGAATGGCAACATCAAGAAGAAAGGTATATTTGATATATGTGTTATTGATGTGTATCTTACTAGTAATCGTAGTAGTGCCTGGGTATTTGATACTGGTTCGGTTGCTCATATTTGTAACTCGAAACAGGAGCTGCGGAATAAGCGAAGACTGGCGAGAGACGAGGTGACGATGCGCGTTGGAAATGGCTCCAAGGTTGATGTGATCGGGATCGGCACACTCCCTCTACATCTACCTTCGGGATTAGTTTTAAATTTGAATAATTGTTATTTGGTGCCTGCGTTAAGCATGAACATTATATCTAGATCTTGTTTATTGCGAGACGGTTACTCTTTTAAGTCTGAGAATAAAGGTTGTTCAATTTATATGAGTAATATCTTTTATGGTAATGCACCTGAGATGAATGGTTTATTCTTACTGAATCTCGATAGTAGTGATACACATGTTCACAACATAGATGCTAAACGAACAAAATTGAATGATAATTCTACATACATGTGGCACTGTCGTCTTGGTCACATTGGAGTGAAGCGTATGAAGAAACTCCATTCTGATGGACTTCTTGAATCACTTGAAAGATGCGAAGCATGTCTGATGGGAAAAATGACTAAGACTCCATTCTCTGGTACAATGGAGTGAGCTACAGACTTATTGGAAATAATACATACCGATGTGTGCGGTCCAATGAGTATAGCATCGCGTGGTGGATATCGTTACGTTCTCACTTTCACGGATGACTTAAGTAGATATGGGTATGTCTACTTTATGAAACATAAGTCCGAAACTTTCGAGAAGTTTAAGGAATTTCAAAGTGAAGTGGAAAATCATCGTAACAAGAAGATTAAGTTTCTGCGTTCTGACCGCGGAGGTGAATATCTAAGTTACGAGTTTGGCATGCATTTAAAGAAATATGGAATACTTTCGCAATTGACACCGCCGGGAACACCACAACGTAATGGTGTGTCCGAACGTCGTAATCGAACTCTCTTAGATATGGTTCGGTCTATGATGTCTCTTACAGATTTACCGCTATCATTTTGGGGCTATGCATTAGAGACAGCCGCATTCACTTTAAATAGGGCACCATCTAAATCCGTTGAAACGACACCGTACGAATTGTGGTTTGGAAGAAACCTAAGTTGTCGTTCCTTAAAGTCTGGGGTTGCGAAGCATATGTAAAGAAGTTACAACCTGAAAAGCTTAAACCCAAAGCGGAGAAATGCGTCTTCATAGGATACCCTGAAGAAACAATTGGGTATACCTTCTATCATAGATCCGAAGGCAAAGTTTTGGTTGCCAAGAATGGATCCTTTCTTGAGAAGGAGTTTCTCTCGAAGGAAGTGACTGGAATGAAAGTAGAACTCGACGAGGTTATTGAACCTTCTCTCGGATTTGAGAGTAGCGCAGCACCGGAAGATGTTTTTGTGCCGCCTGCACTAATTGGAGAGGAAGCTAATGATGGTGATAATGAAACTTCGAATGAAGTTACTGCTGAACCTCGCAGGTCAACGAGGGTTCGTACCACTCCTGATTGGTATGACTCTGCCTTGAACGTCATGTTGGTGGACAACGCTGATGACCCTGCGACGTATGAAGAAGCTATGGTGAGCCCAGATTCCGACAAATGGCTAGAAGCCATAAAATCCGAAATGGGATCCATGTACGAAAACCAAGTGTGGACTTTGGTGGACTTACCGGATGGCCGTAAGGCTGTCGAGAACAAATGGATTTTCAAGAGAAAAACAGATGCTGATGGTAATGTTACCGTCTATAAAGCTCGACTTGTCGCGAAAGGAGTTGACTACGATGAGACATTCTCACCAGTAGCGAAGCTAAAGTCTGTGAGGATTTTGTTAGCAATTGCTGCACATTTCGATTATGAGATTTGGCAGATGGATGTCAAAACGGCGTTCCTTAATGGTGACATTGAGGAAGAGTTGTATATGGTACAACCCAAGGGTTTTGTCGATCCCAAAGATGCTGACAAGGTATGCAAACTTCAGCGCTCCATTTATGGACTGAAGCAAGCATCCCGGAGTTGGAATCAACGTTTTGATAAAGTAATCAAAAACTTTGGATTTATACAAACTTGTGGAGAAGCTTGTATTTACAAGAAAGTGAGTGGGAGCTCTATAGCATTCCTAGTACTATATGTAGATGACATATTGTTGATTGGAAATGATATAGAACTTCTTAAAAGTGTCAAAGCCTATTTGAATAATAGTTTTTCAATGAAGGATCTTGGCGAAGCGGCATATATTCTAGGCATCAAGATTTATAGAGATAGATCAAGACGCCTAATAGCGCTTTCACAAAGTACATACTTAGACAAAGTTCTAAAGAAGTTTAGAATGGAAGAGAGCAAGAAAGGGTTCGTGCCCATGTTGTCAGGTAAGAACTTGAGTAAGACTCAAAGTCCAGCTACGGCAGAAGGTAGAGAGAAGATGAATAATATTCCCTATGCCTCGGCCATAGGTTCTATCATGTATGCCATGCTGTGTACAAGACCGGATATAGCACATGCTGTTAGTTTGACTAGCAGATATCAGAGTGATCCTGGAATGGAGCACTGGACAGCGGTCAAGAATATCCTAAAGTACCTAAAGAGGACTAAGGATATGGTTCTTTCTTATGGAGGTGATGAACAGCTTGTTGTAAATGGTTACACCGATGCTAGTTGGAACACCGATCCAGATGACTCAAATTCACAGTCGGGATACATATTTATTTTGAATGGTGCTGCAGTGAGCTGGAGGAGTGCAAAGCAAAGCGTTGTGGCGAAATCTTCAACTGAATCGGATTACATAGCTGCTTCGGAGGCTGCACAAGAAGCCATATGGATGAAGGAGTTCATTACTGAACTTGGCGTGGTTCCCAGTGCGTTGGACCCGATGCCCATCTACTGTGACAACACAGGTGCCATAGCTAATGCACAGGAGCCAAGGTGACATAGCAAGCTGAAGCACATCAAGCTGCGTTTCCATGCTATTCGCGAGTATGTCCAAGATGGTGACATAAAGATTTGCAAAGTACACACTGATCTGAATGTGGCAGATCCGTTGACTAAACCTCTCCCTAGGGCAAAGCATGACCAACACCAGAACGCCATGGGTGTTAGGTATATTACCATGTAAACTAGATTATTGACTCTAGTGCAAGTGGGAGACTGTTGGAGATATGCCCAAGAGGCAATAATAAAAGCGGTTATTATTATATCTTTGTGTTTATGATGAATGTTTACATCCCATGCTATAATTGTATTATTAGGAAACACTAATACTTGTGTGTTTTGTAAACATGTAAGAGTCCCTAGTAAGCCTCTTGTTGAACTAGCTTGTTGATTAATAGATGATCATGGTTTCCTAGTCATGGACATTGGATGTCATTAATAACAAGGTTGTATCATTAGGAGAATGATGTGATGGACACACACACCCATAGTAAGCGTAGCATAAGATCAAGTCATTAAGTTCGTATTGCTATAAGCTTTTAAATGCATAGTGACCTAATCCTTCGACCATGAGGTTGTGTTAATCACCATCACCGGATGGGTACTTTGATGACATCAAACACCGCTTCGTAACTGGGTGGTCATAAAGGTGTCGTTGGGTATTCTGAAAGTATGTGTTGAAGCGCATGGACCAAGATTGGGATTTGTCCATCCATACGACGGATAGATATGCTCTGGGCCCTCTCGGTGGAATGTCATCTAGTTAGCTTGCAAGCATGTGACTAGGTCACAAGGGATGACATATACGGAACGAGTAAAGAGTACTTGTCAGTAACGAGGTAGAACTAGGTATGGAGATACCGATGATCAAACCTCGGATAAGTAGAGTATCGCGGGACAAAGGGAATTGGTTTCGTATGTTAATGGTTCAATGGATCACGAAGTCATCGTTGAGTATGTGGGAGCCGTTATGGATCTCCAGATCCCGCTAATGGTTATTGATCGAAGAGGTGTCTCCGTCATGTCTACATATTCACGAACCGTAGGGTGACACACTTAAGGTTCGAAGTTGTTTTAAGTAGATATGGAATGTGCGTTGGAGACCAAATGTTGTTCGGAGTCTCGGATTGGATTCGGGACATCACGAGGAGCTCCGGAATTGTCCGGGGAGTAAGATTCATATAATGGGGATCTTTTTCTGAGTTAGGAAATGTTCCTGAGTGTTTGTATGGGGATTCTAGAAGGTTTCAGAATGTTCTGAAAGGTTCTAGAAGATATTTTGGAGTTTATTTGAAAACCAAGATAAGATAAGATAAGGTAAATTTAAAGAGGAGACTTGGGGGGGAGGACTCCTCCCCCCACCTCCTTGGTGCGTCGGCCCTAAGGGGTGGGCCTAGGGGTGGGAACCCTAGGCCGCACCCCTCCCTCTATATATAGAGGGGTGGAGGCGCCACCCCCCTAGGATCCTCCACTCTTGCCCCAAGCCGCCTCTCTCCTCCTCCTTCTTTTTGCTCAGGCTTAGGCGAAGCCCTGCAGAATTCTCCACTCCACCACCACCACGCCGTCGTGCTGCTGGGATTCCGTGGAGAGATCTACTACCTCCGCTGCTCGCTGGAACGAGGAGAGGAAGGTCTGCTTCGACTCCGCACGTGTGACCGACTGCGGAAGCGCTGCCGGAACATGGCGCCGGAAGGATCGTCCACTCGATCTTGAGATCGGCAAGTGATCGACTACATCAACCACGAGATCTAATCTCGTAACGCTTTCGTGTCTACAAGGGTTAGTACAGATCTATCTCGTTGCACATGTCTAATAGATTAGATCTTGGCTTTTATCTAGATTAGATCTGGGTTTTGTTCGTTCTTGTGGTAGAAAGTTTTTTTTCCATGCTACGAACCCATCAGTGGTATCAGAGCCGTGTCTATGCGTAGATCTGTTGCACGAGTAGAACACAATGGTTTTGTGGGCGTTGGTGCTCGTGTCGTCTTTTGCTTTGTGTACTTTGCATCTTGCGGCATGGTGGGATGAAGCAGCTCGGGCTAACCTTACATGTCATCGCACATGAGACTTGCTCCACGCTTGACGTGTAACTTGCTTTGCACAAGTGGCTTTGCGGGTGTCTGTCTCTCCCACCATAGTATAGATCCAATTTACACTTTGCAAATTTTGATAGCACTTGTATCAACGTTGTGGTTCAGTTTCGTAGGTAAGATCCGTTCTTATTCGAAAGCCCCAAACCACGTAAAACATGCAAAGAAAATTAGAGGCGTCTAACTTGTTTTTGCAGGGGTTTTGTGATGTGATATGGCCATCATGTGATTGTGATTATATTTGATGTATGCAATGATCCTTATTGTAATATGGCAACCGGCAGGAGCCTAATGGTTGTCTTTAATTCTGTTAAGACCTGCGTGTCTATTTATCTTGTAATAGCTTTATTCCAAGTAGTTCTAATAGTTGCTAGTGATGATGGACAACCATGAAGCGGCGCCACTGACCTTGACGCAATGCTGGTGATGAGGGAGATCATGTCCGTGCCTTGGAGATTGAGATCAAAAGCGCAAGAAGAAAGGGCCATATCATATCACACTAATTATGAATTGCCTGTGATGTTAATCCTTTATGCATCTTGTATTGCTTAGATCGCGACGGTACCATTATAAGATGATCCCTCTCACTAAATATCAAGTAATAAAGTGTTCACCCTTAGTTGGCACCGTTGCTAAGACTCGTCGTTTCGAAGCATCTCGTGATGATCGGGTGTGATAGATTCTACGTGTGCATACAACTGGTGCAAGCCAGATTTGCACATGCGGAAACTAAGGTTATCTTGACGAGCCTAGCATGTACAGACATGGTCTCGGAACACGGAATACCAAAAGGTAGAGCATGAGTCATATAAATGATATGATGAACATGAAGATTGTTCGCTGATGAAACTACATCTTCTCTCGTGAAGATCGGACTTGGTGTAGTGGACTTGGTTCGTGTAATCACTAAGACAATGTGAGGGATATTGTTTTGAGTGGGAGTTCACCTAGTTAATTTAAGAATTAAACTTGAACTCAATTCATCATAAACTTAGTCTAAACTACTTGCAAAATTTGTTGTAGATTATGGCGACCCCCTCCATCAATTTCAATGCGTTTCTAGAGAAAGAAAAGCTTAAAAACAATGGAAACAATTTCACGGACTGGTTCCGTGGACTTAAGATCGTCCTCAGGGCTGGTCAGTTGACCTATGTGCTCGAAGCACCGCTAGGTGACCCACCTGCAGAAGATGCCACCGATGACGTAAAGAATGTTTACGCCACTCGGAAAAATCATTACTCCACAGTTCAGTGTGCCATCCTGTACAGTTTAGAAGTGGAGCTCCAAAAGCGTTTTGAGCACCACGACCCGTTCGAGATCATTAAGGAGCTCAGGCTAATTTTTGAGACTCGCGCTGCCATGGAGAGCTATGAGGCCTCCGAAAAGTTCTTTAACTGTAAGATGGAAGAGGGAAGCTCCGTTAGCGAGCATGTGCTCACCATGTCTGGGTATGCAAACAAGCTCCAAGAGTTGGGGATATCGATTCCTAATGAGTTAGGGATTCACCGTCTCCTCCAATCACTGCCACCGAGTTACAAGAACTTTGTGATGAACTACAATATGCACTGCATGAACAAGACGTTGCCTGAACTATCGTCCATGCTGAAAACTGCTGAAGTGGAGATCAAGAAGGAGCACCAAGTGTTGATGGTCAATAAGATCACCAATTTCAAGAGACAGGGCAAGCCTAAGAACAAGGGCAACTTCAAGAAGGACGGCAAGAAAGCTTCCGCACCTGCTAAGAAGCCCAAGGCTGGTCCTAAGCCTGAAACTGAGTGCTTCTACTACAAGGGTGCTGGTCACTGGAAGCGTAACTGCCCCAAGTACCTGGCGGATCTGAAGAATGGCAACATCAAGAAGAAAGGTATATTTGATATATGTGTTATTGATGTGTATCTTACTAGTAATCGTAGTAGTGCCTGGGTATTTGATACTGGTTCGGTTGCTCATATTTGTAACTCGAAACAGGAGCTGCGGAATAAGCGAAGACTGGCGAGAGACGAGGTGACGATGCGCATTGGAAATGGCTCCAAGGTTGATGTGATCGCCGTCGGCACACTCCCTCTACATCTACCTTCGGGATTAGTTTTAAATTTGAATAATTGTTATTTGGTGCCTGCGTTAAGCATGAACATTATATCTGGATCTTGTTTATTGCGAGACGGTTACTCTTTTAAGTCTGAGAATAAAGGTTGTTCAATTTATATGAGTAATATCTTTTATGGTAATGCACCTGAGATGAATGGTTTATTCTTACTGAATCTCGATAGTAGTGATACACATGTTCACAACATAGATGCTAAACGAACAAAATTGAATGATAATTCTACATACATGTGGCACTGTCGTCTTGGTCACATTGGAGTGAAGCGTATGAAGAAACTCCATTCTGATGGACTTCTTGAATCACTTGAAAGATGCGAAGCATGTCTGATGGGAAAAATGACTAAGACTCCATTCTCTGGTACAATGGAGTGAGCTACAGACTTATTGGAAATAATACATACCGATGTGTGCGGTCCAATGAGTATAGCATCGCGTGGTGGATATCGTTACGTTCTCACTTTCACGGATGACTTAAGTAGATATGGGTATGTCTACTTTATGAAACATAAGTCCGAAACTTTCGAGAAGTTTAAGGAATTTCAAAGTGAAGTGGAAAATCATCGTAACAAGAAGATTAAGTTTCTGCGTTCTGACCGCGGAGGTGAATATCTAAGTTACGAGTTTGGCATGCATTTAAAGAAATGTGGAATACTTTCGCAATTGACACCGCCGGGAACACCACAACGTAATGGTGTGTCCGAACGTCGTAATCGAACTCTCTTAGATATGGTTCGGTCTATGATGTCTCTTACAGATTTACCGCTATCATTTTGGGGCTATGCATTAGAGACAACCGCATTCACTTTAAATAGGGCACCATCTAAATCCGTTGAAACGACACCGTACGAATTGTGGTTTGGAAGAAACCTAAGTTGTCGTTCCTTAAAGTCTGGGGTTGCGAAGCATATGTAAAGAAGTTACAACCTAAAAAGCTTGAACCCAAAGCGGAGAAATGCGTCTTCATAGGATACCCTGAAGAAACAATTGGGTATACCTTCTATCATAGATCCGAAGGCAAAGTTTTTGTTGCCAAGAATGGATCCTTTCTTGAGAAGGAGTTTCTCTTGAAGGAAGTGACTGGAATGAAAGTAGAACTCGACGAGGTTATTGAACCTTCTCTCGGATTTGAGAGTAGCACAGCACCGGAAGATTCTTTTGTGCCGCCTGCACTAATTGGAGAGGAAGCTAATGATGGTGATCATGAAACTTCGAACGAAGTTACTGCTGAACCTCGCAGGTCAACGAGGGTTCATACCACTCCTGATTGGTATGACTCTACCTTGAACGTCATGTTGGTGGACAACGCTGATGACCCTGCGACGTATGAAGAAGCTATGGTGAGCCCAGATTCCGACAAATGGCTAGAAGCCATAAAATCCGAAATGGGATCCATGTACGAAAACCAAGTGTGGACTTTGGTGGACTTACCGGATGGCCGTAAGGCTGTCGAGAACAAATGGATTTTCAAGAGAAAAATAGATGCTGATGGTAATGTTACCGTCTATAAAGCTCGACTTGTCGCGAAAGGAGTTGACTACGATGAGACATTCTCACCAGTAGCGATGCTAAAGTCTGTGAGGATTTTGTGAGGAACCCTAGGCCGCACCCCTCCCTCTATATATAGAGGGGTGGAGGCGCCACCCCCCTAGGATCCTCCACTCTTGCCCCAAGCCGCCTCTCTCCTCCTCCTTCTTTCTGCTCAGGCTTAGGCGAAGCCCTGCAGAATTCTCCACTCCACCACCACCACGCCGTCGTGCTGCTGGGATTCCGTGGAGAGATCTACTACCTCCGCTGCTCGCTGGAACGAGGAGAGGAAGGTCTGCGTCGACTCCGCACGTGTGACCGACTGCGGAAGCGCTGCCGGAACGCGGCGCCGGAAGGATCGTCCACTCGATCTTGAGATCGGCAAGTGATCGACTACATCAACCACGAGATCTAATCTCGTAGCGCTTTCGTGTCTACAAGGGTTAGTACAGATCTATCTCGTTGCACATGTCTAATAGATTAGATCTTGGCTTTTATCTAGATTAGATCTGGGTTTTGTTCGTTCTTGCGGTAGAAATTTTTTGTTTTCCATGCTACGAACCCATCACCATGCGCCACCCTACCTCTTTTGTCCGTCGGTCGTCCGATTTGCCTCAATCTTTCGCCCACAGAATCGTCTTAACCTAAAAATGCCTATATAAAGGTCCCCCTATGCATATCTAGAGGAGGGCGCCGCGGAAACACCGAAACACCAAAACATAGGCAGATCCAGTGAAGATTGGAGGAAGAATCCCGCTAAAGCCGCCACCGCCGGAGGGATCTCTACCTTCTCCAACATCTCCACCATCATCACCATGATGAAGAGGGAGTAGTCCACCCCCTAGACTATGTGTTTGTGGTGGTAACTTGATCTAATCTCTCTATATATTATCATTGTTGAAGTTCATATAATGTGCCCTGCATAATTATGGATCTTTCTATGTAATTCTTATGGTGGATATTGTGGTATGAGATAATACTTATTATGCATTTACCGTTGTGTTATATCTTTTATGTCTTGTAATACTTTAGAAATATTCTACGATGCATGTAATAGTTTGATCTATGCAAAATGCCTTGTTTACCCATGTCATGAGGTGTTTGACACCACCAAGTGAAGGTAGATGAGAGAGATGTGGTAATACATACAACAAATAAATCATTTTATTAGTGTTTGGTGTGTTTTCCATTAAGAAGTATGAAGTATGTAGGTAATGGGTGATCGAGTGACATCGGCATATGTATTGAGTGACACACTGCAGCCAAATATCCTTTATCTAGAGGTAAAAATGGAAAAGTATGATGTGTGGTATGACAACAACAACCAACGCTAGCCTTATTACAAGGGTAACCTAGCAACACAAATGAGTATTTCTTTCAACTATATGTTTTAGGACATGTAGCCGCCATAAAGTTATCATTAAAACATGACAATTGTGTGTATTTTTATCTATAACATGATCATCACCATAGATAGAGAGAGAGGATTGAGTGAACCCATGAACCCATGCACTACAACACGGAGCCTGGGCGTTGGTGCTTATAAACGCCAAGGCATAGCCTCAGTCGCCGCGCTCACGCTGGTGCAGCAAAAAAAGTCGCCAGGGATAACAACGTCAGAGATTCATGAAAGATGGCAGATTTTTTGGCGCGGCACAATGTGATCCGCCGAACTAGCGCTTCCGCGGCGTGCGGTATAGGATACGGCTCATTACATTACTGAAGACAGCGAAACTTTGGTGCCGCGTAACCGTGCATTATTTGTCGTGTTATACCGTCTAGCTTCACTGAAAGTTAATTAGATTAACAATAACTGATTTACGTTGGTAATCCCAAAACGACTCGATAATATCAATTTATTTATTTATTTTAGCAATATATATCGTGAGTCCATTTGAACACAATATTTATTTTTAGGAATTTCTATTTTCGTACACTTGGCTTGTTAGTTGTACTCAGTTTTTCTCAGCCGCTTAACTTTTCCTCCCCTTTTCCCATCTTCTTATATGAAACTCTCACACGGTGTAAAAACTCGTAGTCCGTTAGTCTTGCCGTTACGTGCTGACAAGTGGGGTCGCGTTCAGTCAGGTCCCGTAGTGGACCCTCGCCGTTACGCGCTGACGAGTAGAGCCACGTTCTGTCGGGTCCCATAGTGTACCATTACCATTACATGCTGACAAGTGAGGCTGCGTTCAGTCGGTTCCCGTAGTGGACACCTCTTTCCACTTATCCAAATCAGCATCGGATCCACAGCTTATCCACGTGAGCGTTGGACCCACAGCTTACCTAGGTTAGTGTTGCAAGATGGTACCACGAGCCAGCCCCGCGCCCGTGCCGTTGCCTCCCCTGTCTTCTTCTTCTCCGGTGGCGGTGGCCCTTGGTCTAGCTTTATTTTCTTATAGTGAAATATAATTCATATACGAAAATTATACACATTTGAACTCTTTAAAGTCGTACTTAGGACATGATAATATTGTGCTAATAAAACCCTGATCATTTATCATTTTCATGGAGTGAAATATAATGCATAAACTTGCGTATATTAAAATTATAAACCTTTGAATACTTTGAAATCACACTTAATACGTGATAATGATGTGCTAACAAAATTTTGAGAGATTATCATTTTCTCCCCCATTTTCATAGAGTGGAATGTAATGCATAAACTTGCATATACTAAAATTATACACCTTTGAACTCTTTGAATACGTGATAATGTTGTACTAAGAAAATATTGAGATATTATCATTTTCATATGGAATGTAATGCACAAACTTGCATATGCGAAAATTATAAACCTTTGAACATTTTGAAATCGCACTTAATGCGTGATAATGATGTGCTAACAAAAATTTGAGAGATTACCATTTTCTCCCCCATTTTCATAGAGTGGAATGTAATGCATAAACTTGCATATATAAAAATTACACACATTTGAACTCTTTGAAATTGCACTTAATACATGATAATGTTGTGCTAAGAAAATCTTGAGAGATTATCATTTTCATATAGTAGAATGTAATGCATAAACTTGCATATACGAAAATTATACACCTTTGGACTCTTTGAAATCGCACTTAGGACATGATAATATTGTGCTAATAAAATTCTGATCGTTTATCATTTCCATGGAGTGAAATATAATATATAAACTTGCGTATACTAAAATTTTAAACCTTTGAACACTTTGAAATTGCACTTAATACGTGATAATGATGTGCTAACAAAATTTTGAGAGATTATCATTTTCTCCCCCATTTTCATAGAGTGGAATGTAATACATAAACTTGCATATACGAAAATTATACACCTTTGAACTCTTTGAAATCGCACTTAATACGTGATAATGTTGTGCTAAGAAAATCTTAAGAGATTATCATTTTCATAGAGTGAAATGTAATGCACAAACTTGCATATGCGAAAATTATAAACCTTTGAACACTTTGAAATCGCACTTAATACGTGATAATGATGTGCTAACAAAAATTTGATAGATTATCATTTTCTCCCCCATTTTCATAGAGTGGAATGTAATGCATAAACTTGCATATACAAAAATTATACACGTTTGAACTCTTTGAAATCGCACTTAATACATGATAATGTTGTGCTAAGAAATTTTGAGATATTATCATTTTCATATAGTGGAATGTAATGCATAAACTTGCATATACGGAAATTATACACCTTTGGACTCTTTTAAATCACACTTAGGACATGATAATGTTGTGCTAATAAATTCCTGATCGTTTATCATTTCCATGGAGTGAAATATAATACATAAACTTGCGTATACGAAAATTTTAAACCTTTGAACACTTTGAAATCGCACTTAATATGTGATAATGATGTGCTAACAAAATTTTGAGAGATTATCATTTTCTCCCCCATTTTCATAGAGTGGAATGTAATGCATAAACTTGCATATACGAAAATTATACACCTTTAAACTCTTTGAAATCGCACTTAATACGTGATAATATTGTGCTAAGAAAATATCGAGAGATTATCATTTTCATAGAGTGGAATGTAATGCACAAATAATACACCTTTGAACACTTTCCCTTCAAATTATATTCAAGTTCATTTGTTTATGGAGTTAAAGTACTAGTGTCAAACTCGTTATTTTGCATGGATAGAGGGGTGCCCCTGACAGATATAGGGTTATCCTGTCCGTTAGATCACAGAGGATCAACATTTGGTGGGCACGATCTGCATGACAACTGTTTCAACCAATCAGAGCGTAGCAGCCAAGATGAGCACATGTGTGAGATATTGTGACTAAGAGAGGGGAAAACTAAGTAGAACTTAAGAACCAAGGGAAAAACTGAGTAGAACTTAAATACCAAGGGCAAGACTGACAAAGGGATTCAAATAGAAAATAAAAAAGATTTAAAAATAGAAAATGCGTCTTTTATACAATAAAATACATCTTGGCATACATCAAACTATTTGCAATTCAAATATACACCAGTTTAGCAATTATTGCCTCATTTAGACAAACTATGTTTTGGGGAGGGATGTGTTGGGAAGAAGCTTGAGTAGAAAGCCATGAACCTTCATAGATAGTAGGTGATTTGAGAAGTGGTGATTTAGGTTAAAACTTGATTTATATACATTTCTTATGGTGGCAGGTCACATAATAAGACTCCCTGGGTAGATGCCACTATGTTTTGATCTTTTTGAATTTGTTGTGCATAAAATGACTAAATTAGCTAGCTAAAACCCATTCGTTGACTCTCTGTTGACCAGCCACCGGAGGGTAAAACTGAGTATATTACACACGGCAGTGTTAGTACTGGAGGGCAAAAATGAGTATAACCAAATTGCCACTGTTACACTCGAGGGCAAAACTGAGCACAACTAAGTCGCTAGGGTTAGACACGAGGGAAAAACGTGACTCGTGGTACGCGTGTGCGGTGCACGGGGTGGTAGTGGACATGTGTGTCCATGCACAGTGCAGTAGTGTACGCGGTACACGGTGGTGCAACAGAACATTGTTTCCCTTCTCCTTTATAGAGGCCTCCTCACTCTCACTCATCACTCACTCGCTCACTCAACCATCTCCACTATCCCATCACCTTCTACAAACCCCCAAGAAAACCCCAACCATGCCGACGATGGAGAAGAACAGCGCGGTGGCCATCGGCGCCTCCAAGGCCACCAGCGAGGAGGCATCCGTCCCCGTACAGGCCCCCACCGAGGCATCGAAGGTAGCCACCGTCCCCATCCCCGCATCCGCTGTAACCGCCAGCGAGGAGGCCCCCGCCAGTCTCGGGCAGATCCCGCTCGGCTGGGACCCCTACGAGGAGGTTGTTTACATAAGGCTGGAGAAACCCTACGACACCAGCATCACCGACCCATGGTCGGAGGTAACCATGGTTTTTCCCCTTCCCCTGTTCTTCCCCCATTCCCATTGTTGGATGCTAGATCGTATGTTATTAGGGTTTGGCTGTTCGTATTTTTACAGTAGCTAATCCTCTTGTGTTAGATCTCATATTTCGATGAATCCTCTTGTTCATAGTTGGGATCAATATTCGATTTGGTTTGAGATTTGGGGAATAATCAGGGGATCTCAATCGGTTAATTTATGCAAATAATCAATCCCGATAATCAAAGTATCTCAATCATGTCCTTATTATACTCTACTGTTTTTCAACAAGAGGATAGCAGCAACGTCTGCAGCGATGACGAGTCCAAGGACACGAAGACTCATCATGTGCTGAGGAGGCTGAAGTCCGACCAGTACAACAACTTCTTCATTGGCGATGTCTACAAGTGCCCCTTCTGCACCACCAGGAGGCTCCACGCCACCGACTTCAACTCCCTCGTGAAGCATGCCGAGGAGGTGAGGACCTACGGCGAGTCCGTGAATGTCCACGGCTTCAGAGCCAAGCACTAGGCGCTCGGTCTTCACCTCTGCAACTTCCAGAAGGTGGCCATCAAGGAGGGTCGCATGCCCCGATCAAGCCCAAGGCGCCCAAGATCAAGGGACTGGGCAGCAAGAAGTAGAGGAGGCGCCAGAGGGAGGAAGTGGAGGCCATGAGGGGCCACTAATATTTTGTTGCGGCTGTAAAGCAGCTTCTTTTGTCTTGTGTGTGTTGAACTTGTCCGCTGTTGCTGAGCAACCTAATTGTCGAACCTCGTTAAGTACCGTACTATATAACCTATATTAGCTGCTTTATCTACATCTGCTCTGTTTACTGAATTTATTTATGGTGCTGGTTAGATTTGACGCTCTAGATTTGCTACCAGATTAGGGAAAAATGAGGGCTAAAGGAACAATGAATGAAGAGAGAAGTTGATCTATATTCGCTATCTTTTTGGGCAAAAAACACAACTATTAGCGAGAGAGAGGGGAAAAGGGGCTCTTAAAAAGACCAATCATAAAAATAACAAAAAATAAAACTTCCAATTTAGGCGACAGAGCGCACGTAACCACCAAACGTGCCCCACATGGTCCCACACCATGTCCCCATAACACGCTCTCGACAAACCTACCCCATGCAGTCCCACATAGCGCGCCTCCACACGTCAGTATAACGCGTTCCTGACCAAACGACCCCACGTGGTCACACACCGCGCGACCCCACACTTCGGCCAATGGTCAACCTAACGGCAGCTGCCGTTCGAGCTCTTTGATGGGTTTCCGAGAAGGAGAGGGACAAAAGTGAGGAAACGTTAAGTGACTGGGGAAAACTGAGTATAACTAACGAACCAAGGGCATGAAAATAGAAATCATATTAAAAAATTTCACATATTACAAACATTTCTTCAAAAATAAAAAATAAAAACAAAAGATTTCCTAAACACTAAATGTAATTCTTGATCGCCTCTCCATTCTGCTATTCTAAACAAAATCCTAACACTAATGACCATGCGCGGATCTGCTTTGCCCACTGCTGGCGCGACGACAACATGCAGATCTGCCTCGTCCACCGCTGGCGCAACTACCACACGCGGATCTGCCTCACCCACCACTAGCGCGACAACCACGCACATATCTACTTCGGCCACCACTGGCGCGACGATCACGCGCGGATCTGCTTTGCCCATCGTTGGCACGACGACATGCGGATGAGCTTGGTCCACGCGTGGATCTGAAGAGGTGTTGTCGATGGAGAAGCCGCACCGGATCGCAAGTGGAAAGTGCGGAAGTAGTGGCCGGGTTTGGTAGGATCATCGAGTGTGCAACTAGTGATATCTAGGATTTGAGTACCAATGTGGGGAATGGGGAGAGTGTGGCGGCGTCGTGGTAGTTGGAAGGAGGAGAAAGGGTTGCTTATTATATAAGGAAGGAGGTTAGGGTTTGATTTATGGGCTCTTCAACAAGTGGGCCATATGTGCAAAATAAGGAGCCCATAATGGTGTGTCCCATTTTCCTTTCAGCAGAACAAATAAACATGGTTTTCACAATATAATAATATCCTTAATCATCAATAATACCTAGAGATAGGCCATCTAGTGAAATCCTAGCAGGCTCTAGAGATTCGGCAAGATTCAGACAAATATCATGCATCTTCCTTAGTGAAGGCCTAATTCTTCTTTGGCTAGCTCCCTCGCTTCCTTCTTGAACTCTTCCGCCTCGGAGCTATCACTCAGATCTCCGTCCCTTGGTTCCTTCAACTTTTTTACCAACGCACAATGTAGTTGCTTTGAGTGTGGTCGATCCTTCCATAACAAGTACATGCACTTCAGTGTTTTGAAGTGGCAGTCGAGGAACCTGCAGCCGGTGTGCTTGCCATGGAAAGCGACGAGTCTGCGCGGGAATCTGATAATGGTGAAAGATTGAGCAATGTGTTGATGCAAATAAGTTGGGGATCAGAGGACAAAGATACCTTAGATCGATTGGGTGCGAGGAATCAAAGAAATGATGAATATAATTGAATATCAAATGAAGGTAGTTTGGAGGAAGAAGAAAGAGAAAATTTTGATTTGAGATTTTAGGTTTTAACTCTTCCTGGGGTAATGTCGCGTCCATGTACACGGTACGGGCGGGCGGTATGGCCGGAGCCCAGCCATACCAAGTGTCCAACCTTGGGCTTGAAGGACCTTTCGGTGGCGCACTCGGTACGGGTGCGTGGTAGTCTGCGCCCATACTATTGGTCGTTAACAGCTCAGTATGTTTTACCTCAAACTTGATGTTTTGCTTCGGGATACGGTATGGGCGGAGGGTACGGTCAGCTCTAGTAGTACCAGTGATCGTTAAGATCACTGTGTCCATTAGCAAAAATGAGAGTTTGCCTTTTCTTGTGACGTGATGTGGTACGGGCTCGCGGTACGGTTAGCTCCCGTCGTACCAGTGCTTGTTAAGATGACTGTAAACTTCAAAACTTAGAGAATTAAGTTAGTAGCTTTGCACATCTTAGTAACAACAAAATGACAACAATAAAATTCATAAATAGCAGTACCTTTTGGCCATGTGTTAGCAAATATAATATATCGAGGATTACCTTGCTTTCTTCTCCTCTATTCAAAGGATATTTTCCTGAATACTCTTTATAAAAAAACAAAAGCAAAAAACAAAACAAAACTAACACAAAAATTTAAAACTTTTATTTCACATGGGTTGCCTCCCATGAAGCGCTTCTAGTTAAGGTCAATTAGCTTGACCCAAGATGGTGATCATTTAGGCTTTGCAAGTGGGACACCCACTACAAAGTATTTGGCTTTTAAAGAGATTATACCATTATCATTAGGCTTGCCTTCTTCTTCCTTGGGAAATGGAATATAAAAGGATCTCTAGACGGAAGTTCTATTCTCACATTCCATTCATGTAGGTTGATCAAATATTTAATGGTTCTAGGGAATGGCCTACCTAGAATTATAGGTTCTATGGGATCTTCGGGCATGTTCACTATAACAAGATCAATAAGAGCAGGACATCCTTTAATTTCAACAAACTATATTTTCCTTTAACCCAACAACTTGTTTATAGGTTGAATCAAGAAGATGGAGTCTCATTTCAGTAGTTTTAAATGGCCCTAAGTTTAACTTATCAAATAGACTTTTGGAAATTGTTGAGACGCTTGCACCAAATCACAAAGAGCAGCTATCTCATTAATCCCAATGTTAATTTTAATAGTGGGGTCAAAAATATCATCTAGCTTAGCTGGAAGCCTATCAACTAGTTTATTATACTCCATTTCTAGTTCACGAACTTTAGATGCTACTTATTTTATAAATTGTTGGTATGTAGCATTGTTACCTTGTTCTATACCGAGATTCTTCATGGTGATCATCTTTAACAAATCTTCCATGGTATAGTCCGGTGATGGTGCATTGCTATAGTCCAGCTCTTCAGGCATCTCATCTTTATTTTCTGCCCTCATCATTTTGAGGTCCACCACTAGGTTTGGCTCAGGCTTTCGAGCGAATTTGCAAGTATGAGAGCTTGGGTCTCACCTATTTTGCCCAATTGTGCCTCCATGGTCTTGGTTCTTTCCTGTAGAGGCTGCACTTCATTTCTAATTGCAATGGCTTGGTTAAATACTACTCTCATGGTTCTCCGTGATTTTAATAAGCATATTATTTTGATCGGTTTGAGATTTCATGAAAATTCAAATAGTATGTTCAAAAGAGAGATTACCGTGATTAGCTCCACTATGATTATCATTATTATTATAGTTATAAGGAGCACTTGCAGGATTAGAATATTGCTTTTCAAAATTTGAGCCCAAGTTTTGACTCTTCCAAGCAGGATTATAAGGATTGCGAGCTATAAAATTAACATCATTGGCATCAGTAGTGATAGCATTATTTGGGAACTTTCCTTACCCTTAACAATATTAAGTAACTCATCTACCTTTACAGTAAGCTCTTCATTATGTTCCTCGGTGATTGAATTCACCCTTTTTGAGGATCTTTCTACAAGCCATTGGGCATGGTTGTTTTGCATTTCATCAAGCAATTTCTTTGAAACACTCACTTGCTTTCCCATGATGGTTCCTCCTGCGACAGTATCTAGCATAGACTTAGACATTGGGTTAAGACCATTATAAAGCAAATGTTTATAAGCCATTCTTCCATCCCATGACTAGGATAGTTCATTACGGCTTCTTTCAACCTTTCCCAAGCAAGCCCTAGTGGCTCGTAGTGTTCTTTTCTAAAGCTTATAATATTGGACCTTAGCTACATAGTCTTAGCTAGAGGGAAAAAATTGTCATAAAAAGATTAGTGCATTCCTCCCAAGATTTAATACAACCTTTAGGTAAATCTACCAATTAGTCCTTAGCCTTTCCTCTTAGAGAGAAAAGAAATAAACGTAATTTAACCACATTTGGGTCAACATCCTTTATGCGCATCATGTCGCAAATTTCAGTAAAAGTATTTAGGTGCAAACCTGAGTCCTCAGTATACGAGGCTCCAAATTGGTTATGTGGACCAAACTCAAAAGGTTAGGCTTAATTTCATAAGTTCCCGTATCAACAACGGGTTGAGTAATAGGTGCACGAATAAATTCATAAGTGGGAGTAGCATACTCCCCAAGATTCTTTTGAGCCATGGCTCTTTTTATTTTTGGTGTTTTTGAATAAGATAAACAAATAGACAAGTAACTATTTTTTTGTATTTTCAATAGATAGCAAAAAGTAAACTAATAACAAGAAATAAACTACAAATAAAAATAAAAACTAAAAACAAGGTCTCTACTGACCTCACCAGGATAGCTAATTGCTTCCTTGGCAATGACGCCATAAAAAGGGTTGATACCTTCAATCCAAATTTACGGATGCAGTATAATAGCTTTTCCCCTATTAGACCTAGGTTTAATCCAAATTTATGTATGTAGTATAATAACATGGCTACAATACTTGTTTCTTTGTTTTATCTTCGTTCACCAGACCTTTCTAGTTTACTTTATAACGTGGGTTGTATCAATGGATGGAGATAAGCCAGGGTTGAAGATTCACCTATAGCTGCACATCATATGGGATAAAGATAGTAATACGCATATTCATGTGTAATGATTTAATATAGATAAAATTTGTGAGAAGCACATCCCAATATACTAGAGCCCCTGTGAGTCACATGCATAGCAATAGTATTTTGATCCAACCATTTGCACCGTGAAGCACCAGGCTACAAACAATTATTAAGTGAAAAGACATATCAAAGCCTTAAGAAGTGATGTTGTTGTTCCCCAATGGATCGCTAAAAAAAGACCGTACTCCCCTTTCTGTTACTGGGTTTCCTATGAGATCATTGCTAACCATGTATCTCACCTCAAGCCTTTGTCAATCTCTAGGATCTTGGGTACCTACCAGTCCATAGATCGAGACAAGAGACAAAGAAACAAAGATATAAATCTCTATTCAATCAATACATAGTACTCCCATAGATTAGATGCACATAATCGCTACGAGGTTTCACCCCAACCCACAGCACGTGAGGACGACTCACTCATAACAATAAGATCAAAGATAGAAAACATTATGCAAAATACTTAGATTGAAATCAAATATTCTTACAATGGTCGCTGAATCACAAGGAGATATCAAGTACAAGCTAATTGCTATGGATATGGAGAGAGGATGGATGGTGGAGAGGATGAATTATGGTGGTGGATCTCCTTCGGTGGTGTTGTGATGCAATCTTAGCATGGTGGCCCTCTACACGGCGGCTGGGACCTCGAATTATATTGGCGCCTTCATGAAAGTTGTAGGGTTTGACGAGACGAAGCCAATGCCACCGGGTACAGGCGGGCCATATGGGCAGACCATGCCTGTACCAGTGGTCATTATGGACTTTGTCGACTAGTTTTGACTCCAGAATTACTTGGTCGTGTGGACTTCCTCAAAATCTCCATTTATGGCTCCTGATTTCCCCTTAAAAGCATGATTTCCTACGCAACACAATTCAAAATAATGGATTGCACATCTTTGTAATAATTAGTCATTAGTAGCAAGGCTAGAGAGATTCTTGGTCAATTACTTGACTAAAAACGTAGTTTAAATGTAGAGAAAGATGGCTATTTTCGCAGCCATCAACGCCCATCTTAAAAACAAGTAAGTAAAGTCTAGCTATCACTACAAGAAATGTTTCCATCTGCAACAGTTTGGCTCGTTGAGCATCTAGAAGGCGTCTCTTCCGTGGTGAATTTATTCGCTTGACCATGGCCGACGGAAAACTTTTTTTTGTTTATGGGGCCCTCTACTACGACAAAACCGCTAAAAATATGGATGAAGCTCGGCCGGTGCGTGGCAGAAGTGAGATTTTTGGTTCCTTATGCAATGTTGGCTGAGCGAAATCTTTTGAGATGTGTGGGTCCTAGATGTTAGTGTCTCTAGCGGACCATAGTTTTTGGTCACGACTCCCTGATTTGAACTCGATAACATTGCTCGATGCATCCGCCATTTATTCAGGCTGTTGGGTCCCCTATTTCTGCCTCTCATTAGAATAATCGTGTGTATGATGGATTTTTTTCTTCACTTGCACTACCATGTTCGAAATTGATAGCATTTCTCGATGCATCTATCGTTTATTCAGGCTGATGGGTCCCACATGTAAGCCTCTTATTATAAGAAATGTGTGTATGATGGAATTTTTCCTCGGTCGCTCCTCCCGGATTTGAACTCGATAACATTTCTCGATGCATCAGCCATTTAGTCAGGTTGGTGGGCCCCCCATGTGAGCCACACATTAAAAGAAACATGTGTACAAAGGACTATCTATATCCGCCCGTGCCTCCCTGTTTTGAACTTGATATCATTACTCGATGCATCAGCCATTTATTCAGGCTGGTGGGTCCCTCATGCCAGCCTCCTCTGTAGAGGAAATGTGTGTATGTTGGATATTTTTTGGTCGTGTCTGCTGTTTTGACCTTAGTAACATTGATCGATGTGCCAGTCGTGTGTCTTGCTGATGGGGCCCTAATGTCAGCCTCTCTGGACAAGAGATGTGTCTATCTTGGTCTTCTTTTCTCTAGCCATGACTGTTGTTGTGCCCTTGCCAATGTTGCTCGATGTAGTATCCATGAATGTTCTGACTAATGGGTCCCTAATGTCAGCCTCCCTGTAAAGGAAATGTGTCTATGTTGGACTTTTTCTTTCGGTCACATTCGTTACTTTGACCATCTTAACATATCTTGATGCAGTCGTGTATGTTCTGGTTGGTGGGTGCCCAATGCCAACCTCTCTGTAGAACTACTTAACATTTTTTTCAAACACGCCCATCAAACTCGTGGGATGCTGGTATGCAACCATAAAGCAATATTGGTAAAGGAAAAAATGTGTACCTAGGATAAATATATGTATGAACAGAGGATTCGAACTCAAGACTTTCAATGGATGTAAGCTGAGTGCATTGCCACTACACCAAATATATTTCTTGAAAAGTTATCATTAAACATTTATTAGTACCTATAACTTATGTATTAGTCTTCTTAAAAAGATTTTGTGTGTCCATGTTTATCTCTTTTGAAATAAAAGGGCAGCACTCCTAGCATCTCAATTTATTAAATGCAACATATTGGAGTAGTTTCTTAAAAACATGGGTTGACAGAGTTTTTTTAAGACGTGGGAGCAATACCCAAAAGGCTGAATTGAAAAGATTTTGGCTATTCTATATGGGTTATACTCCATGGGCTATGCTCCATGGGGTCCTTTCTCAAATTTCACTAGGTTGTGTTCAGCAGTCCCTTAACCCCGAAAAATCCGAATTAGAAGATTGGGCTAAAGAGGGACCGAAAGGCATAGCTTTCATATGCTTGTTAGTAAAAATGCATTATGTTGTGGCTCGGCTGTATTTCAAAAAAAATACATCACCAAGGGAGGAAAAAGAAGAGATACACCCTCTATCCGTAAATAAGCGAGTTGGATTTATCTAAATTTGAATGTATCTAGACACATTTTAGTGTATAGATACATACGAATCTAGATAATCCCAAGTCACTTATTTTCGGACCGAGGGAGTAGTTCTTTTGATAGATATTCATGTATAAAAACCGTTTAGAGAGAATCGGTTGTTTTAGCTCTAAAAACCTTGGTGCATGGTCATTTTTCCCCTCAGAGTTCAATATTCTTATTCCCCAGCATCCCATGACCAAAGTACAAATTAAGATGGAACACAATCATTGTTATAATAGTTGGTCATATAGGTAACCTTCATATAGATACAAATATACCATACTAGTACATACTAGTCATAGCTCCAATCCTGCAAGAGGTTGTCACAGTTTTACGACCATATATGATCGTGGAGATAAGATAACCACACAATTAGTTACAAAAGCATGCGACCAGAGATCTAGATAGCTAGGAACTTCATGACCAGCGTGCGACATTCAGGGCAGGGAGATACATCGACCTTGATCATTCTTCCGATGGTAAGTTTGGCTGCTTTCCAGAACTTGATCCACCTAGAAGTAGATGCTAAGCGCCCATCTGTCCAGTTAATGTCATTGCGTCCCTCGATTTGCACTCCTTCGCTCGACATCTTGAAGACAATTGTGCCATTTCGTCTGGCCTGGATTTGCTTTGTGACACTCTTAGGCAATTTCCGAGTCAAAGTAAGAGATAGATGCACAGTTAACAAGAGCAATGCACTAAATCATGTGAAACTTAAGGAGAAGACATACATGGTAGTTTATCTACCACCATTTACTCACAAACATAGTCCTATGCAACCTGGTGATCACACATGTGTAGGATAGATGCCATCAGCCAGTGCTCGGGCTAATGCAGGAGCTTGTGTTGGTGCCTATGTTGGGGCTGGTGCTTGTGCTGGGGATGGTCTTGTGCTGAGGCTGGTGCAGTAGCTAGTGTTGATGCAAGAACAGGGACTGGTGCAGGAGATGGTGTCGATCCAGTTATTTGTAGGGGCTGGTGCAGGATCCGGTAGCAGTGCCGACGTCAGCAGCTTGATGCTATATTACTTCTAAGGGGTAGGTAAGTTAACTGCAGGAGTGGTAGAGGCATATGAGATGTATACAAGCAAAATGCTCTCTTATACAAAAGTTACTCCCAAGACAGTGATTATAGGATATGATGTGTATACAAGCAAATTAAGTCATTGCTACCTCTATTCTTTCTCCTTATGTCAATAGGTGCCAATGTAAGAACTAGGTCCGGTGCCAGTGCGGGTGCTGGTGCTAGCAGCTTGATGTTGGTTACCTTCTGGGGGTGGGTAAGGGGACCGCAGGAGTGGTTAGAGAGGCATATGAGATGTGTACAAGAAAAATGGTTCTTATACAATAGTTACTCACAAGATAGTGATCAGAGGATATGATGAGTATACAAGAAAATTAAGTTACTACCTCTATTCTTTCTCCTAATTAGGTCAACAGGTGCCGTTGCAGGAACTAGTGTCGCTGCCGGTGCTAGCAACTTGATGCCAGATTCCTTCTTGGGGTACATAAGAGGAAGCAGACTTCAGAAGTGGTCAGAGCCATATGATGAGTACAATACAATGGTTTAGAACAGTTACTCGCAAGAAAGTCATTAGAGGTTGTGATGAGTATAGAAGCAGATTAAGTTAGTACTATCTCTGTTCTTGGTCCTTAGGTGAACATGTGTACAATGACTTGCAAGTATCTACCCAGGCTTGCTATAATCAAGGGCCACCACATCCCCCTACTTCATATCATTCTCACTGACATACTTGGACCAACCTCATCCAAAAAATATGTGGTGGCCATCATCTGGGAGTGATACATTGAAAATGTATCTATAATTTTTGATGTTCCATGCTTGGTTTTATCTACTTTCTTGTGTTTTGTCCACACTTTGGAGTACTTTTCATATGATTTCTTGGACTAACCTATTAATAAGAGCCATAGTGCCAGCTGCCTGTTTTCTGCTGTTTTTGGTTCCAGGAAGTCAGAAAATGAATATTCTCAGAATTGGACGGGACAAAAGCCAAAGTTATTATTTTACCGAGGGACACTTGGAGCCAGAATACGAGACGGAGAAGTGCCAGAGGGTGGCCACACCACCTGGTGGCGTGGGCTAGGCCAAGCCGCGCCAGGGGGTGGTGTGGGCCCCTCCGGCACCCCCTCGGTCTCCCCTCTCGCCTATAAGAGCCTCCCGATGCATAAACCCTAGATCGTCGAGCCTCCAGCAACGAAAAGTTCCGCAGCACCACTACCACCGAAGGGGAGATTCGGGGGACAGAAAGTCTCTGTTTCGGCACACTGCTGGGACGGGGAAGTGCCCCCGGAGCCATCTCCATTGATCTCCACCACCATCTCCATCACCGTTGCTAATTCCCATGATGAGGAGGGAGTAGTTCTCTCTCGAGGCTAAGGGTTCTACCTGTAGCTATGTGGTCATCTCTCTCTATGCATGATCTTATTGAGATCATGAGCTTGTAATCTATAGATCTACCTTGCTACTCAAGTGCTTTAATAGATCTCTGCTCTCCCCATGTGTGTGAAAGTGACAGCGTGCACACCATGGTGGCACTTAGGCTAGAGATTATAAATACTTGTTATGAGTTATATTTGGAGTTGGATGTCTTTATAAAATTGTGGTGTTTGTTGGAACCATCTATTGCTCAAGGTGACAGTGTGGGGTTTTCTAGATGGGAAAGACTTACTTTGAGGTGTGCTGTTATAGCCCTACCATCGATTAGAGTGTCCAACCGGAGAGTAGTTCAACGTAGTATCATAAAGAAGAATATATTTACATGAGAGTGTTCACTAGTGAAAGTATGATCCCTAGGCCTTGTTTCCAAGCATTGAAACACCGTTTGCTACTAGATCTATTACATGTTTGCTTGCTTTCATCTTTATTTCAGTTTGCCTTTAGTCTTTTCCCACGTCAACCACACGCCATCAAGATATTTCTATCACCGTTACCACTTATAATTATCCATACCACTTGTATTTCACTATCTCTTCGCTGAACTAGTGCACCTATACACCTGACAAGTCTATTGGGTGTTTTGGGGACACAAGAGACTTCTTGTATCTTGATTGCAGGGTTGCTTGAGTGGGGATACCTTTTACTACTTCCTCCCTGAGTTCGATAAACCTTGGGTGATCCACTTAAGGGAAAACTTGCTGCTGTTCTACAAACCTCTGCACTTGGAGGCCCAACAACTATCTACAAGAATAGAAGTGTGTAGACATCAAGCTATTTTCTGGCGCCATTGTCGGGGAGGTAAGGTAAAAGGTATTCACACTGGAGGATTAAAGAAGAAAAACCTCCCACGGCAAACACCTATTTTCTGGCGCTGTTGCCGGGGAGATAAGGTAAAAGGTACTCACATCCTCTAGTGTGAGTTCTCGAAGTTATTTCCTTTAGATTCTGCAATTTTTTATTTTTGTTTCTTGTTTTCACTAGTTAGGTTTAATGGAAAACAACAACAAAATTAGAGAGCTTTATAGTATTTATCTTGAGTTAGGACATGAAGTGTTTGAAGAGAAAATTAAAAACCCATGGAACTTTATTTGCATGCTAATAGCAATGTTGTTAGTATGAATTCTTTGGACACCATTATTGCTAATGCTATGGAAAAGTCTAAGCTTGGGGACGCTAATTTTTATGAAAATGATCTTTTTAGTTCCCCAGCTTTGGAAGATAGCTATTCTATTGCTTATGATGATACCAAACCTCCAATATATGATGATTATAATGGTGAATATGATATTTTCAGTCCACCTACTATTGAGGAGGAAATTAATTATGACTACGATATGCCTCCTATATTTGATGATTATGGTGATCAGAATAATAATGATAGCTATTTTGTTGAATTTGCTCCCGCTACAATTAATAAGAATGACTATGCTTATGTGGAGAGTAATAATTATTATATGCATGTGGCTCATGATAAGAATGTTTTATGTCATAGTTATATTGTTAATTTTATTCATGATGCTACTGAAAGCTATTATGAGAGAGGGAAACATGGTTTTATGTATCTCAACATTATTAAGTTTCCCCTCTTTATGTTAATTTTTTTGAAGTTGCACTTGTTTTGCTTTCCTATGCTTGTTGAATTGTGCTTTCATGAATTGTTTCTTTACAAGACTCCTATGCATAGGAAGTGGGTTATATTTAAATTTGCTTTGAATTTTCTTCTTGATGCTCTCTTTTACTTCAATTCATATGTCTTATGTGAGCATCTTCTCAAACAATCATGCCTGACTTAACGGTGTTAAAGAAAAGTTCTTATTGGGAAATAACCCAAAAGTTTTAGATGAGTCTTGGAAGTTATTACCTCAGTAATAACCGCTCCTTATCCTTTTTATTTGCTTTTTGTGCCAAGAGTAACCTCTAATGAGAGAGAAGTAATGATTGGGAAAGTTGTTGTCCTGAAACAGGTTTTTGTGCTTCACCGTAAAAATTCGTGTAAACTCTCTATACATCCTTTTGAGTCGTGAATGTTTGTGCTTCTAACCCAAATTGTTATCTAACTTTTGTTAGTTCAACACTTTTTGATTTGAGCAAGATAAGGTCTTCGAAAAAATTCGTCTTTACCTGCTGGTCTGTTTTGGCAGATTTCTGCCATTATTTGCATTTGCTTCTTGTCTGTTCCTTTTTGAGTTCTTTTGGGTCATTGAGCTTTTTGAGGGAAGTGCTACAGTAGCTAGTGTTTTAATGGAAGTTTTATTGGTGTTGAAACTAAACCCAAAGACTTATTATCTTGAGTGCAGTAATGTTGCTAATAAAGATTGTGTGAAGTTCTGTATGAAGGAAAAATTTCAGGTGTCAGGAGAGAATCATGTAATGAGATGAAGGATGGACTAAAGATGAAGCTTGGGGATGCCACCCCATGTCACCCAAAGAAATATCTAAGAAGTACAAGCGTCAAAGCTTGGGGATGCCCAAGGCATCCCCCTCTTCATCAATAAAAATCTCACGTTTCTTCCAAACGCTTCATTTTTATTGTTTCATGCACAGTTGTGTTGTTCTTGGAGCGTCTTCTTTTTCGTTTTCATTTTGGCTTTTTGTTTTCTTGGTTTTCTTAGTTTTCTGAATAAATTGGTTGGACCCCCTCTTTCATACCTTGGTTTGCAAATATTTTGGTTTGGTTTGGAAAAGAGTAGGAAAGTTCATGCTTATGAGGTAAAAAGAGCTTGTTTTTGACTGTGGCCTATGCTTTGTCATGCCATGCTTGATATTGTTTTTGGCTTTATGCTTAGTATTTTTTGCTATAGCATGACTTTTTATAAACAATTGAGATTGCTTAATGTGCCTTTGAAGAATCATGCGTTGCTTTAGCATATTAAAGCATAGTATTGTGGTATTCTCCTTTGATGCTTTATTTGGGTTGACTTGGCGCATGCTCACACCATGTTATGACTATCCCAAGTCACCATAGCCTTTATGATCCTTTAGTTTTCAACTTGTAGTATATCTTTATGTTTTGATCAATGATGTTTTGTCGCTCTACATGATTATGGCCATTATTGCTCTCTTAGTTTGTCGCTCTTAGTCTTTTGCTAGCCTGCACAACCAAGTATGAGTTCCACTCACGCATCCAACTCCCTAAACCAAGTTATTCCAAAGAGTCCACCATACCTACCTATTAGCATATTCTATTCCAAGTATATTCATGTTTTTGTTTACCTTCCAAATTAAACTTGTTATGAGAAAACTATTGATTAAAGCTCTCACGAACTTGATGGCACACTTTACTTTTCTTGCCCTTAATAAACTTGAGCCATTGTGTCGTCTATGTTGTATATTCTTGCACTTATTTGTTGGGGATTAGCAGAACCATGCTGTCATGGGGAACGCTTTCAACATTGCACTTGTACTTTGTACCTAGTTGATATCATGCTCTTTTGTCTATAGATGTCGTCGGTGTGAAATGAAAGGGGAGCTTGTAAGTGCATGGAGTTATGTATATGTGTTAGAGAAACGCCTGGGCCGCTGGTCTAATCCATGCTGACATGGTGGAAACCTGTAGCGTAACCATAATGAGCTGTCTATGAAGCATTCTTCTTATAAAAAAAAGAGTCAGATATTGAGAAAAAAGAGAAAAAGAAAAGAGAAAAAAAGAGATATACGAAAAGAGGAAAGAGAGAGAAAATACCATATTCCCATGGTAAATAAGAAGATTGCTGAGATGCTCGTTGTCTGCTTGCCTTTTTATTTTGATATGGGGATTCTTCCGTATCATCGGGCAAGGGGTACCCCGTTGGCGGTTCTCTATGATACACATGTACTTACGATGACAAGAACTTACCGGTGACTAAACTTGAGTAGCATGAGGAGCGGCCATCGTATTCAAGGGACATGAGATTTCCAACTTATACTTCGTCAAGCATATACTCCATAGTTTGTTCACTTTAACCTTAATCACTTCAAGATGCTTATGATAGGGGCAATGGGAGCTAAAAGCTAATAAGTACCATAATTTTTGGAAGGTCTTTATGAGACTTGAATCCCTACTTCCTTCTATGAAAGCCTTTATTCCACTATTATATTGAGTCTCCACCTTCTATCTTTATGCACCCACTTTGAGAGCATAGTGGCCATTCTTAGTTCTATGTGCATTGTCCCAAGACTTGTTGATTGATGCATACCTTGATATTGCTTGTTTTAAACTATTTGTATCTAGTCACTCTTATGAACTTTGAAGGTGTCCTATGCATTTATATTTGCTACTCTATGAGGGACAAGCTGAATGCCACTATGTTATGTTTTCTTTATGTGAAACAAACAAACGTCTTGCAAAGCATTGTTATTCATGAATCTTTTGTTTGTGCCTTTTCATGTTGCAACATAGTTTCTTTGTCTTATTGCTAGAACTTTGTCTTTCATGTTATGATTGAAGTACTCCCTCCGTCTAGAAATAACTGACTTGAGTTTGTCTAGATTCGAATGTATCTAGACGTGTTTTAGTGTATAGATACATTCAAATTTAGACAAATCAAAGTCACTTATTTATGGACGGAGGGAGTACTATGATCCCATCTTTGAATGTTTTACAAATACTTTGATCAAGTTTATGATGGTTCATGTCACCTCGAAAATTATTCTTTCTTTTTATGACTTACCTACTCGAGGACGAGCAGGAATTAAGCTTGGGGATGTTGATACATTGCAAATGTATCTATAATTTTTGATGTTCCATGCTTGGTTTTATCTACTTTCTTGTGTTTTGTCCACACTTTGGAGTACTTTTCATATGATTTCTTGGACTAACCTATTAACAAGAGCCACAGTGCCAGCTGCCTATTTTCTGCTGTTTTTGGTTCCAGGAAGTCAGAAAATGAATATTCTCGGAATAGGACGGGACAAAAGCCAAAGTTATTATTTTATCGGGGGACACTTGGAGCCAGAATACGAGACGGAGAAGTGCCAGAGGGTGGCCACACCACCTGGTGGCGCGGGCTAGGCCAGGCCGCGCCAGGGGGTGGTGTGGGCCCCTCCGGCACCCCTCGGTCTCCCCTCTCGCCTATAAGAGCCTCCTGATGCATAAACCCTAGATCGTCAAGCCTCTAGCCACGAAAAGTTCCACAGCGCCGCCGCCACCGAAGGGGAGATTCGGGGGACAGAAAGTCTCTGTTCTGGCACCCTGCTGGGATGAGGAAGTGCCCCCAGAGCCATCTCCATCGATCTCCACCACCATCTCCATCACCGTTGCTGATTCCCATGATGAGGAGGGAGTAGTTATCTCTCGAGGCTAAGGGTTCTACCGGTAGCTATGTGTTCATCTCTCTCTATGCATGATCTTATTGAGATCATGAGCTTGTAATCTATAGATGTACCTTGCTACTCAAGTGCTTTAATAGATCTCTGCTCTCCCCATGTGTGTGAAAGTGACAACGTGCACACCATGGTGGCACTTAGGCTAGATATTATAAATACTTGTTATGAGTTATATTTGGAGTTGGATGTCTTTATGAAATTGTGGTGTTTATTGGAACCATCTAGTGCTCAAGGTGACAGTGTGGGGTTTTCTAGATGGGAAAGACTTACTTTGAGGTGTGCTGTTATAGCCCTACCATCGATTAGAGTGTCCAGCCAGAGAGTAGTTCAGCGTGGTATCATAAAGAAGAATATATTTATATGAGAGTGTTAACTAGTGAAAGTATGATCCCTAGGCCTTGTTTCTAAGCATTGAAACACCGTTTGCTAATAGATCTGTTACATGTTTGCTTGCTTCCATCTTTATTTCAGTTTGCCTTTAGTCTTTTCCCACGTCAACCACACGCCATCAAGCTATTTTCTATCACCGTTACCACTTATAATTATCCATACCAGTTGTATTCACTATCTCTTCGCCGAACTAGTGCACCTATACACCTGAAAAATGTATTGGGTGTGTTGGGGACACAAGAGACTTCTTGTATCTTGATTGCAAGGTTGCTTGAGAGGGGATACCTTTGACCACTTCCTCCCTGAGTTCGATAAACCTTGGGTGATCCACTTAAGGGAAAACTTGCTGCTGTTCTACAAACCTCTGCACTTGGAGGCCCAACAACTGTCTACAAGAATAGAAGTGTGACATCAGGGAGACATCCACATCATATAGTTTCTGCGTGCCTTTAGGGACCTCGCTATACAGAGTTAGAAACTTGTCATTTTTGCACATCTTGTTAATAATGGGTCAAGCGACTGAAGGGACGACCTTCATAAGAAAATTGATAGAGAAGTAAGACGACATCAAAAATAGTGAGATACAAGATCTTACATCAACTCGTTGTAAACCACTTGGAAACCATATCTGATACCATGGGTACCCTTCGCGAAGGGTGGCCATGCAGCATTTTCTTGCCTCTACCTTTTGAAGGGCATACATGGCCCCCTTTCAACCCACAAGTTTGACAAGAGGACAGTAGAACAAAGGGCTAAGTAGCTGGTGCGTGGTACTGAAAGAAATTAAATGGAAAGGTTAAATTATGCAAAGAACATGTAAATCTAATAATATTGGATATAATCATTGCATCTAAAGCAAACCAATTTCATGTTTGTGAACTTCTGATAAGCGTAAAGATAAAGATGATAACAATAACACAGAAAATCATAACGTGTGAAATTGTGTATTTCCAAATTATACCTACTTCTTAGAGAGGCCACTGCCCAACTGGGTACTGTGTTTGTGCTTCCTCGACGTGTAAGCGATGTCCGCTTTTGGTGGGGGCACCAACAATCTACTATCCTCTACAGCAGCCTCAACCTCCATAATAACACCTTCAATCTGCATAAATATCAATAGAGCTGAATAGTTTAATACAGTATTAGTCATATGACTATATGAAACAGTTAAACAGATAGACAAATCTAGATCTAGATTCACATAAACACAATGCTAGGATTTTAATAAAATCACACATATTGTTCAAAACATCTTATAAGCATGCATGAAACCAAGTGGATAATAATTAAATTAGACTACACCATGGTAAGTGGATTAAGAAAAATACCCTTATCTTTTAAGTTGGATCCTCCCAGCTGGGCAACGACCTTGCGCTTGTTTGGTGAGTAGTGGTACTAGCCAGATCCTATGCATGTGGGGGTATCATCCTGTTTGTCGCACCTGGAGGACCGCACATTCACATGTATGTACCACCCTGCTATAGTAAATAAAGAAGAAGAAGGTGTCACAAAGGCTTCCACAAAAACAAGATGCAGACAGAGACAAGTTTTACAACACATCGATACATCCAGGTTGCAGACAACCACTTTCAACATGGAAAAGAATGGAAGAATAGTACCTTTTTCAAGCAATATTTTAGGGAACTAACGGAACCATCCCTATCTATTGTGGCCATGCGCGCCACAAACCCATAGTTCTCCATATAGAATGTCACACAAAGTGCATTGAACATTACTAGAAATTTAAGGTTACAGTAGTCAGTAAAGAGAGAAAAACACCCAGATCGAACCCGACCAAATGCCCCAATCAGAAGAACAGTGACCATGCCCCGATCCCCAATCCATACGAAAAAGAAATGGCCTAATCAATCAGAGAAGAGAAGGAAAAATACCATTATTTGGTGATTCCGAGGTGAGCACTAACAAACTCTACAAGCAAAGCATACCGAAAAAACCCCGATGGCCCAATCGGAAGCAAACAAAGCAGATTTTCTAGGTGAGCAAACACACCCACCTATCCGAGATAAGCAAGAACTCCCCAATCAGAGCAAATTGGAAAAAAGAATCGTTGCACTAGTTCTGACACTTGCTTCCTTTGCTGGATGGGAGCTAGCTAGTGGCGGTTTCTCTGGTTGGTAGAAAGCCATGGGAAGGGGAGATAAAATAGGAGTACTTATTTTCTACACCAAAAGTTTAAGGGGCAGCGGCGGGAACTATTTCCCGCATGTGGTCTGAATTTTCAACACCCAGCTTTCACATGGTGGCCTACAGTTGTTTCAAGGGGGTGAGATAAAGAGGGACCCACGTTTATATAAAAAACTTGACCGAGCTAACCTCTTCCTTCCCTTCATGTGACTTCTCCCGTGTTCCACTCCCTAGACCAAGAAAATCACCCCTCTTAGAATCAAATTGATCCCAACTTATCCTCTTGATTCAGCTCAAGGAGCATTGGGGGAGGGGAAGGGCTGGCAGAGGACAAGACGGCGATAGTTTTAGCTTAGGGCGCTGGCACTGAATGCCTCAAAAATCATTTGGGAACCAATAAAAGAACACACACACACATGTTGTGGGTAGTTTCTAACTATAGTTCTACTAACAAAAGCCTACAAATCAGAAGGTAGCCCCATATTACAGTACTATGACAGTAGAAAACCGATCATGAGATAGCTCTACATATATTAGAGAGATCTTAGGTGCACCCCAAGAGTTTTCGACCTGGCTACCCAGATGACACAAAAAGTACACCCCTGATTATTAGCAGCCCTACATCAACTCCATCCAGAGGCAGTGTACATGATCCACAACCTCCTAAAGGATCCATAACCTTAGGTGCAGGCTCATGTTTAAGTGATAAAGCGCCCTTTATCGAAAAAAGGTGCAGACTCATCAATGAAAGGGTCATCGTCATTACCATCAAAGTCCTCTTCGGTTATCTTCTTCTGCAATTAGTAGATTCATGCATCTTGTGCCTTTTGTTTCCCCTTCTCCCAATTGATCTGGATACTCAGGAGCTGCCTCTGTCAGTTGATCTAGATGATCAACATCTGCTTCCCCTACTTGATATGGATGATAAATATGCGTCCTAGGTTCATATGGAGGATCATATGGTTCACGATGAAATACCCATCTAACACATGTGCGCAACATCCCAAAAGTAAGTAAATGGTCTTCCATTGTACTTTGAGGAAACACCCTATGATTCACACACATGTAGTAGGGGCAATGTACTTTTGAGTTGTCACAATGAGCTCTAACAAAATCCATGTATCATAGAACACCACAGATATGTTTAGCGCTACTTAATGGAGCAACCTCTATCCAAAATATGTCCACCTGTTTAAAAAATATGACATACATGATTGGATCTTATTGAAAGAAAAGCAGAAAACATATAGATGGAGTACAAAAACTAAATATGACTATGCATTTTAGGAAACATATTGACAGCAAAACTCGACGAAGGTATTTCAAAAAATAGATCGAGCGCACAATCAACTATGCCCGTGCAGATTGAGCACAAATTAAACTACGTATTTGAGGAGGTAGATCGGGTGAAAGGGCAATAAAATGCCAACCAGATCGAGCTAGTGATAGAAGGACTACCGTGGGATCGAATGGAACACCGGTGCGTCTCGAGAAAACCGATGGGTAGGTAAAGCTTCTTCGTGCACACGGTGGTGATGAGGAGCGGCAGTGAGTGTGTCTGTTTTGCTGGGAAAGGGGTGAGGGTCTAGGCTGCGGAGTGTGGATGTTATTACATAGCGCCGAGGGGTGGTGAGGGACAACTTTGGAAATTCTGAGCTACCTTGCTTTTGGGCACCACCATATACATGGCCCACATGTTAGTGACCATGGTTCAAAATTGACCCATTTTCGCTAAACCGAGATAAACATGTTCAAGTGGCAAAATAAGCATGGAAACATGGAATTTCATGAAACTCGTGCATTATTCGTTAAATCTAATGTATTACTTTATGTGAAATTTGGGAAGGTGGAATTTTGAGTCATATTCTTTGTAGTTGCTTCACAGCAAAAGCCACTTTTGTCACATGAAAATTTCAAATAACTTCAATTTGGAAGCTCCTTTGTAAACAATGTTTGAAATGCCAATATGCACCAAACTACCTACAATGGACATGTTATCATAAACTACTTCAAGTATATGTCCATGACATAGGTCTCGTTGGAAATCCATGAATTCATACATCGTACGCCACATTGTGAAGCAAGTTTTTCCAAAAGTTGTCAAAATCAAGTTTATATTTTATCATGGAAAATAATGCACATACCATGGCACTTTGCGAATGGATGGCTTTATTTCAACTTATATTTAATTCCCTCCCTATTTTTTTCAAAAATGGGCCAACTTTGGCTACATTAGCTTTCAGATCGAGATGTCGAATCTTGCAGAACTCTTGGTGGTTATCTCTTATTTCGTACTTGGGAACCTTCAATACTTTTAAAAGGCACATGGGCTAGCTATAACGCACTTGAGGTTCCAATTTTCAGATACTTTTAGAAAATTTCCATATATAAAAGCCAATTTATTGCTCGAATATATATATATAGCTAGGAAACTTGAAAATTTATGAAATCCAAGTAATATCCATGAAATATGTTTGCGTAGTGGCATTTTATCCATGTACCTTATTGTAGTTGCTTCACAAAAAAATTGTTTTCACTTAATTTGAAAGATGAAAATAACTTCAAATTTCGAAGTTCCCTTTGTAAATAATGCTTGAAATGTCGATATGCACTACCACACCAAAAGTATTGACACATTGTCATAAACTATGGCAAATTTATGGCCATTAACTTGGTCATCTGGTTGGAAATCCATGAATGTATCCATACATGCTAGCAATGCCAAAATATCTTGTAAAACTCTTGGTGGTTTCCCATTTTTTAGTACTTGGGTACCTTCAAATATCTTCAAAACTATAGTAGTCATTTTTCCAATGGCATGCCCTAGAAAGAACACGCCGCTGCTAAGAGCCAACATAGTAGTGGCATCTGGAATATATCGAATGCCACTACTAGATCTTAGTTGTGGTGTTCAGTGTACTCCGGATGCCACTACTAAAGCAGACCCACAGGTGGAGCCGAGCCAAATTTAGGGGTGGCGTTCAGAGTTTGCAAACGCCACCAACCCGAACACCACTTTCCTGGTCCACGCCGCCCCGACCCGCATCTCCCCCCATCACTCCCTCTCTCTTCCCCAACCTCCCCTCCCTCTTCCCAACCGCGTCGACCGCCACCGCACCCCGCGTGCACCGCATCGGCCACCACCGCCCGCCTCCACCACATCTGCCATCACCGCCACCGCCTACACCACATCCTCTCCTCCACCTGCTGCCTCTTATCTATCGCCGCCTCGTTCCAGTCTCCCCATCGCCGCCTCGTCCCTGTCTCCCCGTCGGTTCTTTGTCCCCGTCTTCCCCATCGACGCCTCATCCCTGTCCCCTATCGCCGCCTCGTCCCCGTACCCGTGACCTCCCGCGCCCATCGCCCCTCGCAACCACCTCGAGCCACCACTGGTGAGCCCCTCTCTCTCCCTTTTTAGCAAATGTACTAGATTTAGTATATAGTGTAGATTTAGTATATAGTAGCAAATGTAGATTTAGTATATAGTGTAGATGATTGTAGATGCTGTAGAGATATTAAATTTGGGCTCAATTTGTAGATATAGGAATGTTATATTTAGTATATATTAGCAAATGTACATGATTTTATGGGTAGAGAATCTAGATAATTTTAGGGATAGATGTAGCGAATGTACATATATATATTCATTTCTTATATGTTGACTAACAGTTGTATGAAATGTTGATATTTAAATACTAATCAGTATCATCTCGAAGACAGAGCTGAAGTTTCGTGGTGTTCACCGGAAACCCACAAGGACCCCAACTTGGGCATCTCAGATCATACTGGATAACAGGAAGATCTAGCTAGGTACTTTTGGGTGCCCGTGGTAGGTGGCCCGCGCCTACGACTATGACGCAGTCCATCACTTTGGGGTGAGAGCGGTCCTCAACTTCGAGGCTGAGTGTCGAGTGGCACATCTGTTAGCGCCAGATGACATGAGGATCGCCACGAGGGCCGAGGACAGGGAGCACCGGTAGGCAGAGAGGCAGATGGCATGCCACCATCACGAGGAGGATGACCCCTCCGACATGTAGCAGGATGACTTTTGTAGCCTGCCGTCCTCTTTCTGGGACCGCTCGAATGACAACAACGTCACTAACACTAGGTCTACTTGAGTTTAGGATGTTCTCATGGGACTGTTGTATACTACCTATCATACTACTTATATAGACTTATCATGCTACTATTGTGCTACTTATATATGACGCTAGCTAATCTTACTTATGTGTTAGGTTGATATATTGTGCTACTTATGATGCTAATTAAGTTAAAATGGTCTATGTAACTAAGTTTGCATGATCATATATAGGTATAATGAATGATTATCGGTGTGAGCATTGTGGTTACCAACAGTGCAAGGACAAGAAGGTTGTCATAGTGCTCCCTTATGACTGCGAAGTTAGTATGGTATGTCCATTCACAAGCAATCATCCTATATATACCCTACAACTGAATTACGTGCTAATGGTTGCTTTCTTATGATTCTGTATGCAGAACATATCCTACAGGTTCAGATTTGGTTTTCTGGACCATTTTGATTGGTTGTTGTGGCACCAAGGATAATTTAGGTCGATATACTACATCTGAAGCTAACTGCACCGACCTAAACGGTCCAAGTCACGAACGAGGCAAACCGCCGATTTTTCAGTGGTCCGAGGTTGACTGAGATGGTCAATGCCTATGAGATGGATGCCTAGGAGAAGTTGGTCTTCCATCTCTGTGAAGATCACATGACCTACTTCAACTACCGAGGCCCTGACACATCGACAGACTCTAACGCTTCTTCAGATGACAAGATTTCAACTACTTCAATTAGGTATGGCATGGACGTTGCCAATAATCCTTTTGAGGACTAGTAGTTAGTGCTATGTAGCTAGCTATCTCAACTATAGGTAGTTAACTGTAATCCTTTTGAGGAATAGTAGTTAGTGCTACCATTTCTATGAATAAATCTTGCTATGTTGTGAATATTCAATTGGATGCACCAAATTTGTTTTTAATTTTCAAAAACTCACTTGTGACGTTCATAATAAAAAGAATGCCCCAAATATGATATGTAATGGTGTCGCTTACATGAAACGCCACTATTAGGATATGTAATGATGGTGCTTACAGTAAATGCCACCACTAGAAATCCTACTGGTGGCATTCAGTGGAGATGCCACACCTACGACCTATCAGTTGCGTGAGGTTAGTGGCGTGCGGCTTAAACGCTACGAACCACCTTTTCCGAACGCCGCCACTAGGCCTTTTCCTACCGGTGAAACTTAGAATGTCCCTTTGTAAACATTGCTTGAAATGCCAAGATGCACCAATCTACCCAATATGGACACACTATCATAATGTATGGCAAATATATGGTTGTGACGTTGATTTTCTGGTTTGAAATCCATGAATGTGTTCATACATGCCAAGACAAATATTGCGAAGCAAGATTTCTCAATGGTTGTGAAATTTTACGTTTTATCATTTTAATGGAAACTAGTGCACATAGGAAGACACTAGGAAAATAGAATGCGTGCTTTCAATTTATATTTAGTTTTTCGTGTTTCTTCCAAGAAGAACCCAAATTTGGAGGCATTAACATTCATATCAGAGAACTCTCGGTAGTTCTCCCATATTTGACTAATTGGATACCTTCAATTAATTAATTTTTAAAAAATCAAGAGCAACCTATCTCGCACATGTAGAACAAAAAATTGACATACTTTCGGTAAATTGCCATAAAGTCTATTTATTGCAAGAATTTCGCCAGAAAGCTTGATGTGCGTTATCCATTAAATGGGTTACTTTGAGTGAAAATTGGCACAATGGCATATTGAGCCACAATATTACCAATCTATTGTGTACGGATAACTTTGAACGTTGACCGTTGGACCAAGACTGGCAAATCCCAACATTGCTAATCATCGGATCTTCTTTACCATAGCAACATCTAGAAGATTCTATTGATAGTATGGAGCACAATGAACGCTATGAGAAAACCTCAAAACACACTTCTTCATCATTCTAGAATCTCTCTATCATTTTTTCTAGAGCATGTTACCAAAAAATTTGAGTATTAGGTAGCTAAAAGTAACATTGAATTTCTACATAATATAAAGTACAAGAACCAAATATACACCCGATACTTTATGGATATCTGATGACCCACAAGTATAGGGGGTGTATCGCAATATTTTCGATAAGTAAGAGTGTCGAACCCAATGAGGAGCAGAAGGTGCTTGCTAGTGGTATGGATCAGGAATTCTCTGCAAATACTTAGCAAACGAATTTATTGGGGTTTTTGATAAATCAAGTAAATAAAGTACGAGTAAATAAAAGACAGTAGGAATAAATGCAACAAGTGGCCCAATCCTTTATGCAGCAAAGGATAAGCCGGTTGTATTACTTAAGATGACCAAATGTTCTCGAGGACACATGGGAAGACTGTCAAGTGCTTTCGCTTCATATAGTTGATTAATCTTCTCTAGCTTGCTAAGTGTTGTGTGGGTGAACCGGTGCTAATGTACCGACCTTCCTAGGACTAATACATACTTGTGATTATACCCCTTGCAAACATACGTAAGTACAAGAAAGTAATTAAGGTAGAAACCTAACCACAGCTTTAAACTCTAAGACCCTAACGTCCCTTGTGCAATGGTTTCCTAATGGGGGTTCAGGTTTTTGTCACTCTGGCAACCCCTACGATTAGTAGCCAAATACACAATGCATTCCCCTAGGCCCATATAGGTGAAGTGTCATGTAGTCGACGTTCACATGACACCACTAGAAGAAGTACACCACAACTTAAATATCAAACTATTGAATCTTTCTCAACACAATTCCACTACTAACAACATGACTTCTCCCATGTCCTCAAGAACAAAACAAACTACTCACAAGGCATCATATGGATCATGATCAGAGATGGAATAATGATGTATAACAATCTGAACATAAACAATAATTCAATGGTTCCACTCAATAGCATCAACTACAAAGAGTAATCAACACCGGGAAAGTTTCCCCTAAGAACTATGCAAGATTCAACCCAATTTTTACAGCAATATGGAGATGGTGGTGATGATGGTGATGATGGTGATGATGGTGGTGATGATGATAATGATGATCCCGATGAAGTACAGCTTGATGGTGGTGTTGATGGCGACGATCTCCCCTCTCCGGGAAGGAATTCCCCCGGCAGAAATGTGTTTGCTAGAGAGATCTTTCTCTCTCGGTGTTTTCTGCCCCGCAGAGGCGGCGGAATCTTTCTGTGGTCGCCCCCCGAATATTAGGGTTTCGGGAGGAATATATACGCCCGAGGTGAGAGCCAGAGGTGGGCCAGGGCGTCTACACCACCTGGTGGCATGGCCTAGGGTGGCCCGCTCCAGGGGGTGGTGTGGGCCCCCTGTGGCCCATCTCCACTCCTCCTTCTGGCTTCCTTCGTCTTCTGGAAAAATAGGATTTTCCATATATTTTCCGGATTTTTTGATCTTCGCGAATTTCGCCTCCAAACAACACCTTTTCCATCAGAATCCTGACTGCAGCGGTCCATGCTCCAAAAGTCATTAACCATGCAAAAACAGATGAAATAACATAAGTATCACCTCTTAATATGAAATATATCAATGAACAACACTAAATTATGACATAGAATAGTGATGCAAAATGGACGTATCAACTCCCCCAAGCTTAGACTTTGCTTGTCCCCAAGCGAAACTGAGCTCAATAAACATGACCTCGGGTTTATGGAGTGAAGAGTCGATAAAACAATACGGACAAGAAGCATCACATTCATCAATACATAGATCATAATAGACGACAACTCACTATTATATAACTTAACTTGTAATAAGTAAAGGAAACACAATAAAGATACATAAAGTGAATCATAATTGGTAATGGAAAACTTAGCTCTTGGTCGAAGAATAGTTGATAATTTGTTGGAGTTCACAAATAACTGATTTTCAATGATAGCTTTCAAAGTAGTAGACACCAAGATAAGAACAATGTGCAAAACAGGGAACATAAGAAGCATGATTGAATAAATTATCATATGAATGAATGAAACACAACAACTCAAAATACTTGCTGAGATAGAAGGGAATAAGTTTACTAACTCAACTAAAAAGTAAAAGAAAGGCCCTTCGCAGAGGGAAGCAGGGATTTCAAGTTTCATAAAGAGCTCCCAAAAATTATGATACTTATTAGCTTTCAGCTCTCATTGCCCCTATCATAGGCATCTTTTAGGTGATTAAGGTTAAAGTGATCAAATATGAGGATATGCTTGACAAGTTGTAAATTGAATCTCATGTCTCTTGAATACGAGGGCCGCTCCTCATGCTACTCAAGTTTAGTCACCGGTAAGTTCTTGTCATCGTAAGCACATGTGTATCATAGAGGACCACCAACGGGGTACCCCTTGCACGATGATACATAATAATCCGCATATCAAAATGACAAGGCAAACAGACAACAAGCATCTCAGCAATCTTCTTATTTACCATGGGAATATGGTGCTTTTTTCTCTCTTTCCTCTTTTCATAATCTCTTTTTTCTTCTTCTCTTTTTTCTCAATATCGGACTCTTTTTTAATAAGAAGAATGCTTCATAGATGCTCGTTATGGTTACACTGCAGGTTTCCACCATGTCAGCATGGATTAGACCAGCGGCCCAGGCGTTTCTCTAACACACATGCATAACTCCATGGACTTACAAGCTCCCCTTTCATTTCACACTAACGACATCCATCGACAAAAGAACATGATATCAACTAGGTACAAAGTACCAGTGCAATGTTGAAAGCGTTCCCCATGACAACATGGTTCTGCTAATTTAAAACTTACAAAGCGCAATCATATACGCAACATAGATGGGCACAATGGTTCAAGTTTATTAGATGCAAGAAAGTAAAGTGTGCCATCAAGTTCGTGAGAGCTTTAATCACTAAATTTCACAAAACAAGTTTAATTTGGAAGGTAGATAAAAACATGAATTTACTTGGAATAGCAATAATGCTAATAGGTAGGTATGGTGGACACAAAAGGCATAGGTTTTGGTTTTGAGGATTGGATGCACGAGAAGAATTCCCTCTCAGTACAGGTTTTTGCCTAGCAAGGCTGGGTAGCAAGTATAAGAGTTGAAGGAAACAAAGAAACATACAAGTGATAAAAATCAAACATGCAATCTTCCTTGGAAGCACAAAAGATATTAACCATAGAATACTAAACTTATGAGCAAATCAAGAAAGAAAGATGATGAAATTATTATTTTTCTTTAGAGTACTTTTATCTTTTTCATTCAACTCTCAAAAATAGTGTTGCTACTGACCGAGCCAGGTTTTCCAAAACTAACTAAATTAACTCAATGATCCCGAAGTGATACCAATACTAACGACAAGATCAATCATATAACCTCGAATTGAAAACTAATATAAGCTATGCAAAAGAGTAAATGATAGAACTTCTCATTAATAGTCCATAACGGCTACTCACACCAAGGGATACATATCTAACAATAGAGGGGACACTTCCGTAATGCAAACCATCCTACATGATAACTTCTCTATTCATGATATGACTCTACTAAAAATGGTAAAAAGATAGAAGATAGTGATGTGATACCGCGGCACTCCCCCAAGCTTGGAACAAACCAAGGGGATGCCAAACCTAATGATGAATTACTCCTTCGGTGGTGGTGGTATTCTCTTGATGAGCTCTTTGATCAATTTCCCCAAATCCTCGATATCAAAGGTGAGATTGCAAATAAGCTGTGAGTTTTGCTCAATGCGGCTCATGATCATGTCGGGTTGCGAATTCCAGCTCTTGTGATTCTTTCCCCACTCTTCCTCCTTGAAGTCTTCTTTTCCTGCATGGCTAGAACGAGGCAAATCCCAATTGGAGGGTAATTTCTCCTTGGTCATATTCTGGTATTGATGCTCATGGATAAGGGTATGGAAAGGATTCTTGGCGCGTGGGGGAAGTGACCGTGGAGCTAGATAGTGACGCGGAGTTTTCCCTCCGGTTGACATCTGTGCAGTCCTCCTGACCCTAACAGATCTTTCCAACACTCCAATGCTTACAATGGTAGTGCCAGTGTGCGGATGTTGGCCTTGCTTTATCTCCTCTTCACCTTCACTCTTGATCTCCTTCTCCTGCCCGGGGCCTTGGAGATCTTCCTCCATAGGCTCCTTCCCCTTATCCTTGGCAGACATCATTGTGCTTCTAAACTTTCAAGAATAGTTCCTGGCAGAAACAGATCGAAACAAAAACACGATATACGAACTTCGGGGGATCCGGGGGATTATATATTACGAAGTTTCACAACAAGAGGAAGGTACTGGAAGAAAACGAGTCGGAGGCGGAGTCCGGAGTGGCCACACCACCTGGTGGCGTGGCCAGGGGTGGGCCCGTGCCACAGGGTGGTGTGACCCACCCTGGCTCTGTTTCCATCCCTCTTTCGCTTTGTAACTTTCCTTATTGACTAAAAACTACAAAAATATAGTTGGATAGTATTTTTGTGGAACTTTTCTTACCAGAACTGTTACCTATTTGAAAACGGACTATGCATGTCTCTGAATTTGGTATCTAGTAGATTCTTCCGGAGTCACCACTTGAATAACATCAATATCTTCATCTTCATACACTTATTACTTGAGTCATGAAACCTTTCACTTCCTTATTACACCATTATCTCCACTTACCTAGAAATTTCTTTCACACAAAACTTCACACAGTTCTCATTAGCAACATTAGTGAAATTGAAGTGATAAAACCTTTTGAGTTCAACTTCAACTGAAAACCATCAAAACATAAGCTACTGTAGCAACTCCTTCCAAAAACCCAAAAAGAATTCAAAAAGGAAATCGAATAAAGAAGCAAATGCAAGAGTGGCAAAATCTATCAAAACAGACTAGTAGGTAAAGATCATTTTTTTCGAAAATCTTATGTTGCTCAAATCAAAAAGTGGAAAACTAAAGAAAGTTAAATAACAAGCAGGGGCAGAAGCACAAAAAATTACAGCTCAATCCGACATACAGAGATCTCTCACGAATTTTTATGGTGAAGCACAAAAATCTGTTTCGGAACAGCAGCTTCCCCAAATATTACTTCTCTCTCATTAGAGGTTGATCTTGACACAAAAACCAAACAAAAAGGATAAGGAGAGGTTATTACCAAAGTAATAACTTCCCAGACTCAAAGAAACAAAAACAAACTGAAAGCAAAAATAAACTGGGTTGTCTTTGCAAAAGCTCTTTCTTTATAGCCATTAAGATGGGCATGATAATTTTGAAGATGCTCACATAGGAATATGAATTGAAGTGAAAGAGAGCATTAAGAAGCAAAAATACACACATTTAAGTCTACCCCACTTCCTATGCAAGGGAATTTTGTAAACAAACAAGTTGTTGAAACCAGAGGCTACTAGCATAGGAAGGCAAAAGAAGTGTAACATAAAAACTTTCAGCATAAAACAAGGAAACTTGATATTATTGAGATACATAAGAACGCTTTTCCCTCTCATAGTAACTTTCAGTATCATGCATAAACTTAACAATATAACTATCACAAGGACCATCATAGCAATGATCACTTATTCTAATAGAAAACACAGGAATACTAGCTCTTATAACACTACTATGTGAAACAATATTAGAGGTATCCTCACAAAGGATAGTGTGTCCCTCTTCTACATATTTAGTGACAAAGTCTTTCACATTTGCTATTATAGGTTCATCAACCATTTGTTTATCAGGTTCTACAGCTTTATGTGTACTTTCATTAACCATACTAGATATCATAGAATGTTCCTTTTTCTTGACTGGGAAAGGCATTTTCTCAATGTAAGGCTTAGGTAAAACATGATTAGCAGTATAAACTTCAGTATTTCTTGCAGGAACACCCTTAGCAACATCTTTATAAGGTTCATAATACTTATTCCACTTATTTTTAGGCACTTCAATGTAAGAAGCAAAAGCCTTAAAATAAAAAGCAATAGCTTGAGAGTCTAGACCATAAGCATTTTTAATGTTTTGAAAGTCATCAGTTCCCATAAAAGATTCAATGCATTCATAATCATAATTTATACCTGATTTTCTACCTTTTCATTCTCCCAAGCTTCAGCATTGTCTTGAATACGGTCCAGAAGATCCCATTTAGCTTCTTCTTCCATGCGAGTGAATGATCCAGCACAAGAAGCATCCAATAAATCCTTGTCATGTAAAGGAAGCCTTGCATAAAAGTTATTGATAATAATATTGTTGGGGAGATCATGAATGGGACATTTGAGCATTAGTAACTTCAATCTCCCCCAAGCTTGAGCTGTACTCTCTCCATCAAGAGGCCAAAAGTTGTATATTTGATTCCGATCTTTATGAATCTCACTAGGAGGATAAAACTTTGAATAAAAGAGAGGTACTATTTCCTCCCATTCAAGAGCTTGACCATTCTTCAGCAGCTTATACCATTCCTCAGCTCTTCCTTTCTGTGATAATGAGAATAACTTCTTCTTAACTTGATCTGTAGTAATACCTGCACACTTGAACAACCCACATAATTCGTGTAGAAAGAGTAAATGATCACCGGGATGGACAGTTCCATCCCCAACATAGTAATTATCCATAACACAATCAATAATTCTTGTAGGTATTTAAAAAGCATCATTCTCAGCAGGTGGTGGTTCATCTACTACCTTAGCAGTGGTAGTAGCATTATCCATAACAAAATTAAAATAAAATACTCATAGTAGAAACTCAGCGAATTATCCATTACCAAATAAGAAACTCAGCGAATTATCCATAACAAAAATAAAAAAAATAAATAAAGCAACTAACAGAAGTAAACAATACTCATAGTAGAAGTTTCCTTTACCAGTTCCACTCTCCAATAGCGCTTCACTCCCCGGCAATGGCGCCAGAAAATAGTCTTGATGACCCACAAGTATAGGGGGTGTATCACAGTATTTTCTATAAGTAAGAGTGTCGAACCCAACGAGGAGCAGAAGGTGCTGGCTAGTGGTATGGATCAGGAATTCTCCACAAATACTTAGCAAATGAATTTTTAGGGTTTTTTGTTAAAGCAAGTAAATAAAGTACGAGTAAATAAAAGACAGTAGGAATAAATCCAGCAAGTGGCCCAATCCTTTATGCAGCAAAGGATAAGCCAGTTGTATTACTTAAGATGACCAAACGTTCTCGAGGACACATGAGAAGATTGTCAAGTGCTTTTGCTTCATATAGTTGCTTAATCTTCTCTAGCTAGCTAAGTGTTGTGTAGGTGAACCTGTGCTAACGTACTGAGCTTCCTAGGACTAATACATACTTGTGTTTATACCCCTTGCAAACATCCGTAAGTACAAGAAAGTAATTAAGGTAGAAACCTAACCACAACTTTAAACTCTATGACCCTGACGTCCCTTGTGCAATGGTTTCCTAACGGGGGTTCAGGTTTCTGTCACTCCGGCAACCCCTACGATTAGTAGCCAAATACACAATGCATTCCCCTAGGCCCATATAGGTGAAGTGTCATGTAGTCGATGTTCACATGACACCACTAGAAGAAGCACACCACAACTTAAATATCAAACTATTGAATCTTTCTCAACACAATTCCACTACTAACAACATGACTTCTCCCATGTCCTCAAGAACAAAACGAACTACTCACAAGACATCATATGGATCATCATCAGAGATGGAATAATGATGTATAACAATCTAAACATAAACAATAATTCAATGGTTCCACTCAATAGGATCAACTACAAAGAATAATCAACACCGGGAAAGTTTCCCCTAAGAACTATGCAAGATTCAACCCAATTGTTACAACAATATGGAGATGGTGCTGATGGTGCTGATGGTGGTGATGATGATGATGATCCTGATGAAGTCTAGCTTGATGGTGGTATTGATGGCGACGATCTCCCCTCTTCGGGAAGGAATTCCCCCGACAGAAATCTGTCTACCGGAGAGATCTTTCTCTCTCGGTGTTTTCTGCCCCGCAGAGGCGGCGGAATCTTTCCGTGGTCGCCCCCTGAGTCTTAGGGTTTCGGGAGGAATATATACGCTAGAGGGGAGAGCTAGAGGTGGGCCAGGGTAGCCACACCATCTTGTGGCGCGACCTAGGGTGACCTGTGCCAGGGGGTGGTGTGGGCCCCCTGTGGCCCATCTCCACTCCTCCTTCTGGCTTCATTTGTCTTCTGGAAAAATAGGATTTTCTATATATTTTCCCGGATTTTCTGATCTTCGCGAATTTTGCCTCCAAACAACACCTTTTCCATCAGAATCCTGACTACAGCGGTCCATGCTCCAAAATTCATCAACCATGCAAAAATAGATGAAATAAGATAAGTATCACCTCTTAATATAAAATATATCAATGAATAACAGTAAACTTTGACATAGAATAGTGATGCAAAATGGACGTATCAATATCATGTTGCTCAAGATTATAATTATGCTTCTAGCTTTACCTATTATAATTGTATGTAGTGATGATATGTCATACTTCTTTAATCTAGGTCTCACGTGCAACTTACTAATCTTTGTAGTTTCTTCACAACAAAAGCATTGTTGTCACTTGCAAAATGAAAAAAAACTTCAAATATGGATTCTCTTTGTAAACATTACTTGATATGCCAAGATGCACCAATGTACAGAGTACAAAACATGGACACGTTACCAGAAACTATGGTTGTGACCTTGGTTATCTTGTTTGAAAGCCCAGCATGTTCATCAATTTTTTTCGTGAATAAATGTTCATCAATTTTGGTAGATGTCTCGCGAATAAATGTTCATCAATTTTTGCAAATATATTAGTGGCGTGTGTGTCTATATGATAGGGACAATATCTTAGCGGTCCCAAGTGGGAGTAGAGTACCTTAGAAGCTTGAACTCCAGAATTTCAGTAGAGTGCCAAAATATCCCGCGTATCCATTTAAACATCCAGCCCCAAAAATCAATCCATTGCACAAATTTAGCCAGAAAGCTTGAAAGGGCGTTATACATTAAATAGGTTATACTTTGTGTGAAAATTGAGGTGGTGGCGTTTTGAGCCATCATCTATGTAGTTGCTTCATGAACAAACACATTCTTGTAACTTGCAAATTCAAAAAAAGACTTCAAATTTGGAAATAAAGACATTGATTGATTTGCCAAGATGCACCGATCTACTACTACCAAATATAGACACATTATCATTAACGAAGGCCATGACCTTAGTCATCCTTTTGAAAGCCTTGAATTGTTCGACAATTTTAGAAAATTCCTAGAAACTCATTTAAATGCTAGAAAACATATTGTCACTCATGTCTGGGATTAGACGGGGACATCATCTAAGCGGCCCCACGGCGGAGTAGCGTAAGCTTCAACCTCAAAATTTTGGTACACAGCCCAAACATCACGCGCATCCATTCAAATATCCCGTGTATCCATTCAAACACACTTCACCCCTTTTTACAATGCAAAATTCATCTTTTATACCTGGTCTAGAAATAAGAACCCGAAGAGTACCACAATAATAGAGGGATACATGTGGTAAATTTGTGATCTCCCACCTGCATCACCCCATCGCCGCTTCCCTGCCCTTCCTCAATAATTACCCGCCCACCCATTTCGACCTACACTGACTTTTTTGGACCCACCATCCGTGTAACCTGCATGTCAGTAACCTAGTGTTACAGTAGGTAGAGATTCCCATCGTTTCCATTTCAAATTCGCACAATTTTCGCTAACCGAGATAAACTCGTTAAAATTGGCGAAACTGGCTCAGAAGCTTTAAAGTTCATGAAACTTTGGGAGTTATCCATCAAATATTTCATACTTTGTGTGGAAATTGGGGTGGTGGGATTTTGAGCCTTTTTTGTAGTTGCTTCACATAAAAGCCATTGTTGTCACTTGGAAAATAGAATATAACTTCAATTATTGAAGCTTCCTTTGTAAACAATGTTTGAAATGCTAACATTCACCAATATACCAGATATGAATAGGTTAACATAGACTATCATAAACATATGGCCATGACCTTGGTCATATAGTTTGAAAGTTATGAATGTTCATAAATGGCTTGCCATATTATGAAAGAAGTTTCTTCAAAAGTTGTAAAATTGTAATTATACTTTTTCATGGAAACTAGGTAGTGCATATAGCAAGACACTGTGTGAAAGAAAGACATTGCTTCAATTTATACTTAGTTTTGTTCATTTTTTCTTTCAAAAGGTTCCAAATTTGATGGAATTACCATTCATATAGAGAAGTTGAATCTTATAGAACCCTTGGTGGTTCTCCTTTTTTTGTACTTGGGTACCTTGAAATGAATTTAAAAAAATATGAGCAAGTAGATATCATGCACTTGTAGATCAAGTTTTGAGATACTTCCATTAAATTTCCGTAACATGATTCTATTCCACAAATATAGGCATAAAACTTGAAAATTACTGAAACCCTTGAGCATTATCAACTAAATAGCTTATACTTTGTGTGAAAATTGGTGCGGTGGGATTTTGAGACATATTTTTGTAGTTGCTTCACGACAAAAGTCATTGTTGTCATTGGAAAATTGAAAATAACTTCAAATTTTAAAGCTTCCTTTGTAAATAATGTATGAAACGCCAATATGAACCAATCTATCAAATATGGATAGGTTATTATAAACTATGGCAAAGATATTGCCGTGAACTTGGTCATATGGCCTGAAAGACATGCATATATATATTCATACATGGTATACCATATCGTCTGACAAGTTTTTTCAAAATTGTCAAATTTTAAGTTTAAATGTTTTCATGGAAACTAGCTAGTGCAATAGTAAGACATCATGTGAAAGAAAGGCATTACTTCAAATATACTTAATCGTTTTCATTCATAAGGCCCAAATTTGGTGGCATTAGCATTCATATAGAGAAGTTGAATCTTTCGGAACTGTTAGTGGTTCTCCCTTTATTTACTACTTGGGTACCTTCAAATGAATTTTAGAAACACCATGAGCAAGTAGGTATCATGCACTTGTAGACCAAAATTTGAGATACTTTCATTAAATAGCCATAAAGTCATTCTACTACATGAATATGGCCATAAAACTTGAGAATTATCAAATAAATATGTTATACTTTATGTTAAATTGGGGTGTGTGCTTTTGAGACATAATCTTTGTGGTTGATTCATGACAAAATCCATTTTTGTGAATTAGAAAATTTAAAATAACTTCAAGTATGGAAGCTCTTTTTGTAAACAATATTTAAATGCCAATATGAACCAATCCACCAAATATGGTTACATTATCATAAAGTATGGTAAACATATGGCCTTAAAATTGGTCATGTAGTTTGAAAGGTAGGGATGTTCATACATGGTACACCATATTGTGAAACGAGTTTTTTCAAAATTGTCAAATTTTAAGTTTAAATGTTTTCATGGAACTAGCTACTGCAATAGTAAGACACCATGCAAAATAAAGGCACTACTTCAAATTATATTTAAATCTTCTTGATCGTTTTCATTAATAAGGCCCAAATTTGGTGGCTTCAGCATTCATATCAAGAAGTTGAATCTTGCAGAACTCTTGGTGGTTCTCCCTTGTTTTACTACTTGGGTACCTTGAAATGAATTTAAAAAAAAATCACGAGCAAGTAGGTATCATGCACTTGCACACCAAAATCTGAGATACTTTCATTAAATAGCCATAAATTCATTCTATTACACAAATACAACCATAAAACTTGAGAATTATCAATTAAATAGGTTATACTTTGTGTGAAAATTGGGGCGGTGTGCTTTTGAGCCATAATCTTTGTGGATGATTCATGGAAAAATACATTGTTGTCAATTGAAAAATTTAAAATAACTTCAAATATGGAAGCTCTTTCTGTAAACAAAGTTTAAATGCCAATATACACCATTCTACCAAATATGGTTACATTATCATAAAGTATGGTAAACATATGGACTGGACATTGGTCATCTAGTTTGAAAGGCATGAATGTTCATACATGGTACACCATATTGTGAAACATGTTTTTAATTGTTTTGACAAATGTTAAGTTTAAATGTTTTCATGGAAACTAGCTAGTGCACACGGTGAGACACCAAGAGAATAGAATGGTAGTATTTCGTTTCATATTTTATTTCTTTGTATGTTTTTGGAAATGGCCCAAATCTGGCGTCATTACCATTCGTATCAAGACATAAAATCTTGCAAAACTCTCGGTGGTTCTTCGAAATTTGACTACTTCAATGCCTTTAAGTTATCTAAAAAAAAGCAAGAGAAAGAAATATCACACACTTTGGAGTTGGGAATTAGACATACTTACTTTAAATCATAAAAAAGTCATTTTATTGCACATATTTAGCTTGGAAGCTTGGAAAATTCATGAAAGTAGGGCGTTATCGAGCAAATGTGGAATATCATTTTATAAACATTGCTTGAAATGCCAAGATGCACCAATCTACCAAATATGGACATGTTATCATAAACTACAATAGAGTTATGGCCGTGACCTTGGTCATCTTGTTTGAAAGCCTTCAATAATGTTTATCAATTTCGGCAAATGTCTGGAAACTCATTTAAATGCTGGTAAGCACACTATCGCTGGCGTGTCGTTCTTGACGTGGCTAACACCTGAGGAGTGGCCACATGTCAGAGTAGTGTACCTTGGAAGCTTCAATCTCAAAATTTCCGTAGAGCGCCAAAACAACCCGCGCATCTATTCAAATATCTCGCTCCGTTTTTTGCGAATGCAAAATTCCTCTTCTATCCCTGGTCCTGAAACAAGAACCAGAGGAGCACTACAATAATAGAGGGGTATAGGTGGTAAATGTGCGTCATCCAACCTATATCCTACATCGCTTATTCTCCGCCCTTCCTCAAATTTACCCACCCTCCACCTTCCTTCACCTGCTTCACCGTTGGCCTTCTCATCTAGACCAGAGCTCATTCACCACTAGCACGCTCTTCCACATGGGAGCTTCTTCGTCTCCTTTGTTTTCCATGCACCGGATCCACCTCTCGCTACCCTCTGATGGCCCAAAATATATCGAGCTCGTTGGGGAACCCCAAGAGGAAAGTATGATGAGCCGAACAACAAGTTTTACCTCAGTTATGAAACAAAGGTTATCAAACCAGTAGGAGCAAGGGAACACCTCCAAGGTGTTGCTTCCAACTTGGAATCCTGCACAACACAACCACAGAACTTTGCCCCCAACTTACATTGAGGTTGTCAATCTCACCGGTTTTGCTGAAAACAAATGATTAAACGTATTGTGTGGAAGATAGTAATTGCTTGCAGAAAGTAAACAGAAAACAGTAAACAACTTGCAGATTGATAGTAAAAGAAAGGACCGGGGTCCATAGTTCACTAGTGGTGATTCTCCTTAAGATAGATGCCATGTTGGGTGAACAAATTACAGCGGGGCAATTGACAAACATCGAGAAAGCATACATGCATATACTAATCATCTTGACTCCTATGAGATTTGATTGGGCATTACAACATTATACATAGACCGTAATCCAACTGCATCTATGACTAATAATCCACCTTCAGGTTACCATCCAAACCCCCTCTAGTACTAAGTTACAAGCAACAGATAATTGCATTAAGCATTGCATGTAAAGTAAAAAATACGATTGTTCTATGAACAAATGATTGCTATTTTCTCCCTAGTAGCAACAACACATCTAGTACCTTAGAGATTTTTGTCACTTCCCTAGATTACTAGAGGCATGAACCCACTATCGAGCATAAATACTCCCTCTTGGAGTTTCTAGCATCTACTCGGCCAAGATATCTACTAACAACGGAGAGCATGCAAGATGACAAATAACGAAGACATGATAGAATCAATAATCAATCTGAAATAGCATCTCAATATCCATCGGATACCCGCAAACACAAGATGTATGATTACAAATAGATGATCTTGATCATGAATGGAGCTCACAAGATCTAGACATGGTAGCACAAAGGAGAAGAACCAACCATCTAGCTACTACATGGACCCGCAGTACAGAGATGAACTACTCACGCATCACACCGGAGGCTTGCATGGTGATGAAGAAGGCCTCCAGGGTGAATTCTCCCCTCCGCCAGGGTGCCAGGAAGAGGTTTAGATCCCTCCCGATCTAGGGACGGAGATGACGGCGGCTATAGAATCTTTCATGGAATTTTGATTGAGTACTTAGGGTTTCTGTATCGGAGGCATCTTATAGCGAAAAAGGGGAGGTCGACGGGGTACCCTAGGCGGCCACACCACCCCCTGGTGCGGGCCAGGCCTGGCCGCGCGGCCAGGTGGTGTGGGCGGCCTCTGGACCCTCTCCGTCTCGTATTCTGGCTCCATGCCCCCCTCGGTGAAATATCGACTTTGGCTTTTGTCCCGTCCAATTTCGAGAATATTCATTTTTTGACTTTCCTGGAACCAAAAACAGCAGAAAATAGGCAGCTGACACTGTGGCATCTTGTTAATAGGTTAGTCCAAGAAAGTGTATAAAAATACTCCAAAGTGTGTACAAAACATAAGAAAGTAGATATAAAACAAGCATGGAACATCAAAAATTATAGATACGTTAGCAAAATATCGACATACCCAAGCTTAACTCCTCCTCGTCCTCGAGTAGGTAAGTGATAAAAAGAAAGAATAATTTTTGAGGTGACATGCACCATCATAAACTTGATCAAAGTATTTGTAAAACATTGATAGGTGGGATCATAGACTTTAACATAGCATGCAAGATATAGTTCTGACAATAAGACATAGCAATTATGTTGTAACAAGAAAAGGCACAAACAAAAGATTCACGAATAACAATGCTTTGCAAGACGTTTGTTTGTTTCACATAAAGAAAGCATAATGAGAATGGTATTCAGCTTGTCCCTCATAGGGTAGCAAACAAAAATGCATAGGACACCTTAAAAGTTCATAAGGGTGACTAGATACAAATAGTTTAAGAACAAGCAATATCAAAGTTATGCATCAATCAACAAGTCTTGGGACAATGCACATAGAACTAAGAATGGCCACTATTCTCTCTCAATAGGTGCATAAAGATAGAAGATGGAGACTCAACATAAAAGTAAAAGAAAGGTCTTCATAGAAGGAAGCAGGGATTCAAGTCTCATAAAGAGCTTCCAAAAATTATGGTACTTATTAGCTTTGAGCTCTCAATGCCCGTATCATAAGCATCTTTAGGTGATTAAGGTTAAAGTGACACAACTAAGAGGATATGCTTGACAAGTTATAAGTTGAAATCTCATGCCCCTTACTTACGAGTACGGAACCTCATGCTACTCAACTTCAGTCACAAGTAAGATCTTGTCATTGTAAGTACATATGTATCATAGAGAACCGCCAACGGGGTACCCCTTGCACATAATACAGGAGCTATCCCATAATCAAAATGACAAGGCAAGCAGACAATGAGCATCTCAATGATCTTTTTATTGCTATTTGCATAGGTTTTTATTGAGGATGCTTCATAGAGTGCTCATTATGGTTATGCTACAAGTTTCCACCATGATTAGGCATGGCTTAGGCTAGCGGCCCAGGCGTTTCCCTAACACACATACAAACTCCATGATCTTACAAGTTCCCCTTTTATTGCACACTGCCGGGATCCATAAGCAAAAGAATCATGATATCAACGGAATAATAAGTGCAATGTTGAAAGCGTTCCCCATGATACATGGTTCTGCTAACTTCAACTCATAAAGCGCAAGCATATACACAACAAATATGGAAACAATGGTTCAAGTTTATTAAGTGCAAGAAAATAAAGTGTGCCATCAAGTTCGTGAGAGCTTTAATCACTAATTTTCACATAATAAGTTTAATTCGGAAGGTAGATAAAAACATGAATATACTTGGAATAGAAAATGCTAATAGGTAGGTATGGTGGACTCTTTGGAATAACTTGTTTTATGCATGAGCGGAACTCATACTTGGTTATGGAGGCTAGCAAAAGACTAGGAGCGACCAACTAAGAGAGCAATAATGGCCATAATCAGGCAAAGCGACAAAACATGATTAATTAAAGCATAAAGTGATATTACAAGTTGAAAACTAAATGATCATAAAGGCTATGGTGACTTGTTATAGTCATAACATGGTCTAGTCATGCGTCAAGTCAACCCAAATAAAGCATCAAAGGAGAATACCACAATACTATGCTTTAATATGCTAAAACAACGCATGATTCTTTCAAGGAACATTAAGCAATCTCAATTGTTTATAACATGTCATGCTACAGCATAAATCACTAAGCATAAAGCCAAAACAATATCAAGCATGACCTGACAAAGCATAGGCCACAGTCAAAAACAAACTGCTTTTTACCACTTAAGCATGAACTTTTCCTACTCTTTTCCAATCCAAACCAAACTTATTTGAAAATTAATGTATGAATGAGGAGGTCAAACCAATTTATTCATGAAAACTAAGCAAACAAAAACAAAAAATAAAAAATGAAGATGCTCCAAGAACAACACAACTGTGCATGAAACAATAAAAATTTAGTGTTTGGAAGAAACCTGAGATTTTTATTGATGAAGGGGATGCCTTGGGCATCCCCAAGATTTGACGCTTGTAGTTCTTGGATATTTCTTGGGGTGACACGGGTGGCATACCCAAGATTGAGCTTTAGTCCATTCTTCATCTCATTACATCATTCTCTCCTCACACTTGAAATTTTTCCTTTATACAAAACTTCACACGATCTTTATTAGCAACATTAGTGTACTCAAGGTAATAAGTCTTTGGGTTCAGTTTCAACACCAATAAAACTTCCATTAAGACACAAGCTACTGTAGCACTTCCCTCAAAAAGCTCAATTCCCTAAAAGAGAACCCAAAAAGGAATCAATAAGAAGCAAATGCAAATAATGGCAGAAATCTGTCAAAACAGAACAACAGGTAAAAACTAATTTTTTCGAAGACCTTCTGTTACTCAAATCGAAAAGTGCTGAACTAACGAAATTTAGATAAAAACCTGGGGCATAAACATAGAAAATTACAGCTCAATCTGACGTACAGGGAGTTTTCATGATTTTTTACAGTGAAGCACAAAAATCTGTTTCAGGACAGCAACTTTCCCAAATCTTACTTCTCTCTCATTAGAGGTTATTCTTGGCACAAAAACCACACAAAAAGGATAAGGATAGGTTATTACTAAAGCAATAACTTCCAAGACTCATCTAAAACTTTTGGGTTATCTCCCAATAAGTACTTTTCTTTAACGCCTTTAAGTTAGGCATAAGAAGCAAGAAAAAGGATCAAGTGTTCTCAAATGAAGAAGCATTAAAACAAAATTTCTTGCCCTTACCTCTCTTACTTTTATTCTTAACCTTGGGGAGCATATGATTTTTTGGTGGAGAATCAAAGTGCATGGTGCCCTTTTCCACATCTATCATTGCTTCAAGGAGTTTTAATAGGGATCTTCCAAGTGTAATTTGTCCTTTTCCTACACATTCAATAACAAGATAATCAGTAGAAACTATTTTCCCTAGGATCTTTGTAAACATTCCTTCAACTATTCCAATGGGTAATATTGTGGTATGATTAGCAAGAAATATTTCTTCTCCTCCTTTAGAAAGTCCCCAAAGATTCAAAGATTCATAGATATCTTTAGGCATAAGACATAATTCAGACATGATATCACAACGAGTATGAAAAGTTTCATTATTCATAACAATATTTACCGTCGGAAGCCATTTTGAGGGTTCAGAATTTATTGGAACATAATCATGATGCTCTCTAAGCGTATTATGGCATTCTTTTAAACAAGCAGTGTGGGTCTCAAGAGTGTTCAATCTAGCAAATATGTTTATAAAGGAAGACTCAGATTTGCTAGGCAAGTTGTAAGTTAAGACCAATTTCTTTAAGGCTTTAAAAGCTTCATCCTCATTACATTGGAGGAAATCTCCTCCTACCACAGCATCCAAAGCATATCTATAGCAAAGAGCAGTTCCAAAGTAGAAGCTGCTAAGAAACAAGCTTTGGGTCATTTTAGGATCAGTTTTTTCATGTAAATCAGAGATCCTAGACCAAGCTTCTTTAAAACTCTTCAATTCCTTGTTTGAAAGTGAAAATCATTTCCTCATGTGACATAGTGATTGGAGCAACGGTAGACATAATGGAAACTTAAGGTAGGAACTAATAATATTTTTTTGTGTGTTTTTAATAAAGAAAGCAAACTAGAACAACTATTTTTTGTGTATTTTTGATAAAGAAACAAGTAAACAACGCAAAAATAAACTAAGAAAAACAAATAAAACAAAGTAAAGAGATTGGTTATGAGGGACTCCCCTTGTGAAGATGTTCTTGACTCCCCGGCAACGGCGCCATAAAAATAGCTTAATGACCAAAATATATCAAGCTCGTTGGGGAACCCCAAGAGGAAGGTATGATGAGCACAGCAGCAAGTTTTCCCTCAGTTATGAAACCAAGATTATCGAACCAGTAGGAGCAAGGAAACACCTCCAAGGTGTTGTTTCCAACTTGGAATCCTGCATAACACAACCACATAACTTTGACCCCAACTTACAGTGAGGTTGTCAATCTCACCGGTTTTGCTGAAGACAAAGGATTAAACATATTGTGTGGAAGATAGTAATTGCTTGCAGAAAGTAAACAGAAAACAGTAAACAACTTGTAGATTGATAGTAAAAGAGAGGACCGAGGTCCATAGTTCACTAGTGGTGATTCTCCTTAAGATAGATGCCATGTTGGCTGAACAAATTACAGCGGGGAAATTGACAAACATCGAGAAAGCATACATGCATATACTAATCATCTTGACTCCTATGAGATTTGATTGGGCATTACAACATTATACATAGATCGTAATCCAACTGCATCTATGACTAATAATCCACCTTCAGGTTATCATCAGAACCCCCTCCATTATTAAGTTGCAAACAACGGATAATTGCATTAAGCATTGTGTGTAAAGTAAACAATAAGATTGTTCTATGAACAAAGGATTGTTGTTTTCTTCCTAGTACTAACAACACATCTAGTACCTTAGAGATTTCGGTCACTTCCCTAGATTACTAGAGGCATGAACCTACTATCAAGCATAAATACTCCCTCTTGGAGTTGCTACCATCTACGCGGCCAAGATATCTACTAACAACAGAGAGCATGCAAGATCACAAATAACAAAGACATGATAGAATCAATAATCAATCTGAAATAGCATCTTAATATCCATCGGATCCCTGCAAACACAACATGTATGAGTACAAATAGATGATCTTGATCATGAACGGAGCTCACAAGATCTAGACATGGTAGCACAAAGGAGAAGAACCAGCCATCTAGCTACTACATGGACCCGTAGTCCAGAGATGAACTACTCACGCATCACACCGGAGGCTTGCATGGTGATGATGAAGGCCTCCAGGGTGAATTCTCCCCTCCGGCAGGGTACCGAGAAGAGCTTCAGATCCCTCCCGATCTAGGGATGGATATGACGGCGGCTAGAGACTCTTTCGTGGAATTTTGATCGGGTACTTAGGGTTTCTGTATCGAAGGCATCTTATAGGCGAAAGGGGAGGCTGAGGGAGTTCCCTAGGTGGCAACACCACCCCCTGGCGTGGGCCAGGCCTGGCCGCACGGCCAGGTGGTGTGGGTGGCCTCTGGCCCCTCTTCGTATCGTATTCTGGCTCCATGTCCCCCTCGGTGAAATATCGACTTTGGATTTTGTCCCGTCCAATTCCGAAAATATTCATCTGACTTTCCTGGAACCAAAAACAGCAGAAAACAGGCAGCTGGCACTGTGGCATCTTGTTAATAGGTTAGTCCAAGAAAGTGTATAAAAATACTCCAAAGTGTGGACAAAACATAAGAAAGTAGATATAACACAAGCATGGAACATCAAAAATTATAGATACGTTAGCAACTTATCACCCTTGTCCACCGCAACCATTCTACATCACCGACTCTCGTGTCGTGGACACCAGAACTATTTCACCGACTCCCTTGCTGCACCGGATCTGCTTCACCAACACCGTCATCTACCACACGGGGGGCGTTTCATTGAATCACTCATTCACTGACCCTAATTGTCATGCTATATAATCCTACAACACTAACTCATAGATGCTTTTCTTTCCGAGCGCTTGCTTGGGTCATGCAAACTTCTCGTAGACAATCCAACGCTGACAATATGACACCAAGCAAGGTTGAAGTGTGAGGTTTTTGTGTTTTACTTAGGCTAGTTTCTTGTCATGTTAATAACTCATATAACATGTATGCATAATAAGTTAATAAGTCATTCTACCTAAAACCTTGTGATACGTTGCAAACGTATCTATAATTTTTGATGTTCCGTGCTTGTTTTATATCTACTTTCTTATGTTTTGTCCACATTTTGGAGTATTTTTATACACTTTTTGGGACTAACCTATTAACAAGATGCCACAGTGCCAGTTGCCTGTTTTTGGCTGTTTTTGGTTCTAGAAAAGCCAAAAAATGAATATTCTCAAAATTGGACGGGACAAAAGCCGAAGTCGATATTTTACCGGAAGACTCACGGAGCCAGAAGACGAGACGAAGAGGGGCTAGGGGCTGGCCACACCATGTGGTGGCACGGGTCCCCCTAGCCGCACCACCAGGTGGTGTGGTCCCCTAGTCCACCCTCTGACATCGCCCCTTTGCCTATAAGAAGCCTCCAGTGCAGAAACCCTAAATAATCCAGCCTCCAGCCACGAATGGTTCTGCAACGCCACCGCCGCCGAAGGGGAGATTCGCGGGACAGAAAGCCTCTGTTCAGGCACCCTGCCGGGACAGGGAAGTGCCCCAGAGCCATCTACATCGATTTCCACCACCATCTCCATCGTCGTTGCTGATTCCCAAGATGAGGAGGGAGTAGTTCTCTCTCGAGGCTAAGGGCTCTACCGGTAGCTATGTGTTCATCTCTCTCTCTCTATGCGTGATATTATTGAGATCATGAGCTTTGTAATCTATAGATCTATTCTTCTACTCAAGTGCCAAGTGCTTTAATGAATCTCTACTTATCCCCACGTGTGTGAAGTTGGCAGTGTGCACACCTGGTGGCACTTAGGCTAGAGATTACAAATACTTGTTATGAGTTATATTTTGAGTTGGTTGTCTCTATGAAATTGTGGTATTTGTTGGAACCATCTAGCGCTCAAAGTGACAGTGTGGGGTTACCTAGATGGAAAAAGCGGACTTTGAGGAGTGTTGTTATAGGCCTACCATGGATTAGAGTGTCCAACCGAAGAGTAGTTCAGAGTAGTATCATGAAGAGAAGATATTTATATGAGAGTGTTCACTAGCGAAAGTATGATCCCTAGGCCTTGTTTCTAAACATTGAAACACCATTTGCATCTAGATCTGTTACTTGTTTGCTTGCTTCCATCTTTATTTCAGATTGCCTTTACTCTCTTCCTACTCGTCAAGCTCTTTTTTGGCACCGTTACCACTTATAATTATCCATACCACTTGTATTTCACTATATCTTCGCCGAACTAGTGCACCTATACACCTGACAAGTGTATTGGGTGTGTTGGAGACACACGATACTTCTTGTATCTTGATTGCAGGGTTGCTTGAGAGGGATACCTTTGACCACTTCCTCCCTGAGTTCGATAAACCTTGGGTGGTCCACTTAAGGGAAACTTGCTGCTGTTCTACAAACCTCTGCACTTGGAGGCCCAACAACTATCTACAAGAATAGAAGTGCGTAGACATCAAGCTATTTTCGGGCGTCGTTGCCGGGGAGGTAAGGTAAAAGGTACTCACATCCTCTGGCTACTAAGCTATCTTCTAGTACTGTTGCTGTTGTGTGAGTGCTCGAAGTTATTTCCTTTAGATTCTGCAATTATATCTTTTTGTTTCTTGTTTTTTTCACTAGTTAGGCTTCATGCAAAATAACAAAAAAATTAGAGAGCTTTTAGTATTTTTCCTAAGTTAGAACATGAATGGTGTGAAAACAAAATTAAAAAACCCATGGAACTTTCTTTGCATGCTAATAGCAATGTTATTAGTATGAATCTTTTGAACACCTTTGTTAATAATGCTATGGAAACGTCTAAGCTTGGGGAAGTTAGTTTTTATGAAAAAGATCTTTTTAGTTCCCTAGCTTTAAAGAAGAAAATTTTCTCTGATGATACTTTATCTCCCATATGTGGTCATTCTAATGATACTTGTGATATTTTAAATCCACATACTGAAAGCGTCCCTTTTTTAATACCTATGGAAATTGTTGAACGTGTTATGAATAAATACTATTTTGGAGATGGAACTATCCATCTGGGTGATCATTTACTCTTTATACATGAATTATGCGAGTTGTTCAAGTGTGCAGGTATTTCAATGAACCAAGTTAAGAAGAATCTACTATGTTTATCACTTAAGGGCAAAGTAAGGGAATGGTATAAGCTACTAGACGATCCTCATCATTTGGAGTGGAAGGAACTTGAATCTCTAATTCTCTCTAAATTTTATCCTCCTCATGAAATTCATAAAGATAGGAATTACATTTATAATTTTCATCCTCATGATGGAGAAAGTATTGCCCAAGCATGGGGAGATTGAAGCCACTAATGCTCAAATGTCCCATTCATAAGCTCCCCAGTAATATTGTTATTAATAATTTTTATGCAAGGCTTTCAGGAGATTATAGGGACTATCTAGATACCTGTTTAGAGGGATCCTTCACAAGTAAGGAGGTCAAAGCTAAGTGTGATCTTCTTGAAATAATTCAAGAAATACTGAAGATTGGGATAACGACAAAGGTAAAGAACCAGTTACAAACTATGAGTATGATTGCATTAAGTCTTTCGCTAAAACTGCTGATTTTCAAGAGCTTAGTGCTAAATATGGTCTTGATCCTCAAATTCTTGTTGATTGTTGTAAAGCCTTTTCTTCTCATATTAATGCTCCTAAATAAAAATGAGACATGTATCATGAGCCTTTTAAAGACACTTGCATGAAAAATGAAATTGTTATTAATGATAGCAATAAACATGCTCAAACCTCTAAAAATACTATTTCTTATAAGCATGTTAATTTTTATGGAATACATAGACCTTGTGAGAACAATCAAATTGAAGAAGAATATTGTATCACCCACAGGAATGAAAAAACTAGAACATGGTATAGGGATCTAAATGATCTTGGTAAAAAGGTTTGTGCCCTCTATCCTTTTATTTGTGAACTTTGCTTTGAAGTGGGTCATTTCAATTTTCAATGCTCAGGCCATAATAATAGCCCTTCTAATCCAATGAGTACTCCAAATTTGTATTGTGATAACATGATCACTCCTAATCAGCATGATGAACTTACATTATTTTTGGGGTGTGAAGAGTTATCAAAAAACTTCTTTGGTAGATATGAGTGCTTTTGATATGAATAGCGTCCTGCATGGTTGTCACACAAATACTTACATACAAAATATTATAAAAGATGAGATTTTACCAAAATATGACAAGACTAATATGTGTTTTGTTCTTATTAATGAAAAGGAGGAATCCTCCAAAGTTTCTTCTATTGTCTCTAACAATGAACCAGGGTATATGGAGAAGCTTCCTTTCAAGCCTCTCCCTCCTAAAGAGAAGAAGAAAAAGAAGAAAAGGAGGAGTAAAAGGAGAGAGGAAAAAGTATTTTCCCCTAAGCACGTTGCTCCTATTATAGTTTTTGATGAGTCTGAACTCGATGATGTTCTTATACATGTTACCTATAGTAGTGGTCATGATTCGGAAATCACACTTCTTTTGATATTGAAAATCTCTTTGGTACCAATTCTGAAAATGATGATATTAATAATTGTTGTACTATTAGTGCTATCCATGTTCCTTCCAATGATGATATGTTTACAAATGAACACACTTTGGAAGATAACTATTCTATTTCTTATGATGATACTATACCTCCAATATATGATGATTACAATAATGAATATGATATTTTTAGTCCACATACTATTGAGGAGAAAATTAATTATGATTACAATATGCCTCCTATATTTGATGATTATGGTGATGATAATAATAATATTAGCTACTTTGTTGAAATTTCTCCCACTAGGATTAATAAGGATGACTATGTTTATGTGGGGAGTATTAATTCTTTTATACATATGGCTCATGATAAGAATGTTTTATGTGATAGTTATATTGTTAATTTTATTCATGATGCTACTGAAAGTTATTATGAGAGAGGGAAACATGGTTTTATGTGTCTCAACAATATTAAGTTCCCCCTCTTTATGTTGAAAATTTTGAAGTTGCACTTGTTTTGCTTTCCTATGCTTGTTGCTTTGTGCTTTCATGACTTGTTTATTTACAAGATTATTTTTTATAGGAAGTGGGTTAGACTTAAATGTGTTTTATATTTGCTTCTTGATGCTCCCTTTTACTCTAAATTCATATTTCTTATGTGAGCACCATCGAAATTATCATGCCTATCTTAATGGCTATAAAGAAAAAGCTTTTGGGAGACAACCCATTTTATTTTTACTTTCAGTTTATTTTTGTTTTGTTGCGTGTTGGAAGTTATTGCCTCTATGATAACCTATCCTTATCCTGTTTGTGTGGTTTTTGTGCCAATAATAACCTCTAATGAGAGAGAAGTAAGACTTGGGAAAGTTGCTGTCCTGAAACAGATTTTTCTGCTTCACTGTAAAAAATCGTGAAAACTCCCTATACGTCGGATTGAGCTGTAATTTTCTGTGCTTATGACCCATGTTTTTATCTAACTTTCGTAGTTCAGCACTTTTCGATTTGAGCAACAGAAGGTCTTCCAAAAAATCAGTTTTTACCTGTTGGTCTGTTTTGACAAATTTCTTCCATTATTTGCATTTGCCTCTTAATCTCTTTCTCTTGGAGTTCTCTTTGATCACTTGAAATTTTAAAAGGAAGTGCTATAGTAGCTTGTGTTTTAATGGAAGTTTTACTTGTGTTGAAACTGAACCTAAAAGGCTTATTATCTTGAGTACACTAATGTTGCTAATGAAGATTGTGTGAAGTTGTGTATGAAGGAAATTTTAAAGTGTAGGGAAGAGTAATGTGATAAGATGAAGATGGACAAAAGCTCAAGCTTGGGGATGCCACCCGTGTCACCCCAAGAAATATTCAAGAAGTATAAGCGTCAAAGCTTGGGGATGTCCAAGGCATCCCCTTGTTCATCAATAAAAAATTCAGGTTTCTTCCAAACACTTCATTTTTATTGTTTCATGCACATTTGTGTTGTTCTTGGAGCGTCTTTGTTTTTGTTTTTGGTTTTCGTTTGCTTAGTTTTCTTAGTTTGCTTGAATAAATTGGTTGTACCCCTCATTCATGCATTAGTTTTCAAATAAAGTTGATTTGGATTGGAAAAGAGTAGGAAAAGTTCATGCTTAAGTGGTAAAAAAGAGCTTGTTTTTGACTGTGGCCTATGCTTTGTCATGTCATGCTTGATATTGTTTTGGATTTATGCTTAGTGAATTTTGCTGTAGCATGACATGTTACAAATAATTGAGATTGCTTAACGTGCCTTGAAAGATCATGTGTTGTTTTAGCATACTAAAGCATAGTATTGTGGTATTCTCCTTTGATGCTTTATTTGGGTTGACTTGGTGCATTCTCACACCATGTTAAGACTATCCCAAGTCACCATAGCCTCTATGATCATTTAGTTTTCGATTTGTAATATCACTTTATGCTTTAATTAATGATGTTTTGTCACTTTGCATGATTATGGCCATTATTGCTATCTTAGTTGGCCGCTCCCAGTCTTTTGCTAGCCTCCATAACCAAGTATGAGTTCCACTCATGCATCAAATCCAAATAAAACCAAGTTATTCCAAGTAGTCCACCATACCTACCTATTAGCATCTGCTATTCCAGTTATATTCATGATTTTATCTACCTTCCGAATTAAACTTGTTATGTAAAAATTAGTGATTAAAGCTCTCACGAACTTGATGGCACACTTTAGTTTCTTGCACTTAATAATCTTGAACCATTGTGCCGTATATGCTTGCGCTTTATAAGTTGAAGTTAGCAGTGAAGGGTTCGCAGCATAGAAAACAATAATTTTCCTACGATGGGAACTATTATACGCCAAGATCTATCTATTAGATACAAGCAACGGGTTGATATACATCCATAGAGAACATACCCTCGAAGACAACAAAGCTTTGTTAACAAGATGGAACTCGTGGATGATGTAGTCATACACTTGCCGATCTCAAGATCGTGATGAAGTCCAACAAGTCTGGCTCCAGCATGTCCATCAGATCCAGCTCCAGCAAGTCTAGCATCACCAAGGCTAGCACCGCAAAGCAGCGGTGCATCCGTGATCGCACACACGTCCGGTACCCCCGACAACCTTCATCCCTCGCTCTAGGAAAGCAGCGGAAGCAGCAACTCCTTTCCAGATAAAGCCACCGGGAACATGTATCTCGCTAATCCGAGACCATGGGGGAAAAATACTAGAGGGGGAGAGAGATCCTTCACGAGGAGGTGTAAGGAAGAAGGGGTATGAGGGGGCATTTTATAGGAGGAGGAGGGTGCCCCTCCCCATGGCCGGCGCCTCATGGAGGTGACCCCTCACCTCCCCCATTCATGTGGTGGTAACCCCCTCCACATTAAAATGCCCCTTCACATTCTCTTTTAAAGTCTCCACTTTAAATGCATTAAATTTCTCCAAATTTAATGCTCTCTCATTTAATAAAACTCTTTTATTAATTTTATTCAGAATTTTTCTAATTACTTTAATTAACAAACATTCACATAAAACCCCCTGCAACATTTCAATATTACATGTAGAACCAATTTCAGCAATTTCACCCGAAACAGTTTCGGTGTCTATTGAAATAATTCTAGCGCTTTCTTAAATCTTTATCTGAAACATATTTGCTCAAAATGGTGTCGGTATCCCTTAAGTGTGTCACCCTACGGTTCATGAATAATGCAGACATGATCGAGACCCCTCTAAGATCAATAATCAGAAGCGGGACCTAGAGATCCATACCGACTCCTACACATTTAACGATGACTTCTGTGATCGTGAGAACCTTTAACGCTAGTAACTAAATCCCTTTGTCTCGCGATATATTACATGTCCGAGATTCGATTATCGGTATCTCCATACCTAGTTTCATCTCATTACCGACATGTACTCTTTTCTCGTTCCCGTGATATAACATTCTAGTGATCTCATCACTTGCTTGCAAGCTAACCAATGTGATATCACCGAGAGGGCCCAGAGTATATCTATCCGTCATCGGGATGGACAAATCCCATTATTGATCCATGAGCCTCTACATAACACTTTCGTAGCACTGAACCCACCTTTATAATCACCCTTTCACGGTGTGACGTTTGATGTTATCAAGATACTCTTCCAATGTTAGTGATTGACATGATCTCATGGTCTAAGGACTAGGATTACTTCGTATGATGTTATAGCAATATAAACACAATGACTTTGATCGTAATGCTATACTTCAGATGATTGTTCATCACATCCTCCACTAATGTTGTGACCTCGTTATTAACAACATCCAATGTCCATGATCAGGAAACCTTGATCATCTTGCTAACCAACGAGCTAGTTTTATAAGAGAGGCATAACTAGGAACTTCCCTTTTTGTTTATTAAACACACATGTATTAACATTTCCAAATTAATACAATTATAGCATGCAAAATAAACATTTATCATAAACAAGGAATAAGGTAATAACCACTTTATTATTGCCTCCCGGGCATATTCCCTTCAAGCAGAACCATGTATCATGGGGAACGCTTTCAACATTGTTCTTACTATTCCGTTGATATCATAATTATTTTGCTTATGGATCCCGAAGGTGTGAAATAAAAGGGGAACTTGTACGATCATCGAGTTTGTATGTGTGTTAGAGAAACGCCTGGGCTGCTAGCCTAAGCCATGCCTAATCATGGTGGAAACTTGCAACATAACCATAATGAGCATTCTATGAAGCATCCTCAATAAAAATCTATGCAAATAGCAAATAAAAAGATCGTTGTGATGCTCATTGTCTGTTGCCTCGTCATTTTGATATGGGATAGCTCCCGTGTCATGGCGCAAGGGGTACCCCGTTGGCGGTTCTCTATGATACATATGTACTTGCAATGAAAAGAGCTTACTTGTGACTAAAGTTGAGTAGCATGAGGTTCGGTACTCGTAAGCAAGGGGCATGAGATTTCAACTTATAACTTGTCAAGCATATCCTCTTAGTTGTGTCATTTTAACCTTAATCACCTAAAGATGCTTATGATAGGGGTAATGGGAGCTGAAAGCTAATAAGTACCATAATTTTGGAAGCTCTTTATGAGACTTGAATCCCTGCTTCCTTCTACGAAGGCCTTTCTTTTACTTTTATGTTGAGTCTCCATTTTCTATCTTTATGCACCTATTGAGAGAGCATAGTGCCTATTCTTAGTTTAATGTGCATTGTCCCAAGACTTGTTGATTGATGCATAACTTTGCTATTGCTTGTTCTTAAAATATTTGTATCTAGTCACCCTTATGAACTTTGAAGGTGTCCTATGCATTTATGTTTTGCTACTCGATGAGGGACAACCTGAATGCCACTATGCTATGTATTCTATATGTGAAACAAACAAACGTCTTACAAAGCACTGTTATTCATGAATCTTTTGTTTGTACCTTTTCATGTTACAACATAGTTGCTATGTCTTATTGTTAGAACTATATATTTCATGCTATGTTAAAGTACTATGATCCTAGCTATCAATACTTTACAAATACCTTGATCAAGATTATGATGGTGCATGTCACCTCAAAAATTATTCTTTCTTTTTATCACTTACCTACTCGAGGACGAGCATGATTTAAGCTTGGGGATGTTGATACGTTGCAAACGTATCTATAATTTTTGATGTTCCATGCTTGTTTTATATCTACTTTCTTATGTTTTGTCCACACTTTTGGAGTATTTTTATACACTTTCTCGAACTAATCTATTAACAAGATGCCACAGTGCCAGTTGCCTGTTTTCTGCTGTTTTTGGTTCCAGAAAAGCCAAAAAATGAATATTCTCGGAATTGGACGGGACAAAAGACAAAGTTGATATTTTATCGGAAGACTCATGGAGCCAAAAGACGAGACGGAGAGGGGCCAGGGGCTGGCCACACCATGTGGTGGAACGGGTCCCCTGGCCGCGCCACCAGGTGGTGTGAGCCCCTGGTCCACCCTCTGACATCACCCCTTCGCCTATAAGAAGCCTTCGATGCAGAAACCCTAAATAATCTAGCCTCCATCCACGAAAAGTTCCACATCGCCGCCGCCACCGAAGGGGAGATTCGGGGGACAGAAAGTTTCTGTTCCGGCACCCTGCCGGGACGGGGAAGTGCCCCCGGAGCCATCTCCATCGATCTCCACCACCATCCCCATTGCCGTTGCTGATTCCCATGATGAGGAGGGAGTAGTTCTCTCTCGAGGCTAAGGGCTCTACCGTTAGCTATGTGTTCATCTCTCTCTCTCTATGCATGATCTTATTGAGATCATGAGCTTTGTAATCTATAGATCTATTCTGCTACTCAAGTGCTTTAATGAATCTCTGCTTAACACCACGTGTGTGAAGTTGACAGTGTGCACACCGTGTGGCACTTAGGCTAGAGATTACAAATACTTGTTATGAGCTATATTTTGAGTTGGTTGTCTCTATGAAATTGTGGTGTTTGTTGGAACCATCTAGCGCTCAAGGTGACAGTGTGGGGTTACCTAGATGGGGAAAGCGGACTTTGAGGAGTGTTGTTATAGCCCTACCATGGATTAGAGTGTCCAACCGGAGAGTAGTTCAGAGTAGTATAATGAAGAAAAGATAATTATATGAGAGTGTTCACTAGCGAAAGTATGATCCCTAGGACTTGTTTCTAAACATTGAAACACTGTTTGCAACTAGATCTGTTACATGTTTGCTTGCTTCCATCTTTATTTCAGATTGCCTTTAGTCTCTTCCTACCCGTCAAGCTCTTTTCTGGCACTGTTACCACTTATAATTATCCATACCACTTGTATTTCACTATCTCTTTGCCGAACTAGTGCACCTATACACCTGACAAGTGTATTGGGTGTGTTGGGGACACAAGAGACTTCTTGTATCTTGATTGCAGGGTTGCTTGAGGGGGATACCTTTGACCACTTGCTCCTAGAGTTCGATAAACCTTGGGTGATCCACTTAAGGGAAACTTGCTGCTGTTGTACAAACCTCTGCACTTGGAGGCCCAACAACTGTCTACAAGAATAGAAGTGCGTAGACATCACCTTGCCCTAACATTTCCATTCATGTTTTATTGTCTTTGTATCTACGAAAGCTTTGAGTAATTCAAAAAAATGTCCATATAGTTTGAATCATACATCTGGCCATTTTAATGCTATATTTTTGGTGTTTTCAACTTCTTCCATCCTTCCAAACTAGCTAGCTTGTTCAAATCATACATATGGTCAATTTTAATGCTATATTTTTTGTGTTTTCAACTACTTTCTTCCTTCCAAACCTGCTAGCTAGTTTGAATCATACATCTGGTCAGTTTTATTCTAACTTTTTGGTGTTTTCGAGTTCTTTCATCCTTCTGAACCAATTGACTCAGTTTTAAATGTCATGCCTTAATGTAGAGAAAGGACAATGGGGTACAAGAACTAGAGTTCTATCTACTCAACTCAGATTATACTGGCAGATTAACCAGGAGTCGCACCCACTTGAGAAGGAACTACTGTGAGCCTGAACGAGCTATTGTAAGTTCATACTTACTTAAATGATATGTACTTTATATAATAAATGTTTCCCTTTTTGTTTGTTTTAATCTCTTTCATCATATTTTACCAGGCTAAGGTTAATACCAAGTAGGAGTCCTCGGAAGGCAGGGCTGAAAGTTGTGATTCCACTCCCCGTTCATCCTCCCATTGCATTTTAAAGTAAACAACATTGTTAACATTCTACCTAGAACAACTCCTACATGTGATATATATAAATGTTGTATTTAATGTAGAAAGAAAGGGTGTAGCTGCTCTTTGATCTATAGCTGAAATGTTGAAGAAGAGGACATATGATATTGATACGTTGCTAACGTATCCATAATTTTTGATGTTCCATGCTTTGTTTTACCTACTTTCTTATGTTTTGTCCACACTTTGGAGTATTTGTATACACTTTCTTAGACTAACCTATTAACAAGATGCCACAGTGCCAGTTGCCTGTTTTCTGCTGTTTTTGGTTCCATGAAAGTTAGAAAATCAATATTCTCAGAATTGGACCGGACAAAAGCCAAAGTCGATATTTTACTGGAAGACTCACGGAGCTAGAAGATGAGACAGAGAGGGGCCACAGGGTGCCTACACCACACCTAGGCGCGGGTCCCCCTGGCCATGCCAGGGCATGGTGTGGGCCCCCTGGCCGCCCACCGACCTTGCCTCTTCGCCTATAAGATGCCTCTTGATGCAAAAACCCTAAATCATCAAGCCTCCAGCCACGAAAAGTTCTGCAGCGCCACCGCCACCGAAGGGGAGATTCGGGGGACAGAAAGTCTCTGTTCCGGCACCCTACCGGGACGGGGAAGTGCCCCCGGAGCCATCTCCATCATCATTGCTGATTCCCATGATGGAGAGGGAGTAGTTCTCTCTCGAGGCTAAGGGTTCTACCGGTAGCTATGTGTTCATCTCTCTCTATGCATGATCTTATTGAGATCATGAGCTTGTAATCTATAGATCTACCTTGCTACTCAAGTGCTTTAATAGATCTCTGCTCTCCCCATGTGTGTGAAGTTGAAAGTGTGCACACCATGGTGGCACTTAGGCTAGAGATTACAAATACTTGTTATGAGTTATATTTGGAGTTGGATGTCTTTATGAAAGTGTGATGTTTGTTTGAACCATCTAGTGCTCAAGGTGACAGTGTGGGGTTATCTAGACGGGAAAGGCTTACTTTGAGGTGTGCTGTTATGGCCCTACCATGGATTAGAGTGTCCAACCGGAGAGTAGTTCAACGTAGTATCATAAAGAAGAATATATTTATATGAGTGTTCACTAGTGAAAGTATGATCCCTAGGCCTTGTTTCTAATCATTGAAACACCATTTGCTACTAGATCTGTTACAAGTTTGCTTGCTGCCATCTTTAGTCTCTTCCACGCCATCAAGCTATTTTCTATCACCGTTACCACTTATAATTATTCATACCACTTGTATTTCACTATCTCTTCGCCGAACTAGTGCACCTATACACCTGACAAGTGTATTGGGTGTGTTGGGGACACAAGAGACTTGTTGTATCTTGATTGCAGGGTTGCTTGAGAGGGAATACCTTTGACCACTTCTTCCCTGAGTTCGATAAACCTTGGGTGATCCACTTAAGGGAAAACTTGTTGCTGTTCTACAAACCTCTGCACTTGGGAGGCCCAACAACTGTCTAGAAGAATAGAAGTGCATAGACATCAAGCTATTTTCTAGCGCCGTTGCCGGAGAGGTAAGGTAAAAGGTACTCACATCCTCCGGTGTGAGTGCTCGAAGTTATTTCCTTTAGATTCTGCAATTATATCTTTTTGTTTCTTGTTTTTATTTTCACTAGTTGGGCTTAATGGATAACAACAACAAAATTAGAGAGCTTTATAGTATTTATCTTGAGTTAGGACATGAAGTGTTTGAAGAGAAAATTAAAAAACCTATGGAACTTTATTTGTGTGCTAATAGCAATCTTATTAGTATGAATTCTTTGAACACCATTATTGCTAATGCTATTGGAAAAGTCTAAGCTTGGGGAAGATGGTTTTGATGAGCATGATATTTTTAGTCCCCCAAGCATGGAGGAGAAAATTTACTTTGATGATACTATGCCTCCAATATATGATGATTACAATGATGAATATGATATTTTCAGTCCACCTACTATTGAGGAGGAAATTAATTATGATTACAATATGCCTCCTATATTTGATGATTATGGTGATGAGAATAATAATGACAGCTATTTTGTTGAATTTGCTCCCACAACAATTAATAAGAATAACTATGCTTATGTGGAGAGTAATAATCATTTTATGCATTTGTCTCATGATAAGAATGTTTTATGCGATAGTTATATTGTTAATTTTATTCATGTTGCTACTGGAAGTTATTATGAGAGAGGGAAACATGGTTTTATGTATCTCAACAATATTAAGTTTCCCCTCTTTATGTTGAAAGTCTTGAAGTTGCACTTGTTTTGCTTTACTATGCTTATTGCTTTGTGCTTTCATGACTTGTGTCATTACAAGATTCCTATGCATAGGAAGTGGGTTAGACTTAAATGTGTTTTGAATTTGCTTCTTGGTGCTCTCTTTTACTTCAATTCATATTTCTTATGTGAGCATCTTCTCAAACTATCATGCCTAACTTAAAGGTGTTAAAGAAAAGTACTTATTGGGAGATGACCAAAAGTTTTAGATGAGTCTTGGAAGTTATTATTTCTGTAATAACCGATCCTTATCTTTTTTATTTGCTTTTTGTGCCAAGAGTAACCTCTAATGAGAGAGAAGTAATGCTTGGGAAAGTTGCTGTCCCGAAACAGATTTTTGTGCTTCACCGTAAAATTTCGTGTAAAATCTCTGTATGTCCTTTTGAGGTGTGAATTTTTGTGCTTGTGCCCCAGGTTGTTATATAACTTTCGTTAGTTCAACACTTTTCGATTTGAGCAACAGAAGATCTTAGAAAAAATTCGTCTTTACCTGCTGGTCTGTTTTGACAGATTTCTGCCATTATTTGCATTTGCTTCTTGTTTGTTCCTTTTTGAGTTCTTTTGGGGAATTGAGATTTCTGAGGGAAGTGCTACAGTAGCTTGTGTTTTAATGGAAGTTTTATTGGTGTTAGAACAGAACCTAAAGACTTATTATCTTGAGTGCACTAATGTTGCTAATAAAGATTGTGTGAAGTTTTGTATGAAGGAAAATTTAAGGTGTATGGAAGGAATGAGTAATGAGATGAACGATGGACTAAAGCTCAAGCTTGGGGATGCCACACGTGTCACCCCAAGAAATATCCAAGAATTACAAGCGTAAATTCTTCATCAATAAAAATCCCAGGTTTCTTCCATACACTTCATTTTTATTGTTTCATACACAGTTGTGTTGTTCTTGGAGCGTCTTGTTTTTCATTTTCGTTTTGGTTTTTCGTTTGCTTGGTTTTCTTAGTTTTCTGAATAAATTGGTTGGACCCCTCTTTCATACATTGGTTTTCAAATAGTTTGGTTTGGATTGGAAAAGAGTAGGAAAGTTCATGCTTAAGTGGTAAAGAGAGCTTGTTTTTGACTGTGGCCTATGCTTTGTCATGCCATGCTCGATATTGTTCTGGCTTTATGCTTACTATTTGTTTTTTGTAGCATGACTTGTTATAAACAATTGAGATTGCTTAATGTGCCTTAGAAGGATCATGCGTTGTTTTAGCATATTAAAGCATAGTATTGTGGTATTCTCCTTTGATGCTTTATTTGGGTTGACTTGGCACATGCTCACACCATGCTATGACTATCCCAAGTCACCATAGCCTTTATGATCCTTTTGTTTTCAACTTGTAGTATCACTTTATGCTTTGATCAATGATGTTTTGTCGCTCTGCATGATTATGGCCATTATTGCTCTCTTAGTTTGTCGCTCCCAGTCTTTTGCTAGCCTCCGCAACCAAGTATGGGTTCCACTCATGCATCCAACTCCTAAAACCAAGTTATTCCAAAGAGTTCACCATACCTACCTACTAGCATATGCTATTCCAAGTATATTCATGTTTTTATCTACCTTCCGAATTAAACTTGTTATGAGAAAACTAGTGATTAAAGCTCTCACGAACTTGATTGCACACTTTAATTTTCTTGCCCTTAACAAACTTGAACCATTGTGTCGTCTATGTTGTATATTCTTGCACTTATTTGTTGGAGATTAGCAAAACCATGTTGTCATGGGGAACGCTTTCAACATTGCACTTGTACTTTGTACCTAGTTGATATCATGCTCTTTTGTCTATGGATGTCGTCAGTGTGAAATGAAAGGGGAGCTTGTATTTCCATGGAGTTATGTACATGTGTTAGAGAAACGCCTGGGCCGCTGGTCTAATCTATGCTGTCATGGTGGAAACCTGCAGCGTAACCATAATGAGCTGTCTATGAAGCATTCTTATTATAAAAAAAGAGTTAGATATTGAGAAAAAAGAGAAAAAGAAAAGATAAAAAAAGAGATATATGAAAAGAAAAAAGAGAGAAAAACGCACCATATTCCCATGGTAAATAAGAAGATTGTGGAGATGCTCGTTGTCTGCTTGCCTTGTCATTTTGATATGGGGATTCTTCCGTATCATCGGGCAAGGGGTACCTCATTGGCGGTTCTCTATCATACACATGTACCTCGCGCACGGGGGTGGTGTGGGCCCCTCTGGTACCCCCTTGGTCTCCCCTCTCGCCTATAAGAGCCTCCTGATGCATAAACCCTAAGTCGTCAAGCCTCCAGCCTCCCGATGCATAAACCCTAAGTCGTCAAGCCTCCAGCCGCGCCACCAGGTGGTGTGGGCCCCTGGTCCACCCTCTGACATCACCCCTTCGCCTATAAGAAACCTTCGATGCAGAAACCCTAAATAATCTAGCCTCCATCCACGAAAAGATCCACATCGCCGCCGCCACCGAAGGGGAGATTCGGGGGACAGAAAGTCTATGTCCCGGCACGCTGCCAGGACGAGGAAGTGTCCTTGGAGCCATCTCCATCGATCTCCACCACCATCTCCATCACCATTGCTGATTCCCATGATGACGAGGGAGTAGTTCTCTCTCAAGGCTAAGGGTTCTACCGGTAGCTATGTGTTCATCTCTCTCTCTCTCTATGCATGATCTTATTGAGGTCATGAGCTTGTAATCTATAGATCTACCTTTCTACTCAAGTGCTTTAATAGATCTCTGCTCTCCCCATGTGTGTGAAGTTGACAGTGTGCACACCATGGTGGCACTTAGGCTAGAGATTACAAATACTTGTTATGAGTTATATTTGGAGTTGGATGTCTTTATGAAATTGTGGTGTTTGTTTGAACCATCTAGTGCTCAAGGTGACAGTGTGGGGTTATCTGGATGGGAAAGGCTTACTTTGAGGTGTGCTATTATAGCCCTACCATGGATTAGAGTGTCCAACCGGAGAGTAGTTCAGCGTAGTATCATAAAGAAGAATATATTTATATGAGAGTGTTCACTAGTGAAAGTATGATCCGTAGGCCTTGTTTCTAAGCATTGAAACACCGTTTGCTACTAGATCTATTACATGTTTGCTTGCTGCCATCTTTATTTTAGTTTGACTTTAGTCTCTTCCACGCCATCAAGCTATTTTCTATCACCGTTACCACTTATAATTATTCATACCACTTGTATTTCACTATCTGTTCGTCGAACTAGTGCACCTATACACATGACAAGTGTATTAGGTCTGTTGGGGACACAAGAGACTTCCTGTATCTTGATTGCAGGGTTGCTTGAGAGGGAATACCTTTGACCACTTTCTCCCTGAGTTCGATAAACCTTGGGTGATCCACTTAAGGGAAAACTTGCTGCTGTTCTACAAACCTCTACACTTGGAGGCCCAACAACTGTCTACAAGAATAGAAGTGCGTAGACATCAGATATGATGAAGCGCATCACCATGTATCGATCTCGTATTGATGATGCAGACTCTTCTTTGTGATCTTTTAAAATGTAGATCTTGTCTAACGATCTGTTGTATTTTTCAATCTGGAGACACCCTGTTGGTTTATGTGTCACAAAATTTTATCATTGTGTAATAAGTAGTTTGAATTTCCCATTTTTTGAGAGATAAGTTTAAATTTTTCATGTTTATAAGTCAACTCCTTAACATTCCTGTGATGTTCTGCAAAACATCGATGCTGTTAAAAATGCAGAAACAGTAACATGCTGAATAGTGAAAGGCAAGAATAGTAATATACCGAAAAGTGAAAGGTCGTGATTAACTAAACATGGATGGGATTCTATGAACAGTAAAAGGCATGAATAGTAAAAGACCTGAATAGTAAAGGACCTGAATAGTAAAAGGCCAAGAAGCAGTAACATGCGTGAAAAGTAAAAGGCCTGAATCATAATAGGCCCGAACAGTAAATGGCTAGAAGAGTAAAGGGCTAGAAAGCAGTAAATGGCCAGAATACTAACATGCTAGAATAGTAGCATGCAGAAAAGTAACAAGCCCAAACAGTAATAGGCCAGAACAGTAACATGCCCGAATAGTGAAAGGACAGATTGGAAGAAGGCCTAAACAGTAACTAACCTTCCTACAAGTAGACCTACAACGAATGAAAAGCGACGGGCTTTATGCACAGTGATGGGCCTAGGGTAGGACTTAACAGTACCGACCCGACGTGGCATAGGCCCCTAATGGGCTACACAGTGTTGGACGGAGCTGGACCTTACGCATGCTAAAATAGTAACGAACCTAAAAGTTAACATGTCGCAGCTGGGCTGCAAAGTTTTGGGCCCCATTAAAGCAATGCAGGCCTTCGGCGTGCTGAAATAGTAACGTGCCATGTTCTTACTTAGCTTCTCTCATGGGCCGGCCCACTTAACAATTAGAAGGCCTTGACTGGGTCTTGGTTTCCACATTGTTTTTGTGACCGTTAACAGCAGTAATCGGCCATTGACAACGCTTGGCATGTGGTAGGTTGCATGACGTAAGAAGTCAATGTGGTTGGGAAACAGATCTACGACGACACGAATTTCCATGGCTAAAATATGTGATCCGTTGCGGTCGGGAAACACAGTGGTAGATTCTTTGGTGATGGGGCTTTTAACATGGAGGCCATCTATCAGAAAGACTTTTCCACCACAAAAAACAGGCCTTCAACCATGAAAACCGTCGGTTGTAAAAGCCAACTTTTCTTGTAGTGTATATGGCTATAAAGAAAGTGCTTTGCGGGAGGAAGCCCGGTTATTTATCTTTGTGCACCATTGATGTAGTAAATTAGTCTATTTTAAGTTTATTATCTGTAATTTTCAATGAAGTACCAAGTTGAACCCATTTGGATGCTAGAAAGTTGATAGAACATTTGGAGTACCAAATTCCTAAACTCATACTGTTTAGTAGAAACATTCTCTATTTTTTTATGTAAACGCAATTGCTCTCATATTTGAAATTAAGTTACAACTTTTCATCCTCTATATGCACAAAAATTGGCAATAAATCCTGACATGTTTAGGTGGTCGAAATAAATATGTTTTGCTGTTGCTGAAATTCTAGACAGATTTTGCCTACTAACGAGAGTTTAACTCATCAATGCCCATTGTTATGGACTTGGGTTTTGGAGAAGGAGGGAGCGCTAGAGACATCTATCGTCTAGCAAACAAGCACACAGGGGACTCGAAGATTTACCCAGGTTTAGGCCTCGTAGATGTCCCTACTCCTGCTTGTCTGCTCGTGGAATTAATGAAGGAATCGAAGATTACAATGGTACATAGATGCAATATGGCGAGGGTTGTGGAAACTAGGGTTGCGCGTGTCCACCTCGCCGCCCCTCCTAGCCTTTATATAGATAGGCTAGGTCTCGGGTAGCCGATCGAGTCGGTTACAGGTTAGGGTTTTCCCCTTTGAACTTTCTAGCTTTAGCTTCTTCTTGTTCTTCAAGCAATCGAGAGTCCATAGGTTACTCGAGTTCTTCATTTGGGCCTTGGCGACACCATGGGCCTCTACGTATGCAGGCCGTATATACCAAGATCGAGTACCTGTAGAGTATACCCATGTCAGTAGCCCCCAAGTGTCCAGTGGAATCGCAAATTCGACTAGAGACTTTATGAATCCTTTCGAGTGCATGACTGAGTATGTTTTTCGACTGTCATGTTTGTGTCATAGGGATTATTGATGTGTGTGCCTGATTTAACCGGTGTATCGGTATCAGTTAACTACCTTAGGGTAAAACAACGCCATCTACTCGAACTCGAGTCCCCAGACTCGAATCTAGAAAAGTGCTGGTGTAATTCGACTCAAGCCGCGGAGGTCTTACACGAGTCGAATTCCAGTGTATGGGTGTGAGCACTCGACGTGTCCGTCAAGGCATGTTCATCGTACCTGTAGGCACGGTTATATTTCTGGTAGTGCGCAGCAAATGCGTCTCCAGGCCTTATTCAGGTCTTATCTTCACACTGTAAGCGTGGCATCCGAATTTTTGTCATCGCGGTGACGATTCAGGTGACCCCGGAGACGCAGTCTCTTTGTAGGAAAAAATCATGAGGCGGTGTCGCCATAAGCTTTGAGTGCGGATGCTATTGACACACAGTACGATGTACAAATAATCATAGGGTGCGCGACCAGCGCTCCCTATGGGAGTAGTTCCCGAGTGCCTAGTTGAGTCGAAGACTCAGACAAGGACTAAATAACTGTTGCAACAACTATCGTCTTTTGTTTGCTTGTTTCAGTCGAATTTGCTTTCGGCGCTCCCTATGGGAGTAACCCATGTCCATAGTTGAATTGTGGATCGAGTGGTTGGGTTTGCTTTGATTGTCCATGTTCCTGTAAAAAGAAAAAATCGTAGGGTGCGCGACCAGCGCTCCCTATAGGACTAGCCCCCGAGTGCTTGGTGGAGTCGAAGACTCGAGCAAGGACTAAAGTAGTCGAAGTCTTCTGCTGCAAAATTTTGGATGACGTCAGAGTTGACGATTCCATGACCTCAGTTGCCCGCGTGAGTGAGTTTGACGGGACGTGACGAGCGGTGGATCCCATTTCCTGACTCTGATTTGACCGGGCGTGCGTAATCTTTATTTTAACTGCGCCTCCTCGATTTCCATGCGTAATGGGAGTAGTGGGGGACGGTTCATGCTTCAGATCCTCCACGTGTCGAGCGCGATGAACGCCACGCATCTGATAGGGTTTTTCTTAGCCGTTGGATTGCATCTTCTAGGGGGTTAAGTAGCGATGCGGTGACGGTAAATTTCACATCTACTTCTTTTCTGCCTTTGCCTCCGTTGCCATTGCCGCTGCTCCTCTGCTTCTTTGCGCTCCTTTCCTTCGTGGCGCTAGACCAGCTCCACGTATTTCCCAGCTACTTCCTCTGGTCACACCGCCGTCGCGGAATGGGGAAGAAAAAGGGAGGTGCTATGGCCCATTCCGCTGCTGCTGCGGCTGCTATGAAGAAGAAGGGCGACTCCGTCGCTGCGGGCACCAGCACCACCGCCGGCGGGAAAAAGAAAGGCACGGGCACTCGCGTCACAAATGGTGCATGGCGTGCATCCGTGATCAAGTCCTCAGAGCTTCGTCTTCTTCGCCAAGACGGAGTTTTGTCGCCCGTGGTCGCTGACGCGCGCGTCCTTGGCAGCGAGGTAATCCCCTCTCCTCCTGTCGGCTTTCGTGTAATGTTCCTAGCGTTCATCATCCACGGCCTCTCGTTGCCCCTGCATCCTTTCTTCAGGGGCCTTGTTTGTTTTTACGGGCTCCAGCTCCATGAGCTATCCCCCAATTTCATCCTCCATGTAGCTTGCTACATTACTCTCTGCGAGTGCTGGCTCGGAATCGAGCCGCACTTCGGCCTCTTCAAGCGCCTCTTCAAGTTGAAGCGCCAATCGGCATCTGGTTCCGTAGTCTATGATGTAGGTGGCTGCGGTATCCACGCCGAACCCTCAGTTACGTATTTCGACATCAAGCTGATGATGTCCATCCAAGGGTGGAGGGACAAGTGGTTCTACGTCCACGATTAGAAGGCCGACGGAGAACACTACGGACTCGTGCCCTTCGACCCCGCGACGCCGTGCAGGAGGAGGCGCTCCTGGAAGAACGTGATTATGCCCGGCGAGTCCACGGACACAGATGTGCTATACGAGCGCGTATGCGACCTCGAGAGTCGCATGGGCAAAGAGGAGGGAGGTTGCGCCCTCATTCGCACATGGTTGCACCGTCGCGTCTAGCCCCTATAGGCCAGAGTCCACCCTATGTTCCAGTGGGTTGGCACGGACGATGTCACTCGCGTGTCTGCCGATGGCATGTCCGCGAGTGAGGTGGACAAAAGGGTGTGACTGGTCACTAAGTACACCGTCAAGGATGTGCTTACCAGTGAACCAGACATTCCTCCGTTCGATGCTGCTAACCCTTCTCCCGAGGTACAATTGTGCTATGTAGTAGCTTTGCTTGTCGACTGCTTCTTTGCTGTTTTCTTGAATTTGTGCTGAATTTGTTTTTTGTATGCAGGATTGGGCGGTGTCACCCTGTATGCCCCCTCTTCCTGAGGGGGTTATCCCTCATGAAGCCTTGGAAGAGGACGAGTCGGAGTCGACCGTGCCATCTGATGTGGAGGAGGAAGCCCCCGAGTCGAGTGGTCCGGACACTCGCAAGTGTTCGCGCAGCGAGGATTCGGATGCGTCGTCTCCTTCGACTCCGGAAGGTGTAGGTGTTGGTGCAGAGTCGCCGATCCCAGCCGTTCCTGTGAGTGCCATGGCGCCATCCTCTCGCAAGAAGATTGCGACTGCCGAAGGACTCATCGTCAGAGTCGGGGGACCCTTCCTTCGATTTTGACAATTTTGATTGGTAAGTATACGAGTCTTCCTTTTGGTTCTTCCTTGGAGTTGCCTTTTCTTGATGTTGGTTTGGTCTTGCAGTCAGCAGGCGTCATCATCTTCTGGCGACGTCCAATTTTTGAAAGAACATGGAGTCGCGACCTCCAGGGCCAAGAAAGAGGTTGAGCGCGCTCCTTCCCCTCCATTGGCGGCCCACTCCGGGCATAATTCATCAAGCTCTCCACTCGATGGGGAGCATCGGATGGTTGCCCGGATGACTGCAAATCAATCGACTTCGGAGTCATTGGAGGATCATGTAAGTGTAGTATCTCTTCTTCTGATGTTGCAGTCGATTTTATGTATTGCATCAGCTGATCCTTTGTTGTTTTCCTTTTATGACAGCTCCTTGTGAAGGAAGCCGCTCACTTGGCGGAGCAGGTGCTTGCAATGGGTCGCCAGCATGCAATGCTGGATACCCGCCATCGCGTGGTGGAAGGTAGGTGCTTTTTGCTTCTTCTTCTGCATCGTTGTTATGTATTCAACTAATAGTCTATCCTTTTTGTTTGTTTTTCAGCTGAACATAATGCCCTTCTTCGCGACGCCGCCACCCGGGAAAAGATGCTCACCGCGGCTGTGAAGAGCCGCGGTGAGGCAATCGCGACGCGTGATGAGTCGCAAAAAGCGTGAAGAGGATCTGGGTGCCTCCATCGCAGCTAGGGAGAAGATGTTCGAAGAACAACTTTTTTCGATTGCCAAGGCTCTCTCAGGTATTTGCTGGTTTGCAATTTCATCAATTGCCTTTTTTTGATTGCCTTCGATGTTGTTATTTGCTGCTGATGTTGTGCCAATGCTCCATTTTTGTGTAGATGCCAGCGGGCTGAGCTTTGACGCACAGGCGCTCCGCCGTGATGACGCATTGGCGGGTGCTGTCTCGGCAGTCGAAGACCGCAGCGCTGCCGTGTAGGGTACGCTCGCCAAGGCTAAAGGTGTGCTCAGTCGTCTTTGGGAGGAGATGACACCCAAGGCTGAGTTGATCGAAAATCTGGATGAGCTGGTGGAATCACTTGCCGGAGGCGTTCCTGCGAGCTTCAAGAACTCGCTCCGTGCAGCTGGTGCGTCAATGTCACTCGCAATGGTGCAAGCCCATGGAGTCGAAGTGGATCCTGCAGCAGTCTGAAGGGCAATGCTTGTTAGCACGGACGGCCAGCAGGTAGTTTTTGCCCCTTTCGCGACTGCTTGTGGCAAGTATGGGCCACAACTGATCAACATAGTTGCAAAGTACTCTCAGGAGCTGCAGCGAGCCAAGAAGGCGGCGAAGGCTATGGCGTCAGGGGCCGGCGGAAAGTCAGTGGCATCTGATACCGCCACGGACTCGATGAGGCCCCCAAAGCCAAAGTCCAAGTCGAAGAAACCAGTTGCTCCTCAGTAGTCCTGTAATAGTTAGATAGCTTATGTCTTTTGTCAAAAAACATGCCTTTTGGCGAGTGTATCTGCTGATACTTTTGCTAAACTTGAATGCGCTCGAATCTTTTGTCTGTGCATCGCTTTAGTCTTCTTATTGCTTCTTGCTTGACTTGTGATAGGGCACATCAAGTGAACCGTTGAGGGAACCTCATGATTCGCCACCCCTTGATGATACTTTGGCACCGCCGCGCTCAAGGGTGGATGAGCTATCTCTGCTCTCACGACTCCGTGATCGCGTGAAGCAGTTGGAGCGTGAATTTCCCGTACTCCGCGGTAGTGCAGATGTATGGAAATCGAAGGCAGAGAAGGCCACCGCCCGAGAACAATATCTGTTGGGGGAGGTGACGCAGTTGGGAGACCAAATTAAATGTTAGCTTTCTTACTTTTATCTTTTCCTTGTAGTCACTCACAGTGGTTTGCTGTCTTCATGCTTCCTCTTTTTCTTTGTATAGTTGTCAGCACGCGCCATCCACAGGATGAGAAGGATCGAATTGCAATTCGCATGAATGACCTGACCCAAGAGCAGCTGCAGGCGAGTGGGTACTTCTAGGTAGATCATGATCGCGCAATCGCGTTGGCGACCCTGCAGGATCGTGCATCACGAGTGGTTCATTTTTTGAAGAAGTCGCAGTCATGCTTGAAGAATATTTACCAGACGATGTTCCCGTTGGACGTCGTTCCATCGAGCCTCCTGGCCCTTCTCGCTAAATTTCATGACTTGAGTGCGGTCCGCGAGTGTGTACGGCAACAGTTAGTGGCTGGTGCCAAGGCTGCTCTGTCACTGGTGCGACTGCAAAGGCCTGATGTAGATGTTGCAGCAATTGCAGCTGGACCACCTGCGCCGCCAGCGGGTTCTGCTTGGGACATGGTGCCGCACTACCAGGCAGTGGATCGCCCAGCAGAGGAGATCGTCGACTTCTTCGAGGAGCGAACCAATGTTCTCTTGCTGCAATAGTAGTTTAGTTTGTATCCGGCACATAATTGTACCAATGTTGTAAAGTTCGTATATGTGTTGTGTATAATTGATTGTCGATGTTGTATAAAAGAGCTTGTTAGCGTGTATGTTTTGTGAGTGTGTTGCACTATGCGACTCCTTTTCGTTAGCCTGGCTATGTGTTTATCTCAGTCCCTTGTCAATCTGTCAGGTGCGTTGCAACTACGTTGATGTTTGTCAAGGGTTTCGATTGGTGTGCCAGCTACTCAGGATATCACGTTTTAGTTCGTAGAATAGATGTGTATAGGGTGGCGCAGCCCCCGAGTTGATAATTTGCGAGAAATAAAGGAAAACACAGAGTTTTGGGGCACTTAGCTTTATTTATTCGCGGGATAGTACGAAGTACAATGTGTGGCTAAGTAGCCTTGGCTGCGTAGCCTTATTCGCAATGTAAAAGTAAAAAAGCGACTAAGGGTAGAAGCGTCGCAGCTGCGCGACGTTCCAGGGGTTGGAATATGCGACTCCTATCTCTAAATCTTGAAGGCGATAGGCGCCATCTGGGATTACTTCTGTAATCACGTATGGTCCCTCCTAGGGGGACTCGAGCTTGAGATGCCCTTGCTGCTTCAGTCGCAGGACTAGGTCGCCTCCGACGAAGGATCTGGGGCGTAGCCTCCTACTGTGGTAGTTGCGCAGGTTCTGCTAGTAGATCGTTGATCTTTCCGCGGTGATTTCCCTTGCCTCGTCAAGGAGGTCAACAGAGTCTTCGAGTGCCAGGGTTGATTCCTGCTCGCTGTAAGCGACCACACGTGGTGCTTTGTATCGTACTTCAGCGGGTAGCACCGCTTCAGCCCCGTGCACCATGAAGAACGGGGTGTACCCTATGGTGCTGTTTGGAGTTGTGCGCAGGCTCCAGAGTACCGATTGCAGCTCGTCTGGCCAGCAACCCATGGCCTGTTCGAGTGGCCTGAGGAGTCGCTTCTTGATGCCGCCGCAGACGAGCCCGTTAGCTTTTTCGACTTGACCGTTGGTCTAAGGATGGGCTACGGAGGCATAGCTGACGTTGATTCCTAGGTTCTCACAGAATTCTTGGAACTCCTTGGATGTGAAGTTTGTCCCGTTGTCCATGATGATGTTATGTGGCACTCCGGAGCGGTAGACGATGGACTCGAAGAATTTGACTGCGTTGTATCCTAACTGATTAGTCACTGGCATGGCCTCTATCCACTTGGTGAATTTGTCGACTGTGACCAAGAGGTAGACGTAGCCTCCTCGTGAAGACCTTGGGAGTTTGCCGACCATGTCGAGTCCCCATTCCACAAAGGGCCAGGCCAATGGAATTGGCTGGAGCTCTGTGCCAAGTGCGTGCGGCTTGTCCACGAATCGCTGGCAAGCGTTGCATTTTTGGACGATGTCCTTGGCGTCACGCATGGCCGTAGGCCAGTAGAATGCGGCTCGTAGAGCTTTGGCGACGAGGGAGCGACTGCTGGCGTGGTGCCCGCATGTCCCCTCATGGATGTCGAGGAGAACAGCTCTTCCGTTGGCCATGAAGACGCATCGTTGGAGTACTCCTGTGATGTTGCGCTTGTATAGTTTAGCGTCGATAACAACGAATGCCTTGGAGCACCGTGTGATGTGCCAGGTGTCAGTCGGATCGTCCGGTAGCCTTTTGCTGAGGAGGTACGTAATGTATGGTTGAGTCCAGGATGGTTCGATCATCATGACGCTCATTGGTCCTTCGAGTCCTGTGTCCAGCTCCAGTTCATTGAGTGCCATTGTCTCATTGGGCGGCGCAGCTCCCGAGTCCGTTGGTGCGCTTGTTTTCTTCTTTGCGGCCTTTGGCTTGATGGAGCGTTCACAGATGCGCTCGAAAAATACCCCAGGTGGTATGGGGGCGCAGGTGGAGCCTATGTTGGCGAGTGCGTCCGCCTCTTCATTGCTTTCACGTCCTATGTGCCGCAGCTCGCAACCGTCGAAATCCCCTTCGAGTGTGTCATAGAGGTCGCGGTAGGCGATCATGTTGTCCTTCAGTGCGTCACACTCGTGCATTGTTTGGTTGATGACCAGCTTCGAGTCGCCGTATATAATGAGCCTCTTGGCGCCGCAGGCTTTTGCCATCCTCATCCCGTGGAGCAGGGCCTCGTATTCGGCTTCGTTGTTGGAGGCGGTGAACTGCATTCGCAGAATATATTTCAGCTTGTCTCCCTAGGGCGATGTCAGTATGACACCTGCACCAGCTCCGTCCTTCCGTTTGGATCCGTTGAAATGCATTGTCCAGAGGTAGGACATATCTGGCTTTTCAGGGAGATGATTTTCCATCCAGTGCACGAGGAAGTCAGGGAGAACTTGCGACTTGATTGCGTCGCGCTTTTCGTATATGATGTCTCATGGAGACAATTCGATTCCCCAAAGCGTGACTCTCCCAGTGGCGTCGGGGTTATTAAGGATATGTCCCAGCGGGGCGTCGTTGACTACCACGATTGGGTGTTCCTGGAAGTAGTGGCGCAGTCGCCGGGTGGTCATGAAGACGTCGTACGCCAGCTTCTGGTAGTGCGGGTACCGCTGCTTTGTTGGCGTAAGTACCTCGCTGAGGTAGTAGACTAGGAGTTGTACCCCGTGGACCTTGTTTTCCTTGGCTCGTTCGACTACGAGCACTGTGCTGACCACCTGGTTGGTGGCGGAGATGTACAGCAACAATGGTTCCCTTTCGTGTGTCACCAATACCGGCGAGGTGGATGGCAGGCGCTTGAGGTCTTCGAATGCGTCCTGCGCCTCATTGGTCCACTCGAACTTGTCAGTTTTGCGAAGGAGTTGGTAGAAGGGTAGTGCCTTTTCGCCCATTCGACTGATGAATCGACTGAGCGCCGCAATTCACCCAGCCAGCTGCTGGACGCCTCTGACGTTCTTCGGATTCTCCATGGCCAGTATGGCTTTTATTTTCTTCGGGTTTGCCTTGATCCCTCTCGCGGAGATAAGATACCCGAGTAGTTGCCCATATGGTACGCCGAAGGTGCATTTGTCCGGATTGAGCTTGATCCGCTAGCGGTCGAGGTTGGCGAAGGTTTCACGAAAATCGTCGATTAGTGAGGCTTCCTCTTTGGTCTTGATTACTATGTCGTCGACATAGACTTGGATGTTGCGACCAAGTTGGTTCTTGAGGCAAGCCTGCATGCACCGCTAGTAGGTGGCTCCTGCGTTCTTTAGCCCGAAGGGCATTGTGTTGTAGCAGAACACACCAAAGGGCATTGTGAACGCTGTTTTTTCTTGATCTTCCTCCTTCATTCGAATCGGGTTATAGCCTGAGTAGGCGTCGAGGAAGCAGAGGCGCTCGCATCCCGCGGTGAAGTCGATGATCTGGCCGATTCGCGATAGCGGGAAGTGGTCCTTTGGACAGTGCTTATTCAAAGAGGTGAAGTCCACGCACATCCGCAGGATATCCGTGTCCTTTTTTGGTACTAGCACCGTGTTGGCGAGCCAAGTGCTTTCCTTGATCTCGCGTATAAATTTGGCGTCGAGGAGTCTGGATCTCCATTCCAACTGCCTTTGCCCTTGGTTCAGACAATCGCCGAATTGTTTGTTTGACTGGACTTGCGTCTGGGTTGACATTGAGTGCGTGCTCGGCGAATTCCCTGGGAACTCCTGGCATGTCCGCTGGACACCAGGCGAAAATTTCCCAGTGCTCACAGAGGAATTCGACGAGCGCGGGTTCCTATGAGGGACTCAAGTTGTTGGCGATGAGGGCCGTCTTGGTGAGATCCGATGGGTGGACCTGAACTTTCTTGTGTGCACCGATGAGTCGAAGGATAGATCGGGCGAACTTGGCCGGCTCAGGGGAGGCGGACTGTTGTCTGTTGACTCCTTTAGCCTCGCGAGTTCTTCCTGCATGCCAAAGGACTCGGAAATTCTGTTGAATTCCCTGTCGCAACTGTCAGATTTCTCGAAGCTCCGGTTGACTGTGATGACGTCCGAGGATGCAGTGGTACTATGAGGGCCAGTCAACGACCTCAAAGTCGATGCACTCGTGCCGAAAGTTTTTCGGCATGCCGAAGATGACGTCGAGGTTGATTTTGCCAAGGGGATATACGCCTTTGCCTGGGACGATGCCGTGGAATGTTGTGTCCGAGGCTTCTAAGCAAGTTAGAGGGATCCTCATTGCTCGCAAGGTACTCGTGAATATAAGGTTGATGCCGCTTTCGCCGTCCATGAAGACACGGGTCATGTCGAAACCTCCAATTTGCGCCTCAAGTACGAGGGGACAATGGCCTGGACGAGGTACTTGGGGCAGATGGTCGCGCTTGTTGAAGGTGATGCAGGACTCGCTTCCGCTGAGGTACTCAGTGGTGGATGGTGGCGAGTTTGTGGCCAAGTTGACTTGGCGAGTGATGGCCTTCTGCACCCTATTCGAGGGGCGTCCCTTTTGGATCATCATGGTACCCATGGCTCGGGGGTATGGTTGGCCTCCTTGGTGCTAGTCCGGCGCAGCTGCATTTGGGGGTAGTCCGGGTGGTGGTGGTGAAGCGCCATGTGCCACTGTGCCTGGGGCGCCTCCATAGCCCCTTTCGACTGCGTTGTGATTCTTCTGAGCCAATCCCTCATGCAGTTTGAGGAATTCGCGACAGTCCTTGAGGAGGTGTCTGGACTTCTTTTTTCCATCGTGCTTGTCGATGTAGAAGTGCACAGTGCATGGCCCGGACAGCTTGTCTTCAATGGATGTTGTGGGTGCCTCGTCGTGATTGCGGTGCTGCCATACTTGCGTGGTTTTCCCGGAGTCGCGGTATCCACCGCTGCGGTAGCCGCTGTTGTGGTTGTCGTCGCGTCTGTCGGCATAGCCAGCTGCAACCATGTTGACATCATCGCGGTCATCATAGATGTGCATGCGTCATTTGCTTCGACGGTCGCGTCTGCGCTCGACTTCTGCTTCCTCGTCGGAGTGAACGCGATTCTTTACCGAATCTTCTCCGTCGGCCCACCGATTCGCGATTTCCATCAGGTGGTCAATGGTTTTGGGCTTCGAGCGGCCCAGCTCTTCCCTGAGCTCTATGCGGCGGATGCCGCTGTTGAATGCGTCGATTGCTCGGTCCTCCAAGATGTTTTCTGTGGAGTTCTTGATAATGGACCACCTTTGAATGTACGAGTGTAGCGATTCTCCCGATCTTTGGTGGCAGCACCTCAGCTCTTCGGTTGACACGGGCCTTTTGTAGGTGCCCTTGAAGTTGCGTACGAAGCTGTAGACTAGCTCTTCCTAGCTGCGAATGCATCCGCGTGGGAGGTTGTTGAGCCATGCCCGGGCGGCGCCCTGTAGCTACAGCTGCAGGCATTGCATAGCCGTGCTTCGACTCCCTCTGTGGAGCCTGATGGAGGAGATGTGGTCCTCTAGCCAGATTTTTGGGTCCTACAGACCGTCAAACTTTGGGTTCTCCGATGGGAGCTTGAACCCCTTGGGAATTCGCTTTTGCCGGATGGACCTGCTGAAGCATCTAGCACCATAGAGCTCCACATCTTCGTCATCTGAGTCAGTCGATCGGGGACGTTGCGCCCTTGACTTGTCGATCTTGCGTTGTGTGATGTCATCACGCGCGTCGTAGTCGTGGTCATGTCGTCGTGAGCGGCGGCGTCGAGACAGGTCATGATTGTCATCACTGGAGGAGGGTGAGGAGTAGCGCTTTGCTACCGCCTTGCCTTTGTTCGGCTCCGGTGTTGGCTCCTTGTCGACGGCGGCCTCGATTAACCCCAAGCCTGCGATCGTAGATCAGTGCATGGCGGCCCGAGGATCTCCGGCCGGCGGTTGATTGTTGAGGAGGTACATGGTGGCTACTATTACTGCAGCATGTGGCGTCTTTGGGACCACATTGCCCCGCGTGTCGATTGTCATAGAGCTGAAGTCGAGAACCTTTGCAACTTCTATGCGTTCTTGTTCAGTGAGATGGGCCATCCGGGATCGCCTCTTGTTTGCGATGTGTTCGTTGCCCTTTGAGGAGGATCCTCTGTGGGGGAGATCCCAGCACGAAAAAGTCTCGACTCGTCCGCCACCTTTTTGCGCGCCTCGAGTTGCGTGATTGTTTGTACTTGGTGCTTGAATTCCTCCTTCAGGAGCCAATGGTAGCCCATTAGCAGTTCTTGTGGAGATCCAAAGGGTAGAGGGTTGCCTCGTAGGGCATCGCGGCAGCGAGCCCACTCTTGTTCATTGAGCCTGATCATGACGCATTCGCCGGTCTGCTCGTTTATTATAGTTGGAGCTTCGACTGCTCCTCCGTTGTTGACGGGGGCGCCATTGCTGCCGTTGGGCGGTGATCTGCCGTTGGGTGTACCGCCGTTTGGCGGGTCGGTTTCATTGCCACGGTTGCCCATGTTGTCACGGTTGGAGGAGGTGTCGCCCGTGTTGATCATGGTGCACATGAAGTGATTGGGGATGCTGTTGCTCCCGCAACTTTCAGATCCGGAGCCGTAGGCCTCGTCTTCAGTTGCTAGATTGCCCAGATCGGATTCGCGACTGCTGTCGCTGACCGTATTCTTGACTGTTGTCGAGGCGTTGAGATCACTGAGGGTGTCGATCGGTGGCGGGAACCACGATGCTGGAGCAATCGATGGTACCGTCGGCTGGTCAGGCATGCGAAGCGTGCCCATCTGACCAACTTGGAAGCGGAAGCTCCCGATTGCCAAGCTGATTCCGTCGCCCACAGACTCGAAAGCCGGCCGAGTGGCCGGCGTATGGACGGTGAAGTCGAACGCGTCGAAGAGCTGGCGAATCTCCGCTGTTGCGGAGTTGTAGATCGCGGTTGATGGGGCCGAAGAAGCCACAACATCAGCACTCCCAATCCCCACGGACGGCACCAATTGACGAGGGTTTAACTCATCAATGTCCATTGTTATGGACTTGGGTTTTGGAGAAGGAGGGAGCGCTGGAGACATCTATCGGCTAGCAAACAAGCACACAGGGGACTCGAAGATTTACCCAGGTTCAGGCCTCGTAGAGGTCCCTACTCCTGCTTGTCTGCTCGTGGAATTAATGAAGGAATCAAAGATTACAATGGTGCGCAGATGCAATCTGGCGAGGGTTGTGGAAACTAGGGTTGCGTGTGTCCTCCTCGTTGCCCCCTCCTAGCCTTTATATAGATAGGCTAGGTCTCGGGTAGCCGATCGACTTGGTTACAGGTTAGGGTTTTCCCCTTTGACCTTTCTATCTTTAGCTTCTTCTTGTTCTTCAAGCAATCGAGAGTCCGTAGGTTACTCGAGTTCTTCATTTGGGCCTTGGCGACACCGTGGGCCTCTACGTATTTAGGCCGTATATACCAAGCTCGAGTACCTGTAGGGTATACCCATGTCACCTACTATGCTAAGAATCAAAATAATTTGTCATGAGTCTTTTGATATGCTAAGAATGCATGCAACATCATATACTTGCTAGAAACCTCAAATGCAATTTGGTCTAAGGTTTTTATGGCAGCTAGCAACATATATTTGTACCACTAATGTCACCCCACAAAAAAGAAATGGGAGAAATATTTGTGTTGAAGTTTTTTGACAGGGAATGGAGGAACACCACACTAAGCTAGATCTATCCAATGATGGTGAAATCCATAACCTTGGGGATGCCCAAGTCACCCCCACTGGACTAACTACACTCTTGATTTGCACACCTCTAAACTTTGTTTTTGAGCAACATAAGATTATCATAGAAACTTGGAGCGTCTATATCTAGTTTTATGTTTAATTTGTATGTTACCCTTTGGAATAAATAAGGCCACCATTATAGATGTTTTGCATGCTTAGGAAAGAGCTACTGAAACAAATGAAAGTCAACTTTGAATGCCATGATAGAAGGAAAAGGGAGTAACAAGCTATGCATGTTATTGCTTTATTGCTTCTAGTTATATTGTTCATATGCTTTATTGAGTGATAACTTACAAGTGTTTTATCTAGTTCTTATTTTCAACATAGCTGGATAGTATTGTAACACCCCTAGTTCTTCTAATATTAATTAGGGTTTTGATTGTGCATTCATGAGCATCATATTTTCAAAGTGCATCCAAAAGAAAGAAAGTAAAACCCTAAAACCCTAGTTTTCCCTCCCTCTTTGAAATCAATTCAAAAGGTTTTGAATGTTTTGAAAACTACAAAGTATTGGAGACCAATTTGATTACAAGGGCCCCATAATATTTTCATACTTTTTACAAAGTCTCTTATATTTTTTAAATTGTACAGAACAGATTTGTATTTGAAGTTACAAAATAGAAAAGGAGAAAATGAAATAGAAAAAGAATTTGACAAAAAATAGAAACCCTAAACTATTCTAGCCCGCATCCCACTTTCTCTCTTCTCTTCCCTGCCGCATAGTGCGCTCCCGCGTGACCCAGTCCATCCCAAGCCAACCCGGCCCGCGTACCCCTTTGTCGTGCTTCCTCTTTCTTCCTCCTCACGACAGCGAGAGAAACACCTCGCTGGCGCGTCCGATGCCGTCCGCCGCTCTGTCGCAACGACCGCCTCCCCTCGTCGCTTCCTAGAGATGGATAAGACCGCCACGACGCCGTCTTGCCCACCCTATCCTCTCACTCCTCCCTGCGATTTCCCTCGCATTTCTCCTGGAGGCCGAAACCATGGCTCGGCCAGAGCCGCCATCGCCGTCGTTCAGGACCACCCCTAGCCCAGCTGAGCACGCAGTCGTGACCCTCTAACTCTCCTTGATCGTTTTCCCCCAGCTGAGCCAGCGTAGCTTCAATCGCCCCAATTACCACCTCCATTCCTAACGCCGGCCACCACCATCTCTGTTGATTCCGGCGCCTCCTGACAACCCATGGCCTCCTCGGCATGCTCGTCGTGCTCAGGGTGAGCTCATGTACCTCCCAGTGGCTTCCAATCCCTCCCTCTCTTCCTCAGCCATGCCTGCACCATGCAGCTGCCACCACCGCTAACCGCCATCGTGGTCGACGCTCCGGCCACCCAAATGGAGCGGCACCACCACTATTCGGCTCCCTAGCATCCCGCGCATCCAACACACACATGCACACGTCTTTGTTTGCTCGCTAGAGCCGCCATCGCTGGCCATCTGTGCACTGCCAGCGAGGTGACAGCATGACAACGTCACTCCTACATGGCGCTGATGTGGCTATGGGTCCCACATTGACTGCTGACCGCCAGTGTGGATGCTGATGTGGCCTCGAGCCCAGCAGTCAGCCACAGTGGCTAGTTCCAGCCACTGTGAAAAATGTTTTAACGCTATGCGCTGGCACCATGATGATGCAATAACACATTTAATTGGTTTAATATTTTCAGAATTTGATATAATCTTGTAAAATTAATAACTAATTCATTTTAAATCAAAATAATATGAATAATATATCAAAATGTTTAGAAAAATGAGATCTACACAATAGACTCAAAATCATGCAATGTTCACCAACTTCAATTGCAAGTTTAATTAGAAGAATAAATTGAACCCCATAGGTGATTCTGAGGTCCCCCTGTTCTAGCGTTTGCACCCCTCGAACCCTGTTTATAATGACCAAGCATGCTCTAGGGTTCATTTCAATACACTTTAACTTGTCATATCATCATCCTTGCTTGATAATTTCATCGATGCCATGTATTGGTTGTTGCTTTCCTTTACGGTGTTTCTGCTTCTTCTCGATAGACCTCGGAGTTGATGTGAGCAACGATAGAGAGTCTAAGATTGAAGATCGAGATTAACACCATCGAAGAGAAGTACTTGATCAATGATGAACAATGCCAAGCAGATGAACCTGAAGTTCTGCTTTGGGTATCAACAGGCAAAGGCAAGCATAGCCCCACACATGATATAAACCTATGATTTCAAACTATTTCATTCTTGTCATGTGCATGCGGTTCCTAAGTCTTTTATCGATGGATAGAGTAATCCTATTTGATGCATGTTTCCTTTGTAGCCTATATTCCCTAGTCCATTGCTCCTAGCATAACTAGGGTTTGGCTTATGAGCTTCGCTAGAGCTATTTATATCTATTGTGCTTAGCCATGCTTAGCTGTTATTGTTGGTCCATCCGGTTGATGAATCAGAGCTATGAATGAACCTAGTATGACAGGATGACGTGGTATGATCCGAGATGAAAGTTAAACATGCTAAGGCTTGTATGGGAGGCCACGAGGGTTGTGGTTTTTGCAGTTCCATACTTGCTGCCCTTAGAACCTGAGGTTCTTGCCTCTTGAACAAAGAGGAGCATACAGCCACACGGGGCCTAGGAAACCCCTCGACCCCAACTTTCCTAGTCTGATCCATGAGTCCGTAGTTTGAGATTTTATTCCGCACCCGCATGGAAAAAGGTTTTGGAAATTGGTGCAAGCATATAGGACGTGGCCGGGTGAAGGGTGCATGGCACTAAAACTGGATCTCGACACACAGAGTCCAGGAACGCCTAGGAGTATGGCCAACTACCGCAGCCGGGATCCCTTCTAGGTGACTCATGGATTAGGCAAAAGCAAGGGAAAGGTTTTGGTCGACCACCCTCTGTCAGCACACCAAGGAAGTGTGTCAAGTGGCATTAAGAGTCGGTCGGCGTGTGTGGGTAAAGTTGTACACCCCTATAGGGTTAAATATTTTCGAAAAGCCATGTCCACGGTTATGGACGACTTGGGAATGGACATGGGATCATAGAGAAGAATAACCTAATCGTAAAACTTAGCAAGTAAAGTGTGCTTAAGGATGCTTCCCCAGGGATCGAGGGGGTGATTCTAGATGGTAGGTTCAGCTGATGATGTTTCAGTATGTCAAGAGATGATCAAGTTAGAGATATCGCATTCTTATCCCCTTTCAAAATGATCTATTTAGTTGAGCTTCTTCTCCTCCCTCTTGTTTTACGAACAGAGATAGCTTTATGCAAAATAACTCCACCGGCCATAAGTCTTGTGGAGTACACCCTGTACTCACCCTTGTTTTGTTGATACTTTTGCAGCAGGTAAGTGTTACCATAAGAGATGCGTTATGTACGACAACAACATTTATGGGTAGCTTTGGGGTTCCCGGTCGGAAGCCTGGAAATCTATGGATTGGGATGTCATCGTTATGCTTTAGGCCTCTTAGACAATGGAACCAAACGCTAATGATGAACTATGATTCAACCATAAACATAAGGGATTGTGTTTCGAAGCTAGATGTGTCTTGCATATGATATTACCTGCTTACTAGCCCCATGCATTTATCCTTCTATTGCCTTTATTCTAACCATAGTACCATCCACGTATATGCATACATACCTTTTTTGTGCGAAGCATTGTAAAACATTTTCCATGGTACTTTATTCATTTGTTTTAGTCATTATACATTTTGCTAGACATGTATGGATACTATCAGTAGTATCACTTTATGATATGCTTGTTTATTGTTACTCTTTAATGTATGAACCATTTAACTATTTGTGATACTTGCTAGCCAAGGTAAGAAACAAACTCCAAAATCCATGTTTAGTTTTATCATCTTCATGCTTGAGGATGAGAATATGTTAAGCTTGGGGATGTTGATGCATGTAAAATGCATACATGAACTTTGTAGTTTATTGATACATATACCCACATATTGGCAACTTATATAATGTTATATCCATGTTTCATATTGAATTTGTGGGATTTACCAATGATCCCCTTTATTTTGGTTATAACTCAGCAGGACAGGAAAACCCAGTTTTGTATATTTTTATCTTTCAGGAACTAAACAAAGTCAAACAGAGCTAGGATTCTGGGAAAGTCAATATTTAGCAAAGAGGAAGCATCTGGAGCACTTGAACCTCACCAGAAGGGCCATGAAGCCCAAAATACGGTAGGTTCTACGGCCCACCAGGGTGCACGTTCCACCCTACCTCCTTTGGTGCACTCAGCCGTCTGATTTGCCTCAATATTTTCCACACAGACTCGTCTTGACCAAAAACACCTATATAAAGGTCCCCATGCGCATCTCTGGAGGAGGGCACCACATAAATACTGAAATAACAAAACAAAGGAAGAGCCAGAAGATTGGAGGGCAAAACTCCGTCAGAGCCGCCGCCGAAGGGATCTCTACCTTCTCCAACATCTCCACCATCATCACCATGATGAAGAGGGAGTAGTCCACCCCATGGACTATGGGTTTGTGGTGGTAACTTGATCTACTCTCTCTATATATGATGATTGTTGAAGTCCATATGATGTGCCTTGCATGATTATGTATCTATCTATGTAATTCCTATGGTGGATATTGTTGTATGACATAATACTTGTTATGCATTTACCGTTGTGTTAGATCTTTTATGGCTTGTCATACTTTGGAAATATTCTATGATGCATGTAATGGTTTGATCTATGTGAAATGCCTTGTTTACCCATGTCATGATGTGTTTGACAACATTAAGTGGAGGTAAATGAGAGAGATGTGGTAATACACACAACAAATAAATCATTGCCTTAGTGTTTGGAGTGTTTTCAATTAAGAAGTATGATGTATGTAGGTAATGGTTTGCCGAGTGACAGCGGCATATGTATTGAGTGACAAAATGCAACAAAACATCCTTTATCTAGGGGGGAAAGGGAGAAGTATGATGTGTGGTGTGATAACAACCAACACTAGCCTTATTACAAGGGTGACCTAGCAGCACAAATGAGTATTTCTTTCAACTATGTGTTTGAGGACATGTAGTTGCTATAAATTTAAAATTGAAACATGGCAATTATGTGTACTTTTATATATAACAGACAAGTCGAAGCATTTCATACTCGATTTACACCAGCACAAAAATTATTTCGAATGGAACAACATACAAACCATTCCAAAATACGAAAGGGTGCAAAATGTTTCATACAAGAAAGCATATGATTTATTTGGAACAAAAAAGAGTCACGATATTACACGCATAAGAACGTAAATACGGAAGAAACCCTACACAAAAGCTGAGTACAGGGAGAAAAGATCCACCGCATCTACGTAATTCTTGGCGACGTCTTCCCAGATGGACTGTTCCTGAGGAGCACTGTCATCATTGGACCAACTCCCTCTCTCAGTCTTGTCGTTGGTGCTCATGAACGCCTCATCGACTCCTGATGTGACCTCACCGAAACTCGTGTTCTGATGGACATCGTCTGCCCTCGTCTTGTTAGCAGCCGACGTGATGCGAAAACGCTGGCGAGCCAAAAGCCGCAGACACACCAAAACCTCCTCATCCTAGTCCTCGGGAGGTAGATGAGAGCGAAATCTCTGATGGTGACGACTTACCATTAAATCCACAGATAGTGTCTCTCTAACCAATAGAGAGGCATGCATGCGAGTACGGAAAGATAACGAAGATCTAGCGGTTCCTCTGAGGCGTTGACGCCTAGGTATGGCGTGCAAGTAGTCCATGGAAGAAGATGTTATTGCAAAGCTGAGCAACCCGAAGAGAGTAGATGAGAGGAAACACAAGGTCCTTATATGATACAAAAACAAGCGCTAGGAAAGGGCGTATAAGTATCCAGAGAATAGGGTGCGAATAACGTTACCCAAGGGGCATTTACGGTACATGGTGGGAAGAACAATGAGGCTCAGAGGCTACAACCGAATACGGCTTGTAGCCTAGCTAAATGTAAAATAGACGCACAAAGGAGCCGATGCCGAAGCTGCATGGGCTATGAAACATCGCAACGAGAAGAAAAATGCTAAAAACATCACTCATTTACTATAGGAAGCACAAACACATAGCATTGCGAGCAACAAAGAAAAAACATAATTTATTTCTTATTTTTTAATGATTACATCCATCACATTCATATACACATATAAACCATAGATTACGTACAATAGACCTAGTCTACAGTATACTACGCACCAATACATCTAACCTAAATAACTACTCTACACCTTAAGCCGCCTTTAAATGCCGGAGCCTCTCGACGAACAGCAACCGTGTACACATGCATCGGCTGCAAAAAACCAAGAAGATGTATTAGCGATTAGTAGATCTGCCAAAAAATCTTTAAAAAGGTAGTGACATTGGTATACCCTGCCGGTACTCGAGTTTGGTATATACGGTCCAGATATGGTGGAATCCCACGGCGTTGCCATGGCCTAATGAAGATTTTGAGTGACCTACGGACTCTCAATAACTTGCGAAACAAGAAGAAGTCTAAAGATAGAAAGTTTGAAGGGCAAACCCTAATCTGTAACCGACTCAACCTACTACCTGAGACCTGGCCTATCTATATAAAGGCTAGGAGAGGGCGGCGAGGAGGATACACACAACCCTAGTTTCCACAACCCTCGCTAGATTGCATCTACGCACCATTGTAATCTTCGATTCCTTTGTTAATTCCACGAGCAGACAAGCGGGAGTAGGGACCTCTACGAGGCCTGAACCTAGGTAAACCTTGTGTCTCTGTGTGCTTGTTTGCTAGCCGATTGATGGTCCAGCGCTCCCTCCTTCTCCAAAACCCAAGTCCATAACAATGGGCATTGATGACTTAAACCCTCGCCAATTGGCGTCGTCTATGGGAATTGGGAGTGCTGATGTTGCGGCTTCTTCAGCCCCATCAACTTCGATCTACAACTCCGCAACAGTGGAGATTCGCCAGCTCTTCGGTGCATTCGACTTCACCGTCCACACGTCGGCCACTCGCCCGGCTTTCGAGTCCGTGGGCGATGGAATTAGCCTGGCGATCGGGAGCTTCTGCTTCCAAGTTGGTCAGGTGGGCACGCTTCACATGCCGGACTAGACGACAACACCATCGATTGCCCCTGCATCGTGGTTCCCTCCACCGATCGGCACCCTCAGTAAGCTCAATGCCTCGACAACAGTCGATAATACGGTCAGCGACAACAGTTGCGAATCCGATCTGGGTGATCTAGCAACTGAAGATGGAGCCTACGGCTCTGGATATGAAAGTTGTGGGAGCAACAGCTTCCCCAACCATTTCATATACGCCGTCATCAACATTGGTGCCTCCTCCGCTAATCGCGACAACACGGGCAACGATGGCAATGGAACCGACCCACCAAACGGTGGCATGCCTAATGGCGGACCACCCAACGGCAGCCCCACCAACGGCGCCCCCATCAACAACGGAGGGGCAGTCGAACCCCCCACCATGGTGAACGAGCACACTAGTGAGCGTGTTGTGATCAAGCTCAACGATCTCGAGTGGGCTCGCTGCTGAGACACCCTGCGAGGCAATCCTCTGCCCCCAGGCACGCTGCAAGAACTGTTGATGGGCTACCATTGGCTGCTGAAAGAAGAGTACAGACGCCAGCTACAAACAATCATGCAACTTGAAGCGCGTAAAAAGGCAGTAGACGAGTCGAGCCTTCGAAGGGCTGGACTCTCCTCCCATAGAGGATCCTCCTCCAAAGGCAACGAGTACATGGCTAACAAGAGGCGATCTTGAATGGATCACCTCACCGAGAAGGAACGCATAGAAGCTGCAAAAGTCCTCGACTTCGGCTCCATGACAGTCGACACACGGGGCAACGTGGTCCCGAAGATGCCGCAAGCAGCGGTGACAACAGCCACCATGTACCTACTCAACAACCAGCCGCCAGCTGGAGATCCTCGAGCTTCCATGCACCGATCTACGGTCGCAGGCTTGGGGCTAATCGAGGCCGCTCTCGACAAAGAACCGACGCCGGAGCCAAAGAAAAACAAGGCTCTGGCAAAACGCTATTTCTCACCCTCGTCCAGCGACGACAGTCATGACCTGTCTTGATGTCGCTGCTCACGGCGACACGACCACGACTATGACACGCGTGATGACATCACGCGGCGCAAGATCGACAAGTCAAGGGGGCGACGTGCCTGATCGACTGACTCGGAAGACGAAGACGTGGAGCTTTGTGGCGCCAGATGCTTCAGCAGGGCCATCAGACAAAAGCGAATGCCCAAGGGGTTCAAGCTCCCATCAGAGAACCCAAAGTTTGACGGTCTATAAGACCCGAAAATCTGGTTAGAAGACCATAGCTCCTCCGTCAGGCTCTATGGTGGGAGTCGAAGCATAGCCATGCAATGCCTACAGCTACAGCTGCAGGGCGCCGCCCGAGCTTGGCTCAATAACCTCCCACGCGGATCCATTCGCAACTGGGACGAGCTGGTCTACATCTTTATGCGCAACTTCAAGGGCACCTACAAATGGCCTGCATCAATCAAAGAGGTGAGATGCTGCCAGCAAAGATCGGGCGAATCGTTATGCTCGTACATCCAGAGGCAGTCCATCATCAAGAACTCCGCGGAAAATATCTCGGAGAACCGGGTGATTGACGCATTCAACGGCGGCGTTCTTCGCATAGATCTCAGGGAGGAGCTGGGCCGCTCGAAGCCCAAAACCATCGACCACCTGATGGAAATCGCGAATCGGTGGGTAGATGGAGAAGATTCGGTGAAAAATCGTGTTCACTCCGACGATGAAGCAGAACTCGAGCGTAGACGCGATCGCCGAAGCAAATGTCGAATGCACATCTACGATGACTGCGATGACGTCAACATGGTCGCAGCTGGCTACACCGACAAGTGCGACGACGGCCGCAACAGCGGCTACCGCATCGGCGGATATCGCGACTCCGGGAAAACCACGCAAGTATGGCAATCACACTCGTGACGAGGCACCCACAATATCCATTGAGGACAAGCTATCCGGGCCGTGCACCGTGCACTTCTACATAGACAAGCATGACGGCAAAAAGAAATCCAGCCACCTCCTCAAAGACTGCCACGAGTTCCTGAAACTTCATGAGGGTCTGGCTCGGATGAATCGCGACACGGTCAACAGGGGCTACGGAGCCGCCCCAGGAGATGTGGCTCATGGAGCTCCCCCACCACCACCTGGACCACCGCCAGCTGCACCTGCGCCTGACCAGCATCACGGACGCAGGCCGTACCCATGGGCCATGGGTACCATGATGATCCAAAAAGGCTGCCCCTCCAACCGGGTGCAAAAGGCCATCACTCGCCAAGTCAATTTGGCGACAAACTCACCACCATCCACCACTGGGTACCTCAGTGGAAGCGATTCTTGCATCACCTTCGACAAGCGTGACCACCTGCGCCAAGTACCTCGTCCAGGCCATTGTCCCCTCGTACTCGAGGCGCAAATTGGAGGCGTCGACATGAGCCGCGTCTTCATGGACGGTGGAAGCGGCATTAAACTCATGTTCGCAAATACCTTGCGAGCAATGAGGATCCCTCTAACCTGCCTAGAGGTCTCGGACAAGACATTCCACGGCATCGTCCTAGACAAGGGCATATATCCCCTGGGAAAAATCAACCTCGACGTCATTTTTGGCACGCCGAAAAACTTTCGACGTGAACGCATCGACTTCGAAGTCGTCGACTGGCCCTCACAGTACCACTGCATCCTCGGACGTGTCGCGTTCACCAGGTTCATGGTAGTGCCGCACTACACCTACCTGCAGATGAAAATGCCAGGCCCCAACAGCATCATCACAATCAATAGGAGCTTCGAAAGGCCCGACAGTTGCGACAGGGAATTCAACAGAATTTCCCAGTCCTTCGGCATGCAGGAAGAACTCGCAAGATTGCAGGAGTCAACAGACAACAGTCTTTCTCCCCTGAGCAGGCCAAGTTCACCCGACCTATCCTTCGACTCGTCGGTGCACACGAAGAAAGTTCAGGTGCACCCATCGGACCCAGCGAAGACGGCCCTCATCGCCAACAACTTGAGTCCCGCATAGGAACTCGCCTTGTCGAATTCCTCCATGAGCACTAGGAAATCTTTGCCTGGTGTCTAGCGGACATGCTAGGAGTTCCTAGGGAATTCGCCGAGCACGTACTCAATGTCAACCCAGACGCAAGGCCAGTCAAACAAACAATTCGGCGACTGTCTGAGCCAAGAGCAAAAGTGGTCGGAATGGAGATCAACAGGCTCCTCGACGCCAAATTCATATGCGAGATCAAGGAAAGCACTTGGCTCGCCAACACGGTGCTAGTACCAAAAAAGGACATGGATATCCTACGGATGTGCGTGGACTTTACCTCTCTAAATAAGCACTGCCCAAAGGATCACTTCCTGCTGCTGCGAATCGATCAGATCATCAACTCCACCACGGGATGTGAGCGCCTCTACTTCCTCGATGCCTACTCAGGCTACAATCAGATTCGAATGAAGGAAGAGGATCAAGAAAAAACAGCATTTACAACGCCCTTTGGTGTGTTCTGCTATAACACAATGCCCTTCGGGCTAAAAAACGCAGGAGCAACCTATCAGCGGTGCATGCAGGCTTGCCTCAAGAACCAACTTGGTCGCAACATCCAAGTCTATTTTGACGACATCGTAATCAAGACCAAAGAGGAAGCTTCACTAATTGATGATTTACGCGAAACCTTCGCCAACCTCGACCGCTACCGTATCAAGCTCAATCCGGACAAGTGCACCTTCAGCATACCATCTGGGCAACTACTCGGGTATCTCATCTCTGCGAGAGGGATTGAGGCGAACCCGAAGAAAATAAAAGCCATACTGGCCATGGAGAGGCCAAAGAACATAAGAGGTGTCCAGCAGCTGGCTAGGCGAATCGCGGCGCTCAGTCGATTCATCAGTCGAATGGGTGAAAAAGTACTGCCCTTCTACCAACTTCTCCTCAAAACTGACAAGTTTGAGTGGACCAACGAGGCACAGGAAGCATTCGAAGATCTCAAGCGTATGCTGTCCACCTCACCAGTACTGGTGACCCCACGCGAAAGGGAACCACTGCTGTTGTACATCTCTGCCACCAACCAGGTGGTCAGCATGGTGCTCGTGGTAGAACGAGCCAAAGAAAACAAGGTCCACAGGGTACAGCGCCCAGTCTACTACCTTAGTGAGGTACTCACGCCAACAAAGCAGCGATACCCGCACTACCAGAAGTTGGCGTATGGCGTCTTCATGACAGCCAGGCGTCTGCGCCACTACTTCCAGGAGCACCCAATCGTGGTGGTCAACGACGCCTCGCTTGGACATATCCTCAACAACCCAGACGCCACCAGACGGGTCGCGCTTTGGGGAATCGAGCTGTCTCCACGAGACATTACATATGAAAAATGCGACGCGATCAAGTCGCAAGTTCTCCCTAACTTCCTCGTGCATTGGATGGAGAATCAGCTCCCTGAAAAACCAGACATGTCCTATCTCTAGACGATGCACTTCGCCGGATCCAAGCGAAAGAACGGAGCTGGCGCATGTGTCATACTGACATCGCCTCAGGGAGACAAGCTGAAATATATTCTGTGAATGTCGTTCACCACCTCTAACAACGAAGCTGAATACGAGTCCTGTTACAAGGGATGAGGATGGCAAAAGCATGCAGCACCAAGAGGCTCATAATATACGGCGACTCCAAGCTGGTCGTCAACCAGACAATGCACGAGTGCGACGCACTGAACGACAATATGATCGCCTACCGCAACCTCTACGACACACTCGAAGGGGACTTCGACGGTTGCAAGCTGCGGCACATAGGCCGCGAAAGCAATGAAGAGGCAGACGCACTCGCCAACATTGGCTCTACATGCGCCCCCATACCACCTGGGGTATTTCTCGAGCGCATCCGTGAATGCTCCATCAAGCCAAAGGCCGCAGAGAAGAAAACAAGCGCAAAAATGGACTCGGGGGTTGCGCCGCCCAATGAGCCAATGGCACTCGACGACCTAGAGCTTGACACAGGACTCGAAGGACCGATGAGTGTCATGATGATTGAGCCATCTTGGACTCAACCGTACATCACATACCTTCTCAGCAAGAGGCTACCGGACGATCCGACTGACGCACGACACATTGCGCGGCGATCCAAGGCATTCGCTGTTATCAACGGTGAACTATACAAACGCAGCATCACAGGACTACTCCAATGATGTGTCTCAAACGCTGATGGAAGAGCCGTTCTCCTCGACATCCATGAGGGGACTTGCGGACACCACGCCGGCAGTCGCGCCCTCGTCTCCAAGGCTCTACGAGCTGGATTCTACTGGCCCACGGCCATGCGTGACGCCAAGGACATCGTCCAAAAATGCAACGCTTGCTAGTGATTCACAGATAAACCACACACACCTGGCGCAGAGCTCCGGCCAATTCCATCGGCCTGGCCCTTCGCACAATGGGGACTCGACATGGTTGGCAAGCTCCCAAAGTCCTCGCGAGGAGGCTACGTCTACCTCTTGGTCGCAGTCGACAAATTTACCAAGTGGATAGAGGCCATGCCGGTGACTAACCAATCTGGAGCCAGTGCAGTCAAGTTCTTCGAGTCCATTGTCTATCGCTTCGGAGTGCCACACAGCATCATCATGGACAATGGGACAAATTTCACCTCTAAAGAGTTCCAGGGCTTCTGCGAGGACCTGGGAATCAATGTAAGCTATGCTTCAGTAGCTCATCCATAGACCAATGGTCAAGTCGAAAAAGCCAATGGGCTTGTCTGCGGCGGAATCAAGAAGCGACTCTTCAGGCCACACGAACAAGCTGTAGGATGCTAGCCAGATGAGCTGCAATTCGTACTTTGGAGCCTACGCACAACCCCAAACAGTGCCACGGGATATACCCCGTTCTTCATGGTGCACGGTGCTGAAGCAGTGCTACCCGCAGAGGTACGGTACAACGCACCACGAGTGGTTGCTTACAGCGAGCAGGAGTCAACAATTGCACTCGAAGACTCCGTCGACCTCCTTGATGAGGCACGGGAAATCGTTGCAGAAAGATCAACGATCTACCAGCAGAACCTGCGCAACTACCACAGCAGAAGGCTACGCCCCAGGTCCTTCGTCAAAGGAGACCTGGTCCTGCGACTAAAGCAATAAGGGCATCTCAAGCTCGAGTCCCCTTGGGAAGGACCGTTCGTGATTACAGAGTTAATCCCAGGTGGCGCCTATCGCCTCAAAGATTTTGAGACAGGAGTCGCGTACTCCAACCCTTGGAACATCGCGCAGCTGTGGCGCTTCTACCCTTAGTCGTATTTTATTTCTTACATCGCAAATAAGGCTATTCAGCCAAGGCTACTTAGCCACACATTGTACCTCGTACCATCCTACGAATAAATAAAGCTAAGTGCCCCAAACTCTGTGTCCTTCTATTTATTTTTGCAAATTTATCCACTCGAGGGCTGCGCCACCCTATACACATCTGTTCTACGAACCAACGTGATATCCTGAGTAGCTGACGCACGAATCGAACCCTTGACAAACACCAACCCAGTTGCAACGCACCTGACAGGTTGGCAAGGTGCTGAGATAACAACAAGTCAAGCTAACAAAAAGGAATCGCATAGTGCAATGCACTCGCAAAACATATGAGCTAACAAGCTCTTTATATACATCAATGTCAATCAATTATACACAGCATATATATATGAAGTTTACAACACTGGTGCAACTATGTGCAGGATACAAACTAAACTACTATTGCAACAGAAGAACATTTGTCTGCTCCTCGAAGAAGTCGACAATTTCCTCCACTGGGCGATCCACCGCCTGGTAGTGAGGAACCATGTTCCAAGTCGAACCTGTTGGCAGTGCTAGTGGTCCAGCAGCAATCGCTACAACATCCACATCAGGCCTGTGCAGTCGCACCAGCGACAGAGCAGCCTTGGCACCGGCCACTAACTGTTGCCGTACACACTCGCGGACTGCACTCAAGTCTTGAAATTTTGCAAGAAGGATCAGCAGGCTCGATGAAATGACATCTAGCAGAAACATCGTGTGATAGATATTCCTTAAGCACAATTGCGATTTCTTCAGGAAATAAAGCACTCGTGAGGCACGATCCTGCAGGGTCGCCAGTGTGATTGCGCGATCATGATCCACCCAGAAATACCCACTCGCCTGAAGCTGCTCTTGGGTCCGGTCATTCATGTGAATGGCAATCCTGCCCTTCTCATCTTGCGGATGGTGTGCACTGACAACTATACCAAGCAAAGGAAAAAGTATGAAGACAGCGAACTACTGCGAGTGGCTACAAGCTCGACTTCCTTACATCTGCGTTACCACGGAGCACGGGAAATTCGCACTCCAATTGCTTCACGCGGTCACGGAGTCGCGAGAGCAGAGACAGCTCATCCACCCTTGAGCGCGATGATACGTCCATTTTGCATCACTATTCTATATCATAATTCACTGTTATTCATTGATACATTTCGTATTGAGAGGTGATACTTATGTTATTTCATCTGTTTTTGCATGGTTGGTGACTTTTGGAGCATGGACCGCTGCAGTCAGGATTCTGATGGAAAAGGTGCTGTTTGGAGGCAAAATTCGCGAAGATCAGAAAATCCGGGAAAATATACGGAAAATCCTATTTTTCTAGAAGACGAAGGAAGCCAGAAGGGGGCTAGATATGGGCCATAGGGGGCCCACACCACCCCCTGGCGCGGGCCAGCGTAGGCCGCGCCACCAGGTGGTGTGTCCACCCTGGTCCACCCCTGGAACTCCCCTCTAGCGTATATTATCCTCCCGAAACCCTAAGACTCGGGGGGTGACCACAAAAAGATTCCGCCACCTCTACGGGGCAGAAAACACCGAGAGAGAAAGATCTCTCCGGCAGATAGATTTCTGCCAGGGGAATTCCTTCCCGGAGAGGGGAGATCATTGCCATCAGCATAACCATCAAGCTGGACTTCATCGGGATCATCATCATCACCACCACCACCATCACCACCATCATCACCCTCATCACCATCTCCATATTGCTGTAACAATTGTGTTGAATCTTGCATAGTTCATAGGGGAAACTTTCCCGGTGTTGATTACTCTTTGTAGTTGATGCTATTGAGTGAACCATTGAATTATTGTTTATGTTCAGATTTTTATACATCATTATTCCATCTCTGATCATGATCCATATGATGTCTTGTGAGTAGTTCGTTTTGTTCTTGAGGACATGGGAGAAGTGATGTTGTTAGTAGTGGAATTGTGTTGAGAGAAATTCAATAGTTTGGTATTTAAGTTGTGGTGTACTTCTTCTAGTGGTGTCATGTGAACATCGACTACATGACACTTCACCTATATGGGCCTAGGGGAATGCATTGTGTATTTGGCTACTAATCGTAGGGGTTGTCGGAGTGACAGAAACCTGAACCCCCGTTAGGAAACCATTGCATAAGGGACGTAAGGGTCTTAGAGTTTAAAGTTGTGGTTAGGTTTCTACCTTAATTACTTTCTTGTACTTACGGATGTTTGCAAGGGGTATAAACACAAGTATGTATTAGTCCTAGTAAGGTCGGTACATTAGCACAGGTTCACCCACACAACACTTAGCAAGCTAAAGAAGATTAATCAACTATATGAAGCGAAAGCACTTGACAGTCTTCCCATGTGTCCTCGAGAACGTTTGGTCATCTTAAGTAATACAACCGGCTTGTCCTTTGCTGCATAGAGGATTGGGCCACTTGCTGCATTTATTCCTACTATCTTTTATTTACTCGTACTTTGTTTACTTGCTTTATCAAAAACCCTAAAAATCCGTTTGCTAAGTATTTGCAGCGAATTCCTGATCCATACCACTAGCCAGCACCTTCTGCTCCTCGTTGGGTTCGACACTCTTACTTATCGAAAATACTGCGATACACCCCCTATACTTGTGGGTCATCACGCGACTGCGCTAAGGTATCATCAGTGGATGGCATATTCCGAGGTTCACTCGAAGGACCACTCGATGTGCCCTATCACAAGTCAAGCAAGAGATAATAAGAAGACCAAGCAATACATGGGAAAACACTCAAAGTGCATTCAAGTATAACAAAATGTCAACAGATACACCCGCCAATGGCATGTTCAAGACAAAAGGGTTCAAGCTATTAACTATTACAAATATGACTACTGAGGAGCAACCGGCTTCTTAGACTTAGACTTCGGTTTTGGGGGCCTCATCGAGTCTGTGGCAGTATCAGACGCCACAGACTTTCTGCCAGCCCCGGATGCCGTAGCCTTCATCGCCTTCTTGGCTTGCTGCAGCTCCTCAGAGTACTTCGCGACTGTGTTGATTAGCTGCGGCCCGTACTTGCCACAGGCAGTTGCAAAAGGAGCAAAAACTACCTATTGGCCATCCGCGCTGACAGGCATTGCCTTGGAGACCGCAGCAGGATCAATTTCGACTCCATGGGCTTGAACCATCACGAGTGACATAGAAGCGCTAGCCGCACAGAGTGAATTCTTGAAGCCCGCAGGAATGCCTCTAGCAAGGGACTCCACCAGATCATCTACATTTTCAATTATCTCAGCTTTGGGCGCCAGCTCCTCATGGAGGCGACTGAGTACGCCTTTGGCCTTGATTAGCGTCCCCTGGATGGAAGCACTGCGATCTTCGACTTCGACTGCCGCGACGGCACCTGCCAAGGCATCATCACGATGGAGAGCCTGGGCGTCAAAGCTCAGACCGCTGGCATCTACACAAGAGCACAGTGTTGGCACAAAAAGTCAGCACAATAACAAATTCGAAAGAAGGGGCACGATGGAAATCCAGACAAAGGAATACCTAAAAGGTCCTTGGCAATCGAGAAGAGTTGTTCTTCGAACAACTTCTCCGTGCCACGATGGAGGCGCGCAAATCCTCTTTGTGTTTCCGCGACTCGTCAAGCGCTGCGACAGCCTCATCGCGACCCTTCACCGCCGCGGTAAGCGTCTTTTTGAGGGAAGCGGCAACGCGAAGTAGTGCATTATGCTCGGCTGCGAAACAAATAAAGACAGACCGTTAGTCGAGCACAAGGATGAAGAAGAAGAAGCACAAAACACTCACTTTCAACCACGCGATGGCGGTTGTCCAGCATTGCATGCTCACGACCCATGGCAAGCACCTACTACGCCAGGCGAGCAGCTTCCTTCACAATAAGCTGCAACAGGAGAAACAACAAAGGATCAGCAGATAACATAGAAGATTAATTCGAATGCAAGAAAAAGCAATATCACACATACGTGATCCTCTAGATACTCCGAAGTCGATTGCCACGTAGTCGTCCGGACAACCATCTGGTGCTCGACATCGTGTGGAGAACTTGATGAATTGTGCCCAGAGTGGGCCGCCAATGGAGGGAAAGGAGTCCGCTCATCCACTTTCTTGGCCTTGGAGTCCGCGACTCCAGATTCTTTCAAAAACTGGACGTCGCCAGAAGATGACGACGCCAGCTGAGTGCAGCACAAAACCAAACTCAGAAAAATGCAAATCCAAAAAAGAACCAAGAGAAGAATTGTATACTTACCAATCAAACTTGTCAAAATCAAAGGTTTGGCCCTCCGACAACGACGACTCCTTCGGCAGCCGCATCTTCTTGCGGGAGGATGGCGCCACAACACTCACGGGAATGGCAGGTATCGGCGACTCCACACCAATAGCTGGGCCTTTTGGAGTCGAAGGAGATGACGCATCTGAATCCTCGCTGCACGAACGCTTACGAGTGTCCGGACCACTGGACTCGGGGCTTCCTCCTCCTCTTCAAATGGGACGGTCAACTCTGACTCGTCCTCCTCATCTACTTCGTGAGGAATAACCCTGTCAAGAAGAGGGGGCATACTGAGAGACACCTTCCAATCGTCCATACAAAAAACAAGTCAGCACAAGTCAAGGAAAAAGAAGCACTCGACAAACAAAGCTACTTCGTAGCACAACCATACCTCAGGAGGAGGATTAGTAGCATCGAATGGAGGTACGACTGGCTCACTAGGGAGCATATCCTTGGCGGTGTACTTCGTGAGCAGTCGCACCCGCTTATCTACTTCACTCGCAGAAATGCCATCGGCAGATACGAGAGTGACATCGTCCGTGCCAGCCCACTGGAACATAGGGTGGACTCTAGCCTGCAGGGGCTAGACACGACGGCACAACCACGTGCGAATGAGGGCGCAGCCTCCCTCTTCTTTACCCATGCGACTCTCAAGGTTGCAGACGCGCTCATACAACACATCTGTCTCCTCGGACTCGCCGGGCATCACAACGTTCTTCCAGGAGCGCCTCCTCCTGCACGGCGCCGCGGGATCGAAAGGTGCGAGTCCGAAGTGGTCTCCGTCGGCCTTCTGGTCGCGGATGTAGAACCGCTTGTCCCTCCACCCTTGGATGGACGCCATGAGCTTGATGTCAAAATACATGACGGAAGAGTCGACATGGATACCGCAGCCTCCTACATCGTAGACTACGGAGCCAGACGCCGACGGGCGCTTCAGCTTGAAGAGGCGCTTGAAGAGACCAAAGTGCGGCTCGATTCCGAGCCAGCACTCACAAAGCGTAATGTAGCAGGCAATATGGAGGATAGAATTGGAGGACAACTGATGGAGCTGGAGCCCATAGAAACAAAGGAGGCCCCTGAAGAAAGGATGCAGGGGCAGAGAAAGACTACAGATGATGAACTCTAGGAACATCACCCGGAAACCAGCCGGAGGACAAGGGGTTACCTCACCACCTGGGACCCGCGAGTCACCAGCCGTAGAAGAAAGAACTCCGTCTTGGCGCAGGAGACGGAGCTCGGATGACTTGATGATGGACGCGCGCCACGCGCCATTGGTGACGCGAGTGCCCGCACCCTTCTTCTTCCCGACGACAGCGACGCTGGTGCCCGTAGCAGCGGAGCCGCCCTTCTTCTTGGCAGCAGCAATGGCAGCGGCGGATTCAGCAGTGGCACCTCCTTTCTTCTTCCCCATCTTGCAGTGGCGATGCGACCAGAGGAAGTAACTAGGGAATACGTGGAGTTAGTCCAGTGTTGCGAAGAAGATGAACTCTAAGGGAGCAGAGGAGCAGCGACAATGGCGATGAAGGCAAAGGCAGAGAAAAGAGCAGATGGGAAAAATTACCGCCGTAGTGCCGCTACTTAACCCCCTGGAAGATATAATCGAACGGCCAGCAGAAAGCCTATCAGACGTGTGGCGCCCATCGTGATGGACACGTGGAGGACCTGAAGCACGAACCGTCCCCCACTACCCCCATTTCGCGTGGAAATCGAGGAGGCGCAGTTAAAACAAAGATTACGCACGCCAGGTCAAGTCAAGGTCAGAAAATGGGACCCACCGCTCGTCACGTCCCGTCAAACCCGCTCACACGTGCAACTGAGATCATCACATCGTCAGCACTGATGTCATCAAAAATGGAGCAGCAGAAGACTTCGACTACTTTAGTCCTTGCTCGAGTCTTCTACTCCACCAAGCACTCGGGGGCTACTCCCATAGGGAGCGCTAGTCGCGCACCCTACGATTTTTCTTTTTCTTTTTCTCCTCTCCAGGAATATGGACATTCAAATCATACCCAATCACTCGAATCCGCGATTCGACTATGGACATGGGTTACTCCCAAAGGGAGCACCGGAAATAAATTTGACTGAAACAAGCAAACAAAAGACGACAGCAGTCGCAAAAGTTCTTTAGTCCCTGCCTGAGTCTTCGACTCAACTAGGCACTCGGGGGCTACTCCCATAGGGATCGCTAGTCGCGCACCCTATGATTATTTGTGCATCGTACTGTGTGTTGATAACATCAACACCCGAAGTTTATGGCGACACCACCTCATGATCTTTCCCTACAAAGAGACTGTGTCTCCTGGATCACCTGAATCGTCTCCGCGATGACAAAATTCGGATGTTGCGCTTGCAGCATGAAGATAAGACCTGAATAAGGCCTGGCAACGCATTTGCTGCACACTACCAGAAATATATCCGTGCCTACAGGTACGATGAACATGCCTTGACGGACGCGTCGAGTGCTCACACCCATATACTGGAATTCGACTCCTATAAGACCTCCGCAGCTTGAGTCAAATTACACCAGCACTTTTCTGAATTCGAGTCCGGGGACTCGAGTTCGAGTAGATTGCGTTGTTTTACCCTAAGGTAGTTAACTGATACCGATACATCGGTTAAATCAGGCACGCACATCAACAATCCCTATGACACAAGAAGAGCACTCAAAAATACTCAATCATGCACTCGAAAGGCTTCATAAAGTCCCCAGTCGAATCTGCGATTCCACTGGACACTCGGGGGCTACTGACATGGGTATACCCTGCCGGTACTCAAGTTTGGTATATACGGTCCAGATATGGTGGAAGCCCACGGCGTTGCCACAGCCCAATGAAGATTTTGAGTGACCTACGGACTCTCAATAACTTGCGAAACAAGAAGAAGTCTAAAGATAGAAACTTTGAAGGGCAAACCCTAATCTGTAACCGACTCAACCTGCTACCTGAGACCTGGCCTATCTATATAAAGACTAGGACGGGGCAGCGAGGAGGATACACGCAACCCTAGTTTCCACAACACTCGCCAGATTGCATCAGCGCACCATTGTAATCTTCGATTCCTTCGTTAATTCCACGAGCAGACAAGCAGGAGTAGGGACCTCTACGAGGCCTGAACCTAGGTAAACCTTGCATCTCTATGTGCTTATTTGCTAACAGATTGATGCTTCCAGCGCTCCCTCCTTCTCCAAAACCCAAGTCCATAACAATGGGCATTGATGAGTTAAACCCTCGTCAGGTAGCGAGAAGAAATACACGTAAATAAGTACGTGATACCTTTGGGTCCTTTATACGCAGAATCCACCCCCCCCCCCCCCCCCCCCGACAATAGTGCAAGTGCGCACGACACATTTCCTCAAAAAATAGGCAGATGTATTAGCAATCACAAACCTGTCGGGAAAAGAACAGTAAAACGGTGGCAAGAAGGAAACACACGTAAAGATCAAATTATGGTTTACCTTTGGTCTTTGGTCCCTTTCACAACTTTGACGTAGAAGCATCTCATCAAATAGGACCTCGTGTACAGGCGCAACCTCTGAAAGAACCAAGCAAATAGATGAGAGATTAGTAAAGCTGCCTAAAAATGAAGAAAGAAACATTAGTGAGAAAGAAGAACAGACGTACTGTCGGGTAGCACGTGCACACACTCCAAGAGGAGAAGACGAAGGAGAAGCGTCGTGACAGCGGTTGCTTATCGATAGAGGCTTTCACGCTATGATGGAGTGAAAGTCAATCCAGCGTTGGCTGAAGAATAGCCAGCGTTGGGTCGAATGAGACTTCTGCCTAGCAATAGGACAACAGAGAACACCATGTAGAGAGATAAGAGAAGAAGAAACGTAATGCGTTAGTGAGTCGACTCCAAGGCAGTACTTATAGAGAGCCGGATCCAAAGGTCGAGTCGCGAAACTATCTTACGCGTGAAGGAGCGTATGTGTCCAACACCCGGATTTTTAATCCCAGACGCCTGTTATGCCATACATCACAATCTCAGGATTACCATTTTTGTGAGACATAACAGATTGGATATCATAGTACATCATCCATTACAAACCATAATAAGGTCTTACACAAATAAAGGATCTCATGATCCAGTCTTAGTACAAACAAGTAGCGGAATAAATATCGTAGCGGTGGGCTCCATCTTCAGTGTCACAGGCAATGCTGGCGATGGGAGATGATCCTAGTTGTCGTAGCCGTCCTGATGTCCTCCTTCAGGGTAGTCCTCCTCATAGTCTGGCCACGGGAATAGCCAGGGACAAAGCCATGAGTACTCTTTAAGTACTCGCAAACTATCACTAACAAGTAAGGTAATTCTAGTAGGAAATGCTAAGTTCTAAGTTTATTTGTAAAGTTAAATTTGAAACCTAAGCTGAGTTCAGAAACAAAGAAAGATAAAATAAAGTTGAAAATCACCTACATGGGAATTTAGTTATCATAGTCACAACTCGGTTGTGGTCAAGTCATGACACAATTAATTTCATAAGTCATTTTGAAAACATCTGACAACGAAACAGTATGGCCACTCCAACTGTCCATAACCGCGGACGCGGCTATTCGAATAGTTTTACACTCTATAGAGGTGGTACACTTTCACCACAAAATTTGATACATTTGTCAGGGATAACCCTGAATCATCATACTTAGTATGCAGATAATCAAACATAACCTTTCTTTTACACACTCTAGTATAAGCACCTCTCCTATGAGCTTGGCCTCCTAGCCATGGCCATCTACCATCCAGGGCACTGCATAGGTGGACAACATTGAGAGGTAGCCTCAGCTCAAACCTCTCCCGCGAGGGAACTAATACTAATGCATATAAACTTCCGGCTAAGCCTTACCCAATTCAGGTATTGTGGTTGTACGGTAAAATTGGAATGGTATCACATCTGAACCCAACCATTAGTTTTTATAAAAGGGCTAAGGCTCATGCCTCAACATTTTCATCATCATAAACCATTTGTGTTCCTCAACACATGTCAAAACATCTCAATAGCATGACTCGTCATTCCAAGGTTTTCACAAGTCATTTTCACCAAATATTCCCATATAGAGTGATCAAGTTTTGGTTTAGCTCTAAACTACTAAGTTAAGAGTGTTCACTAAGGTGGGATGCTAATATCAATCTCATGCCATAGAATGACATCTAAGTCTAACTAGATAGGTCAAGTTTTATACTCTTTATGCTATCTATAAACAAGTAAGAAACTTTGATAAAGTAAAAGAAAGTAAAGCTTGTAGATAAAACTTGGAGTACGTATTAGTCAAATGGTGTAACCACATCATGCCTAATGCATTTTCTTAGGTTATCTAGCTTGCAAGGGTTAGCTTGCATTGTTAATGATGGCTTGCAAGTATTATCTTGCCAATAATAGCTTGCCTTGGTTGGTGAAGTGGTTGAAATTCTCCTCGTCTTCTTCGGGTTAGAACTCCTCCTCGTAGACTTGGTCGGTACTATCGTCTATAAATATATACAGAATACACAATCATCAAACAATACTTAACTAGTCTACTTAGCACACTAAGGCACACATTTGATGATCTAGTATCATCACAAACATCACAAGGTTTAATGAACTAGTTTTATTTATTTTATTTGAGAAAAGTAATTTCTACTCATTGAAATTAACTAAGAGTTAAAATTCTCCAATTAAAATATGGGATCATGTGGACACATGTCATCACCACATATTCTAATACATGGGAATGTGATTTAAATGTTGGATCACATTTTAATAAGTTTAAGTTTATTATTTAATTATTTAAAGTGACTAGAAATGCTTATGTAGCATTATTTTGGTACTAGTCCAAAGTCACTGCATGCAAACCTTAATATTATTACATATTAAGATAGGTATGGTTAAATGTGATTTTTGAGAATTGGGAATCAACTCAAAAGCTATTATGGTTGATTTTAGAAAAATGTTTGAATGTGAAAAAGCTTCTGTCTTGTTATTTTAGCTAGGAGAGATATATAACTCTAAATTATTTAACTCCAATGGGCTTGGATAGAGATTTTTATTACCTTTCCAACAAAATTGGAATCACTCAATTTGGATTTGTAAAACTTCCTGAATTGATTTTTGAACTAAGGGACAGAACTAAGTTTCAGCTAAAATAGAAAAATCTCAATTTGAATCTACGGGCTAAGGCGAGAACACTAATGGGCCAGCCCAGTCTCACTCCGCGGCGCTGAGGACTGCTGATAGGGGGGTCCCGCCTGTTAGTGGCTCATTAAATGTGAAGCGATACGGGGCAGTGTGGACCGTAGGATTAGAACTAAGATCTACGGCTAGGGCTTATCGTCGACGACGGACCTGTCGCCAGCGAGATGGAACCCTAACGGCTCAGTGGGGGTGCGGTGAGGGCGTACCAGGGCTCTAGCGAGTGCGGCGAGACGGGCAAATGAACGAGGAGACGACAGTGGGCTCAGGCGAAGTCACGGCAGCGGCTGGGGTGGACGAAATCGACGGGAGCGTCTCCTCCTCTGCTGCGGCTATCTCCGGCGAAATTCCGATGGCTGGCTGCTCGAGCAGCTCTAGCGAGAGGTGGAGAAGGACCAGTGGTGAGAGGGTAGTGTGAGAGTGTGAAGAAATGGTGCTCGGGAGGCTCCCTTATATAGGCTCGGCGAGGCGGCAGAGAAGCATGGGCGGAGCTCGCTGGTGACGACGGCACAGGGTGCTATCGGCATGGGCGAGGCAGGTGGATGGTGGATGGTTCCCTGGCGGTCAGCTAGGGCTTAATGGTGGTGCTAGGGGCGGTGGATTGCGGTCGGGAGCGTCTCGCGCTCTAAGTGACAAAGGCGATGCTCGACGTGGTTCCGGCGGCTGTGGGTCGCGCGGCGGGGTAAGGGCGTGTCTGGCAGGGTGAGGTGGTCAAGGCGGAGCGGCATGCGCGGGCTATGGTCGAGGCGCGGCGTGTGGTGCTCTGTCGGTGACGGTGCTCTGGCGTGCACTACGCATGTCATAGAGGCGGAGAGCACGGGCTAGGTGAGGTGGTCCAGGGGCTGTCTGGGCTTGGGGAAGGGACATGGGGTGGTGGTGCTACCACACCTACCTCCTAGACATGGCGAGAGAGAGAGAGGCGCGCTCCTGTGGCTTGGGCACGGTCGGCCGACGATCATGACCTCGGGGTGGCGCTGCACTGCTGTCCTAGGCCATTTGGTAGGTCTTTGATGGCCTGGTTGGGGCTAGGGGAGACAAGGATGGTTAATGGTGATCAAATGGCTCGACACAATTGGATCAAAACAATATTAGTTAGGCAAGTTTGATTCTGCTCTTAAGGTGTTCGACACAATGGCCGCAAGAATTCAACTTTTAAATTTTGAGATGATTTTTGGTGGAGTTGTTTGTCACATGCTTAAGCCTCTATGGTTGCTAGGATTTGGCAAATTGAATTCATTTGAGTGATTTTTGAAAAAGTGGGATCTAGACATATGAGATAGATTCCATTTTAAAACGTCTTTTAAATTTAGAGTCTGAATGTTTTTGGAAGATCACAAAGTGGGCCTTGGTACATCTTTACTTGTAGTAGCAAGGGGTGCAAAGATGCATAATTGTTTCTGTTTGAAGTTGAGTGCTAGGAACACCCAAAGTGACCTAGTTGATTAAAATGGCCAAAGTGACCATTTCCATTTATTAATTCTATTTGAATTCTTTTTCTTTGGATTTTGCTTGGGAATGATCTAGATGATGTGGAGTTCATCTTAGAATCATTTTACAACCATTAGAACAAACAATCATGGCAATTCAAATCAATTCCTATTTAATGCAACACACATATGCATGCTTAATTATTTAAAGGAGAAAAAAGTTTTGTTAACACTATGTTTGGGGTGTTCTTTGTTATCCGACGTTATCTTGTTTGGGGTGTTCGTTTCCGTAGTTACCAATCTCTAGGTTCATCTTAAGGAGAAGTTGTTGAGATATGTATTTTACTGATTCATGTGCGGAGTAATGATTTGAGTGCGGGATGGAGTCGCGACCATACCACTACTTTTGTCATTTGCTTTTGTATATTGAAATAGTAGAGTTACTAATCTTGATTCGTTAAGTGGTTTTCCGCATATAGTGGTATTTTAATGCCAAAATTTGCGGAAATTTTTTCTTTGTTAGTTTGTATACCACACTCCTTGTTCAGTCGTGTGTGTTATGCTTAATATCTTCTAGTTGCCTTGAACTTTGTTGATATTTTCATATCATCTCAGTGAATTGCATTCTTTAATCTTGATTAATTCCATTTTGGTACTATTTTGGATTATTATCATTCTCCATTATAGTACTGACTTGTGTTTTATATCAATCACGGATGGCACCACCACGCCGTTTTGAGGAGGATATACCACCTGAACTTGGGGCTGCTTTGGCAAGTATTGCAAATGCTTTGGGCACTATGCAGCAGAACCAGCAGCGCTTCGAGGAAAGTGTGAGGAGGAATGAGTTTGCTCCGCTACCTCCACCTCCCAAGCAAGGAGACATCAAGAGTTTTCTCAAGTTCAACCCACGCCAATTTGAGGTGTCTGATCAGCCACTTGATGCGGATGATTGGCTTCGTGAAGTGTCAAGGTTACTGATGACTGCGGATGTTCCCGAGCAAGAATGGGTCAAGTGTGCTACTCACCTTCTGAAGGGAGATGCAGCTCTCTGGTGGGAAAATTACCTCAAGGCAGATCTTTCTAGTTTTCAGCCTACTTGGGAGCGGTTCACTGCTGCTTTCAAAGAGCAATATCTGTCAGAAATTGTCATGGAAAGGATGAAGGAAGTGTTTCTCAACCTCAAGCAGGGCACTGACAATGTCAACACCTACATCAGAAACTTCATGAACCTGTCTCGTTATGGTGGCGATGAGATCTCTGATGACAAGAAGAAGCAAAAGAGGTTTCGGCAAGGCCTCAATGCTTCCATCAAATATGCAATCACTCATGCAAGGCCAGCATCTTTCCTGGAACTTCAGCACACAGCTCTGCAGGAGGAAGCAAGTAGGCAAGTGTTTGAGGAGTCAAAGAAACACAGCCGTGACACAGCAAGCTCTTCTGCTATGACAGCTCCTTCTAAGCGTCGTGTATGGGTTCCTAACACCCCACCGTCGCTTCCTGCTCCACCAAGACCGTCAAGCTATGCACCAAGGCCACCAAACTCCTTCACTGCGGCTCCCAGGGGCTACAACCACAACTAGCCTGGAGCACCTGGCGGAGTCCCTGGCTACGTTGCTCCACGTCCACCTGGTGCTTGCTATACTTGTGGAAACACTGGGCATCAGCACTGGAATTGTCCAATGAACAACAAAGCTCTTCCACCACCACCTCCAAGACCTGCGGCAAGTGGTCATATGATTCGTGCACCTCCACCTCGGGCTCTCAACATCAACACTAAGCCGGGATCTACGGTTGCTCGTGCCAACTGTGTCAACGTCGCTCAAGCAGAGCATGCACCTGGAGTTGTCATGGGTATGCTCCCTGTTAACTCAGTTCCTGCACGAGTTTTGTTTGATTCTGGTGCTTCACATTCTTTCGTTTCTCACAAATTTGCAAATGAGCATGAGCTTGTTATGGACCAGCTGGATAAAAAGTTAATGGTTCTTTCTCCCGGGGCAAGATTGTTATCTACTAAGATCAGCCATGGCAATCAAATTGAGATTGGTGGTTCTTCTTTTCTGGCTTCCTTAATTATTCTGGGCAATTCTGATATTGATGTTATCTTGGGCATGGATTGGTTGACAGCAAATGCAGCTGTGATTGATTGTGCTGAACGTTCGGTTTCTCTGAAAATTCCTGAACGCCATATAGTCTATTCTCCAAGTCTGACTCCTGCAATTCAGCTTTATTCTTTGGCAGCTCTGAATGATGATGCTATGGAAGGTATTTAGAGTGTTCCTGTAGTTTGTGAGTTTCCAGATGTCTTTCCTGAAGAGTTACCAGGTATGCCTCCGGATCGTGAGGTTGAGTTTGTCATTGAACTTGAACCTGGTACCGCTCCTATCTCCAAGCGGCCTTATAAAATGGGTCCTGCTGAGTTGGCTGAACTTAAGCGTCAGTTGGATGAACAAGAGAAGTTGGGTTTCATTCAGCACAGTACTTCTTCTTGGGGTAGTCCAACCATCTTTGTGAAGAAGCGAGACAAGACTGATAGACTTTGTGTTGACTATCGGGCACTCAATGCTAAAACCATCAAGAATAAATATCCCCTTCCGCGGATTAATGATCTCTTCGATCAGCTAGCCGGAGCTGTGGTATTCTCTAAGCTTGATTTGAGAAGTGGTTATCATCAAATCAAGATTCGCAAGGAAGATGTTCCCAAAACAGCTTTCACCACCCGCTATGGCCTGTATGAGTACACGGTCATGTCTTTCGGTCTCACCAATGCACCTGCCACCTTCTCGAGGCTTATGAACTCGGTTTTCATGGAGTATCTTGATAAGTTCGTTGTGGTCTATCTGGATGACATTCTAGTCTATTCTAAGTCAAAAGAAGAACATGAAGAACACCTTCGGTGTGTCCTAAACAAGCTTCGTGAGAACCGCCTGTATGCAAAGTTCTCCAAGTGTGAATTCTGGCTGCCTCAAGTCACCTACCTTGGTCACGTCATCTCTGCCAAGGGCATTGCCATCAACCCAGAAACTATTAAGACAATTATGGACTGGCTTCCACCCATAAATGTCAAAGAAGTCCGGAGTTTCCTTGGTTTGGCCAGTTACTGTCGTCGATTCGTTCAAAACTTCTCAAAGATTGCGAAGCCTCTTACCGATCTCCTCAAGAAAGACAAGAAATATCTTTGGACTCCTACATGTCAAGCAAGCTTTGAAACACTCAAAGAGAAGCTCACTTCCACACCAGTCTTGGTTCCTCCAGATACATCAAAGCCTTTCCAGATTTTCTGTGATGCTTCATTGCAAGGATTGGGTGCGGTCCTGATGCAAGAAAAGCAAGTTGTTGCTTATGCATCTCGTCAGTTGAAGACGCATGAGATCAACTATCCTACACATGACCTCGAACTCGCAGCAGTTGTCTTTGCTTTGAAAGTATGGAGGCATTACTTGCTAGGCAACCGTTGTGAGATCTTTTCTGATCACAAGAGTCTGAAGTATATCTTCACACAGCCTGATCTCAACCTTCGTTAGAGGAGGTGGATTGAAACAATCAATGATTTCGATTTGACCATCAACTACACCCCGGGCAAAGCTAATGTCATGGCAGATGCTCTCAGCCGAAAAGCTTATGTCAACAACCTCATGGTGGAAGAACAACAGCCTCTCTTGTGCGAGGAATTCCGCAAGCTCAACCTTGAAATTGTGGATCAAGGGTATCTTCTAAACCTTCTAGCAACACCTCTCTTGGAAGAAAAGGTCCGTTCCATTCAGCTTGGGGATCCTTACACTAAAAAGATCATCTCCAACATTCAACTTCCGAAGTACGAGTCGTTCCACGTGGATGACCAAGGCACTCTTTTCTTTGAACACCGGATGTTTGTTCCGAACTACCCGGGTTTAAGAGAGCAAGTTCTCAAGGAGGCGCATGATTCTGTTCTTTCTATCCACCCTGGAAGCACTAAGATGTACATGGACTTGAAAACACAATATTGGTGGCCTGGTTTGAAACGATATTGTGCCAAGTATGTCTCGGAGTGTGATGTTTGTCGCAGAGTTAAAGCTGTTCATCAGAAACCTTCCGGTCTTCTACAGCCATTGAAGCCTCTAGAATGGAAATGGGAGAAAGTAGAGATGGACTTCATCACTGGTTTTCCAAGGTCGCAGAAAGGCAGCAATGCAATCTTTGTTGTCATTGACAGGCTTTCCAAAGTAGCTCACTTCTTTCCAGTCAAGGAAACAATTTTTGCAATTCAGTTGGCTGAGCTCTATATCAACAGAATTGTCTCTCTGTATGGAGTTCCTCTTGAGATCAGTTCAGACCGTGGAAGCATCTTCACTTCCAAGTTCTGGGGAAGTTTCCAAAATGCTTTGGGAACAAAACTAAACTTCAGCACAGCTTACCACCCTCAGTCGCAAGGACAAGTTGAAAGGATCAATCAGATTCTAGAAGATATGCTTCGTGCTTGCGTTATCTCTTTCAGCATGAAGTGGGAAAGAATGTCTTCCTTATGCTGAATTCTCTTACAACAACAGTTTCCAGAAAAGTCTAAAGATGGCACCATTTGAGGCTCTCTATGGTCGCAAGTGCAGAACTCCGATTGGTTGGTCGGGCGCAGGGGAAAGATTATTGTTTGGCCCCGACATTGTAACTCAAGCGGAGGAGAAAGTTCACATCATTCTTGAAAACCTGGAGATTGCTCAAAGTCGCCAGAAGAGCAATTATGACAGAAAGCACACGGACATGGAGTATGTCCCTGGTGATCTCGTTTACCTTCTTGTCACTCCCATGAGAGGTACGCACCGCTTTGGTATCAAAGGAAAGCTAGCTCCTAGATACATCGGACCTTTCAAAATTCGTGGAAGAAGAGGAGAAGTTGCTTACACTCTTGAGCTCCCTGAACAACTCAAACTCCATGATGTTTTTCACATCTCTCAACTCAAGAAGTGCTTCAAGGATCCCGGCAGGACCGTGGACCATGAACTCATTAATCTCCAAGAAGATCTGTCTTATCAAGAACACCCCACAAAAATTCTTGAAGTCGCAGAAAGAAGGACTCGCAACAAGTCCATCAAGTTCTACAAGGTGCAGTGGTCGCACCATTCCGTTGATGAAGCAACCTGGGAACGTGAAGATGAGCTCCGTGCCAAGTATCCTACCCTCTTTGAGTCTTCTTCTTCCTAGAATCTCGGGGCGAGATTCCTGTTTAGTGGGGGAGAGTTGTAGCACCCCAATTGTCTAACAATTGTAATGCTACTTGTCCTAGTAAGATATTGGCTACTCCATAGATATTATTGTTGCATCATAATTATATCATGCTCATGTCATCATGCCACCTTGCATTTGAGCATCATATAAAACTCCTTTTCTTTTGGTTCTTCTCTCACATGCATTATTAATTGTATTTGCTTCTTGATATTATATTTGGCTATTGATATATTGTTCAAATGCCCAAGTTGAGTTGGGGGCATATCTTTTATTTCCATTACACCACCTTTCTCTCCCACCACCCTCTAATTCCACCATCCCATTAACAATGAGCTTGTCTTTCTTTTTCTTTGATATTTTCATTCTAGCTCATGTAGTTTGGGGTGGATTAAATCCTCTAGATTCTTGTGCTTGGTTTTATCTCCACTTCTTGGATATTCATAGAGTAATGCCATAATATTCATATTGTCTTCACAAAATAAATAAGGGCATTATTATTTTGCATGGGCCATGCACAAGTCTTCACCACCTTTCTCTTCTTTGGTTTTTCTTTGGATTTGTTGGATTCTACCTAAGCAAAACCATCCACCACCTTTACACCATCCTCATAGTCTCACCCCTCTCTTTATCTTCTTATTTTATTCTCCATGCATGAACCATATGAGGCCTATTCCTTAATTCATTTCTTTTTCTTTTTCTTGGAATTCTTTTCACCTCCACCTCATGATAATTCTAGCCTCCACCATGCTCCACTTGGGTCGGTTTTATCCACACTATTTACATTCATTTTTATTTATCTACATATATGATCATATGAGAACCTTTCCACCTAATTCTTTTCTTCTTCTTTCTTTCTAGTTTCTTCTCTACATTAGTCCATGCAAGACCAAGCCCTTTTAGTTCTTCTTGGATTAGCCTCCTACACCAAAATTCCAATCTAAATACTTAAAAATAATCAAACTTAATAAATTCCTTTATTCTTCCCATAACCCTAATTTCTACTAACCCTCTCTCTCTCTCTCTCTCTCTAGCTTGGCCTCCATGCCAAGCCCCTCTCTCCAACTGGCCACCCTCTCTCTACCTGACCCACCACCCCAGCCTCTCCTCTCTCTAACCTAGCTCACCCAAACCCTAACCCTAGCTAAACCTAACCCGAGGCCACCATCTAACCTAACCCGAGCTAGTCCATCCCTCTCTTCTCTCCCTCATGTCAGCCCCACCCTGCAGCCTCACTGCCTCGCCCTGGACCAGCCCCAGCCAGCCCAGCCGGCCGAGCACGTGCTCGAGGAGGAGGAAAAAGGTGGCACGAGGCCACCTTTATCTCTGCCGTGTCCCAGCTGCCTCCTCCCTCTCTCCCTCTTTTCCTCCCTCCACACGCCTCCTCTGGCCTCTCCAGATCCACCCCGAGACGCCCTCCTCTCCTCCTTCTTCCTCCCTAGCGACCACCACCTGCCGCCGTTCGCTGCCAGCAACCAGCCCGCCCCGACGAACCAGCCGTGCAGCGCGACCGTGAAGTGGCGGAGAAGATCGGGCACGATCCCCTGCGACGCCCCGACCACGCTGACGCGGACGAGAAGCTCCCCCGCGACGTCAGTACCTCGCCGTCCCCGAAACCCTAGCCCGCCGGTGCGTCTGCATCCTCGCCGTTCCGCAGCCCCTCGCGCCGATCCAAGCCCACCAGCGAGCCCGCGGTGAGCATCTCCACCTCCCTGACAACCTCCGCCTCGTTGTGCCGCCATAGAGCCGCCGATCTTTTCATCGAACAGTCACCGTGCGCCGTAGCTCGCCGTCTTCTGCAGCTTTTCCCGCGCCACGCTCGCCCTATCTAGCCCGCGCCCACCTCCCTGACAGCTCCCCTAGCACGCCGCACTGGTTAGCCACCCCAGCGCGCACGCACACGTCCCCGGATCGAATCCCCGCCCCGCGCAGTGCGCCAGATTCGCGTCAGACGCGAGGAGAAGAGAAACAGTAGCCGCCCGTGTCGATTTGCAAAAAGCCCCTCCGCTTTTTAATTACTGCAACCTGCGCTCCAAACGGCCCCACCTGTCCGTCGCCTGGCCATCTTGCAGAGACCCCCTCCTGTTTTCTCGGCCGTAACCCGTGGTCCATCTGGCGCCCCACCAGTCAGCCGCTGGGGGTTTTCCGCTGGCACGTGGGCCTTCAGCCGCTGGCCCCACCCTGTCAGTCTCTGTGGGCTAGCCCAGCCTGCGGTGCAAAAAGAAATTTCCGCGCGCGCGTGGCCCAGTCAGCGAAGCCCCACCCGTCAGTGACTGTGGTTAGGATTGCCTGGGTGAGAAAAGTTTTTCCCTGAGTCTGTTTTTATTAAAATCTTTTCCAAATTAATTTAAATTCAAATTCTTTTCAGATTCAAATAATTTTTAAAATACAAATCCAAATAATACATATAATATATGTTTTGGAATCAGAAAAATGAGAGGAATTCAAATATGCCCTTCAAAATATATTTTGAACACTTTAATTTTCGAGATGATTAAAATTACAATAAAAATGCCCTTTTCCTTATTTAATTAATAACTTTTGTTTTATAACTCCAAATTTGACAAATAATATGTCTAAATCGATCAGCGCGACGAGCCCGTTCTATTTATGCAATCCTTGTTCTGAATTGAAGCATGCATCATGTTGTCATTTAAAATCTGAACCGTTTATGACAATAAAACTTGGGCAAATAAATGATAAAGTGCTTTATTTCTTGTATCCACACCTCACTTTTGCCATGCTACTTAAATGCCATGTAAATTGTGCATCATGCATCATGGCATGCTTGTTTGCTTGTCGCATTTTAATTCATATGCTTGTGCACTTTATTTATGTTGGCCCTTGTTTGTTTGGTTCTTCTTCGAATAGACGCCCCGCCGGAGAACTACCAGGATTCACAGGAGTATTACCCAGATCCATCTCTCGCTTCAACTGAGCTGCCAGGCAAGCACTACCACATGCTTGCATACATACAGTACCTATTGCCTCTATCTTATTCTTGCATCATTGAGTCGCGAATTGCATTAAATTGAATCCCAAGTACTGCATGGCCTTTACTTTTAAACCACACCAAGCTTGTTCCGGTCCCATGAGCCATTACTATAGGAGTTGTTTGAGCCATGCGAGTCGTAGAAAAGCATGAGTAGGGTCTGTGAGTGTCTGATGGATAACGAGGTACCTAAACAACATAACCTGAGTAGTAATGGGATAACTAATGGAAGAGGCAGGGCGGTGAGCAATATCTGCTATTTGGTTTTCCATGCTCACTTGTGTCCCGTAGGACCCCGAGTACTTGATTCCTGTTCCTTGACTATTCGCACTATCCACATCCGGGAGGCCTTATGGACCCCCCTGAGTCAGAGCTTGATTCATTCTTATTTCTTGGGGCCACAATTAGTTTGGGGCTTTATTACTATCCTGTACTTATGCCATGTTACTGCTTTATTTAAGATTGTGCGAGGAGCACCTGTACTGTTTTGGATCGTGGAATGTTTTCGCGGTATCGACAAGCCCAGTCACACTTTCGGGTTCCCAGTTGTTTACAGCCATTGACACAAACCTTGGGTCCGTCTCGGAGCCGGCCAACTTCGTTGCGGGTAGCTTAATGGGGTGGCCCCCTGAAATATTTCTGAATCCTGTGATTGCTTTGTCGTGAATGCCTCGTTGGGTTTTGATTTGGTTTTTCCGAGGTTGATCGAGTGTGTGTTGCTATTCGTGCACCCCTGCAGGGTAAATATTTCTGAAAGCCGTGTCCGCGGTTATGGACGACTTGGAGCACAGTTTCTCGATCATAGACAAGTATAACTAAAGTACCGCTTTTAAATTGACTAAGTACTTGACTGGTAAATAGTGCAATACTCATGGAATGGTTAATAAAACTGCCAATGGATGGTGGGGGTTGTTCGTCCGCTTCCTCGTTGGTAAGCGAGGAGGAGGATGGATCTGTTAATTATACTGTTATAACTGTTGTTCTTAATTCACGGACTTCCGTCTATCATTGGTTAGGCGGAAGGTTAGCGAGTATCTGTAGAATTGTTAGGTATTCTCTTTTGCTGCAATTGCGTCACCCCAGGTTGTGTCCCCTTTAGTGGCATAAAGACTTGCTGAGTACCCCTAGGGTCTCACACGATAAATTGTTTGATTCAGATGAACAGGTGTACCCGCAAGATGGATACTGGGTGGAGGAGACAGATGATGTTGGCAACGATCATTCGGTGTAGAGATTCCGGGAACGGGGATCCGTGTGATCTGTGGGCGGGATGTGTTTACTTATGGGGCATCTTATGCCAATTTGCTTCTTATCCGTACTCGGATCTTGTTTTCCGCTTCCGCCTGATACTCTGATGTGTGATGTATGAGGAGCTATCCTAAATTATTATATCTATCTAGGACATTTGGATCTTGCCGTATGGCGATGCAATATTTCTATTTCTTTTAGATGGAATGGCTCTGATGTACTGTTGTATGTGGCTTGCATACATACTCACTTGTGTATGTAGTTGATCCCTTCGCCTGCCGATTACGCCGCTCGTTCTTGTCCCGTTGTCTGAAAGTGGTTAGGACGGCCGAAAGGTCTACCGTGAGTGGCCCTGGGCCCCACCGTACTATTTTAACCACTTTCGTTCATCCAGGCATTAACTAAGAGCGTAATTCACCGAGGTAGTTACACCTGCCTCTCTCATCGACAGCATGCCTCCCTATGAATCCACTCTCAGGTACATCGACCTTGCACCATCAGATGGAGAGGAGGAGAATTCCTCATAACATAGTGCTGGGGGAAGCGTCATCAACCTCAAGGGGCCTGATTCAGATGAGGAGTGGGAGCATGGTGCAGAGGCGGATGAGATGCATAGGTTGCAGGTGGAGGACTTGTAGGAGCACATGGTGGTGGAGGACTCCATCGCATTGGCACGACATGAGGAAAAATTGGTGCATCGCATCATGGAGGAGTCCTTTGAGACTCTCCGCGATGGCCGGGTGCATGCATGGCTGTGTGCCAAGAACAAAAGTAAGAAGAAGGCCGGTTGCGCAACAACATGTCAGCAGTTTCCCTATAGCAGGTTCTACAAGATTGTGGCGATTTGGATGGCTACCACGGCAAGGCACAAGGCCACCTGGGAATTGGGCATGTCGTTGGGCACCAACAAGCCTTGCGCCGATGACGCCGAGGCATCAGGATCTGAAGAGAGCGGTGGAGGATATGATGTAGAGGAATCAAGTTCTAGAGAGGGCGAATGAGACTTCGAAGATGCACATGCATCAGGCACTGACGACGACATTATCGACATCTCCCCTGGTGATGAGAAGGAGGCTTAGTAACTTAAATATGTTTGATTGTGCCATATATATGTACTGTGAAGTTAGAGGTCTTTTTGTAACACGGGAAGGAAACCATGTTTTATTGGAGCCCTTCTGACCGACCAATGCTCAAATATTATTAACGGTGTGTTTTGTAACATGAAAGTCAAATCATGTTTGATTGGTTCATGCCCATCCGGCAAAATATGATAAAATGTTCTTCAAGTATCATATCGCAAGTGTTTCTCCGCTGTAAAAACCGTGTGTGATGTTTAGATGGCGATGAGATTGAGTTTGTGCAGCGTGCAGGACTTGCGTACAACGCACATGGTGAATTACGCAAGAAGCGTGTGCGATAAGGGAAGTGCACAAACGTTTTTATTTGTATTTGACATAACCGTGTATGTTGCTAGGCCCATTAGGGCCTGACAGAAGCAAACCCTAACATTTCTCCTATATATAAGGATAAGGACCAGCAGGGACCATATCCAGTCTCACTAATCGACATCCACTACCCCTATTTAGGATAAGGACCAGCAGGGACCGCATATAGCGGAACCTTGCCTCACTGGAATGGAATGCAGATGACCTCGTCGATAGTTTCTTCGCTGGCAATAACACCGATCAAGCCGGCTCATCCTTGCCATCTTGCTCCACCGTCCTCACATGTCCGGAGGTATACATCGTTACCATGCATTTTTATACTCGTTAGCATAGTTAGCAAGGTCGAGTCTGTTTGAATATTGTCTTAGGATCGTGTATTTTGTTTTTACACTCATTAGCACAATTAGCAATGTCGGATCTATTAGAATATTGTCTTAGGATCGTGTGTTCTATTTTTATACTCATTAGCATAGTTAGCAATGTCAGATCTACTTAGAATATTGTGCTAGGATCAATTTGTAAGCTAGCTTGATCTATAGTCATGATTTGAATGTTAGATCTATATGATATATTGTGTAGAACTGAATTTAATTGATAGACCTATTGTGTATGACTGGATTTAATTGTTAGATCTTATGTGTGCGATGATCTACTTCATTTTTATGTGGTTGCTTATGGGTAGAATGATCTGTTTCTTTCCATCTGTATGTGATTACTTATGCAACCACCATCTTATAATTGGGATTATATTTTGGCAACACCACATAGAAAGTTGACTTCCTTGGCCTTGCAAAAGAACTTCTGAGTAATAATACAATTCATTTGAACTTGTATTCATTTATTGTTACCTTTCCTATGTATATTGTTAGCTTTTCTATGTATATATTCTAACTCTAAAGATATATGTCTATAGTTGTCTTATATTAATGTTATGTTAATATTCCATGTCCATTTTGCTTGAAGCATGTCACTGATTCACTTCCATGTTTCTATGTGCAAACAGTTGAGAAGCATTCCATCCACGAGCTATGCCTCCAGCCGTCACTACTGTCATACGTTGTAGCACTTCTTAGAGCAATTTTTTATTAATAATATCTTATGCATAGTTACTAGAGTATCACAAAGGTTATGAGAAGATTACACTGAAGGTTCTAAATAAATAGGCTATTACCAGATATGGTATGAAAGATCAGGTCAGTAAAACCTGTCATGGCGACAACGATGTAGCCAAGAATTATTTCTAAAGCTCTCTATTTAGTCATTTGTATAGCTATCAATTGAATCTGTATTGAAATATATGTGTACATGTGATATATGAAAAGTACAGTAAAATAAAATTCAGTTCTTCTAATGTATTTGCATGTAATATTGATTTATGGTACAACTGGTGTACATATGCTACATGTGCCTGTTGGTATCCTTTGTTGTTGCATAGCTAAAACCGTGGGCGATTCTTCAAATAACCATACGAGTGGACTAAAAAACCATGTGGCACGTGAGATGAACACATCTGCTAAATTAATATTCGCCATTTGCGATCGTCAAACATGACGATGGTTCAGCATGAAAATGCATTTGCGAATGCCAAAATATTCACAAATAATTAAAGATGCTAAATCGTTTGCGAAAGAAACAAGCTAAAACCGTGTGCGTAGTAGAAGCTCATCGCACACCCTCGAATAGGGATGGTTCGTTTCACCGCTGTGAAGGATCATTTTCACCGTGTGCGAATGCCCGATCAGTACTAGTGAGATCAATGTGTAGACTACAGTTTGGATCGATGTGATGTGCATATATGCGTACCAATTTGGGGGGAGTGTCTGATTCTTTTTAGTTCATGTATAACCTCCCTTTGTACTTAAACGAGTAAAAAACGGACAAGTGTTGCTAAAATCTTATATAAATGTGCATTCGTTGTGTTGTCCTTGCTTATATATAGAGTTCAAATGTTTCTCTGATTAACATGGGAATTTTCGAAGTGTCTGCAGCTAGTATAGTGAAGCAACAACAGATGAGGCACATGTTTTCCTTGTAGATGATGATCAAACCATTGTTCGCTCATCTGAGATAGTACATGTTTCTCTAGCTCTTTAGCCACTTGCTTCTTAGCCTCTTTGGCATTGTCATGGACTACGCTCGGCCTTCAAGAGTCTAGGTCATCTTCAGCAAAGATTTTGTTGAGCTTGCCAGAATCAAGTCATCCTTCAGGTCCTAGGGTCTATGCCAACACACGTGGATTGGGAGCTCCCCTGTGATGGTTTTGCCCGGTGCTCCTTCTTAAACCTGTCTCTGTGCCAAGGGGTTTTGGCATGTTGAGGATCCGTGGTGACAGCTTTGCCATGATCTTGGCCAGGGACTCGCTCAAAGTATAGTTTGCAAAATTCATATTGGTCAGGTAGCAACAACAAGGCACGATTCTTGGATTTAGAAAAAATTGTGTCTTAGAGCAACTCTAGCAGTAACCGAAAACTTCGCAGCCGAAAAACATATAATCAGTCTTCCGAAAACGTGGGGGAGGAAGATTTTACAGCTGGCGCAGAACAGAACCCGTAAACACGAACTGAAAAAATGTAATTCAAATGTCGCCGGGAAATTCGTCGATGATCATATATATAGATGGGAGTTTGATGCTCCGATTGAGCATCAAAAGTTATATAATTGTTACTGAAAACCTAAATTAGCTAGTAGCCTAACCGCGCGGACTAATTCCGAGCAAAAGGAGGCCCAATTGGCCTCTACGTGCGGCGGTGACGGTGGTGGCGGAGATCGAGCGTCGAGGCGGAGGCCGGCGTCGACGCGAAGGCCGGTGAAGAGCTTCACTCGTCGGAATCAAGCTCGACTATCTCGAGCTTGACGTGGCGGACGTGCTCCTCCCGGCGCGCGGCCTCGTACTCACGCACTTGGTGGACGGCGTCGGCCTCCTCCCGGTGGAAGCGAGCGCGGGCTTCCGCCTCCGAAATCGCCTCCACCTACGCGACCACGGCGTTCCCCTCGTCGGAGCCGTGCACGTAGTCTCCCGCGGAGTACGTGGGCTCCCGCGCGGGGACGAGCTCCTCCTCGTCGGAGCTGTCATACACGGGCGGACGCGGTGGGCGGCTCGAACCGCCGGACGAGGAGCCCTCGCTGCCGTTGCCATACTTAGCCAGCTTCCCTGGGGGTGTGAGCCCCCAGTTCGTCCACCGGCGGGCGCTGCGCTTGCGCGCGCCCTCCGACCGGTTGAACTTTCGGTGTTCCGCCTCCGTGCGGAACACGGGGAGGCCACGGCGGAGAGTCCCCGCCGCCCAATCCCGCGCCGCCCCGTGCAGGGCCACCACGTGAGGCCATGGCGTCGCGGAGCGGAGGCGAAGCTAAGTTTCTAAGCGCTGGATTGCTCGTCGGAGAGCAGGCTGGTGGCGGCAGAGCGAGAGGTAGCGGCGGAGGGGAGTAGGGTTTGGAAACCAAACTCCCCTCTGCGGCCTGTTTTAATACGGGGCGGCCGCCGAGTTTCTCGGCCCCCGGGCCAGGCCGCGAGTTCAGGCCCTGTTCTGGGCCTATTTCAGCCTGAACCCGTAAACTCGCTGGAATTTTTTGGTTCCAGCCCCTTTTTCAGTATCTGTTAGAGATTAAGTGTTGTCAAAATATGCACTCAAGACAAGTAGAAAAGGTGATTCAATAACGTAGTTCTACTTCTTTCAAGTTTGAGGATGGCTCCTGCCAAGACAAAATCCATAGATTTCTACCAGTCAGTTGCCAATATCTACCATGATGTTATCTAGACTTCGTTTAAGGACTTCTGCCTCCCCGGAACTTGGATAACTAGTAGCATGTTCCACGGGTCATCCCTCGGACCCACACTAGCTGTCAAATAACAACAGATCTCAACCCAATAAGCCACCAGTGTAGAAGCATCGGACCCTTGGATTTACAACATATCAGTATGAGTAAGCTGTACAATCAGATCCAGCCCTTCAGTTTTGCGCACACAAGCGCAGCGACAAAGGCACCCCCTAAATGAGTAGAACTTGACCCACGTCGCCGGCCCTAAGAAATGAACAACCATCAATTATTTGAATTCTGCACCAGAAAAGCATGAAAAAAAATCATGTCTACCAGAACATGAATAATACTTGGGTATCGAGATCATCAGCGTCGTTTGACTACTATGCAAAAATTAGAGATTTCTGATGGGCCAATATATTCAAGAGATGATATAGTTTGACATGGCTTGACTAGCATGTTAAATGGATGACATCGTGTCAAGCAAGATATTGACTTGAAGTAGGTGTATTGCAATACAAAGTAAAAGCAAAGATCACCAGAAAGGTGCAAAAGATACAACATCAAAAGGGGAAGAACCAAGAAAAGATAAATGGCGTACCAAATTAATCTTATCGATGGGTATTTAGAAAAAGACTATCACAAATCTCACTAGGTGTGAATATTGGGCAATATTCTCAAATCCATGTCATTTAAAGACCACGAGTGGTACGTTTAGGAAGTTCAGATTTCCAGGTTCCGAGTAACAATATATGAAAATAGCACCGAGACAGTGACACTGTCAAATCTCATATCCAATGAACATAAGCCACAGTGGAACCAATAACATTCACTTGTTCTAGAATCGTTTAGTACCCAGATTTAATAGAGGTTAAATATATACAAAACTAGAAAATAGAGACTAGGGCTAAACCTTCTTTCACAATGTAGTGTATTCTAGGTTTGCACAGGCAAAACAAGGGTACAAAACAAGAAGCATGAGGGATAATGTAGAAAGTGAAAAGAATAAGTTATGACCCCAAAAATTGATGAGGCAAATGTTCATTAGGAGAGGCTAGAATGCACTGCACTATGGCAATTCTAAAAAGCCTAAATGCTCTACATTCTAAAAAGACAGAGTACCTTCTTGATCATCCACAGATCAGTACCAATTGAACGAGCTCCCTGAAATAAGTAAAGTCGCACAAATTATGTTCTCACTACCTAGCACCCACATGTTGAACATATTTCATTTAACAAAAGTAAAAGCTTCTCACCACTAATGCCGCTGGAATAGGAATGCATGAGTGTAAGTATAGTAGTTCCCTTGGATTCAGAAAAATCTTGAGAAGAATAATTGCATTAACTGCACCACTTGCACCCTGAGCGACATGAACAGATCTCATTTAATGTGTATCAACCAAAAAAAAATCAAAAAATCATCAACAGTGTCCTTATGTTGTTTTCCATATTATATTAACAGGAAATCACTGTATCGCCTCTGGTCACCACATTTACCAGCCTTATAATTTTTCTTGGTACAAGATGATAAATAGTTGATCGGTTAGGAAAATCCCCCAGTGGGTGTAACTAGAATACATGAAATCACTTACAAGCATACGAGTTTTCCATCCTCCGACACCCTTCAATAGAAACATTACATAATAAATTAGGAAGGTCATCACAAAACTTTTAAAAAACTCAAAACAGATGCGGGGTTTTAGATCCTATAAGATTAGCTGGAATCTCATAGCTAGCACATGCAACAAAGTGACTGATTCCTGGCCTTGTTACGGGGAAGTACGAGAGAAAAAAGAAGTACAAAATCAGAGATAATCATATCATAGGACTTCATTTGATAATCAGATAGGACTTCATTTGATAATCAGAGGTAATTAAATGCCCCGTCCAGGATTGAAATCCAGGTCCCTGATGTATAAACGTTTATGTTGTATAAGAATGTTACCTGTTTTCGTGGAGCTAGAAAAGCCATGTCTGCCAAGAAGACTGCAGAGCCAGCAAGTGCTCCTGTTAGGTACAACTTCAGAAGAAAAGCAGGACCAAACATGCTGGCAATCTGATGCAGAAAAAGTGAAAGGAATTCAACATGTGCAAGAACGGTAATAATGGGTCTCCACGAAAACAGAGGAGGAGCTTGTAGTTACGTAGGTGTTACACTACTTTATCACTTTGAGAAGACCACATTACTTCGCATAAAATATTTTAAGCTAAACTAAGTGCTTTTTGTAAGAGCAAAGTTTTTTTTTCACTGGACAAAAATGTAGAGATTAAAAATAATGCTAGAGCTAATTTAGTAATATCAAATATAATACTCCCTCCAATCCAAATTAGTTGACTTAGATTTGTCTAGATTCGAACGTATCTACCTTGTTTTAGTGCCGGATACAATGGAATCTAGACAAAACCAAGTCAACTAATTTGGATCGGAGGGAGTATTATTTTTTAAGAACGGTCATATGATTTCTTTATGTCTTTTATGAACAAGTGAGTAGTACCGCACACTTGCTTGAAATGTAGATAATGTATCTCCATGCCAATAAAAATGTATTTTCTAGAAGCATGTATATAGTGCTGAGCAACTCTTGGATCATGTACAAATGCAAGTTCTACATGATGCTAGTATGATTGCAAATACAGGAAAGATAAGTTGGGATAAATTGTGTACTGCAAATCAATTAGTACACTAGATTTTCAGCAAGCTAGCATGTTCAACCATAGGGGGTTGGGAATCGGGAAACCAGGAGTGAACAACTATCAGTATGATACCAACAATTGTCAACTTATCTCCTCACATGTTAATTTTATGGACTGAGAATATGTAAAAAATTGCATATTGATCCAAGTTATGCATGTGCCAACGCCATGTTTATTCCCCATCTCAGCCTGATAAACAAATGCTATGCGTTTCTATATAGTCAACAGAGCTCCATTTTTTATCAAAAAATACAATCAATAGAGCAGAAGAGTGGGCGTCTTACGCTTGAGCCGAAGAAGTAGAGGCCGGTCATGTTCGTGATGAGATGGTTGACATCTATGTGGCTGAAAGCGCAGGTGAGCAGCGTGTGCAACCGCCCGATCTTGATATTATCCAGCGAAGTCTGCTCATGCATCAGCAGAATCATCAAGTGATCGATATACGTACTGTCCACCCCTACTTTCGAAATCCCTTGGGGAAGCACTAACCGAGAAGTGATTCATCTTGAACCTCGGACCCGCCAGGCGGCAGAGCACGTAGACGGCGACATTGGCGCCGACGAGCACCAGCACCATGCCATCAGGCCCTTCAGGGCTTGCTCTCCAGTGCATCCTAGGGAAGCGGAGACACCAGAAGCCGAACGTGACCAAAAAAGGCAAAAAATTCTTCTCCCCCGATCGACAAGAGTGAAGGCGTATGAACCGAACCCTCACCAAACTGACCGAAGGGCGGCGACACCTTTGAACACTGTCCACACCGAAGGGAGCCAGTAACCTATCTGCCGAGAGAGTAGCTCGAGGCACCCAGCGCCGCGCGGGGCGTCCGCCAGGATGGCCTCAGGGCTCGCCGGCGGGAGCGATCCGGGGCTGCGCGACAAGAGGTTGGGCGACGGGGAGGCGCAGGCCGCGACGGCGTCGAGGAGGGAGGGGGAGTGGAGGAAGCGGCGGTGCGGGGTGGGTCGGGGTCTGGGGATGGGTATGGAACGGTGGAGCACGCGCAGCAGCCGTCTACTCATGGTCATGGCCGCCATCTTGCCTAGCTTCCGCCAAGGATGTTCTGCTCTTGCTGGTTGTCCCGGCCGGCCGCTGGGGTTTTGGGTTTTTGATCGGTTGCGAGTTCCTCTGACTCGGGGGCTGGGGGAAAGGCTGGTTAGACTCCTCGTGTCGTGTCTCGTGTGGACAACGTGTAGCTCACCAAAGCCCACGAAGCTAGGCCCGCGAAACCAGGAATGTTGCAAGGGCCCGTTAAAACTTCCAAAAAAAAGAGCAACTCCAAAGCACCTCGATCTTAGGTAATTTTGACAAATCGAACCTTTTTACAAAAGATCAGTCTCAAATAAACCAGTTTTAATTTTTTTAGACAGATCTAACCCATTTCGGTACCTCCAAACGTTCTAAAGGTACCATTAGTCGGTGGTACCTCCAGAGGCTCTGGCGGTAGCCTTTCACATGGTACCTCTCTAGCCGTAGGATTAGGGGTAGGATTAGGGGTGGCACCTCCAGAGTGACAACAGCGGTATCATGTCTAACGGTACAACCATGACGTTTGGCGGTAACAAAAGGGTTAGATTTGGCTTAAATTTTGAGAAAGGTTCATTTTATACTAAAGTTTTGTAATAGAGTCAGATTTGTCAAATTTGCCTTGATCCTATGTGTGGTTGAAATACAAATTGCAAAATATAGTGTGGAGGGATTGGTTGTCACACTGAATTTTGATCATGCCTATGGAGTTAGTAGCAGCGGACGAAGTGGTGGACTGTGTGTTTTCTAGTTTCGGCTAGTTTTGAGAAATTTCTCAAAATATCATGTCGATATGGTGGTACATGAATCAGGGAAGGAGTCGTGGAGATTACCTGCCTTGGTATGGAGAAGCTAAAGAAGCTTGCAATTTGCCACATGGGATATGATGAGATTTCTCAAACCACATAGTGATCTCCCATAGTTGTGCATTGGATATTTTAATGAGGTATTAAGGAGGGAGGAGCAGATGGGGCTTAATGAAAGGGAGATGAGCCAAATCAATCTCTTCCAAGAGGTGGTTGACACATGCCAACTATGTGACTTTGGATATGTGGCTTAGACTGGACTTTTGAGCATCGTGTACCTAGTGGCGAGTATTGTAGGGTTCTTGATCGAGCTCTAGCATCGGCAGATTGCAGCGAACCTTTCCGCTAGCAACGCTTCATCACCTCCACGCGGTTAAATTGGACCGTCGATCCTGTCGTTAAATGGGATGGAGGAATGCTATCAAAGAATAGCTAAGGAGAAACATTTTCGTTATAAGGTAATGTGGGTGAGGCATGAGTAGTTCACTCGAACCCTCCATTTGGTCGACGTCGTGCGCGAGGATAGTCGGAGAGTTGCTACATAAGCAGCTCGACACGACCACTACATTGATGGTTTTGTCAACATTATTAGATATTATATTGTGTATTTTCTATATTTGTGTTTGTACCGTATTGGAGGAGTCGTCCAACCGGACTACACCCATGTAACCGAACACGTCGATGGCTTGTGTCCCTCTCGTCATATTAATCAACACGTAATCGATGCCAGCTCCACGCATCGTTCAAACCCCTTTTGACATGGTATCAGAGCTAATGTCTCTTCCTGACCTAGCTGCCTGAAAATCGCCGCCGCTGCAACTCCCCTTGCCACCGCCGCCAAAGCCACATCGCCGCCGTAGCAGACCTCTGATGCCGCCGCTCGACACAAGACAAAAATCCAATATCGCCGTTGCATCGGATCCTCCCTTGCAGCCGCCACCACAACCCAAAACCAATCTACAAGCCAAAAAAAACCAAACACAACAAAAAGCCCTAGGAAAACCTGCGCCGTTGTGATTCACGGTCGCGCCATCAACAGCAAAACTCGTCGTTGCCTCGTCGGTGTTGCCACGCTGGAAGATCGCCATGACAACTTCCTCGTCGATGTCCGTTGATGCACTAGCTGCTGCTCTTGGGGCGCCGCCGACTCAGTTGCTGACACGAGAAAACTCTCTTGTGTGGAAAGCTCTCATCATCCCTGCCTTACGTGGTGCCAGGGTTCTGAACTTGGTAAAGGGCCTTGAGCCAGCTCCGCCGGAGGAAATAGAGGTTGACGATACCGATGGGAAGAAGATCAAAAAGAAAGCAATGAGTATGTCATGTGGATTACTCGTGACCAGCAGGTTCTGAGGTATCTCTTAAATTCCTTGTCGCCAGATATACTATCTCATGTTACTGGTCTTGAAACATTTGCGGCAGTATGGAAAGCTCTCGAGGACCTCACCACATCCTCGTCTCGGTCTCAAACACAGCAGCTCCGTTCTTAGTTGAGTGACACAAAAAAGGGAGACCTCTCTGCTGAACAATATTTTGCTAAGATAAAAAATATAGCTGTTGAACTTGCTTTGTTACTGCCGGCAAGGCCCTCGATGATGATGAGCTAATATGGTATGTTCTGCATGGTCTTGGAGAGTCATATAACACGTGCTAATCTAAATACCACTCTTAGTGACCTTTTTAATCAGCTCAAGGCGTTTGATCAACTTGATAAAATCAATGAAAGTGGAGATGTGTTCGTTTCCTCTGCAAACGTAGCACATCGTGGCGGCCCTACACCACCATCACGTGGCTTCCAGGATGATCGGCGCCTAGTGGAGACGCGCTATGAAGGCCAGGACTACCGTCGGCAGGATGATCGGAGCCGCCGTGACTATGATGATCGGCAAGATGATCGGACCCATCGTGACTATGATGATCGCCGCAACTATGATGACCGCGTCATGGGTATGATGACCGCCGTGATAGGTATGATGACCGTCCTCACCGTCGTGATGATGATGGTGGAAGACGGCGAGATGACAGTGGCCGCCGTGACAGTGATTGTCGTCGTGGCCGTGCTCCTACTCCATATGTCAATGTCACATGCCAGATTTGCAAGATACATGGGCATCCTGCCAATGACTGCTGGTGGAGGTTCCAGACCAGCCGTGATCGTCGGGATGATGATGGTGATCGTCGTGACCGTCGCGGTGATGATGGTAACAAGGGTGCCAACTTGGCATCATACGGTGTTGACACAAATTGGTACCCTGATATTGGCGCCACCCACCATGTCTCCAACCAGCTGAGCAAACTCTCCATGCAGGAAACATACACAGGACATGATCAAGTACACACAGCCAATGGTAAAGGTATGCAAATTGCTCATATTGGTTAATCAATGTTGTGCACACCCCATAGTCTCTTTCATCTCAAAGATATTCTTCATATTCCTGATGCATCCAAAAATCTTCTCTCCGTTCATAAGCTTACTTTAGATAACGATGTGTTCCTTGAATTTCACCCATATTTTTTCTTGATTAAGGATCAGGCCACAAGGAGAACTCTGTTTAAGGGTCCATGTCATGATGGTCGCTACCCGCTAGTACCTGTCTCCAGTGGGTCCTCCAAGCAAGCATTTATTACAATAAAGTCGTCGTCTTCTACATGGCATCGCCGCCTAGGACATCCTTCCTCATTTGTTGTTCAGCAAATTCTTAGGAAGCATCATATATCTCATACGCCAGAAATAAATCCATACATTTGTGATTCTTGTCAGCTAGCTAAGAGTCATCAGTTACCATACCCTGTCTCTACTAGTGTTTCCACTGTTCCTTTGGAGCAAGTTTTCTCTGATGTATGGGGGCCAGCACCTACCTCTGTTGGCAAACATTCATATTATGTAAGCTTTATTGATGATTTTAGTAAGTTTACATGGATTTACTTGTTAAAGAAACGGTCTGAAGTGTATCAAGTCTTTCTTAATTTTCAGCAACTTGTTGAAAGGAAATTTGATAGGAAGATTATTACTATGCAAACTGATTGGGGTGGTGAATATAAAAAACTCCATGGTTTCTTTCAAAAGGTGGGCATAACTCATCATGTGTCTTGTCCTCATGCCCACCAACAAAATGGTTCAGCAGAACGCAAGCATCGTCATATTGTTAAAGTTGGTCTAGCCTTGCTTGCTAATGCATCTATGCCCCTCAAGTTTTGGGATGAAGCTTTTCTCACAGCCACTTTTCTCATCAACTTACTCCCTAGTAAGGTTATTAATTTTGATACTCCTGTTGAACGTCTTCTCCACACCACTCCTAATTATGAATCTCTCCGGGTATTTGGGTGTGCATGTTGGCCTAATCTTCGCCCATATAACACAAAGAAACTTGCTTTTCGTTCTACTCGATGTGTGTTCTTAGGCTATAGTCCTCGTCATAAAGGAGTCAAGTGTCTAGACACCAAAACAGGTCGTGTATACATCTCTAGAGACGTGGTGTTTGATGAGAATGTTTTTCCTTTTGCTGAACTACACCCCAATGTTGGTTCACGTCTCAAAAATGATATCCTTTTACTTCTTATAAATAACGGGGAAACACATACTGATGACCATATGAGTATGCATATCATACCTGATGTTACTAATCATAACTAAGTTGTTCTAGAACATGCTGTGACTACAGATACTAGAGATCCACAACAGTCATCAGAAGAAAATTTCAGTCCGAATGATGCAGATACAGGAAATATCAACCATGAGACAGAGCCGATATCTACCTCGGATCCAGAGCTGCATGTGCCAGATTCTCCTGCAGCTGATTCTCATACAGCGCGTGAGGATTTTTCCCGCTCTCGGCTGTCCCCAATGACACACAGTAGGTCGCTTTCGCCGTCCTCCCTTTCCCCGCTGACGTGTCACAGACGCCGGTCGCTGTCACCGCCCGCCCGGTCTGGGTCCCAGCTGACGCCTCGCCGCATGCAGCCCAGGTCGTCCTCGCCCATCACTCATGCGCGGGAGTCGCACCGGTCCCCCCATCTGATGACCATGCAACAGATGTGTCGCTCTCTTCTGCTGCAAACGACACGGATGACATGGAACCACATGAGGACAATGATGCCGACAGGGGTAATGATGAGGGAAACAATGACACAGACACGGTTGGTTCTGGTTATGGATCCTCTATGAATTATTCTCCAACACCTTCACCTGTGGAACCTCGTACACGGCTTCAGAAAGGTATAAGAAAGCCAAAACAATATACTGGTGGTACAATTAGATAAGGACTGTTTACTTCCACAGGAGAACCCTCCACATTGTCAGAAGCTCTTTCAGATAATCGTTGGCACAAAGCTATGACAGAGGAATATGATGCTCTTTTAGAAAATAGGACTTGGCGGCTTGTTCCTCCTGACTCCACCAAAAATCTTATTGATTGTAAGTGGGTATACCGTGTCAAGAAAAATATAGATGGTACAGTGGATAGGTACAAAGCTCGACTAGTTGCAAAAGGATTTAAACAGAGATATGGTATAGATTATGAGGACACTTTTAGTCCTGTTGTCAAGGCAACTACTATCAGACTTGTTTTGTCAGTGGCTGTTTCTCGAGGTTGGAATTTAAGGCAGCTAGATGTCAAGAACGCGTTTCTTCATGGTGTTCTGGAAGAGGAAGTCTATATGAAACAACCCCCAGGCTTTGAAGATTCTTATAATCCACACTTTATATGCAAGCTTGACAAGGCTCTCTATGGTCTAAAACAAGCTCCCAGAGCATGGTACTCCAGATTAAGTGCAAAATTACAGACACTTGGTTTTGTTCCTTCCATAGCTGATACCTCATTGTTTCTTTACAACAAGTCAGGTATTATGATATTTGTTCTAATCTACGTTGATGATATCATTGTTACTAGTTCATCAAATCAAGCCATCTCTGCCTTGCTGCGTGATCTTAAGGATGACTTTGCCCTCAAGGACTTGGGAGATCTTCATTTCTTCTTGGGTATTGAGATAAAAAAGTGAATGATGGTTTGCTTCTCACTTAGGAAAAATATGCTATTGATCTGCTTACAAAAGTTGGTATGAAATACTGCACTCCATGTCCTACACCTTTATCTTCTACTGAGAAGTTGTCTCTTGATGAGGGAACTCCTCTTGGTTCTGATGATATGACTGAATACAGAAGTATTGTGGGTGCTTTACAGTATCTGACTTTGACTCGACCTGATATTTCCTTCTCGGTTAATAAAGTTTGTCAGTTCTTACATGCTCCAACAACCTTTCATTGGACAGCTGCTAAAAGAATATTGAGATATGTTTAGGGCACTCTGAAGACTGCACTTACTTTCCAGAAATCTCCATCTACTCTGCTTAGTGCTTTTTCTGATGCAGACTGGACAGGTTGTCTTGATGACAGGAGATCTACAGGAGGCTTTGCCATATTTTTTGGACCAAATTTGATTTCGTGGAGTGCCAGAAAACAAGCTACAGTATCGAGGTCAAGCACTGAAGCTGAATACAAAGCACTTGCAAATGCCACAACTGAGTTGATATGGGTTGAAGCTCTACTTGGTGAGCTAGGTGTTATCTTGCAAGAAAAACCATGTCTGTGGTGTGATAACCTGGGAGCTACATATCTGTCTGCTAATCCTGTGTTTCATGCAAGGACCAAGCACATTGAAATTGATTTTCATTTCGTCAGAGAAAGGGTTGCAAATAAATTTTTGGATATCAGGTTTATTTCAAACAAAGATCAAGTAGCAGATGGGTTCACAAAAGCCTTGCCAGTTAAAGGTCTACATGAATTTAGACGTAATCTCAACCTTTCACAAGGATGAGATTAAAGGGGGTTGTCAACATTATTAGATATTATATTGTGTATTTTCTATATTTGTGTTTGTACCGTATTGGAGGAGTCCTCCAACCGGACTACACCCATGTAGCTGAACACGTCGATGGCTTGTGTCCCTCTCGACATATTAATCAACACGTAATCGATGCCAGCTCCACGCATCGTTCAAACCCCTTTTGACAGGGTTGGGGCAGTGCCTCATTCAGGGTTGTATGATCGGAGCTGGGGTGCTTACGTAAAAGGTTGTAGGAGCTGGACATGGATCCCGCTCATGTTGGTCCTAACTACGAAGAGAACAAGATGGAAGGCCCTATTGCCGAGCTCACGTACCGTGAAGAAATTATGTGGAAACAGCGTGCAAGAGTGCAATGTCTAGCTGAAGGAGACATGAATACATGATTCTTTCACCAAAAGGCAAGCATCAAGAAGAAAAAGAACCGACACGATATGATGGTATAGGGTGTGACAATCCAAGTGAATTGGAGCGAATGGCACGTGAATATTATGAGGATTTATACAAGTCTGAAAATACAATTGGCATTAGGGAGGTATTATCGCATGTAGCTCGAAAAGTGACTGGTGCTATGAACGAGTCAACCATTGCTGCATATATAGAGGAGGAGGAGGTGAAAGTGGCACTCTTTCAGATGTTTCCAACAAAATCCCCTAGCGCTTATGGTTTTCCAGCGCATTTCTTTTAAAAACATTGGAATCTGTGTGCTGAGGAACTGAGAGGAATCATTGAAGGGAATTAAAAACATGTTGATCAGTATTGTTCCCAAGGTACTAAACCCTACATATGTCTCTCGATTTCGACCAATTAATTTGTGCAATGTGGTGTTTAAAATTGCATCCAAGGTACTTGCTAACCGGTTGAAGACGATTCTCCATGAGATAGGAGAGAATTCCTTATTTGACACTAGTTTCGAATATGATTTCTTATTTGGCACTGATTTTTTTTCACTTCCCTATTTTCCTTATATGACACTCTAGTGCATTTTGAGAGCTAACGGTGTTAACTGGAGATCTATAAAGACGCTTTTGCCCTCTCTAAATGTAATGTGACAGAAAAAATACAAGACAAATGTTACTATGATGTGATATATCTACTAATCATTAAATTACCAAATGGGACCCAACAAAGTAGTCATGGAATTGATTTTAGCGTGGTAAGGAAAGTAATGTTGTGCTAGAATGGAAGTAATCTTAGATTAATCTGTTCATTGCTGGAAAAAAAGATTAATATGTTCATTAGCGTTAGGAGAACTGAGTTTAGGCACTCCCATTCTTTGGCTTGGACTTTAGGATGTAACCGGCGTGTTCGCGAAGCTATGTGGCTGTAGCCGCTTTGACCACATCTCAGTGTTTGTGACAGCCACTTAATGTATCTCATGGATTTATGTGGGTTTTTTTTCGAAATGGGGTCAGACCCCCGACCTCTGCATCAGTAGATGCAAGGCTTTATGTGGTTAAATGGCGTCGGGACGCTGCAATCTTGCTTTAGGATGTGTTTGGTTAGGATTTTGCAACCAGATTCGCTGCCTCGAAGCTGCAATCTGAATCAAACAGTTACCAGACCAATGCAGATTCTTGTAACACGGCAGGAAGAAAGGAGGAAAAGCTAGGGTTCCCATCACCGGACTATTCTGGTAGCCTCTGGTGGCGCACCGGTGTTGAATCGAGTCCTCCCATCCCTCTGCTCATATTCCCCTACTAGACCATCCTGACCGTCGACCTGACGCCATGCTCTGGGCCCCCAAGCATGTCGCTGCCTCCATAGACTAGCCCGTTGTGCAACCGCCTCCAGGAACAACGACCGACGTCGGCCTGCTAGAGATCAACTATGCCGCCTTGATTTATGGTTCTCCTCTCCTCTCATTTCATTGTTCTGAGTTCTGACTTCCGAGTGCGTTCATCCTACTCACACGACTATAAACTGTTCCTGTTCTGCTGTGATTTTTATCAAAACAGAGCCAATGAACCCATCTCGCGCGGCACCTAGCTCATGCGAGATCCACGTGAACACGTGATACCTTCAATCCGGATTCACGGATATAGTATAATAGCTTTTTTCCTAGAAGACCGGGGTTTAATCGAGCCTCGGAAAGCACTGCTAAAAGGTAATAAAAAGGACACGTCTATAAGGCTTTGTTTATTCGTTTTACCTTAGTTGACCGGACCAATCTAGTTTAATTTATAACGGGTTTGAATCAATGGATGGAGATAGGCCAGGGTTGAAGATCCACCTGCAGCTGCACATCAAATGGGATAAAAGATAATACTAAGCATAGTCATGTATAATGTTTGTATTGAGATAATCTCTTGTGGACAACACATCCTAGTATTCTAGAGCCCCGTGATGCAGAGAGCATAGCAATACACTTTTAATCCAACCAAGAGTACACCGAAACCACGGGTTACAAACGATTATTAAGTGTAAACACAGATCAAAGTTTTAAGTGGTGATGTTGTTGTTGATCCCGAATGGGGCCTAAGTGAAGACCGTACTACCCTTTTTTCACTGAGGTTCCTATGAGATCGCCACTAGCCAAGAATATCCCATCTCAATCCTTTATCAATCTCCGGGATCTTGTATATCTACAAGTCAACGGATCAAGACAAGAGACGAAGAAACAAAAGATACAAATCACAATTCCAAACAAAATACAATTCTCCCATGATCTAGATGCACATAATCGCTGCGAGATTTCTCCACAACCGGCAGCCCATGAGGACTAATCACTCATAACAAATAGATAGGAGATAGAAACATAATACGAACACTTAGATTAAAATCAAATATTGTTATAATGGTCGCCAAATCACAAGGAGATCTAAAGTACAAAGCAATGGCTATGGCTAGTGGATGGATGGATGGATGGGGAAGTGATGAACAATGAATGAACAGTGGATGAACAATGGTGTGGATCTCCTTTGGTGGTGTTGTGATACAATCTGAGAATAGCGGCTCGCTGATCGGGGACTGGAGTCTTAAAATATATAGGCGTCTTCACGAAAGTTATAGGGTTTGACGAGACGAAACCGTCGCCACCTAGTACGGGCGGTACAGGCGGACTGCGCCCATACCAGTGGCCATTAAGCCTTCAGGCACCCTGGAACGCCTCTCCAATTACTTAGCCGTGTGTACTTCCTCAAAATCCTTCATTATGATTTCTTATTTCGCTTTAAAAATCGTGATTTTCTGCCCAACATAAATTAAAGAAGGGATTTGCATTTCTTTGCAATTACTAGCACAATGTCCGCGCGTTGCTGCGAAAGAGCAACCTTGTTGGCAAGCTTGGCCTACGCCCGCCAAGGCCCCAGCTTGGCCTACGTTGCACTAGGAGGGAAAAACTCACTTAATTTTTGTATTGTGTACCTATGCTTTTCTGGGGTAGAATATGTTAATATGGTGTTGTAATAAAATAATTATGATTCTGTACCATGGCCAAATTTTTATCCTGTCCACAATTGGTTAATCTATATCTAATAATAAAACGGATTGTTTCTCCCGATCCAACACTTTTTTGGACAGATTTACCCTCCCACCAATCCACGTATTACCACCGACGCCACCCGTAAGTAAAAAGCTCGCCTCCAAATATACATCTTCGTCCATCGTCCATCCCACGTTTTACCCCATCATGCACTCGAAGGAACAAATGAGTTCCTGCCGATCTCTGATTTGGCATTGGTAGTCGTACCAAACAAAAATAAAACGGAACTCCTGTCTTGCTCTCGAAGGAAAAAAACGAGTAGGCACCGGCCGATCGCATCTGATCTGATCCATCGCCGAAGATGGTGTCATCGCACCGGCAGGGACGAGACCGGCTGAGCGCTCTCCATGACAATGTGCTGGCTGCAGCGCGTCCTCTCCAACCTCGCCTCCAGCGAGGCTATGCGTAGCAGCATGCTCTCCCACCGGTGGCGCCGCGTCCATGATGGCATCCCGGTCATCGACCTTGTCGACAATAAGATTGGCGAGAGGTACGACATCGGGAACCTCAGGTTCTGCTTCGACCACACCGTGACCAGAGCGATCATCAGCAAAGGCGCCGAGACGCCTATCCGCACCTTCCGCCTCAACGTCTTCCACCCGCCATACCACATGCTGAACCAGTGGATCGCCACCGTCACAGCGTCCGGCATAGAGGAGCTCGACGTCACAGTGAATCCTCCAAGCACACGCTCTGCTCCTTCGGCCTAACCTGTGGCGCCTCGGCAGACTTCCACAAGAGCGACGGGAAGAGATACACCACAACACACCGCCAGATCTTCGGGTGCCTGACATTGCGCTAGCAAAGGCTGACCAACTGGATGCTTGATCTGCTAGGAAGCGTGGACATGGCATTGGTGGACATGCTCTGCCTCGCGAGGATTATGGACCCATATGGCAAGTTCCAGCAGCTCATCTCAGGCTGCCCGTCCCTTGTACACCTGACGCTGGAGGAGTACCCTAACATTAAGGAGATGGACGTGACGAGCACCCGTCTGCGGAGCTTCGCCATGATCTGCTGCCACGGAGCTGCACTCCACCTATCAACACCAAGAACCTGTAAGTATTATCACTGTTTCCTTTGGTTCCAAAACGGGGAGCCAGGGAGCCAGCAAAAAGGGTACACTGTCTAGCTACATTTAAATCTAGACAAAGTCAAGTTAGTTATTTCCAGATGGAGGGAGTATAAGATATGCGAGAGGATAAGAACAAAGTATTTTTACTAGATAGCTAGACAAGTAAAAATTTGTATAAAATCATTCCTATTTGTAGTTACTTGAAATATAGTTACTAAACGTGTGATAAAAGACAAATATAATTAATACGCGGTGTTTGCAAATTGATCCAGATAGCCTATGTTTTTTCTATACCTTTTCATTTATATTATTAAAGAAGAATAGAAAGAGAAAGAGAGGGCTTGTGAGACATGAGACCACCAATGACAATGCAAATTGTCTAGTCAACACTATACTCCACATTTATGGAAAAGAACTTAAAAGATCAACAACCTTAATCTTCTATAGCAACGCGTGGGTATTTTGCTAGTTAAACTAAAAATTCAATAGGAAAGAAGTCTAAATAACCCCTAAGTATTGGGTTTGGAATGCTAAACCACTCCCAAGTATTCTATACCGGTCAGAGAGCCCCCCTCTGCCCATGTAGCCTGTTTTGATCGTTGATTTTGGGCACGTGAACCAGGCTAGAACCAACTGATCCCCATGAAGAAATCAAAAGTAGAGGTATTTCACGAAATGATTTGCACAGACAACTGAGTTCCATAACACATCTTCGAAATACGTAACACACTGAACTAAAATAGCTCGAAAATCAAACACCAGTTAATTCACCGCACAACTTGTATCAGCCACAACAAGGTCACAAGGTCAGAAGGACTGCTCAAACAAAACCTAGAATGACACCAGATACATAATAGAAAATACTGAAAACGCTAAGTTGAGCAGAAAATAGAGTTCAGGTCGAGTTCCCTCCGTGAAGCATTCACAGTGAACCTTCTGCCATACTGAAAACGCTAAGTCGTGCCCTCAAGCCCACATCGTTTGCCATGTTTCCAGCAGAAGCCTGAATCTGTAAGGAAAATAGAGCCTCAAATAGAGTCAACGCCCGATCTCAAGATCCGGTCGCACTGCATTACGAATTCCACAAGATGGTCCAATCTAATCAGGGACCAATGAAAGAAACCAAGAAAATGCTTATGACTGCTACTCGCTGGCTTCTCTAGTATCACGTAATTATAGACTTACCCAAACTTCTGAAATTAGGGGAAGTCTTGATGCGCAAATTGGTGGCGGTAATCTAGGGGATCCGTGGTCTGAATTTTGAATTGAGAGATATGAAGGGTTTGACGATGGATTTAGTGGCTCTGACCTTGGGGATTTTGGAGAAGGTTCGCTCTGTTTGGGGATGGTGGAGTACCTCTCGATCTATATTTTTTCACGCAGTAGTGGTCAGGGCACAGAGAGCGGCGGTGGATCGAGGGATCGAGGCGAACATGCAGAAGGGTTCAATACCTTGGAGGCGGGGAGGTTTGGCACCGTCGCGGACCCATTCCACCTGCCGGGGGAGGAGGAGGTCGCTAGTGACCAGAGATCGAGGCGGTGGCGGCCGGATGTGGATGGTGGCACGCTGCAGACTACACACTGCAGATCTGGGTATATCCGCCGCCACAAGAGGGTTTCGGTTCTGTGGGTGGCGGGTGGCAGAAAGCTTTGGGCGCGGGCGGCCGGCTGCGGCAAAGGATACGGGGTTGAAACGCGGCGGCGCTCTCACGCAAGAAAGGACAGGAGTTTCCAGTTTTTTCCACTTGCCAGTGGCAGTGGTGAGTAAATTTTGTCAACTTTAGGGGTAGAATAGTCTTAAAAAAGGCTGGTTGACAGAAGCTCGTTCGTTCTTTATTATTAGGTATAGAGGTATAGATTAGTCATTAGTGGCAAAAGTTGAGAGTTTCTTTCACCATTACTTGACCAAAAATAATGTTTAAGCATAGTGACAAAAATCGGAGCTATCAACGCGCTGATTGTTACAGTGTCTCCACGCGCCGATCCTAGTAGCTATAGTGACATGCAGAACTCGCAACTGACATGCATGTATTGATTGGGCATCCTTGACGCGAACAAATCTTCCGCTGTCACACCTCGCGGCGGCCGGTCGAGCTTCCGACACCGGCCATGGGTCGCAGCTGCCACCCCTTGCCCGTGCCCCCGCTGCCGCCAGCCTCCACGCCATGTGCTCCCTCTGCGCCATCCAGGAACTGCTGCGTCGCACACCGCCTCGCCGGCAGGAGCTGTCCCGACGCCCCGCGGCGCTTGTGGACGAGCTCCGACAGGAGATATGAGCGGGGCAGAGAGTGCGGGCTCTTGAAGGTGAGGCACAACCAGCCGGCGACAGCCTGTGGAGGGGCATAAGGGGAGGGAGCCTCCCTGTCTTTGGCCGCCGCCGCCGCACGTCGGGTGTGGCCTGTGGCCACCAGAGTTGGGAGTTCCTATGGACCACGAGTGGCATGCGAACCAGCTCAAATCGTGCTCGATTCCTACCGAATCGAATCCAGATCTTGCCCCCTCCCCCACAAAAATCCGCCTACATAGACCCGCTCCTTTTCACACGACACGATTGCCAAAGTAATTCTAGAAAAATTCCCACGAGATCGATTGCATAAATTTGCCGGAGTTCCCTCGCCATTGAAGCTCGAAATTGAGCTTTCCGTTGAGGTCCCCCGATGGTCCCTCTTCTCCTCCATATGCTGGATTTGGCCTAGCCGCCGCGCCACAAATCACCACCAACGTTCGTACATCCGTCGTCAATGTCCTCCCTGACAAAATATCAATGCCATGGCCATCAACGACTCCTTCTCCGACCAGAGGAGAGCCACAGCTAAGAACTATCTGGCACATCACAGCCAAGGTCCGGTGGATGAGTTGCGGCGGCCGGTGGATGGAGTTGGAAGGGAGGCGGCGACCTGCAGCTGGCAGATATGTAGCGACAGCCGGATGCATGCTTCGTGGTCTAAATTACTACTCTTTGCCTGCAGATCGAATTATGTTGGTTTTCTGACTTTCTTTGCTAAGGATCTAAAAATTCCAATGGTGAGGCTTTTTTTTGTGAACACACGCTGGGCTGAATGGTCAGTGAATGCGTATCTGAAAAATAGAAGCCTGGGCGATATTATCCCAGCTGCCACGCTGAGCTTTGACTCAGATTGACAGTTGATCAAGCTTTAAAGAGAGACTACGGTGGTAAACTTGGTAATGGTTTAGGCTCCGTTTGAGATCAAAGTATTTTTAAAGTATCGAGAGAATACTTTGGTTTTGAAAAAACTGGAGTATTAAATACTTTGAGATGTTTGGATACAACAAATAATGCGGTTTCAAAACTGAAGTATTCTCCAAAACTATGTTTTTTTGAAGTATTTGAGAAAGAGGTCAGACCCTCTTTTTTCTAAAACTGAGAAAAGAGAAAAACTGAAGTATTACTTTGCTAGGCACTAAAATACTATGGTATTGACATACTTCAGTTTTAGAAAAACTTTGTTGCCAAACTAGGCCTTAAGCATTGCTTTTTGGATGGATAAGTACATTCAATTCCCTGCAATATACTCTCATGCTCTAAGACTGAAGGAGTAATGCAGGACCGAGATAGGCAGGTTTAGCAGATTTTCTCTGGTTTAAGCTCACCTAATTAATCACAAGGTTACTGGCTAACTTTACCTTGGTTGTTGTGCCTGTGACAACATATAGCTGGAATGGTCAAGCTACTTCTCGTTGTACTTTACTTTTGCATCGCCCAAATAAACGTACTATGATCTTATATGTGGTTATTACGAGATTTTAATGTCTGATCTTGTTTTGCAATCTCTATCAGAATATTCACCTTGGTTTATGAAAAATTAGGAGTAAGTACAAGTCGATTTGCTACTTTGCTAGGTGTTGAGTTCGTGTATACGTATACACACGAGAGTGTGCATCGACTATCCAGTTTGTACCGGCACAAAATAGAGGCGCTGGCCTGACAATGAAAAAGTAGGGGACGGCATGAAACTGAATACCGATGACGCCTCCTAATCGGAAAAAATTGTGATCCCAGGGCAAAGCGGAAAACCGACGCGGCGACAACCCTTGTCGGAAAAGATCTTGTAATGTGTTCGTCCATGTTTGAACGTCTGCTCATCGAAAAAATTGGCCTACGACAACTTAATTAATAGTACATATTAATTGAACTATGATTGGTGTTGGTCCACCGCATATCTTTTCATTTTATCTACTTAAATTTATTTGCGCGAAGTTTACGACCAAAAAAATACCTTACTAGACCGTAGCAACGCACGGGCATCCAGCTAGTAGCTATAGTGACATGCAGAACTCGCAACTGACATGCATGTATTGATTGGGCATCCTTGACGCGAACAAATCTTCCACGTTCATAGATGCATGCGGAATCTTGAATGCCTGGGTGATGTGACGAAGACCAAAACTACTGCCCCTGGTGACAAAAACTACGTACAATACCAGTATCCTCCTGCTGCTAATGTGTTTTGGCCTCTGGCTGGCCGTCTCGCTCACTCACGCCAGGTTTCGGAGTTAGACGATCTTCCCTGGCAGTGGCACGCCGATGACATGTGTGTGCACTTCTAATCGTTCAAGCGATAAGTGTGATAAGCGCTATTGTCAAGAGCTTTGACTAACCCAGGGGTATTTTGGTCCATCTAAAAAAAAGTTGACGCAAGGATCTCACAGAACTGGCGGTAGTTTCATATAAGGCAAAAAATTATACTATGTGTCAAATAGGAAAGTGAAAATATTTTAGTGTCAAATAAGGAATCATATTAGAAACTAATGTCAAATAAGAAATTCTCATATAGTGTCTGAAGAGCAATCAAATTTTGTCCCTGGCCTCCTGATAGCATATGAGTGTCTTGACTTTATGAAGTCTGAGAAGAGTAAGAAAAATGGCCATTGTGCCCTTAAGCTTGATATGCAGAAAGCTTATGATCACATTGAGTTGAACTATCTTGAGGAAATCTTGAAGAAACTTGGTTTTGCTCCACATTTTGTTGACACGGTGATAAGGTGAGTGAGATCGGTATCATTCTTTGTCTTATTTAATGGAGCAAAAAATGAGGCTTTCAAGCCAACTAAAGGTATTCAGGGAGACCCCGTATCTCCATACCTTTTGTCGGGCCTGTGGCTGGCAGCGGAGCGGCTATAGTACCATAGGGAGGTCCTCTCTCGAAGCCAAACGCTTCACGAGGAGCAACCTACGTGAAGCCTCAAGAGGCATCCCTTCGCGAAGCAACACCTACAGAAGCCCTTCACGAGGAAGGAGCACCCTCAGCGAGGCTTCCCTCGCCAGGGACCCACGCAAAGCACACTAGCACCGCGGCACTTAAGTCCTGGGTGTTGCGGGACCATGTACGGGATGAAGACGAAGATAAGGATGACCACAGCTAGCACAACTGTCCTGGCTTGCACTTGTTGTGCAAGGAAGACATCTTCCCCTTCCTCAAGCAAGAAGTAGCCACCAAGGGGGCCCTTCTCTCTAGTGTATGAAGAACGTGAAGGACGCAGAGAAGATGTCAGCGGTGTGATCAACCTTCCCTACCATGGACCAAGCCTACGGTCAAAAGTAGCTTTAATCTACCTACCCACTCTCTTGTCGCCACGTAGCAACTCTTCCCACCAAGATATTTCGGGAAGAAGACCGGGACGCCTATAAGAGGGGCATGGCGACAACATAGAGGGGATCCGATCTTATTATACCTCAGGAACCCTAGCCTTCTTCTAGCTAGGAACCCTAGATCTGATATCCTGGTCACTACCTTGTACTATAAACCTTGCCAAGCTGTATGAGCAATCTAGACATGCGGGAGTAGGGTTTTACACCGCACGGTGGCCTGAACCTAGGTAAACTCCTTGTGTCCCTCTATTGTGCTTGATTTTGTTTCCTCGCCGAGGGTTTTCGGGGATGGTGTTCAACCCCTAGTGTTCGATTTCATCCTACTTCTCGAGGTACCCCCGGTCGTTCACAAGGACAATCTCCAACATTTAGCGCACTAGGTAGGGGACTGAGGCGCCAAAAGTAACTGCCACCAAGACCACAAGGTTGAGTAAATCTCCACAACTTAATTGGAGGCCTCAAAAAACTACAACACCATAACGATCCGTCTAGGGTTCGAATAAACCAAGAGTAAAAACTTATCACTTCCACAAAACCGTCTGCGAGGAGAACTCAAACCGATGCACCTAATGCAATGTTAAGAACACAAGAAGTGCTCAAATCCTTCACTCCTAAGTTTCATCAAAGCTATAAGAAATTATGGGGCAGTAAGAAATGAAGAACAAAGAAAATCCACAGAGAACTCCAAGATCTAGACTTAATTGCTTCCCCTCACTTAGTGAAGAGATTGATTGGTGGAAATATAGATGTAGATCTCCTCTCTCTTTTCCCTCAAAAACATGAAATAATTATAGGAGGAACATAGATGGGAAAAGCTTTAAGGTTAGTAATGGAGGAAAGAAAGAAACAATGAGCCTTATATAGGTTCTACAACGTCCACGGGGGTCTACAGCGGATGTTGTGGCGATGCTAGCGGTCATGCTGCATGTCACCAATATTTATCATGTCACCAATATTTGTCTTATTCTGGAATTATAAATCGCACATGGTTTATTCGCTTAATCTTGTGTGCTTATTTGCTCTATTTGCACACGATTGGATTTTTGTGACCGTGTGCTCCCTTTCCTCCTTCGCACACAGTTTGTAAACCATGTGTGACCGAAGCCCCCCATCTGTCGCACTCGTGTGCAGACAATCTGGAAACCTATTTGCGATAGGCAGATTCACGCGTGTGGGAAGGTGTGATGGCTACTAGGAAGTTGTGATCATGCATGAAAATAAATGGTTAAAACATGCCAGTATGATATTTAATAATGAAGAGAACTATACATAAACCCATCCATGAAAACTGACCGTGAGTTGTACACTCGGCTCAAATATTATAGCGCTTTTTATTTAAATCTATAAAAGTAAAAAATCACACGTGCTCTCTGTAGCACCCCAATTGTCTAACAGTTGTAATGCTACTTGTCCTAGTAAGATATTGGCTACTCCATAGATATTATTGTTGCATCATAATTATATCATGCTCATGTCATCATGCCACCTTGCATTTGAGCATCATATAAAACTCCTTTTCTTTTGGTTCTTCTCTCACATGCATTATTAATTGTATTTGCTTCTCGATATTATATTTGGCTATTGATATATTGTTCAAATGCCCAAGTTGAGTTGGGGGCATATCTTTTATTTCCATTACACCACCTTTCTCTCCCACCACCCTCTAATTCCACCATCCCATTAACAATGAGCTTGTCTTTCTTTTTCTTTGATATTTTCATTCTAGCTCATGTAGTTTGGGGTGGATTAAATCCTCTAGATTCTTGTGCTTGGTTTTATCTCCACTTCTTGGATATTCATAGAGTAATGCCATAATATTCATATTGTCTTCACAAAATAAATAAGGGCATTATTATTTTGCATGAGCCATGCACAAGTCTTCACCACCTTTCTCTTCTTTGGTTTTTCTTTGGATTTGTTGGATTCTACCTAAGCAAAACCATCCACCACCTTTACACCATCCTCATAGTCTCACCCCTCTCTTTATCTTCTTATTTTCATTCTCCATGCAAGAACCATATGAGGCTTAGCCCATAATTCTTTTCTTTTCCTTTTTCTTGGACTTCCTTTCACCTCCACCTCATGTCAATTCTAGCACTCACCATGTTCCACTTGAGATGATCTTACCACATTCTTTTATCTTATTTTTCTTTATCTACATATAAGATCACATGAGCCTTTTTCCACCTAATTCTTTTCTTCTTCTTTCTTTCTTGTTCCTCTTCCATGAGTCCATGCAAGATCAAGCCTTTCTAGTTCTTCTTGTATTGGCCTCTTACACAAAATTTACAATCTAACTACTTAAAAATAATCAAACCTATTTAATCTCTTTTTCTTCCCGTAACCCTATTTTTCTACTAACCCTAAACCCTATCTCTCTCTCTCTCTAGCTTGGCCTCCATGCCAAGCCCCTCTCTCTACCTGACCCACCACCCCAGCCACTCCTCTCTCTAACCTAGCTAAGTCTAACCCTAACCCTAGCCATGCCCTAACTAACCCGAGCTCAACCGAGCCCCTTCCCTCTTTCTCTCTCTGCTGAGCGGGCCTAGCTGCACCACCATCGCCGACCCTACCCTGCAGCCTCCCCTCTGCGCTGCCCATCCCCAGGACAAGCCCCAGCCGGCCGAGCACGTGCTCGAGGGAGAAAAAGGGCGAAGCCCTATCCCCTTTATCTCTGCCGTGTCCCAGCTGCCTCCTCCCCCTCTCCCTCTTTTCCTCCCTCCACACGCCTCCTCTGGCCTCTCCAGATCTCCCCGAGACGCCCTCCTCTCCTCCTTCTTCCTCCCTAGCGACCACCACCTGCCGCCGTTCGCCGCCAGCAACCAGCCTGCCCCGACGAACCAGCCGTGCAGCGCGATCGTGAAGTGGCGGAGAAGATCGGGCACGATCCCCTGTGACGCCCCGACCACGCTGACGCGGACGAGAAGCTCCCCCGCGACGCCAGAACCTCGCCGCCTCCGAAACCCTAGCCCGCCGGTGCGCCAGCGACCTCGCTGATCCGCAGCCCCTCGCTCCGATCCAAGCCCACCAGGCAAACCGCGGTGAGCATCTCCTTCTCCCTGACAACCTCCTCTTCTCCGTCGCCGTCTAGCGCCGCCGACCGTTTTGTCGAGCACTCTCAGGGCACGCCGTCCGTTGTAGTCTGCAGCCTCCCCGCGCCGCGCCAGCCCTATCTAGCCCGCGCCCTCCTCCCAGTCAGCTCCCCTAGCACTACCGCACCGGCTCGCACCCCCAGCGGGCACGCTCACGTCCCCGGATCGAATCCCCGCCCCGCGCCGCGCGCCAGTTTTGCGTCAGACGCGAGGAGAAGAGAAACAGTAGCCGCCCGTGTCGATTTGCAAAAAACCCCTCCCCTTTTTATTTTCCTCAACCCGCGCTCCAAACGGCCCCACCTGCCCGTCGCCTGGCCATCTTGCAGAGACCCCCTCCTGCTTTCTCGGCCGTAACCCGCGGTCCAGCTGGTGCCCCACCAGTCAGCCGCTGGGGCCTTTCCCACTGGCACGTGGTCCCTTCCGCCGCTGGCCCGCCTGTCAGCCGCTGTGGGTAAGCCAGACCCGCGTGCAAAACGCGTTTTCGCGCGCGTGTGGCCCAGTCAGCGAAGCCCCACCCGTCAGTGTCTGTGTCTGAGTTTGCCTGGGTATAAAAAGTAATTCCCTGAGTCTGTTTTTATTCAAATCTTTTTCAAATTAATTTAAATTCAAATTCTTTTCTGATTCAAATAATTTTTAAAATACAAATCCAAATAATACAAATAATATATGTTTTGGAATCAGAAAAATGTGAGGAATCCAAATATGCTCTTCAAAATATATTCTGAACACTTTAATTTTCGAGATGATTAAAATTACAATAAAAATGCCCTTTTCCTTATTCAATTAATAACTTTTGTTTTATAACTCCAAATTTGACAAATAATATGTCTAAATCGATCAGCGCGACGAGCCCGTTCTATTTATGCAATCCTTGTTCTGAATTGAAGCATGCATCATGTTGTCATTTAAAATCTGAACCGTTTATGACAATAAAACTTGGGCAAATAAATGATAAAGTGCTTTATTTCTTGTATCCACACCTCACTTTTGCCATGCTACTTAAATGCCATGTAAATTATGCATCATGCATCATGGCATGCTTGTTTGCTTGTCGCATTTTAATTCATATGCTTGTGCACTTTATTTATGTTGGCCCTTGTTTGTTTGGTTCTTCTTCGAATAGACGCCCCGCCGGAGAACTACCAGGATTCACAGGAGTATTACCCAGATCCATCTCTCGCTTCAACTGAGCTGCCAGGCAAGCACTACCACATGCTTACATACATACAGTACCTATTGCCTCTATCTTATTCTTGCATCATTGAGTCGCGAATTGCATTAAATTGAATCCCAAGTACTGCATGGCCTTTACTTTTAAACCACACCAAGCTTGTTCCGGTCACATGAGCCATTACTATAGGAGTTGTTTGAGCCATGCGAGTCGTAGAAAAGCATGAGTAGGGTCTGTGAGTGTCTGATGGATAACGAGGTACCTAAACAACATAACCTGAGTATTAATGGGATAACTAACGAAAGAGGCACCGGTGAGCAATATCTGCTATTTGGTTTTTCATGCTTACTTGTGTCCCGTAGGACCCCGAGTACTTGATTCCTGTTCCTTGACTATTCGCACTATCCACATCCAGGAGGCCTTATGGACCCCCCTGAGTCAGAGCTTGATTCATTCTTATTTCTTGGGGCCACAATTAGTTTGGGGCTTTATTACTATCCTCTACTTATGCCATGTTACTGCTTTATTTAAGATTGTGCGAGGAGCACCTGTACTGTTTTGGATCGTGGAATGTTTTCGCGGTATCGACAAGCTCAGTCACACTTTCGGGTTCCCAGTCGTTTACAGCCATTGACACAAACCTTGGCTCCGTCTCGGAGCCGGCCAATTTCGTTGCGGGTAGCTTAATGGGGTGGCCCCCTGAAATATTTCTGAATCCTGTGATTGTTTTGTCGTGAATGCCTCGTTGGGTTTTGATTTGGTTTTTCCGAGGTTGATCGAGTGTGTGTTGCTATTCGTGCACCCCTGCAGGGTAAATCTTTCTGAAAGCCGTGTCCGCGGTTATGGACGACTTGGAGCACAGTTTCTCGATCATAGACAAGTATAATTAAAGTACCGCTTTTAATTTGACTAAATACTTGACTAGTAAATAGTGCAATACTCATGGAATGGTTAATAAAACTGCCAACGGGTGACGGGGGTTGTTCGTCCGCTTCCTCGTTGGTAAGGGAGGAGGAGGATGGATCTGTTAATTATACTGTATAACTGTTGTTCTTAATTCACGGACTTTCGTCTATCATTGGTTAGACGGAAGGTTAGCGAGTATCTGTAGTATTGTTAGGTATTATCTTTTGCTGCAATTGCGTCACCCCAGGTTGTGTCCCCTTTAGTGGCATAAAGACTTGCTGAGTACCCCTAGGGTCTCACACGATAAATTGTTTGATTCAGATGAACATGTGTACCCGCAAGATGGATACTGGGTGGAAAAGAAGAGACAGATGGTGTTGGCAACGATCATTCGGTGTAGAGATTCCGGGAACGGGGATCCGTGTGATCTGTGGGCGGGATGTGTTTACTTATGGGGCATCTTATGCCAATTTGCTTCTTATCCGTACTCGGATCTTGTTTTCCGCTTCCGCCCTGATACTCTGATGTGTGATGTATGAGGAGCTATCCTAAAATTATTATATCTATCTAGGACATTTGGATCTTGCCGTATGGCGTTGAAATATTTCTATTTCTTTTAGATGGAATGACTCTGATGTACTGTTGTATGTGGCTTGCATACATACTCACTTGTGTATGTAGTTGATCCCTTCGCCTGCCGATTACGCCGCTCGTTCTTGTCCCGTTGTCTGAAAGTGGTTAGGACGGCCGAAAGGTCTACCGTGAGTGGCCCTGGGCCCCACCGTACTATTTTAACCACTTTCGTTCATCCAGGCATTAACTAAGAGCGTAATTCACCGAGGTAGTTACACTCTCACATGAGAGGACTCCCCAAATTGCGGCAACTGTGGCGTGTGTGGAGACACACGTGGGAAGATGTGTCCCCACAAGACGCGACTTGTCACATGAGAGGCACCCAGATAGTTGCCTCCTAAAAGGGTGGCATTTTCTAGCCAACTCCTTAAAAGAAATAAGGTGAGTATATGGAGTAAAATTGTAAAATAAATCACGGAAGTTAGCCTATCACCATTCACATGCTCCAACCATCGGACAATAATAAGATGACGACCCAAAGCGGGAGGATAAGCCTCTTAGCAAGCCTCTACCAAGTTCAACATATTCTGGATAGTTGATATTTGATGACTTGTAGCTTCCCTCTACTCTCGTGGACATCACGCCTCTTTGTAACCTTACCATATCAATAGAAAGCCACAACAGAATTAGGGTTATTGTCTGCAATGAGGCTAATTCACTTATTTTTGATGCGTACTCTACAATTTGATCTGCACATTCTCGATTATTCCCTTTCTATTTATTTTTTATAATGACCGGCCCTTACGTTTAAGTTCAGACTTTTAGTTGAGTTGGCAAGTGCATCAATGCAGTTCGTCGACAACATGTACCCGAGGTTTTCCATATAAAAGCTCTTTCTTGATCTCGAGGTTTCCATATAACATTTGATTGAGATAATAACCATTGTTCATTGTGTTTGCCAAAAGACTTGGCGCAGTACCAAGTGCTCTCACGGCCATAAAACTTGCCTACATGACATCTGATTACGATTGTACCATCATCACAAAACAAAACAAAATCTAGACCGTCGTCTTATAAGGAGGTAGGATCCCTTTGAGAAACGATTGGAGCAACATCAGCGCTCTCTCGGGTTCGAAGGACGGGACAGTGTGACCGGCGCCTCTCACAGAGGCAAACGTGAACCCTCCCTTGTACTGCTGAACATAGCCCCCTACCTGCAGCCAAACAACCATCAGTGAAGCTCAGATGGAGAATGAGATTTCCTTGGAGGATCATGCTCGCATACCTCGTGCCCGGCTGTCCATGGACGCCACCGTTCGGTGACGGAGAGGTTGAGGTCGCGGACCGTGTACCTGGTGCCGGTGAACGGGCACATGGAGTCAAAATCCCCGCTGAAAATTGGGTCAACAGCATCAGCAAAGACATGTCTGAGATCATCCTCTTTTGTACAGTAGGAAATATGACGGTGGTGTGCCGTTCGTGGTCGTGGATTTCTTACCTAAACAGCCATACGGGCAAGCGGTGGTCGATTAGCCATTTCAGTGTTGGCGCCATGGTATCCGGTGAGTCTTTGAAGTCTACAAAACCTCTGCACGAACACCACGCACGAGGCCGGTCAATTAGGCCGCTCCTGGCGAACTGAAAAATGGGTGGCCAAGATACGTATGTGTATGTACTTACGTGTAGTCTTGCCATATAGTTTCTCTGGCGTGGAGAGCCCTCTGCACTCCATGAAGACGTAGGCGTCCTGGGCCGCCATGGGGTCCCCCGTCTTGTCGTGGTCCGAGGAGGTGTTGGAGTAGGAGAACCCCACGCCGGCCGGTGACTCCAGGAAGATGACGTTCGCCGCTGCAGATTATTTTCGTTGGTACATCTTCAGAACAAACTGGTACTGTACTAGGATTCAGCTACTGTACCATTGTTCCAGGCGTAATTGTTCCTGCTGAGGGTTTTGTTGTCCCTGTTCACGCGGAAAGGGCCCAGTTCCTGCATCGCTCCGTAGCCAAGCGACGAGCATCCTGGCCCTGCTACACCAGCAACATGGATATAGCTAAGCAATTCACAACAGTATTCTAGTAGTGTGTATCATGTTTCTCACCTCCGTTGAGCCACAGCAGGAGCGGCTTCGCCGCCGCGTCGCCGGGCGCCTCCACGAAGTAGTAGAAGAGCGCGCGGCCGTTGGTTGCATTCACCGTGACGTACCCGCCGTACTGGTCGAAGTCGACGCCCTCCGGCTGCCCCGGCAGCGCCGGGATCTTGTCGGCCGCCTTCAGAGCGCCGTGGTCGGAGCCAGCAGAGTACTGATCCGTCCGGAGGATTCCCAAAGGCGGTTCAGTTAGACTATGAACACCGCTGCCGCTGCTTGGGCTTCTGTTTCTTCTGGATAAGATGAATTTCGCGAGATGGGCCTCCTGAGATGCATGGGCGTGCAGCGCGATCGCTGCAACGAGGAGCAAAAGGTAGTGCAAAGCAGCGGCAGTGTTCCCCACCATCTCTCTGATGATCGACCGTGAGTGATACGAGAGAGGTCCAGGTCGCCTTCTTGCTTTTGTAGGCCATGGAAGGCAGGGGAGAGGAAGAGGGAACGTATCCTTTGGCAGTTTCCGTATCTATCATTTACGAGCAAGGTATCGTGTGTGTGCAAAAGATCAGACCTGAATATATATTGGAAATCTTGGTATTCTCTGGTATATTAATGAAAGAATTAGTGCTATAGCTGCACTCTGTTACTACCATAGTTTTAAAAACCGGACCGGTGAGTTGACTGGTTCGCTGATCGGACCACCCGTTCATCTGGTTCGCTGGCGACAAAAAAAAATATTTTTAGTGAAATTTTAATCAAATTTTAGAATATAATGACTGTAAAAGTTATATGTACGATATATTTCAATGTGTAATCGCAAAAGATGGTAAGACCAACTGATATTGGGACTTATTTGGTGTAATTTCTTCCTACCAGAAGGGTCGTAATTTTGATTCATGGTGTAACATATATTTTTCGCTGGTTTTTTGTTGTTTGGACTGTTGCCACTTAAAAATCGGTGAGACCATCGATTTAGATTTTTTATGGTCGGACCACAAAAAATAACCGATCCGGTTTTTAAAACTATGGTTACTACTACTATTCTATGTTAGTGCACAATGGAAGGACATCTTAGTTAAAAAAAGGCTACCGATCTGGTACGTACGCGAGGAGCGGGAAGCGAAGAGCTAAACCCATCTAGGGTTCCGCCCGCCTCATCGGCGATGCCGCTGGTCCGCTCCGCCTCCGGCAGCCTTATGGCCTTGGAGGTGTCGCGGACACGACCTCTCGCCAGTGGGAGGGTATTGTTTTTTGTTTAGCTTTTTTTAGAGTCTTCTTGGGGATGTTGAGACGGCGGTTGCGTCCTGCAGCCAGAATAAGGGCTCCTGTGATGCGTCTAGCGCCGGCGGAGGGCGCGTGGAGTCGTGTGTCCGACGAATATCTTGGGATCCGGTTGTTTTCTATTTTCGTAGTTGTGGTCTGAGGCCAGTCTCTTCCGATCTACGATTGCCATCTTCGGTGATGGTTGCTGTTCTGGTGCGCTGGTCCTACGGGGCCTTAGCACGACGACTTCTCATATGTCTACTACAACAAGCTCTACTACGAAAAGCTTTGCCCGGCTCAAGTGATGGAGGGACGAGGACGACGGCAATGCTTCGGCTAGTGCTAGTGTATGTAGTCGTCGCTAGGTGGTCAAGTGACTTATTTGTAATTTCTGTAAATTTTATGCTTATTTGTACTACTATTGATGATTATTAATAGATTGATGCAATTTCGCAAAGAAAAAATGAAGGACATCTCGCTGGCGAGCCAACATGTTAATTGTGAAAATAATACTCTATGCCTCGCAAAGAAGTGTACTTCTAGTCGTTGCCTTAGTCAAATTAAATAAAGTTTGACTAACTTCATTGAAAAACTAAACAACATTTATGACACCAAATTAGTACTAATAGATATGTTTTGAAAAAGTTTTATACTATATATGTTTGATATCATCCATGTTACTACATTTGCCTACAAAATTGGTTAAAGTTTTAAAATTTTGACTTAAGGCTAAGTCTAGAAATACACTTATTTGCGGACGGAGGGAGTAAATAACTTTTTGATCGATTTTGTTTTGCTTTTGCATATCGCGATGGATAAACATGTTTCTGGCTGAATCAGTTGTTGCTCATCCGATGAGCTGAATTCTGAATTGAAACAAGACAGTGTTTTTTTAGGTAGCGTTCATTACAACAGTTAAAAGGAATTCATGGCCTCCCGATCGAACCACCTCCTCCATTGACCAGCCGATCCTCCTTCTGTGCGCCGGCCATGCGACGACCGGGAGAACTCCGTCCGTGGTTACGTTATCATTACTCTTTGTGTTCCTGTCATACTTGTCAGAGGCCTACAATTCCTTTGTGCCAGAGGCCATCGTCCTCATCGTCCCGTGGCGCACAGACCACGCAATAAATTCTTGAGCACGCCCGTGAAGGTACTACTTTAAACAGTTTGCTTGGCTAGCCAGAGAAAAACTTTGTGTTCTATTTTTATTTAAAAAATCCAAATGAAATTATATATGAAGCATCCAATTTTTTCACCTTAGATGCTGGTGAGCTATCCAACTAGAGTTTGAGCAACATTTTGCATCAAATACCTTCGCCAGTTCCCAGTTTCTACAAATTTTAGATCTAATTAAGTATTATCTTCGCGTTCTAAAACATACTACATTTCGGAACGGAGGTAATATTTCTCGTCTGTATGTTCTTTTGTTTCTAAAGGACCAGCTCTCGATGGAAAGTCACGTTATCCCTCCAGAAGGCTCGCACAGCGTGGTCGTCGGGAAGTTTGGGACCAGGAGTCAAACGCCTCGTACATATTGATCTCATCAACGACATCCATATCTACTTCTCCACGAGGTGCCGAGACAAACTTAGAGAAGTATATGCTGATGAACAACGCCCAATCGCCGCCTAGCCCGTTTTCAACTGGTAGTGGCACCTAGGTTCTCGTGTTAACGTCTGCCTCCAAAATGTCCCTATGTCGAGTGAATGAAGGAGATTTGAGAGTGCTTTGCTTATGGCGCATCACTAATAGCAGCTTCCCACTAGACTCGATGAGGCGTCGGTTGGTGGTGAAGTGCTCACCTGTTTCGTCGTTGCTTGTTTATTCCTAAGAGGAATTCAAATTATGACTACAATCGCCTTCTTTAGACGCCTCCTCGTCATCGACATGGTCATCACATCATCATCTGGTGTTGTCGCCTCATCAGCACAATCATCGTCACCATCCTCCTCATCTATTGTTGTTGCGTCGTCATCAGAGTCTTCCTTGTCTTCTTCTTCGTCACTATAATCGTCATCAGAACTACTCTAGGCATTGTGATCATAATAACCCCGTTATTGCTTGATCACACACTTGCCGACTATATCCGAGGTCGAGGGGGATGAGATACTCGGCCCGTGTGATTGCGTAGAGTCTGTCTCCAAGGAATATGACATCGATGATGTACTAGCGATTTTATCCTGGCTCCAGAAATCACACTCCCATTCCTTGGCAGAACACAGTTAGCGGATAGTTCACGTTGTCAGTCACGACGGCGATGAAATCATCGAGTAGACCACATGACAAAACTTGTGGATCTCGCAAGTCTGGTGGACAATGATGTCATCAAGCACGTGAGATCAGACACTTCTGTGTAGACATCCTATGGTTCATTTCTTGATTATATATGAGGTGGCCATTGACCACATGGGATATGTGGTGAGCAACCTAAACAAATCAATATACAAGGTGGCCATTGCACTCTAGAGTTTTGATAGCTGAGGGGGTCTCCAACCACTTTTACCAACAAAGGATCGCGTTATCCAATTGCAAGACCGAAGGCAGGCTGGGGTCTTGGGGAGGCCAAGCCGGTTGCAGGAGATCTTGAGAACCTCATGGGAGAATGAGAAGTCTTTGCAGAGATGAGCAATAGTCTTCCCATCGGAAAGATTTAGGTGACAAGTGGGTTGTATGGCCATCCACGAACGGGAGAGTTTCTGCCGTTAGAATGTTGCCATGAAGAACCATCCATGTGAAGATCTTGCAATTGGGCATAATCCTAACCTTCCATCATTTAGCAGGTGCATAAGCCAAGATAGCAAGGTAGATGCCTGAGGAGATTAGGTTCCTATAGATGGAGTCATATACAAAAAATACTTCCACCACATAGGAACGGATACACCATTTTTTAGACGAAAAAGATTAGAGGCTTGTAGGATTACTTACACCAACTAAAGTGTGTGCCACATTTTGCATCAAACACTTCTCCAGTTCCAATTTCTAGGAATTAGATATACCCCCCTGAGTAGTTCTTGTTGCAGATGTTATGTGTTTCTAAAGGACCAGCTCCGGGTAAAAAAGCCACGTTATCCCTTGAGAAGGCTTACAGAAGCGTGGTCGTGGGGAAGTTTGGGACCTGAAGTCAAACGCCTCACCCGTGTTGATGTCATAAACAACATCCGCATCCACTTCCCCACGATGTGCCGAGACAGACTTAGAGAAGTATGTGCTGATGAACAATGCCCGATCGCCGCCTAGCCCATTTTCAACTGGTAGTGGCACCCACCTGCCCATGTCGACGACCGCCTCCAAAACATCCACCCGTTGAGTGAATGAAGGAGAGCTGGGAGGGCTTTGCTTATGTCGCCTCACTAATAGCAGCTTCCCATGGGACTCGATGAGGTGCCGGCTAGTGATGATGTGCCCACCGGTTTCGTCATCGCTCATATATTCTAAAGAGGAATTCAGATTATGATTGCCATCACCTTCTTTAGATGCCCCCTCGTCATCATCATCATTGTTATCGTCGTCGTCATCTGCATGGTCCTCCTCCTCCTCGTCGTCTGTTATTATTGCTTCGTCATCGGAGTCCTCCTCATTATCATCATCTTCATCATCACTAATGTTCTCCTCCTCCTCGTCGTCATCCTCTTCCTCCTCATCATCATCAGAACTTCTCCAGGCACTGTGATCGTCATACCCCGATGATTGCTTGATCACACGCTTGTTGGCGGTAACCATGGGCGCCCCATTTCCATCCACTTCAAGATCGAGGGCAATGAGTTCCTCGGTCCATGTGATGGCGTAGAGTCTGTCTCCTAGGAACGCGACATCGATGATGTACTTGTAGCAAGCTTCCCTTTCTCTTGGCTCCGGCAACCACGCACCCCTTCCTTGCCGGAACACGATCAACGGGTAGTTCGCGTTGTCCGTCACAACGGCGATGAAGTCGTCGGGGGTGGACCGCATGACAAACTTGCGAATCTTGCAAGTCTTGTGGACGATGGTGTCGTCAAGCACCGTGAGCGGCACCGACCTTCCGGAGAAAGTGTTGTGCAGGAGGAAGTTGTGGAATCGGTACTTGTGCGCGTGACCGGAGATGTAGGTGTCGCCGATGGCAAGAGCAAGCCAGTCGTCGGTGGAGCCGACGCAGATGCCATCTTCGGGGAATGAAGGGAGGCGGTGCGAGCGGCCGTTAGAGGGAGAGAAGACGTAGCCATCCCCTAGCACGACCCACGGCAGCTGGGGACGCGTGTGCTGGCGCGCGGCCGAGTGCCATGAGCGGCACACGGCGCGGAAGCGGGCACGGTCGGCTGGGTTGGGGAGGCGGGCGATCACGAGACCTAGGACCTCCGGCGGGAGGTCGCACCCCGACGACGCCATAGGGCCAGGAGCTCTCGTTTTGACTCGGTGGATCGAGTGATTGTGCAGGTTTAAGTCACGCAGCGTCAAACGGAGATATATATAGGCTTTCCTGTTCGGCTCCGGCCGTCTACGAAACAAATTCGACTGTGGAACGAAGTCTACTCGGACCCGGAAAGGACGTCACTGTTTCTTTTTTTATCAATCAAGTACGTATTCAAGTCCGCCTTGGTCGCGTGGACGAACGATCTGGCGATGCTCCTGAGATTTCTTAGCATCAACCATAAATGGTTAGATCGAAATGGTGGAGTTAGTTGCGACGACAGTATTTAATGAGCTAGGTGTGGCTAGCCCACCAGTAGGGTCGCGAAGCGGGCATCCCACGAGCCAACATATAGACATCAAAAGTCAAACATGTACTTCCTCGCTCCAAAAATAAGTGGCTTCGTTTTATCGATATTTGTATAAATCTATACACTAAACATATGCACGTGAATTTAAATAAATTCAAGTCACTTTTTTTGAACGGAAGGAGTACTAATTTTAACTTGACTTTTAGAACACATGTAGGCGGATTACTGCTTGCAACCCTACCCACCAGTATATAGGCTGAAAAGATCGGGGCTTGCAGGATTACTTAAAACATCTCTAGTAGATCCTTTATCCGTTCCGAAACCATAAAATAACCGCCATTTTATGATTTCGGACGGAAAAAATGGTCAGAATAGACACCACAAAACATCTAGTCCTATAAAAAAATTGCCCCGTAGATACATGGGTTTTACCTCTGACGCAACGTTGGCCCTTATCCTACTTTGCTTTGGCGGGAGGGACATTTCCGCCGCGCCTTTTCTTCCGCCGCCACCGTCGATCTCCCTTACCCTGCCCCGCCCAGTGTCCCCGCACCGCTCGACCGACGCCATGGACCCCCAGCAGCCATCGCCAAGCCCTAGCGAGGCCGCGTCGGCGCAGGCGACCCCCTCCGCCCCATCTGCCAGATCTGGCAACTGTCGACGCTTCCGCCCAACCGTTCCTGCGCCGACGAAAGGCTCCGGGGCATCGAAGCGAAAGCGGTAGGGTTCCGTCATCATCCAGGGAGTTGGCGGGCCTGCTACCGCTGTTCCAGCCATCAACGTTGTCGTCGTAGCCACAGCGAAGCCGACACCCGCCACAACCTCGTCGAAGAAGAAGTCGGTGGTGAAGAAGGTGAGGAACGCGGAGCGCGGAGCCGAAGCGCAAGAAGACTGCCTCGGAGACACCCGCCATAGCCGCGAGGTATTAACAATTTGCCCTCTTTCGACGTTTTTCAATTCATCCATGGTTATTAGTAAAATTGTTTTGGCACGCCAATGTATAGCTCCGGTTTGCACGACGTTCCAACGTCGTTTGTGATTTTGTTGAATGAGTGCGGTGGACATCGAACATGCTCCGATCACCGACTTCGGAGATGAGTTGGAGGCCATCCCAAGTTTACAACGAGGTGGATGGTGGTGAGAATGGTGGTGGTGAGGATGATGATGACGAGGATAGGATGCAGGAGGTGGATGGTTCGCAAGTTTCCCTCCGCAAGAGAACGATGAACTACACCCAATTGGAAGATGTGACATTGATCAATGCTTGGGAGAGTGTGTCTCTCGATGCCGTGATCGGCACCGATCAAACCGGGAAGCGGTACTAGCAACGGATCAAACACAAATTCTTTCAATTCATGCCTTCTCTTTCTAGGACGGTTCCACGCACCTATCGATCACTCCCAGATCATTGGGATTTTGTTAAAAACACTTGTAGCCGTTGGAGTGGATGCTTGGAGCAAGTTCGAGGAGAATCACCAAGTGGTTCGGTTGAGGGTGACTATGTGAGTGTTTCTTAATTCCAATTCATATTTGTGCATAAATAGTCCAATTCATTTGTTGCATTTCAAAATGTGATTGCATTTTGTAGGAAAATATTGCAGAAGATCGGTACTTAGAGATGGCAACTTCAAAGGGCAAGCCATTCGAACTTGAGCATTGTTGGTTTTTGCTCCAAAGAAGTGACAAATGGAAGTTGGGGGAGCAAGAAGCTCCGCCCAAAAGAGGCTCACTCATCCAATTGGCTGAGAAGAGAACTCTTGAGAAGCAAGCAAGGTGGGAAGCACTCCGGAAAGATGGCTTGCGCAAGGTGGCCGTGGAGAAGAGGAAATCAGCTGCCGAGGAAAACAAGCCTATGGCCAATCTCCTTGCCAAGGAAAACAAGGAGTGGCATGATGATGCAAGGAGGAACATCATGGAGAGACAAAGGAAAGTGGCGAGAGCAAGAGCCCAAGCTCAGGCAAGTGGTGGTGGCAGTGTCGATGCCCCGGCAAGTGACGGTGGTGGTGATGCTTGATGATCATCATTGTTTATGGTGATGTGTGATATTTTGGATGCTCTTGTGCGACGTGTTTGCGAGAAAGCCTTTGAATATTTACAACGGTCGAATTTGCTTAATTTCTATCATTTGTGTTTTAGTCTTGAGGGTTCAGACGATTTGCACCCATTTATGTTTTAGTTTTGAGGGCCCGCACAATTTACACCCGAGCAAACACAGTATATGTGAACAGTAAAAAGAGAATATTCTCTTCTTGGTTTGCATATAAGCGGTCCATTCCGCCCCACCCCACGTGGAGGGGAAAAACATGCTTTTCTCGGCCCGTATACACATTTTATAGGCCGGACGGATAAGGAGTCTGCTAGAGATGGTCCTACGCCGCCACACTTTGCATCAAGTCCTTTATTTCAAAGTATTAAATTTAGGGAACACACCCAGTTCCCAGTTTCTAGGAATTCTGGATCTAATTTCTCAGCATAAAATGCTCAGATGCTGTGTACAAGGGCTAAGATGAGGAATGCACAGAACAGCTCGAAATTCACCCACAAGGTTACAACTTACAACTGGGGGAATTTGCAAGACAAGTTCCAGATTCCAACAGTTCCATTCTGAAAATTACAATGAGTCGCACTGATCAAGATGCTTGATTAGCCCTACTGTCATATCACCCTAGTTTGGTTGTACTGACAGCTCATCCTCAAGGTAGTTGTATTCAAACGTAAAATCGTTCTTGATTCTTTGGACCCTGCAAACAGTATTAACGGGTTAGCGGTAGTCACCTTTAGCATTACTAGTCTCAACCCACGAAAACAACACTAGTACACGAAAGCTGCCATATTTCCAGCTGAGGGGCCAACTTACCATCCATTGCCATCATCTGCGAGATGGAAATCGAAGTACACATAGGATCCCCGCTCAAACTCGTCTGTTGTCACTTGTGGCTCCACATGCCGTTGGAACCAAGTATTGTACTTCCTGTGAAATCTCCAGGACTGCTTTTTTAGTTCTTTAGCAGCCAAATATTGTTGGTATGAATTCTACCAAAGTACACAATAAAAATAGTGTCAGGAGCAAGAGCAGAGTAGACAGTTCACAACTCATTACACTATGGATAGACAATTGGAATTTGGAAAGAAGTACGAAGCCTGACCTGTTGATAGTAGAATGCGAAGAATAACATATCTGTAGATAATGTATCACTACCAAGTCTCTCCCAAAAGGCCGGATTTGTCACTATTGGGGCCTGAACTTGTGGGAAACTAGCTGGGGTAGATGAAGGGTGCTTCTGAAAATATGATGACATAACAAGATTACAACTTTGCATTAGAAAATTTGGTCCAAACATACATGTAGACAGCATCCATACCGGAGTATAATTTTTCACACGCTCCGAGTCCTTGGGTTGTGGAAGCCTGTGGTATGCAGCTTCAAGCATTTGCAAATTATAAAGAGAATCGTGACCAGAAGCTGCAGAAGTCCCACTGAGATTGTCTCCAATTGTACCAAAATCAGATACACTCCTCCGGCCTATGACACCAACACCAGATGACGGCATGCCAGGTTGCAAAGGCTGCCCAGGTGATAGATCAGAGTCTCTAGATAGCTGGGTACCTTCTGCTATAGACGCTGAAGGATTCTGTGAAAACCATACAAGAAAAATCAATGCCAGATAATAAAGAAAATAAGCACACCAAAAAAGCAGTACAAAAATCCACCCAGAACTTAGAAGTGTGTTTGGCTTTGACCGGACTCTACCAACTTTGGGCCATAACATAAATTTGTGTCCTTGTTGGGTGGTCGCCAAAAAAAAATCCATGCCCAGTGTCCATTTGCCTATGCTAGTTCATTTTTTTTGCCAACATGAGCAAGAGAAACCTTGGCCAGGAAAAAAATTGTACGGTAGGCCTGAGACCAGGCACACCATAAAATATTACTAGCAAAATGGTAACTGCATTTTAAATATGCAATTATACATTATGTGCTGTTTTGAAATTTTCTGTTAAGACCATTGAGGGTGAGTCTCAGCTGGTTAGATTATGTGCACCAACAGTAGTAACAAGGTACTATATAGTCAAATGACATTGATAATTAAACTTTTTAGCACATTATAGAAGAATAAAAGGTATGGAGATGAGAACTAATGTGACCAGTTTAGGTCTGTTATGCAGGACAGGTCTCACATGACCAGCTTACTAAAGTATTAGCAATAGACTGAAATCCTGGAAGCATGTCTTTTATTTATTTCTACTTTAGACAAATGCCAACTAGGAAATGCCATTACATTATCGCGAGTTACTCCATTAGTTACGTAAAATCACCGCACCATTAGTTACTCCAAATTATTAGGTATTCGCACTAATAATTGGAGTGGCTGTAAATGTAAGCACATTAACACAGGTTCCAAGAGTAGGCATGTGCTACCTCCGTTCCTATGAATAAGGCGCACGCACAATCCAAACTTTGACCGAAAAAATTGAGCAACAATATTTTGATTATATTGTACATGATTAGTATCGTTGGATTAGTATTAAAAACACTTTCTAATGATGCTAATTGTATATATATTTGGAGTAATTCTTGGTCAAAGAAAGAACACAGAAAACGGGGCGCCTTATTCATTGAAATGGATGGAGTATGTAAAAGGTGGGTCATACCGAATATGGAGTTCTCGTGTCATCTTCATTGGTGTTTTTATTTGCTCCAGTTGTTCCAGCAGCCTCTACACTAACATCTTCAGCCAAACTTTGTTGTTCTTCACTTTTTGTATGCCCAGCATCTGCACATAATGGTAAGTTCTTAATGCACAGGATAAACTAGTGCCGAACACTATGAGCTTCGAACTTTCTATTACTCAAAATGAATGCATGATTGTTACATTGCTCAAGAATTTTGGATTCATGGCACTGTAGCTGAGACAAGAAGGAAGAGGGGATACCTGGTCCCTGAACCCCTAGCCCAAGGCCCACTTGAGAGGAGATAGAGGAATTCTGAGAGTTGAACTGCAGAAATGAATAAATCAGAAATGTGAAAGTGATGACTATATAGAACTGAGTTTATACTTAACATATTAAGATGGTACACAACATTAAGGAATACTCCATAACTATTACAAACTTTATTACTAATTGTTTGATGCCTTAGTAAAGGAAAGACTAGCATGATAGCATCTAAAGAGGGGATTGCACTAGATATATCCAACCCTGATATATCCAACTATTTTGTGCTTCTTGAGTAAAGGAGGCCTTTGATATATCACAAAAATATATTTATATGGTAACAGCAGGAACAACCTGTTGTAAGAGGGAATTTGGCTGCTGGGTGGAAATTTGCTTCTGATTTATGCCAGATACTGGAGAAGCATTAAGAAGGTTGCCATGCTGCTGCTGTGCTTGCTGCAATCTTTGAAAGTACTTCTCCCTTTGGTCAGCAACCTCAGGTCTTCGAAATTGGGCCTGAAAATATAAGCAGGTAAATGTACTACATTTCTACAATCATGCGAATATTCTGTGACCTGGTGAGAGATTAATAAATAATTAAAACAAACAACATCTAGAAAAAGGAAAGGACAGCTATTTGGATGCATCAAACTGAGACAGTGGATCAAGATGAAACAAAAAACAAAAATTCACAGCTGGAACCATATAAAAGCTCAAAATAAATCTCCATGTGATTTCACTAAGATGAAACTTGTAACTTTCAAAGACTTGAGAAAACTGATATATTTGCTGAACTATTAATACATCTAACATGCCTATAAAGTTTTTATGATCAATGACAACATTTGCTAGAGCACAGTTGGATTCAGAAATAAGATTAACAGGGGCAAAGGCACGTACAGTTTCACTTTGATTTTGAAAACCAGCAGGAGCTTGAGGCCTCCACTGAACACCAGAAACAACTGGAGGAGAAAAGACTCTTCCTCCAAGAATGGCACTTTCACTTGTGTTATTAGAATCAGAGCTAATTGCATCGCTGGTCCTCAGAACTGGTTGAGGTTGAACCTTATTACCAAGAGGTGAAACCAACTGCTGAGAAAGACCAACACTGTTAACTCTCTCATCAGTATTCAATATGTTTCTTTTGGACAAGTCATTTATTGCAGGAAGTGCATTAATCGATCCATTTCCTGGAACTGGAGCTGCACTTATGAGCGCAGCACCTAGTGCTTGACCAGTTAACCCACGAGTAATACCCCTGCCAAGACCAATCTCAGTAATTGCAGGAGACGGTCTACGTGGAGGAAAGTTCATGCTATCATCATCCTTCAAGGCACTAGATGAGTTTGCAGGAGCTGGAGGAACAGTAGACATGCTCTCTGGAGCACTTCGAACAGTAGAAGGAGCAGAAAATATTGCAGGTACTGTAGCCGGAATAGATGGTCGTACTGGACCTGGTGAACTAATGGTATCTGCCAAAACAGGAACAGCTGCAGCAGTGGTACTAATGGCTATGGGCACAACTGGCACTGAAGGTCCCAGATTTCCAACTTTGGGAGGTGGTGTTAGTGCCACCGATTCAAGATTACTTTCTAGTGAAGCTGTTTCCTCTGCTTGATCTTGTGATGTACCTTGTGAGGTTGTTGATACAGTAGCCTGAAGCAAAGGGAGAAAAGGTTGTAAATCAGCATAGTGACAAGTTGTAATCAGGATTGTGCATTTAACCTAGTTGTACATGATCCCTTAATCTTGTTAGTAGTTTTTATTAAATAGACAAATTAGCAAACAGCATGGAAATTCATATTCAAGCATTAACTTTAGAGGAAAGATGATAGCATACATAAATACTGGTAGCACGTAAAGGTTGACAAGAAAGCAACATGTCAGCTGCCAGCTAAGCTGACGCTGGTTAGAAAATAACAAACCAATGTGTTCTGAGCATTCAATATACAACAAATACTATGTGTCATTCTCCATGAATCCATAAACCAACACATACTTGATGACCAATTATGAATAGCATGTACCTGAGTAGGTGAAGTTGCTGTCGGACTCTTCGTACTCAAAACTGCAGTCGAAGAAACAGCAGTGACGCCCTGCCACATAAGAAGCGATGTTGAAATTTATATAATTACCCATATAACTAAAAGATGAAGAGATGCATAGCATGACACATAGTAGAGAAATTATCTCCAACCAAAGTAGCAGACTAGCAGTATTTATAAGAAAGCACATACAAACTGATAATTTCAGGAGTTTTCTTTAAACATAATCAGAATAATCTTAAGAAAATAAAGCAGTAACAACTCGCAAGCCAACCTTAATAAGAATGGAAGGAGCAAGTGAAACCATGTCTTCAAGCGCTTCAACCTTCTCCATAGGTAATGTGCTATAAAGATCCTCAACATCACTAAATTCATCAAAATCTTCCTGAATTGGATTAAAGGATTAATAGACAGAAAAAACAACAGAGCCACAATGTGTTTGTAAGGTTCTCACATCTCTCACTCGATTACATTAAAAAATGGCTATTGTGACAGCTAAGCAGGAAAACAATCAAACCTGGTTACGTTCAACATAGTCTTCTAGGAAATCTTTCACATCATTGACTTGCTCAGGACTCAACTCATCATTATCCAAGAGTCTCAAGATTGACTCCAATTTTTTTATATGAGCCTTATGACGCGTAATGGATTTCTCTAGATGTACCTGATAATACATAATTACTTCCACTATACTAGAGATTGTTGGAAACAAGTTTCAGTAGACAGTAAAACATCAGCAGTTTGCAATGCTATGCAACTGATCGTACCAATCGAGGAGGTCTTTGCTTTCCTTTCTTAAATGAAAGCCCTTCAAGCTCCGCTTCAAAATTATCAATCTGATTTTCCAAATCGCTAACCTGTAAACACAAACCAAAATATATAGATATGTTGCACCAGTATACAGCAAATAAAACAAATAATAGCAGAAAGCACAAAGTAATGATTTTGTGAAAAGTGCAAAGTAATGATTGATATGATCAAAAATATTCATAAACATCAGCAGTCATGTATGATGGAAGTGATACTTTCAAGTAGTCAGATCAAAGATATTAGCCATCCAAATTCTGAATAGTGCAATGAACTTTGCGACGTAAAATGTAACTATTGGTATAATATATCAATAAATATTAGCAGAGTCAAGTGTGCATCCAAGTGGTACTTTCAGAGTGATCAGACCAAAGAGATTAGTCATCCGAATTCTGTATAGTCTATTTTCAGTAGTCATGTGGCAGAATCTGCATATCCCACGTCATTCAGAACATACTCTAGAAAAAAATACATAATGTACATGTGGCAGGTAACTTCTTTATTTAGTTGTTTTACAAAAGCCAAAATCATGAAAACATGAATGCACAAGACTGAGCATAAAGGTGCATCCAACATACCACACTGTTAAGCCAATCTCTTGTTTCAGCTTTAGCCTTCTCTCTAGGATCCTGCGTGATAATAAAATGTTGCTGAGATTCACAACTGGAGAAAAAGGGTTTCAAGTAATGGATAGATCAAGGCTCACACTCTTGAAAGGCTACTATGTGTGCAACAAGCCGCTAAGCAGATAGACAAGACAGGTAAAATATGTGAAGCTAGGTAAAAATGATATGATTATCACTAAAGATACATACATAAACTTGAGAAACTGCCCCTTGTAATTGTCTTTTGGCCTTTTATTACTTGTGCTAATTTGTGAAGTGAACACACAGCTCCAGATAAAGTTGTACTGACTTTTTGAAATACCTATATAATACTGTTGTATGTCATGTGCCGATGCCAAACTATTGCCACTGGTTTCTTAATCTAAACGAACTACGTTCGAGCGTTTTACAAAATGCCAGGAGGGAAGGGAAGGGAAGAATCGTCGGAGACCACAAAAGAAAATCCATTACAGGACTACAAGAAGCAGATTGCACAAATATAATTAGTGTATTCAGCCTTTGGAAAAACAGCTGCATTAACAGGTTGAATACATACAAGCAAAACTCGAAAACTGCAATAACACGTAGAAAGGAGACCAAGCACTTACAGTTTTTGGTTGTTGACCTAATCCTTCCTTCGAGAAGGCCTTGGTTTTAGTTTCCTTCTCACAGACCTTAAACCGTTCCATTTCGCGTTCAATCTGCTTGCGGGCATCCATAAGAGCCTGCTCATAAGAGGCACTAACCTATGTCAAGATATATCACAAATGAATTAAACCCAGAACAAAAGGCTATCCCCAAGTTAAAATTATAACATATAAAGAAATACGACGACCCAAAACAACAAATAATATTGAAACAAAGGAACACTGCTGCTGTAAACAAATAACTACAATCAAGGAAAGAATGCAAAATATAATAGCATAATCAAAATATTAAAACTGGGTCACAAACAAGAAAATGGAGCAAACATTTCTTCCAGTTGGAAGGGATGATTAAAACGATGAGACGTATTGGATTATGAATTAACAAAAAATAGCAATTGCATAATCTCCAGAACCAAAATTGAGCTGTTTATTTAGCAACTCAGTCTAAGAGCTGGTTTGACTCGCAGGTCAGCCAGAACTTCAAGGTCCTAGAAACTCCTACAGTCTGCTGTACATCTCTACAGATTGGCTTATTGCACTGAACAGTTGTCTAAGTGAAGTTGATGCCTTAATCAAAAGGACTTCCCAAAGCTGTGAGTTCCACAGATCCAGTCATATCACAATTGGAATAGGAGATCAGAACCGTGTCATAGACAATATTTCCTCACATTTAAATCTGAACATCAAAGGAAGATCCAGAATGTTTCAGCATTCCACAGATATTAGACCACAAGATCTCCCAAGTAAATTAAACTCCATCGCCCAGATTATTTGCCTCTTATTACTACCCCGCTTGTGTTTGTAACTGTCTGCACTTTATTCAACTTCATTCCTTGGTTCTTGGAACAACATCATACGATGTTATTCTTACCACTTAGAATACCATTAAGTGCAAATCACTTCAAGCACATGTACGCTTTCGTATTCCACACTATCACATCAAATTTAATTTAAAGATAAAATATCATTCCAGGATGGTATCTGCCTCTCTATTATTATTATTATTAATAGTAATATAAAACTACCTAAATCAAACGGACCATGTTGCTCCAATGATGTTGCGCATCCCATCCATACAAAATTGGAAAGCTTCCAATCAGTTTCAACTATTTGGAGATCCTCAAAAATTACCAATTAATCCATCATTGACAAAGCCCCTCCCACTAAGAAATTGTGTACATTGATCGAGACGTGCATTGCAGTACACGATTAGGCGTATGCCATGAAACCAGAATCGCCCAAGAGTATCAACGCAAAAGACAAATACAGAAGCACTTAAAACTGAATTCAGGCTCGTCCAAGTGCACTCCCAGCATGCTCATCTTAGTTGTACTAGCATCTTTGCTAGTTGGTATAAGAGGAACTATACGACAACACACCTACTAACGACAAAAGCAGCAATAGAGCGTGGAGCCCTATCGGGGTGGAAATAAAAACTTTTCCATCCTACTCCTAGGCTACATAACCGTGTGTATACTGTATACAGCAGACTGCCGAAGCAAGCTAAGCAGATAAGAGCATGTATACAGAAACATCTCCCAGGTAATAGGTGCATCATCGTGCAACAAGGTTACTACTGACCGCCTATTTAGGTTCCTTGCTCAACTACTTCCCCCGCGGCGTGAGAAAATAGAGACACCTATGGCCATAGAGTTGACTAAACAGAAGAGCGTGACAGCACATAATTCTCAGCAAAACAGCAGCGCATTGCATTAACAGCACTTCCAAACACGTTTTATAGACATAAAAGTGGCAAAAAACTAGGGCGTGGAGGCTCAGGCGAGAAGCTCACCTTCTTGTCCTTGATCTCGCTGGACTGGATCCAGGTCTTGATCTGGTCCCTGTACCGCTGCAGCTTCTTGATCTCCTTCTTGAGGTCGGCCTCGAACTTCTCCTTCTGGTTGGCATTTTCGGTGTCGTAGACCTGCCGAAACCCCACAGTCAGAGAGCAAAAAAAATCACGCAAAATCGTACAAGCACAGCGAAATCGGGCTGGGGGGAGAGGGAGAGAGGAATCGGCGTGCCTTGTTCCAGATGCTGTCGAAGACGTCGACGCCCTCCTGGACCTTCTTGAGGACGCGGTCGATCTCACCCTGCAGCTTCCGGCTGGCGCCCATGGCATCCAATCGAACCCCCGCGGCGGGCGCGCTAGGCTAGGGTTTACGATTTGGGGAGCGAGTAAACGGAAGAGTGGAGACTGGGGGAGGAGCCAAAGGAGACGACGGATTTTCGTTCGGGTGCGTTTATTCGGACGGGGACGGATGGGTCGACCGGTGGCCGTCGTCGGCCGACATGATGGGGCCGCGCCATCGTGCGTGCGATGTGGGTTTGGGCAACTAGGCCCATCTTCGCTGTCAGATAAGCGGGCTCATTTGAGGTGCAGCATTTTGGATGATCAGGCCCGTTTTGAATAACGTGTGGTGCAGCATGATGGCTCAAGCCCAGTATAGAGAGATTTTTCTTTTCCCTATTAGAAAAGGAAAAAAATCCATCGATAGATTAGAGTTAGTAATAAATAGTAGGATATCACACCCAAAAAAAGTAAATAGTAGGATGATATGGCCTTTTTATCTACACGTGATGGGGACAGATGGGTCGACCGGTGGTCATCGTCAGCCGACATGATGGGATCACGCCATCATACGTGCCATGCGGGTTTGGTCCACTAGGCCCATCTTCGTTGTCAGATAAGCGGGCTGATTTGAGGTGCAGCATTTTGGATAATCGGGCCGTTCTGAATAACGTGTGGTGCAGCATGATGGCTCAAGCCCAGTATAGAGAGATTTTTCTTTTCCCTATTAGAAAAGGAAAAAAATCCATCGATAGATTAGAGTTAGTAAATAGTAGGATATCACACCCAAAAAAAAGGTAAATAGTAGGATGATATGGCCTTTTATCTATAAAGAGCAGGGACAAGGAAAAATAAAAAGAGTAGGCTCTCATGTAAAAATCAACTCTACGTGTGCTCCTAGATCAATACATTGAATGCGAGAAAAGAGAAAGAGAGCAATCGGGAAAAGATTCTAACCTAATAGCCAATGTTATAGCCAACTCTATTCTGCGAGTAATACTAAAGCTAACTTTTCATGACATGGCAACTTTATATAGTTAGCCGCTAACGCACCTACTGTGATTGCTCTTAGCTAACAGTGATGAAAAAGCATCCACTTGACCGAGATCAACAAATGTATTGGGTTCTTTTTATATTTAGGTAGTTTTCTAGGGTCTTCTTGGGGATGGTAAAGCCACGACTACAACTTGAAGTCATAATGGGTTCTTTGTCATCCTATTCTCACTCTTAGCTGTGTGTCTAGCGCCTGCGAAGCCACATGGAGTCGTTTATCCGACGGATCTTTTAGGATCCGATCATCTTTCCGTGTTCGTTGGTGTGGAGGTCATTCTATTTCGGGGCTTAGAACCACAACTTGCCATATGTTTACTACAACAGCTTTACTATGACATATTTTGACTAGCTCCGCTGATGGAGGGATGAGAAAGATGGGCACGCATTCGACTCGTGCTAGTGTGTGTAGTCGTCGTTAAGTGGTACAATGACCTATTTATGATGTTTATTATTTTTAGGACTCTTTGCATTGTTGTTAAAATTATTAATAGATCGGTGGATTTAAAAAAATTGATAAATGATGATTTTATTTAAAGTTTAAGTATTACATCCGTCATCTGCATAACTAAAATGCACGCAGCTGTTCAAGGTCCAAAGTCGACAAAGCATAATAAAATAAAATATAGACAAATCACATATCACTATAAGAAACTGTAGAAACGCCTATGGAAGTGAAGGGCCTACCCGCAAGTTATGCTACCATCCACGAATGGTAAAGAAATCTCTCGTCGTATCCTACAGTGTCGTGCACATATTCTAAAACGATCTAAAACTCCGCACAGTGGATTCTTCAAATAAAAGTTAAATACGTAAAACAACATGTAACCAATTTCTGGAAATATTGGTAACAGGTGGATTTTAAAAAAAAAAAATACGATAAACAAGGCGTGAAAACAAATGGTCCCATCGTGTGTTTTTTTTTTTTGCTTATTATGGCTTCTACATCGAGCCGTTGAGCGACGACTGTGCAACGGATCAACTAATCCAGACACAACAAAATGGGCTTAATCAGCGTCTCGCTAGTACTAACAAGAAATTATTTAAGAAAACGAACGGGGACGGAGACCAAGTTGTACGAGCTTTGGTCGATGATCGGGTCCAAATCGGAAGCCAGAAATCACGTGGAAAGGACTGACCGGAGCGGCTGCGGCACGAGCTAGCCAGTGAGTCAGCACTCAGGATGCATGCAGGCTTGATCGTGCGTGCGTGTGTGCACGCGTGCCTGCAGTGTTCCTTACTCCATAGTCCATACGTGCCGCGCCATCATGCAAGCAAGGATGCGTGTACTCATGCGATGCGACCGTGCGTTTTGCCTGCTGCAGGTTTTGTGGATATAAAATCCAGAGCGCTAGGAACAAACGTGGAGTGGTTTTTATTGACACTTATATATACTCCTCCGTTTTGATTGTACTTCTATGTCACAAAATTAAGCAACTTAGTATGAGTTATATATTATAAAAAATATATCACCAAAAACTTTAGACTTTGTACTTTTCAATGATATAATTTTTATATTATATAATTTAATTTATATAGGTCAAATTTATAACCTAGATATACGCGCGGGACTTGTAAACCGAAACAGAGGGAGTACTCTCTCCCTCCGCTTCATATTAATAATCTACTAGATACCTACGAGTCTATTTAAAACCGGAGGGAGTAATATAATGTAGCAATTAGTTGAGGCTTTGATATACCACCTTCCCCTCTGATCGACATGATGAGGGCCCTATACGTGTACAGTAGGACAAAGCCTGTACTCCCTCCGTCCCAAGATAAGTGACTTGAGTTTGTTTAGATTCTTGTAAAACACATCTAGATACATGCGATCTACAAACCGAAGTCGCTTATTTTAGGATGGAGGGAGTTTTTTTTTTGGATAAATCTGGGCCTTTTGCAAAGGGAACTGCTAGGCATCCCCCGGACGACGGGGAGTTCCTATCGTCCTCCTCCTCTACGCGACACGTGTCCACCGAAATCGCTCTAAGTTCCGATTTTGCTGCAAAACACACCTTTTTGCTGTATACGTCCCCGCTTTTTCTTCCGAAACAAAAAAATGGTTCGTTTTAGAAAATAGACAGCCTCGCCGGAGACCATGCAGCAAAAAAATTGTGCTAATGTAGCAAAACCGACCTCGTCAGAAAAAAAAACTCGCTGGTGACTCTCGCCGAAGACCTTGTAGCAAAAAAATTGACACTATTGTAGCAAAAGAACAAGAGGTTTGTAGCAACAAAATTCTTCTAATGTAGCAAAAACCTACTTCGTCGGAGACCTCACCAGAGACTTTTCTGGGCACGTCGTCAGAGACCTCATTGGGGATGTCTTAGCCAAAAAAAAATAGGAGAACGATTGTAGCGAAATATTTGTACTACTGTAGCAAATCCATTGGTCGTTGGTAGCGACGACACCGGTCGTCGGTAGCAAAAATCCATCGCCGTACATGTAGCAACAACTCCAGCCGTTGCTAGCAACCCCTCGTACCCCTTGCAGCAGCGCCGTCGGCCGTCGGTAGCAACCACGACTACCGGGGAGGCTAGCATCTCAGGTCGACGACGGGGAGTCATGGTCATCATCTAGGCGCAGCGGCACGGGGATCGCTCCGGCGACCGAGCCGGCGGCGTGGGAACCGTACGGGGCGGCACCGAGATGGGAGCGGACCTCGCAGATGGCCGGCGATGAAGATGGAGGTCAGCCGTCGTGGTTGTCTACGTTGTCCTCCTGCTTGAACGCATCTGCCATGGCCATGGCTGAGGAGGGCACGAGCTCGAGCACTAGGATGTCCATGGTGGGCAGGAATCGGTCCGGCAGGTGAGGCCGAGCGGAAAGGAGGCCGGGGAGGGCGGGAGAGGAGGCCGGGGAGGCCGGGGAGGAGGTCGAGCGGAGAGGTGGCGTCTCGGTCTCCCTCCCGTGGAAGAGATAAGGAAGCAGGACGCGTGGTGGGTCCCGCAGGACGCGAGGTGGGAGGGTTACGTCACGCGCGATTCGACCCGGGCGATCATCGTCCGGAGAAGGTGATCATTTTCCTTTTGCGAACCTAACACACATAATCCTCTCATAGAAAGTAATTGGAAATCTAACGTCTAAGGTTGGCTCCAATCCATTCTAGTTGGTGCCAACCCCCTACGTCCTTAAAAAAAATATGGGGGTCAAACCAGCGATTCTAGTGCCACATAGCGTGGCACCGAACTGCCCAAGTTCGACTCCATTCCTCTTCGGTGCCGACCACCAGTGATCAAATTCCGAAAAAGTTCTGAGAAAAGATCATATGTACGCTTAAATTTGTCAAAAGTATCCGACTTATCAAAACATTACACATCCGTGTCTGCACTCGCAGGGCACTTAAAATCAAGCCGATCGATCGATGCTCGTAGCATATACCACCAGAGTATACATATACTTTTGCGCCGTACAAAAACTACACTGGATGATCAGTGTCTGGGTCGGGCCCTAGTGCGCACGTTGCGAATGGCAGGCGTGTCCCATGCGTCCGTACGCTTTGCATCAGCGGATAACTGGCTGGTCTGCCCACACGGCCCCCCCTGAAGTAGACGTTGCAAAGGTAAATTGACCTGCAATCTCTGCTAACCGCCACCGACCGCACGGTGGATTTGCCGGGCGCGGGCGGTGCATGCACGGAGGCACTCAGTCAGGACTCAGGAGCCTTTTGATTTGAGGTGACGAATTTATGCCCTCTGCAATCCGCATGAATGCCCGGCGCGTGCGTAGCGAGATCGAATGTATGGCCCTCTCGCCCGACTCGCGTTCGCCGGAACATGGGGCAGTGGCGAGCATCGGACCGTTTAATTGGCGATATTCGGCAACTGACCATCTTCCCTTTTCGATCGGGGCTACCACGTGGACAATTGGAGGCAGCCAACTAGCTAGCTATCCCGGAGAGCCTCATGCATTGAGACGTTCCGCTGGATGGATTAGGTTGGTACATGTGTTTTGCATCACTTCATAGTTGACAAAGGACATAATTTTTATTACTCCCTTTGTATCAAAATAGATGCCACAGATTTGACTAAATTTAGATATCATTTTCAGCGACTCACTCTCTACTCTATAGCTCGCTTAGTTTGTCGGACGTTCGTCTAGTTAAGTTAATTCTGCCAAAGCCGGAGCCAGCATCTTTATGACATTCTTTGTGCTCACTTATGTTAGATTTGTTTAGAGGATGGTTAGTTTGTTTGTTGAAATGAGATATGGGTGCTTCAGTTAGTTGGTATTATATGTTCAACATTTTTAACAACATAAGAATCGAGACAATATATGTGTGGACAAATCATCACCAACTCCTATTTTGGAGCAGCAAAGACTAGTGCCTCTTTGTCCTCACCACGTTCGCAGATTTTATACGAATTTCAAAGTTCTCACAAGCCGGGGAAGTTTTTAGATCTCGGTGGGCTAGGCCTAGCCATCTTACTAGCATCAAGGTTCATTGTAATTTTTGGCTAGGAATATATTTGTTTTTGGTTTTGATCATTAATTGGAGATCCTAGGCTAACATAGCCGAGAGGGGGGGGGGAATCCCCACGAGTGAGCTAGGTCTCCCCTAATTGTCCAGAAACTTTCATCCAAAGAAAAAGAATGTTGAAAATAATAAAACACCACGACTCAAAAAAGAAAACTACCACAAACTATTGGAAACATGCCCTAGAGACAATAATAAAGTTGTTATTATCATATTTATAGTTCATGATAAATGTTTATATTCCATGCTATAATTGCATTAATAGGAAACATAATACTTGTGTGGTCTCATAAACAACATTGAGTCCCTAGCACTGTCTCATAAACATAATACTAGGCTAGCTCGTTTATTAATGATGGTTATGGTTTTTTAACCATGGATCGGACATGAGTTGTCGATTATCAACAGGTTCATAACGGGATCATGCCATTAGGAGAATGACATGATTGACTGACCCAGACTAAGCAAAGCAATTAGATGGTGTCACAATGTTTATATTGCATAGTTGTTCATTGTCAAGTATCGTGATCCTTAAACCATGGGGTTATGTTACTCCCTGGTACCGGAAGAATACTTTGAAGGCATCAACCATCACTTTCTAATAGGGTGATCATAAAGGTGTCTTTCAGGTATCTCGGAAAGTACTTGTTAAGTTTCATGAATGAAGACTGAGATTTGTCCATTGTTGTGATGGAGTGATATAATTTGGGCCCACTTCGTAACATACATACTATACTGCTTACAAGCACATGATCAATAAGTTTGATCACAGGGAATATTGTATTACATTGAAACGAGTAGAGAGTACTTATGGGGAACGAGATTGAACTAGGTGTGAATATACTGATGATCAAATCTCGGGCTAGTAAAATACCGCGAGACAAAGGGAATCAAATACGAGATTGATTCAATCCTCGACATCCTGGTTCAACCGATAATGATCTCCGTTGAATGTGTTGGAGTCATTGTGGACATCTAGGTCTTGCTAATGATTATTGATAAGAGAGGTGTCTTGATCATGTTTGCATGTTCTCGAACCCATAGATTCACACACCTAGAGCATCTCCACTCGTGGCCCTCAAAGGCCCCCCAAAGGCCCTTGAGCGCTACAAGGAATGTGTTAACCGGGGACCCCTAATATTGGTCACTGAAAGGTCATAATAATCCATCTATAACCTTTATATGACCAAAACGAGTAGGTCATATAGCGAGGGCCACTATAGACAACTCACGACTTTTTTTTGAATTGGTCATGGACTACTATGACCAAAATAGATGGTCATAGAGTCTATGACCAAAATTTTGGTCATGGCATTCTGGCCTGTCCACGTAAGCTAATCTGACGTGGAATCTGACGTGGCAGCATATTCAGCACAGTCCAGTTTGGTGCATTACATGGGCCAAGCCCAACAATTCTAGCCTTTGGTTTCTAAGCCTAGCTTTTATTATCCATTTCTTTCATAGGCCAAGCCCCTAATTTAAGCTCGTAATTCCTAGCGTGTTCTTTGGCCCAACATTTTCTTTTTTTAATTTTATTTCACATCAGGTCCCACATGTCAGACGTGTCCTACCTATCAGTACCAGTTAAATACTAGTCCCACATAGATCAGGTATAAATTCCACACAGGTCGTCCCACTAGTCAACATTTCATAATAGCCCCATTCGATAGACAATAAACAACAAATAATTGTTTGATTATTATCAAATAATACTTAGATAACAACAGTATATTACAGAATAATGGACCATACACAGGTATCCAGCTTAAAGTATATTACAATCATTCAACTTGTATATTGCAATACAATCATGGACGGTACATTATGGAATCATGCAAATCACAGCGTATGTCCAATATAATGCTTGATGTGGGTCTTGGACAACCTCTGAAATTCGATGGTGACAGACTAGAGCTGCACGTCGAGTCTACGGTCGACAAGCTTTGTTGTACTTGGAGATCTGCGAGACATGGGGACAAGAACATCAAGGATGCTGCTGTAGGTCAACGTAAGTAAATAAGCATATAACATTTTACTTGGGATCAAGGTTATATCCCAAATAGCATATAGTTGTATCAAATAAAGCAAATAGCATTTATATTTGTGATCAAGGTTTTCAAACATCGCATACTGATATATTATTCTATGATAACCGGATTATAAACATTAGTTGTTGTTCCATTTTGATCTTTGAAAAATTACGAAAGGACAGAGAACAAGGTTCCATAGCAGTCATCTAAAATGCTGGCATTCATTGACAGATCTTTTAAGAACAGGATTTCAAGAACTTTGGCTTTACATGGATAAAGGGAAAATCACACTAGTTAGTGACTAACCTAGTACACTTCATTTCATCAGCTCAATCTCTATACAAAACACATTGTTTACACACTTTCAAACACACGGCGAGTTTCTCTAAATCACCTACTAGCACATTGTTTACATACTATCAAACATATGGTACAATTCATCCACTTCATGTAAGCACACAGCAGCAATGCAACCAATTTTTCAACGTATACTATGTCCTACCAATTCACGTGCTAGTCCATGACTCACCTGTTATAAAGAGAAGTAAAGGGGCACGGATACACACACGTACCATGAGTGTGCGGAAGGACCTTGTGGCAGACAAGATGGTCGGCGGTGATGTGGACCTGCGCCTGCGCGTCCTGGTGGCCAGCATGTGCCCACAACTCGCCGGTCGTGTCCGCCTTGCCCAGCTTGGGATCGCCCATCTCCGGTAGATCCAGCAACATCGCCATGTGTTGCCGGTTAAGGGACAAGGCCAGCAAGGTGTCGTCAACATCTCTACCTGAACCATGTAACAGAACATGTGTTAGAAGCAATGACAAGGAGTACCAGCAGCAACTTGTTATCAACAATGAAGTTCCAGAGTTCATTATGACAAGGGAGTACCAGCAGCAACTTGTTATCAACAATGAAGTAGTAATGCAAACTTGAAGTTTCACTGAGTTGAATAATGCAAGAAATCTGGACTCTCACACAAGCATCTGGAGTAGACTACAAACACTATCAAACCATATTCTAAGAAATCACACAACACTGAAATCAACACATGATGCCATACTATTTCAATTAAGAAAATGTTGTTCTACTGAGTATAATTGGTCCAAGCAAGACATGAAGTCTGTACTGACTATCTTAATAGTAGAACTAACCTGATATTGTTAGATTTGTCTAGGAAATAGTTGTAGTAGAACTGGAGGACATGAGTACACGATTAGAGTTTGACTATGCTAGGACTACCGAGTTTCAAAAGTGGAGTACTCCTAAACTTTTAGGAGATTGAAACAGTAATTTGTGATTCACTAGATTGACAATGAGAAAACTCAAAAAGCACATAGACTAGCAAGGTATGTCTCAAGGAGTACATGCACACACGATGCAGAAAATTCAGAAGATAGTTAACACCAATAACAGTCACTCGTACTCCCAGCTGAGAACATAACTTGTCAAGTGGGAGTCAGTTGTTATTGCACTCAGGCATCATCTCGTGAAAATCAAAAGAACATAACTTTATGGAATATTGTTAATTACTTGGAGTAAGAACAATAAGAAATGCAACACTCTTATATTAGATGTATTTTCAGGCATCCTAGAATATGAGATGACTGCTGGGAACAATAAAGAGAAGCATGAGACTACTTACATGCATCTCTATCTTGATTATACTCTAAAGATTACAACAAATGGCCAACATATATGTTGAATATCCTCTAAATTTAAAATTTACAATAGCACAACAAATATAGCAAATGCATAAAGGAATATCTCTCTCTCTCCCTCTCAGCAAAACAGTACTACAATCAGCAATTGACATTACAAACAGTACTACCATCCACATCAGCAAGTAAATTAATCTACAAGAAGTACTACAATCATTTACCTCATGTACCTCATCTAAGAGGACAATGGACAATCTGGAAACAGGGACAAAGAAATAACTAAATGTTGATATTAAACATTTACCTCATTCAATAACTTTGCCACACTGAACCTAACCAACCGACTCTAAACCTGAGTAGCAACCACGACACCACGCTACATCTAAACTTTGCCTAACAATTAAACCTAGAAGTAGCATGTAAGGGTAGCGTGAGAACTACCTAGACGGAGATGCGCCATAGATGGACTCCCCAGGGACCATGTTCTTAGTTCAGAGAGCGTCCTCCTTGGCCTTGGCGGTGAAGACGTCGGCGTGCTTGTGCTGCACCACGACCACCTTGCTCCGGCCCTTCATGTCGGGCCCACCCCTGCCTCCTCCCCTGCCGCCGCAGCGGCCTCTACCTAGTGGGGAACATGTCAAAAAGGGCAATCAAAAGCTCCAATCAAAAGATACATGTCAAACATGAACTTTGTAACAATTGGGAAAGACTATCAGACGAGAGCAGCCGAAAGATGAATTTTCTACATTTGAATCACAAAGCGGCATTGTACTGTACATCAGTATAATAATGTTTGCTACCATATATTTGCAAACTTGGATGAGAGGGCATATACAAAAGAGTATAAATCTAGGCAGAAATTGATGTGAAGTTAACAGTAGCTGGTGAACAACAACAGTAGCAGAACTTGGATGAGAGGGCATATACAAAAGAGTATATACAAAATTGGACAACATATGTATAACCCCCTACAAGTGAACAACTAATAGTAGAAGAAATTGAAGTTAATGATCGACCTAGGCAGGTATTAAGAAGAATAAAATACAGAGATCAAACACGTCCTTGGTGTGAAGTTAACAGTAGCTGGTGGTTCCATTACACTATGATCAAGAAATTCATGGATCGACCTAGGCAGGTTCCGTTGTACTAGCCCATTCACTCAGTAGATAAACTTGTGCAAAACAGCAGCAGGAGCTAAACTAGGGCAGCACCAACCAGCGAATAGGGACGAGCTAACGAATTCCACACAAGGACGATCCTAACCCTTGTTCGGGAAACATACCTTACTATTGAACATGTAGATGTGGGAGACGCTGATCTTGCCGCCAGATAAGTGGACGTGGTGGACGTCGAGTTGGTCCAGTGCCCGAAACGCGGCGACAAGGCACTCATCACGTCGGTGCTTGGTGGCATCGGACCCTCACCTAGGGAGAGCAAGAAAGGTTAGTGTGACCAATTCCGGCAGCAAGGAGGCCGAGTGTGGCTGCATCTGGCGGTGACGGGACAAGAGTTTGGCGGCGCTATATCTAGATCAAAATCGAAATGCCAGGAGTACAGGGACCAAAGGTGTTGAGTGCTGGGGCAATGTTGAGGGTGATGGGTGAGGGTAGCAGCGCTGTGAATCCGTGGGTAGCGACGCTGGATCTTGGTCGGGTGGAGAGAAGAAGGGACAGCGGCGGCACAGTGCGGGTGGGGGACGAAGACCGATGGCGGGAGTTTGGAGACGAGCGGCTCGAGAGGCGCGGAGCCCTGGGGAGGCGGCGATGCTAGCCTTACCACGAGCGGCGGCGCATGGGGTCGAGGGTGGGAAGCAAAAGAGAAGAGGAGGAGGTTAGGGTTCCTGGGGTTGTGGATGTGGTTGGGTCGTGCGAGTGGTAGGGCTCGTTCGCGTCAGGTGCGTGTGGTGCGAGGCAAGGGAGTGGGTCCGCGCTTACATTGGGTGGGGTGAGCCACATCATCGATCTGCGGCAACTGCCCTAGATCGTAGTCTCTTTCGTCCACGTGGATTTTATCCAACGACCGTCCTCTCGTCTTTAATTTTTTATTTTCCGAGTGTCAAAAAGATGTTTTATGAAACAACCAACAAATAAAAGTTAAAAAATGGTCCTAAAGTATTCTCTAAAATTTTACAAGTTTTCTAAATTTTGTTTGATTCAATTTAGAGTTATGAATAAAAAGATAGAAAAATATTAAAAAATAAAGAGAAAAATAGCTGGAGGTGAACCCGCCAGGAAACGGGCCAGCCCAGCAAGCCATGCCTGCTCTCATGTTGTCGTCGACGTAAATTGACACATGGATATGACACATGTGCAGACATCTCAGCAAAAGTTGACACCTGGACGCGACACCTAGATCAACCTATTGAGGTGGCCATCGGTCTTTCTTAAGTAATCAGGAATAGCACCCACTATCATTTAAATTGGTCGTAGTTGTCCAGATTTAAGGTCATAGACCAGTCATGTCCATGTTATGACCAATTGGTGTAAGCAAGCTATGACCTTCTTGGCAAAAAAAAGGTCGTAGTTTTTCAGGGGTTGTATCCTCCCAAATGGCCTACGACTAATTGGTTCGAAATGGTCATAGATCTATGACCAAAAAACTTAGGGTCATTAAGAAAAAGTCACTAATCAACACATTTGTTGTAGTGGAGGGCCTTCGACGCTAATTTTCGGCTCCAGCCGCGTCCCCTAATTTGGTTTTGGTGTCGGCGCGCGCGCTCAATTTACTCGGGGCGCCTGGTCGAAACCCAATTCTAAGGAAGGCTAGGGGGGCGCCGGAGGGCGGGGAAAAGTTCGGCGGGCCAGCCTTAGCGGCGACCTAGTTGAAATTATTTCCTTTTCCTACCAAAATTAGCGTCGGTTCCCTCCAAAATTAGCTCCTATCTCCCCTCCCCTCTCGCCTCGCCTCCCACTCCCGCCATTTCCTAGCAAAGAACAGATCGTGCCACCATGCCGCCGAAGAAGTACGTCGCTTCCCGCACGACGGCAGCAGCGCCACCGGCGAAGAAGAGGGGCAGGCCGGAGAAGGAGCGGCCAGAAGGGATGAAGGACGCGGAGTGGGTGTTCGACCTGCAGCGCCGGAAGGTCGAGAACGCCAGCCACCGGAAGAGAGAGCTCAGGGCGAGGAAGAGGCGGGCCTCGGAGGCTCTGGCCGCGGAGGTACTGATACATTGCAAATGTATATATAATTTTTGATGTTCCATGCTTGGTTTTATCTACTTTCTTATGTTTTGTTCCAACTTTGGAGTACTTTTCATATGATTTCTTGGACTAACCTATTAACAAAGAGCCACAGTGCCAGTTGCCTGTTTTCTGCTATTTTTGGTTCCAGGAAAGTCAGAAAATCAATATTCTCGGAATTGGACGGGACAAAAGTCAAAGTTCCTGTTTTACCGGAAGACTCACGGAGCCAGAAGACAAGACGGAGAGGGGCCATAGGGCAGCCACACCATGTGGTGGCGCGGGCTAGCCCTGGCCACGCCACCAGGTGGTGTGGCCCCCCTGGCCGCCCACCGACCTTGCCTCTTCGCCTATAAGATGCCTCCCGATACAAAAACCCTAAAGAGTCAAGCCTCCAGCCACGAAAAGTTCCGCAGCGCCGCCGCCACCGAAGGGGAGATTCGGGGGACAGAAAGTCTCTGTTCCGGCACCCTGCCGGGACGGGGAAGTGCCCCCGGAGCCATCTCCATCGATCTCCACCGCCATCTCTATCACCATTGCTGATTCCCATGATGAGGAGGGAGTAGTTCTCTCTCGAGGCTAAGGGTTCTACCGGTAGCTATGTGTTCATATCTCTCTCTCTATGCATGATCATATTGTGATCATGAGCTTGTAATCTATAGATCTACCTTGCTACTCAAGTGCTTTAATGAATCTCTGCTCTCCCCATGTGTGTGAAAGTGACAGCGTGGTCACCATGGTGGCACTTAGGCTAGAGATTACAAATACTTGTTATGAGTTATATTTGGAGTTGGTTATCTTTATGAAATTGTGGTGTTTGTTGGACTCATCTAGTACTCAAGGTGACAGTGTGGGGTTTTTTAGATGGGAAAGGCTTACTTTGAGGTGTGCTGTTATAGCCCTACCATGGATTAGAGTGTCCAACCGGAGAGTAGTTAAGAGTAGTATCATGAGGAGAAGATATTTATATGAGAGAGTGTTCACTAGTGAAAGTATGATCCCTAGGCCTTGTTTCTAAGCATTGATACATTGTTTGCAATTAGATCTTTTACATGTTTGCTTGCTTTCATCTTTATTTCAGTTTTACTTTAGTCTTTTCCACGCCATCAAGTTATCTTCTATCACCGTTACCACTTATAATTATCCATACCACTTGTATTTCACTATCTCTTCGCCGAACTAGTGCACCTATACACCTAACAAGTGTATTGGGTGTGTTGGGGACAGAAGAGACTTCTTGTATCTTGATTGCAGGGTTGCTTGAGAGGGAATATCTTTGACCACTTCCTCCCTGAGTTCGATAAACCTTGGGTGATCCACTTAAGGGAAAACTTGCTGCTGTTCTACAACCCTCTGCACTTGGAGGCCCAACAACTGTCTACAAGAATAAAAGTGTGTAGACATCAAGCTATTTTCTAGCGCCATTGCCGGGGAGGTAAGGTAAAAGGTACTCACATCGGAGGGTTAAAGAAGAAGAACCTCCCACGGCAAACGCCTATTTTCTGGCGCCGTTGCCGGGGAGGTAAGGTAAAAGGTATTCACATCCTCCGGTGTGAGTGCTCGAATTTATTTCCTTTAGATTCTGCAATTTTGTCTTTTTGTTTCTTGTTTTCACTAGTTAGGCTTAATGGAAAACAACAACAAAATTAGAGAGCTTTATAGTATTTATCTTGAGTTAGGACATGAAGTGTTTGAAGAGAAAATTAAAAAACCTATGGAACTTTATTTGCATGCTAATAGGAATATTATTAGTATGAATTCTTTGGACATCATTATTGCTAATGCCATGGAAAAGTCTAAGCTTGGGGAAGCTGGTTTTGATGAAAATGATCTTTTTAGTCCCCCAAGCACGGAGGAGAAAATTTACTTTGATGATACTATGCCTCCAATATATGATAATTACAATGATGAGTATGATATTTTCAGTCCACCTACTATTGAGGAAAAAATTAATTATGATTACAATATGCCTCCTATATTTGATGATTATGGTGATGAGAATAATAATGATAGCTATTTTGTTGAATTTGCTCCCACTACAATTAATAAGAATGACTATGTTTATGTGGAGAGTATTAATTCATTTATGCATGTGGCTCATGATAAGAATGTTTTATGTGATAGTTATATTGTTAATTTTATTCATGATGCTACTAAAAGTTATTATGAGAGAGGGAAACATGTTTTTATGTGTCTCAATAATATTAAGTTTCCTATCTTTATGTTGAAAGTCTTGAAGTTGCACTTGTTTTGCTTTCCTATGCTTGTTGCTTTGTGCTTTCATGACTTGTTTATTTACAAGATTCCTATGCATAGGAAGTGGGTTAGACTTAAATGTGTTTTGAATTTTCTTCTTGATGCTCTCTTTTACTTCAATTCATATTTCTTATGTGAGCATCTTCTCAAACTATCATGCCTAACTTAAAGGCGTTAAAGAAAAGTACTTATTGGGAGATAACCCAAAAGTTTTAGTTGAGTCTTGGAAGTTATTACCTCTGTAATAACCTCTCCTTATTCTTTTTATTTGCTTTTTGTGCCAAGAGTAACCTCTAATGAGAGAGAAGTAATGATTGGGAAAGTTGTTGTCCCAAAACAGAATTTTGTTCTTCACCGTAAATATTTGTGAGAGAGCTCTGTATGTCGGATTGAGCTGTAATGTTTTGTGCTTCTTCCCCAGGTTGTTATCTAACTTTCTTTAGTTCAACACTTTTTGATTTGAGCAACATAAGGTCTTCGAAAAAATTCATCTTTACCTGCTGGTGTGTTTTGACAGATTTCTGCCATTTTCTGCATTTACTTCTTGTGGGCTCCTTTTTGAGTTCTTTTGGGGAATTGAGATTTTTGAGGGAAGTGCTACAGTAGCTAGTGTTATAATGGAAGTTTATTTGGTGTTATAACTGAACCTTAAGACTTATTTATCTTAAGTGTACTAATGTTGCTAATGAGATTTTTTGAAGTTTTGTATGAAGAAAAAATTTCAGGTGTATGGAAGGAATGAGTAATGAGATGAAGAATGGACTAAAGCTCAAGATTGGAGATTCCACGCGTGTCACCCCAAGAAATATCCAAGAAGTACAAGCGTCAAAGCTTGGGGACGCCCAAGGCATCCCCTTCTTCATCAATAAAAAACCTAGGTTTCTTCCAAACGCTTCATTTTTATTGTTTCATGCACATTTGTGTTTTTCTTGGAGCGTCTTCTTTTTCGTTTTCGTTTTCTTTGGTTTGCTTAGTTTTCTGAATAAATCGGTTGGACCCCCTCTTTCATACATTGGTTTGCAAATAGTTTGGTTTGGTTTGGAAAAGAGTTGGAAAGTTCATGCTTATGTGGTAAAAGCGCTGGTTTTTGACTGTGGCCTATGCTTTGTCATGCCATGCTTGATATTGTTTTGGCTTTATGCTTAGTATTCTTTGTTGTAGCATGACTTGTTATAAACAATTGAGATTGCTTAATGTGCCTTGGATTAATCATGCGTTGTTTTAGCATATTAAAGCATAGTATAGTGGTATTCTCCTTTGATGCTTTATTTGGGTTGACTTGGCACATGCTCACACCATGTTATGACTATCTCAAGTCACCATAGACTTTATGATACTTTAGTTTTCAACTTGTAGTATCACTTTATGCTTTGATCAATGATGTTTTGTCGCTCTACATGATTATGGCCATTATTGCTCTCTTAGTTTGTCGCTCTACATGATTATGGCTATTATTGCTCTCTTAGTTTGTCGCTCCCAGTCTTTTGCTAGCCTCCACAACAAAGTATGAGTTCCACTCATGCATCCAACTCCCTAAACCAAGTTATTCCAAAGAGTCCACCATACCTACCTACTAGCTTATGCTATTCCAAGTATATTCATGCTTTTGTTTATCTTCCAAATTAAACTTGTTATGAGAAAACTAGTGATTAAAGCTCTGAAGAACTTGATGGCACACTTTACTTTACTTGCCTCTAATAAACTTGAACCACTGGGTCATTCTTTGTTGCGTATATGCTTGCGCTTTATAAGTTGAAATTAGCAGAACCATGTTTCATGGGGAACGCTTTCAACATTGCACTTGTACTTTGTACCCCGTTGATATCATGTTCTTTTGCTTACGGATCGGTGTGAAATAAAAGTGGAACTTGTAAGATCATGGAGTTTGTATGTGTGTTAGAGAAACGCCTGGGCCGCTAGCCTAAGCCATGCCTAATCATGGTGGAAACTTGCAGCATCACCATAATGAGCACTCTATGAAGCATCCTCAATAAAAACCTATGCAAATAGCAAATAAAAAGATCGCTGAGATGCTCATTGTATGCTTGCCTTGTCATTTTGATTATGGGAAAGCTCCCGTATCATGTGCAAGGGGTACCTCGTTGGCGGTTCTTTATGATACACATGTACTTACAATGACAAGAGCTTACTCGTGACTGAAGTTGAGTAGCATGAGTATCGGTCTTCGTAAGTAAGGGGCATGATATTTCGGTTTATAACTTGTCAAGCATATCCTCCTAGTTGTGTCACTTTAACCTTAACCACTTCAAGATGCTTATGATAGGGGCAATGAGAGCTGAAAGCTATAAGTACCATAATTTCTGGAAGCTCTTTATGAGACTTGAATCCCTACTTCCTTTTACAAAGGCTTTTCTTCCACCATTATATTGAGTCTCCACCTTCTATCTTTATGCACCTACTTTGAGAGCATAGTGGCCATTCTTAGTTCTATCTGCATTGTCCCAAGACTAGTTGATTGATGCATACTTTGATATTGCTTGTTTTAAACTATTGTATCTAGTCACTCTTATGAACTTTGAAGGTGTCCTATGCATTTATATTTGCTACTCTATTGAGGGACAAGCTAAATGCCATTATGCTATGTTTTCTTTATGTGAAACAAACAAACGTCTTGCAAAGCATTGTTATTCATGAACCTTTTGTTTGTGCATTTTCATGTTGCGTGCATAGTTGCTATGTCTTATTGTTAGAACTTTGTCTTTCACGATATGTTGAAGTACTATGATCCCAACTATCAATGTTTTACAAATACTTTGATCAAGTTTATGATGGTGCATGTCACCTCAAAAATTATGCTTTCTTTTTATCACTTACCTACTCGAGGACGAGCAGGAGTTAAGCTTGGGGATGTTGATACATTGCAAATGTATCTATAATTTTTGATGTTCCATGCTTGGTTTTATCTACTTTCTTATGTAACATTCCAACTTTGGAGTACTTTTCATATGATTTCTTGGACTAACCTATTAACAAAGAGCCACAGTGCCAGTTGCCTGTTTTCTGCTGTTTTTGGTTCCAGGAAAGTCAGAAAATCAATATTCTCGGAATTGGACGGGACAAAAGCCAAAGTTCCTATTTTACCGGAAGACTCACAGAGCCAGAAGACGAGACGGAGAGGGGCCACAGGGCGGCCACACCATGTGGTGGCGCGGGCTAGCCCTGGCCGTGCCACCAGGTGGTGTGGGCCCCCCTGGCCGCCCACCGACCTTGCCTCTTCGCCTATAAGATGCATCCCGATACAAAAACCCTAAAGAGTCAAGCCTCTAGCCACGAAAAGTTCCGCAGCGCTGCCGCTACCGAGGGGAGATTCGGGGGACAGAAAGTCTCTGTTCCGGCACCCTGCCGGGACGGGGAAGTGCCCCCGGAGCCATCTCCATCGATCTCCACCGCCATCTCCATCACCATTGTTGATTCCCATGATGAGGAGGGAGTAGTTCTCTCTCGAGGCTAAGGGTTCTACCGGTAGCTATGTGTTCATCTCTCTCTCTATGCATGATCATATTGTGATCATGAGCTTGTAATCTATAGATCTACCTTGCTACTCAAGTGCTTTAATGAATCTTTGCTCTCCCCATGTGTGTGAAAGTGACAGCGTGCTCACCATGGTGGCACTTAGGCTAGAGATTACAAATACTTGTTATGAGTTATATTTGGAGTTGGTTATCTTTATGAAATTGTGGTGTTTGTTGGACTCATCTAGTACTCAAGGTGACGGTGTGGGGTTTTCTAGATGGGAAAGGCTTACTTTGAGGTGTGCTGTTATAGCCCTACCATGGATTAGTGTCCAACCGGAGAGTAGTTAAGAGTAGTATCATGAGGAGAAGATATTTATATGAGAGAGTGTTCACTAGTGAAAGTTGAAGGAGTTATGCCCTAGAGGCAAATAATAAAGTGTATTATTTGATGTACCTCATGTATGTTCATAATACGTTTCATACTGTGCTATAACTGTGTTAATACGAAACGTTAATACACGTGTGGTATGTAAACAAACCGTGTCTCTAGTTACCTCTAGTGAACTAGTTCATTGGTCATGAGGATGGTCTATGTTTCAAGATCATGGGCATTTATGCCAACTGATAATGAGGTCATGTTATTAGTTGAATAACATGATAGACAAACATCCGACAGTTATATCGTAATGAGATCTAGTTACAAAGTTCACTGATGATAAAACATAGAGAACCTCGCAACCTGATCCTTTTACTGTGAGGTAATGCAAATCACCATTCTGGAAGAAGCTTAGATGGTTATCAAGAATCATCTCGTAACAGGGTGATCAAAAAGGTGCCACTCAGGTTTTCCGAAGCAATGCATACAGGAGTACATATCAAGACCAGGATTTGTCTAGTCCATGTAACGGACAGGTACATGTGGCCATCTCGGTGATGTTGCATTAATGAAGCTTGCAAGCATGTGACTAGGTCACAGAATGCAACGGCATGAGAACAAGAAAACAAGTTCATCGGTAACGAGATCGAACTAAGGTATAGGGATACCAAATATCAAGTCTCGGATGAATTAGGTATCGTATGACAAAAGGAATGGGGAACGACTATCTCACGGTTCGAGCGACTGAATTCATGAAACACATGGGGTCACATGGCCATTCAGGTCCCTCTGTTGATCATTGATATGAGAGTGATCTCTATCATGTCCAGAGTGTTTCCGAACCGAAGGATGTCACGCTTAAGGGTGGGGACGCTTAGGGTAGATGAGGTATCGTATGAGAAATAGAGAGAGAGACACCGGAATAGTTTCAGCAACATCCGATGGAGATCGGAAAGGGGTCCGGAAGATGTTCCGGAATGAAGGAATAATATAATATGTGTATTTGAATGTTAATTGGATAATTAATATTAAATACATATTTTATTTTATTTTAAAAAGGCACCATATTGCTAATGGGCCTCACCCGAGGGTGCTGCCCCACACCGCCTGGCCCCTGGGTGGTGCGCCCCCCCTCCTACTATATATAGGGGCCCCCCTTCCCCTTGGAGACACACCCATTCCTCTCATTCTCTCTCTCTTCTACTGATGACTTCCTCGTAATATTGGGGAGGACCTCGTGGTTGAGTTCTCCACCTTCACACTACCGTCGTGTGATCGGTGATCCGGCATCTACTTCTTCCGCTGCTCGGCTGGATCGGAGCCCGGTTAACGTCCACTACACCGGACGTGTGACGAACTTCGGAGGCACCACACTTGGGGTGCTACTCGTCTTCATCAATATACGCCTTCCTGCGTAAGGCGTGCCTCTCTCTGCAAAGATATGAATACTGTATTCCTTCTCCGTTACTTATGTCTACATAGTATAGATCCTGGTATTAGTGTTTGAGTAGATAGAATTTTTTTATTTTCTGCTACGGAACCCTTCGGTGGTATCAGAGCGGGTCTATGGGTAGACATGTCGTACGGATAGAACACATAGCAATATGTGGGCATTGATTCTCTAGTTGCTACCCTCTTTAGTATTATTGTTCATATCGCGGCATGGTTTGATGAAGCGGACCCCAACCGACCTCACGTGGTGATTCACGAGACTGGTCCACGAATCAAAGTGGCTTAGGGGGTGTCTGTCTCTCTACAGTAGTTGATATGGCATTGACACTGGAGGGCCCTGAAAAGGGAAGAAGAACGGCAATCATTGAATCCATGTTGTGGCTCGACGTTCATAGGTGGGAAGGGTCTCTACTGCGAAAGCCCTAAAGCCGCGTAAAACATGCAATAGTCTATATAGAAGCGTCTATCTTCGTTATTGCATAGGGGAAAGTGTTACAACATGGCAATGACGAGTTTGTGAAACTCTCATTGAAGCTATTGATGGTGATCATAAAGATATAGCCATGTCATAACACTTTACTTTAGAAGTATTACTTATTGTGCTAGTATACTTACTAGACGGTAGCACAATAAGATAATCCCTCGTAGTATTCCAGTTATCGTATTCCTCTTGTGTGTGCACCACCAAGAAAGTTCTTCGGTATGAGGCCGGCCGTGATGATCGGGGGTCAGACATATCTACGTTCGCATACAGTGGGTGCAAGCCATGTTGCACTGCAAATACACACGAGTTAGGACTGGCGAGCCTAGCACGCTAGAGAAGCGTGGCCTCGGAATACAAGAGACCGAAAAGGTCGAGCATGAATCGCATGGTTGATGTGATCGACATTAGAGAATGTCCACCTTTGATACTGCACTGATGGCTGTGATGATCGGGGGAGGTACAGGGGATAGGGATCATGTGATCACTAAACGAGTAGAGGGATGTCCGTTTAAGTGGGAGTTCTTTTAGTTAATATTCAAACTCATTATTATGAACATAGTCTAAATACTTTGTAAATTCCTTTGTAGATGTCTTGCCCACCCACCTTCAACCTTAGCACTTTCCTCGAGAAGGACAAGCTAAAAACTGATGGAACCAACTTCACCGCTTGGTTCCGCAATCTTAGGATCCTCCTAGTCCCCTACAAGTTGACTTATGTCATCGAGGCTGAGCTTCCGGCTAAGCCTGCAGATTCCGCCTCTCAGGACGAAAATAATGTCTTGCAGTCCAAGGCGGACGATTTCTCCCTCATCTAGAGTGGAATGCTCTATGCCATGGAGCTAGAGCTTCAAAAGCGTTTTGAGAAGATGAATGCTTTTGAGATCATTGAAGATCTCAAAGCCGTCTTTGCTCCGCAGGCTCGTGCAGAGAGGTATGATGCTTCCGAGCTCTTCTTCTCTGCTAAAATGGAAGAGCGCAGCAGTATTAGTGAGCACATGGTCAAAATGTCTGGCTACGTTAAGCGTCTAAATGCCCTGGATTGCAAAATCCCGGAAGAGCTCGCCATAGATAGGGTGCTGCACTCGCTGCCCCTAGCTATAAGAGTTTTGTGATGAACTACAACATGCAAGGGATGACCAAGACCCTTGCTGAGGTGTTCGCCATGCTCAAAACTGCTGAGGTTGAAATCAAGAAGGAGCACATGGTGTTGATGGTCAACAAGACTGCCAACTTTAAGAAACCGAGGCAAAGGGAAAAGGCAAGGGTAAGAAGTCTAAGAGGGATGGAAGGTTTGTTCCTAGCACCCCAAAGACTGCAAAGCCTGGCCCTAAGCCCGGCACTTCGTGCTACTACTGCAAAGGGGATGGGCACTGGAAACGCAACTGCCCTAAGTACCTTGAAGACAAGCGAGCTGGCAAGATAGCCATCCCGGACAAAGGTATATATGATATACATGTTATTGATGTATTCCTTACAAGCGCCAAGAGTAACACATGGGTATTTGATACCGGATCTGTTGCTCACATTTGTAACTCTCAGCAGGATCTGCAGAGTAGGAGGCGCCTGAGGAAGGACGAGGTGACGATGCGCGTCGCCAATGGTTCGAGAGTCGAAGTGATGGCCGTCGGCACCCTGCATCTCCGTCTACCGTCAGGATTATTGTTGGTTTTGAATAAATGCTATTATGTACCCGCATTGAGTATGAATATTGTGAGTGGGTCTTGCTTGTTGCAAGACCATTATTCATTTAAATCAGGAACAAATGGTTGTTCAATTTATATGAATGATATTTTCTATGTTCATGCTCCTGTATGTGATGGTTTATTCCTACTTGATCTTGATTGTAATACACACATCCACAGTGTTGATGCTAAACATTGTAAGCACAGTGACAATAATTCCATGTACATATGGCATTGCCGTCTTGGTCATATTGGCATAAAGCGCATGAAGAAGCTTCATTCAGAAGGGCTTCTTGGATCATTGGATTTCGAATCCCTTGATACATGTGAGCCATGCCTCATGGGCAAGATGACCAGGACACCATTCTCCGGAATAATGGAGAGAGTCGTAGACCTACTTGGGATCATACATACAGATGTATGTGGACCAATGAGTGTCTCAACACGCAATGGTTATCGTTACTTTGTTACCTTTACTGACGACTTGAGCAGATATGGATATATCTACTTAATGAAGCACAAGTCTGAAACCTTTGAGAAGTTCAAGGAATTTCAGAAAGAGGTAGAGAATCAACTTAACAAGAAAATCAAGCACCTTCGATCGGATCGAGGAGGCAAGTATTTGAGTTATGAGTTTCACATGCACTTAAAGGACTGTGGGGTTGTACCACAGCTTACGCCAGCTGGGACACCACAGCGTAATGGTGTGTCGGAACATCGTAATCGAACCCTATTGGATAGCGTATGGTCCATGATGTCTTTAATTGATTTGTCTGTGTCTTTTTGGGGATACGCGTTAGAAACCGCCGCTTTTATTTTAAACAGAGCACCATCCAAATCCGTGGATACAACACCATATGTGATATGGTATGGGCAGAAGCCAAAGTTGTCTTTTCTGAAAGTTTGGGGATGTGAGGCGTATGTTAAGAAACTGCAACCTGACAAACTCGAACCCAAATCAGAAAAATGTATCTTTGTAGGATATCCAAGGGAAACTGTTGGATATACCTTCTACAATAAAGCCGAAGGCAAAACACTTGTCACAAAAACCGGCACCTTTCTCGAGAAAGAGTTTCTTGCAAAAGGGGTGAGTGGAAGGAAAATTGAGTTAGATGAAATTGTTGATCCTTCTCTCTGTATCCCGAGTAGCGCAATGGAAGCTGTTCCGAAACCGCTCTCCAACATGGAGGAAGAGTCCATTGATGCTGATCAAAACAATAAAGTCGAGACTCCTGAGGTTCCCAGGTCTACAAGGGTTCGTGCCACTCTAGATTGGTACAGTAGCCTTGTAATGTCTGTCATTCTCTCTCTCTTCTACTGAGGACTTCCCCGTAATATTGGGGAGGACCTCGTGGTTGAGTTCTCGACCTTCACACTACCGTCGTGTGATCGGCGATCTGGCATCTACTTCTTCCGCTGCTCGGCTGGATCGGAGCTCGGTTGACGTCCACTACACCGGACGTGTGACGAACTTCGGAGGCACCACACTTGGGGTGCTGCTCGTCTTCATCAGTATATGCCTTCCTGCGTAAGGCGTGCCTCTCTCTGCAAAGGTATGAATACTATATTCCTTCTCCGTTATTTATGTCTACATAGTATAGATCCTAGTATTAGTGTTCGAGTAGATATAATTTTTTTGTTTTCTGCTACGGAACCCTTCAAAAGTATGATCCCTAGGCCTTGTTTCTAAGCATTGATACAACGTTTGCAATTAGATCTGTTACATGTTTGGTTGCTTCCATCTTTATTTCAGTTTTACTTTAGTCTTTTCCACGGCATCAAGTTATCTTCTATCATCGTTACCACTTATAATTATCCATACCACTTGTATTTCACTATCTCTTCGCCGAATTAGTGCACCTATACACCTGGCAAGTGTATTAGGTGTGTTGGGGACACAAGAGACTTCATGTATCTTGATTGCAGGGTTGCTTGAGAGGGAATACCTTTGACCACTTCCTCCCTGAGTTCGATAAACCTTGGGTGATCCACTTAAGGGAAAACTTGCTGCTATTCTACAAACCTCTGCACTTGGAGGCCCAACAACTGTCTACAAGAATAGAAGTGCGTAGACATTAGGTACACATGGCGCAGAGAGCCGCCCACATGGCATGCATGGCGGTCATGCCGAGCTTTCCCCCGCACACGTGGGGAAGCCAAGGGAGTGTCTCGTTGCCGTCGTCGTCTTCGGAAACAATAGGCTGGGCCGATGTCCCAGGATAGCCAAGGTACACCCAAGCTATCTCGCTTCTCGCCGTGCGGTCCACTCGACCCAGCCGACAGCTTCAACCCCAATGCCTTAAGCGCCATCGACCTCAACGCCAGCTTCAACCTGGCCGCCTCTCTTGCTCTCCGCCGCCTCCTATTCCACGCCGGTATGCCCACCGCCGCTGTTAGTAGCGGCAGCAGCCATGGGGTGCTCGACGGAACGCCGCTGGGCACCGACACCATTATGACCGACATCATCAACGGTGGGGGCTGCTGATGACCCACAAGTATAGGGGGTGTATCGCAATATTTTCGAGGGAAGTGAACCCCAATTTATTGATTTGACACAAGGGGAGCCAAATAATATTTATAAGCCTTAACAACTGAGTTGTCAATTCAGCTGCACCTAGAAACAATCTTGCTCACAGCAGTTTATCAGTAGCAACAGTTTTGTAGTAGCAATAGTAAAGTAATAGCAGTAGTAAAAGTAAAGACAATAGTAACAATTGCAGTAACAATAGGATTAAAGCGCGGTAGCATAGGGATGGATGGATGGGCATTGCATGGACAAGACAATTCATATAGCAATCAGACCATAGGGCATTTGCAGATAAATAAGATAAAGCATCCAAGTACTAGATAATCATAGGCATGTGTTCCATATATAGTCATACGTGCTCGCAATGAGAACTTGCACAACATCTTTTATCCTGCCAGCTCGTTTGCAGCGGGGCCGCAAGGGAACTACTGGCAATTAAGGTGCTCCTTTTAATAGAGCACCGGAGCAAAGCATTAACACTCTATGAACACATGTGATCCTCACATCAAAGCCATTCCCTCCGGTTATCCCGATTTCTGTCACTTCAGGACCATTGGTTCCGGATAACAACGTGTGTATACAACTTGCAGGTAAGACCATAAACAATACTATCTTAATGAATCAATAACATGTTCAAATCTAAAATCATGGCACTTGGGCCCTAGCGACAAGCATTAAGCACAACAAGTCGCAACAAAGTCAAAAAGCACTAATAGTAGATACTAGGCACCATGCCCTAACAATCTGATGCCATTACATGAACGATCTCATCCAATCCCTACCATCCCCATAGCCTACAGTGGGGGATTACTCACTCATAGATAGGGGAAACATGGATGGTCGATGGAGAAGCGATGGTGATGATGATGGCGATGATCTCCTCCAATTCCCCGTCCTGGCAGGTGCCAGAATGGAGCTTCTGGTTCTAAATCATGGAATCTGGTGGTGGTGGCGGAGCGGAACTCTTTCTAGAAAAACGTCGACCCCCCTAAGTTTTTAGGTCAGAAGACAACTTATAGGTGAAGAGGGAGACCGAGGGGGTGTCTGGGGCGGCCAGACCACCCCCTAGCGCGGCCAGGCCTAGCCCGCGTGGTCAGGTGGTGTGGCATGGGCCCAGCCCCACTCCGTCTCATATTCTGGCTCCGTGAGTCTTCTGGCAAAATAGGATTTTTTGGCATATTTTCCGGGATTTTTCCTGATAGTTGATTTTCTGCACAAAAACTAGACACCAAGGTAATTCTGCTGAAAACAGCGTCAGTCCGTGTTAGTGCATCCAATTCACACAAGTTTAGAGGAAAAACAATAGCAAAAGTGTTCGGAAAGTAGATACTTTTTGGACGTATCAACTCCCCCCAAGCTTAGCTTATTGCTTGTCCTCAAGCAATTCAGTTGAAAACTGAGTGCTATAAAAGAAACTTTCACGAACACATTTGCTCCATATGATGTATATATTCTCAGCATGTGATCAACTACTTAGACAATTCATAATAAGGAGTATGCAACTAATTTTACTTAATAGGCATTGCAAGGTATGAAGAGATTCTAACTCAAAAATAATAAGTAGCATGAAACATAAACATAAGCAACATTACAATGCTCATAACAAGGTATGATAGAGTGGTATCTCGCTTGCCTTTGGTTGTGAATGCCAAGGCACCTCTGAAGTTCAAGTGAAGACTAGAAGTAAAGATATTAAAGATACAAGCATCAAAGTCATAACACAATTAATCAAGTTTTGAGACAAGCACATTACACTAAGAATGACAACTATGCTCTCAAGAAAGTGCTCAAAGAATGGGTGGTGACTCACGAAACGAAAAAGGTTTTGAATGATTTGAAAGGCTTCCAAATGCTGAAAGTATGGTACTCATTAGCTTTTAGCTCTCATTGCCCCTATCATAAGCATCTTTAATGTGTTTAAGGTGAAAGTGAGGTCCAATCTGAGTTATATGCTTGACAGACTATAAACTGCAAATCTCATGTCCCTTGAGTACGAGGGCCGCTCCTCATGCTACTCAACTTTAGTTATCGGTAAGTTCTTGTCATTGTAAATACGTGCGTATCATAGAGAACCGCCAACGGGATACCCCTTGCCCGATGATACGGAAGAATCCCCATATCAAAATGACAAGGCAAGCAGACAACGAGTATCTCAGCAATCTCCTTATTTACCATGGGAAAATGGTGCTTTTTTCTCTCTTTCCTCTTTTCTCATATCTCTTTTTTCCCTTTTTCTCAATAGCTATCTATCTATTTTTTTATAAGAAGAATGCTTCATAGATACTCATTATGGTTATGCTGCAGGTTTCCACCATGACAACATGGATTAGACCAGCGGCCCAGGCGTTTCTCTAACACACATACATAACTCCATGGACTTACAAGCTCCCCTTTTATTTCATGATACATTGCAAATGTATCTATAATTTTTGATGTTCCATGCTTAGTTTTATCCACTTTCTTGTGTTTTGTCCCAACTCTGGAGTACTTTTCTTATGATTTCTTGGACTAACCTATTAACAAGAGCCACGGTGCCAACTGCCTGTTTTCTACTGTTTTTGGTTCCAGGAAAGTCAGAAAATGAATATTCTCGGAATTGGACGGGACAAAAGCCAAAGTGCCTATTTTTTGGAAGTCATCAAGTGCCAGAATACGAGACGGAGAGGGGCCAGGGGGCCACCACACCACCTGGCCGCGCGGCCCAGCCTGGCCCGCGCCAGGGGGTGGTGTGGCCGCCTCTGGCACCCCCTCGGCCTCCTCTTCCGCCTATAAGATGCCCTCGGAACGAAAACCCTAAGTACCTGATCAAAAATCCACGAAAGAGTCTGTAGCCGCCGTCATCTCCATCCCTAGATCGGGAGGGATCTGAAGCTCTTCCCGGCACCCTGCCAGAGAGGGGATTTCACCATGGAGGCCTTCTTCATCACCATGCAAGCCTCTGGTGTGATGCGTGAGTAGTTCATCCTTGGACTACGGATCCATGTAGTAGCTAGATGGCTGGTTCTCCTCCTTTGTGCTTTCATGTATAGATCTTGTGAGATCCGTTCATGATCAAGATCATCTATTTGTAATTCTGCATGTTGTGTTTGCGGGTATCCGATGGATATTGAGATGCTATTTCAGATTGTTTGTTGATTCTATCATGTCTTTGTTATTTGTGATCTTGCATGCTTTCCGTTGTTAGTAGCTATCTTGGACAAGTAGATGCTAGCAACTCCAAGAGTTAGTATTTATGCTCGATAGTGGGTTCATGCCTCTGGTAATCTGGGGAAGTGACAGAAATCTCTAAGGTACTGGATGTGATGTTGCTACTAGGGAGAAAACAACAATCCTTTGTTCATAGAACAATCGTATTGTTTACTTTACACGCAGTTCGTAAAGCAATAATCTGTTGCTTGCAACTTAATACTGGAGGGGGTTCGGATAATAACCTGAAGGTGGATTATTAGTCATAGATGCAGTTGGATTATGGTCTATGTATAATGTTGTAATGCCCAATCGAATCTCAAAGGAGTCAAGATGAGTAGTATATGCATGATTGCTTTCTTGATGTTTGTCAATTGCCTCGCTGTAATTTGTTCACCCAGCATGTTATCTATCTAAGGAGGGCCACCTCTAGTGAACTATGGATCCCGGTCCTTGTCTTTTACATACAATGTATAAACTGTTTACTTCTTTGTGTTTACTTTCTACAAACTTTTACTTCTTTCCATTCGATACGTTTAATCCTTTGTTTTCTGCAAAACACGGTGAGATTGACAACCTCATCGCAAGTTGGGGACAAAGTTCTGTGGTTGTGTTGTGCAGGTCTCCACGTTGCTACTAGCACCGGTAGTGCGCCCTGCCAAAGCTCAGCTAGTAACACCTTTGGGGTGTTTCCTTGCTCCTACTGGTTTGATTAAACCTTGGTTTCATAACTGAGGGAAACTTGCTGCGGTGCTCATCATACCTTCCTCTTGGGGTTCCCAACGAGCTCTACATCAACCACGCACCAGCACTTTTCTAGGCGTCGTGCATTGAGCCATCATTTCACACTGACGACATCCGCAAACAAAAGAGCATGATATCAACTGGGTATATATTTACATGTGTTCAAAGCATTCCCCGTGACAACACGGTTCTGCTAATCCCAGCCTATAATTTGTAAGCATATAACTTTAATGGACAATCACAATGGTTCAGGTTTATTAAGTGCAAGAAATAAAGTGTGCCATCAAGTTCGTGAGAGCTTTACTAACTAACTTTCTCATAACAAGGAAACATTTTATCCGGAAGAAAACAAGGCATATTGAATATGTACGGAACAAAAAATGATGCTAATAGGTAGGTATGGTGGACACTTTTGGCAATATTTGGTTTTAGGGAGTTGGAAACACGAGTAAAACATACTCAGTGTAAGTGGAGGCTAGCAATAGTAAGGGAGCGACAAACGAGAGAGCAATAACTGTCATAATCATGCTAGCAACAAAACATGACTAATCATGGCATGAAAATGATTCAAGACCCTCAAGGAAAAAATAATTCATCGAGGCTCAACTGATTATTTCAGTCATATGCATGCGTGAGCATGTGCCAAGTCAATTCAAATGAAACATTCAGAGGAGGATACCACGGTGTCATACCAAGTTATGAATAGAGTAATGCAAGCAAACATTCATATGACATGCTACAAACTATTAACAAGATGGAACTAATCATATGAAAGCAAGAACTACTAAGCATCCATAAATAACATACACCCTACACGAACAGGCTAAGCATGCCCACAATGATGAGTATATGTACAAAAATGAAAACAAATAGAGTTCGTTACCAGCCTCTTACCACACCTCAAGTTGTCATTAATCCTCATTATTGCCCTTCACTTGTGTGGCTTGAATAATAACATGAAACCAAATTCCACTGAGGACTGCTGAACCCTACAACAAAACTCACAAAACCAAAGAAGAAGAACAAATATTTTTGGTGTTTTTGATTTTTTTTAAAAACAAGAACCAAAAAGGAAGAACAAGCAATGCAGAATCTTTTTGGGTTTTTCGAATAGTTCAAACAAAGCAAAAAGGGAAAAGCAAACCAAGGCAAAAAGAAGAAGAAGCAAACAAAGAGAAACAACAGAAATATTTTTGGTCTTTTTGTGTTTTAGAAAGCAAAAATAAAGAGAGAACGAAAACTAAAAAGAGAGCAAAACATGAATATACAAAGTACCGACGAAACATGATATGGAGATGGGTGTGATGTCGGTGTACCTCCCCCCAAGCTTAGGCTTTTGGCCTAAGTGGTTATCAATCCAAATACGAGTAAGGGTTCCAAGCAGGAGGGTCATTGTAAGAATGATCGTAGTTAGGCCCTTGGGAAGAAAAAGAAGCTCCCCAATCATAGGTAGGCTACTGATATGAAGATTCCCCCTCATTCGAGGGTTGGACCGAATCATCTGTGACCTCTCTTCTAGTATCCTGCTCTTGTTGGGAGATCTCTCCCAAGTATGTATCAAACTCCTCCTCCGTGAGGGACCATCCTACCCTATTATCAATGTTAAAAAAAATAGGTGCAGGCAAAAGAACAACGCGCTTGGACTTGCTCCTTCTCCAACCAGCTTTGAGAAAGGTTATTTCATAAGACAACTCACTCAGATTAGCCCAAGAAGAAACAAATTTATGCTGTATCATGGAATTAAGATCAAGCCTTTCTATGGGAAACTGTAGGTCCATATGATGGGGCACTAAACCATGCAACACTAATAAACGAGAAGCAATGAGGCCTCCACAAATTCCACCTTTCTCGCGGTTAGCAGCAAGATGAAAAGCTATCAAGGCACCCAAGTTATAAGTCCTATCTCATTTAAGAGAAGCAGAGATGAATGCTAGATCATACGAAGATAACTTATTGGTAGTTTTCCTAGCAAGAACACACTTGGCAATAAAGTAAGCAAAGTAGCGAATAGAGGGGAGATGAATGTTACGGATTTTCCCGCTCTCCTTCGAGAAGCTGCTCCCTTGGCAAATCTCCGCGTACAAGTCCATGAGTGGTGCAGGTCGCTCTTTAATCCTTCCACGTGATCCCCACTAAGGTACCTTAATAGCTGCACAAAAATCATCGAGAGAAAGGCCGACAGCTATATTGTAAATTTTGTAGTGGACCATGGGGTTAGGCAAAGAGTAACTAAATTGAAAGTCCTGCACTACAGACATCATTACTTTCACAAATTGACAAGGTTCATCTTCCAAAAAGTGCTTCAATCCTGCATTAGCAACCAAAGTATGGAAGTCCTGGGAAATTCCTGCAGCCCTCATGAATTCGGAGCATGGATAGATGGAAGGAAAAACTTCCTCCTCTCGGTGAACCTTCATAACCTTAGGCACCCTCAGTTCATGTTGGTTGAGTTGATGCTCATTCATCTTCTATTCTGAAATTTAAACATCTATTAAACAAGTGATTGCAAATTGAATACAATGAAGGGCACTACTCATAGGGACTTGTAAGAGGCCTAAACATGCATCAAAACTATATCTCTAAGCATTAAACAAGCTTACAAGCTCTCACAACATGTCACCTACAGCAACAAAATACTCAAGATATAAACCACTAAACACAAATCTACTTGGACAAGCGGAGGAGTCACATACCGGAGAACAAATACTCCAAATTTCAGCAGCAAAGATGGGCTGAGCAAGGAGATCGAAAAATTGAGGGCAAGAACAGCAAGAACGCGATTTCGAGCAATGAATTGGTGTTTTCTCGGAAGAGAGAAGAAAGTGACAAGTGAGAGAGTGAGTGAAGGGCCAGGGGTGGCCCACACCATGGTCAGGCATGCCCCTGGGCTGGCCGCGCCACCAGGTGGTGTGGCAGCCTGGTGGGTCCCCTGGTACCTTCCAGGCACTTCTCTGCCCCTTTTTTCACGTAAAAATTTAATATGAATTTTCTGGAATTTTTCGAGACACTTTATTTTTGAGCAATTTTCAGGCATAGATAAATGATTTTCTGATAGAAAAAAGTTTCTGGAATGATGCAAAGACAAAACAAGGCTAGGACTTCAGAAGTTCTAACACACTCTAACATGCAAGCAACTAACAATAGAAAAGTAAACTAAACGAAAGCAAAAATTAAAATGGTAAGAATAGAAGTAAGGAGAGATAATCATGGTGAAAACATTGTTTTGTTCAATGAAATCCTTTTGTTAACAAGGTTGATCAGGTCTTGTTACCAAAACAATTTTATATGAAACAAAACTTTGTGTTCCACTAATGATTATGTTACCTCAACCTTGATAGCAATGGTCCCAATCATAATAGTTTCAAATTTTTCTCTTGGTATGGGACAATATATTTCTCCAACTTGAATGCCCTCAACATGTTCAATTGAATTCAAACCATAATTTATATCAATCTTTTTGGGGAAATAGACAGTATGTTCCTTGTCATTAACATTGAAGGTCACCTTTCCTTGATTACAATTAATAACAACTCCTGCAGTATTAAGAAAAGGTCTCCCAAGAATAATAGACATATTATCATCTTCAGGCATTTCAAGCACAACAAAATCAGTTAATATCAAGCAATTATGAGCCACTTGAACAGGTACATCCTCACATATGCCAATAGGAATAGTGGTAGATTTATCAGCCATTTTCAAAGATATATCAATTGGTATTAGTTTTTCTAGTTGAAGCCTCTTATAGAGAGAGAAAGGCATAACACTAACTCCAGCTCCCAAATCACACAAAGCAGTTCTAACCTAACTATTCTTAATAGAGCAAGGGATAGTTGGAATCCTTGGGTCTCCAAGCTTCTTTGGAACCTTACCATTAAAGGAATAATTAGCAAGCAAAGTAGAGATTTCTTCATTAGGGATCTTCCTTTTATTCGAGACAATATCCTTCATATACTTTGAGTAAGGAGGCAATTTAATAGCATAAGTCAAAGGAATTTGTAGGAATAAAGGTTTCATCCACTCACAAAACTTATTATAATGTTCATCTTCCTTTGGCTTGTGTTTCTTATCAGGGAAAGGCATAGGTTTTTGGATCCAAGGCTCTCTTTCACTACCATGTTTCTTAGCAACAAAATCTTCTTTAGTTTATTTAGTATTCTTAGTGTGCCTTTCAGGTTCTTCTTCAACTTTTTCTTCATCAGGAACATCATTTTCTTCATTACTACTTTCAGTTTCAGCATTAGAGATAGATATACTATTAGGATCTTTAGTAGGTTCAGAGGGTTCTACAATAGTTTTATGTTTCTTTTTTCTTTTCTTACGAGTAGTACCACTATTTTCAGCTTGTTGAGAATCCTGCTCAATTCTTTTAGGGTGCCCCTCAGGATATAGAGGATCCTGGGTAGCATCACCACTTTTAGTTCTAATTTTATAAGCATGTTTTTCTTTAGCAACATTAACTAGAGTCTTTTTGTACTTTAATAAGTTGATCTATTTGAGTTTGAACCATTTGAAAATGTTTAACAATCATTTTAACATCAATAGTCTTGATGACCCACAAGTATAGGGGTGTATCGTAGTATTTTCGAGGGAAGTGAAACCCAATTTATTGATTCAACACAGGGGGAGCCAAAGAATATTTATAAGCCTTAACAACTGAGTTGTCAATTCAGTTGCACCTGGAAACAATCTTGCTCACAACAGTTTATTAGTAGCAACAGTTTTGTAGTAGTAATAGTAAAGTAATAGGAGTAGTAAAAGTAAAGACAATAGTAACAATTGCAGTAACAGTAGGATTAAAGCGTGGTAGGCATAGGGATGGATGGACGGGCGTTGCATGGACAAGACAATTCATATAGCAATCAGAACATAGGGCATTTGCTGATAAATAAGATAAATCATTGAAGTACTAGATAATCATAGGCATGTGTTCCATATATAGTCATACGTGTTCGCAATGAGAACTTGCACAACATCTTTTGTCCTGCTAGCCCGTTTGCAGCGGGGCCTCAAGGGAACTACTGGCAAGTAAGGTGCTCCTTTTAATAGAGCACTGGAGCAAAGCATTAACACCCTGTGAACACATGTGATCCTTACATCAAAGCCATTCCCTCCGGTTATCCCGATTTCTGTCACTTCGGGGCCATTGGTTCTGGACAACAACGTGTGTATACAACTTGTAGGTAAGACCATAAACAATACTATCATAATGAATCAATAACATGTTTAAATATAAAATCATGGCACTCGGGCCCTAGTGACAAGAATTAAGCATAACGAGTCGCAACAAAGTCAAAAAGCACTAATAGTAGATACTAGGCACCATGCCCTAACAATCTGATGCCATTACATGAACGATCTCATCCAATCCCTACCATCCCCATAGCCTACAGCGGGGGATTACTCACTCATAGATGGGGGAAACATGGATGGTCGATGGAGAAGCGATGGTGACGATGATGGCGATGATCTCCTCCAATTCCCCGTCCCGGCAGGGTGCCAGAATAGAGTTTCTGGTTCTGAATCGTGGAATCTAGTGGTGGCGGTGGAGCAGAACTCTTTCTGAAAAAACGTCGAACCCTCTGAGTTTTTAGGTCAGAAGGCAACTTATAGGCGAAGAGGGAGACCGAGGGGGTGTCTGGGGAATCCAGACCACCCCTGGTGCAGCCAGGCCTAGCCCGCGCAGCCAGGTGGTGTGGCCTGGGCCCAACCCCACTCTGTCTCGTATACTGGCTCCGTGAGTCTTCTGGCGAAATAGGATTTTTGGCATATTTTCCAGGACTTTTCCTGATAGTTGATTTTCTGCACAAAAACTAGACATCAAGGTAATTCTGTTGAAAACAACGTCAGTCCGTGTTAGTTGCATCCAATTCACACAAGTTTAGAGGAAAAACAATAGCAAAAGTGTTTGGGAAAGTAGATATGTTTTGGACGTATCAGCTGCCACCGTTCTACACGTAGGAGGAGGCGGAGGCCTACGACGGCCGCGACGACAGCCAAGAGCCTTAGGAGAAGGAGGCCTACACGTTCGCCAAGGACGAGGAGGAGGAGGTGCAGGCGCCCGTGCCGGTGCCTGAGGAGGTGCCCGTGGTCAAGAAGAAGAAGAACGGTGGCTGTGGCCCGAAGTGGAGCCGACGGGAGGATGAGTGCCTCGCCGAGGCTTGGAAGTCGGTCAACATCGATCCCTTCACTGGCGCGAACCAGAGCTCCGAGGCCTACTGGTTGCGCGTCAAGGCGGCATACGACGAGCAGCAGCTCTTGGACCCTACTTCAAGGACTTATACCATGACGGCAACAACTCTGGCATGTCGCACCACTGGCACATGATCCAGCATGCTTGCAACAAGTGGCATGGCATTGTGGAGGAGGCGCACCGTGCATAGCCTAGTGGTTGGTCGCAAAGGCCATTGATCACGGTCGTTTGTTCGTTGCGTTGCATTGCTTTCGTAGATGCGCGCCATGATCACCGCCTACCGCGAGGACAACGACGATGTCGAGTTCAAGTTCATCCATGTGTTTTCTAGGATCGAGATGTGCGACAAGTGGACCGAGACACGCATGATGCTCGCCAAGGGCAAGTACAACCTCGACGTCGAGTTCAAGTTCATCCATGTGTTCGCCTAGGATTCGATAATGCTATGGTAGTTATGAGATATTCATAACGGTGAGATCTAATATTGATTAAGAGTCTTTGATTGGATTTGGGACACCACGAGGGGATTTAGAATGGTCCGGAGATAAAGATTCATATAAGTAAATGGTTTTTAGGGATTCAAAACAGTTTCAGATTTTTTTTGATATTGCATCGAAAAGTTCTAGAAGGTTCTACTGGGTTCCATGGTAGGGCCCACCTGCCCTAGAAGATCAACATGGACATCGGAGGGGGAACCCTGGCCTACATGGGCCAGGTCTCCATAGCCCCCAAGGCCCATGCACCATATGGGGAACCCCAAAACTCGAGCACACTATAGGGTGTGTGTGTAGGAGGGTTTCCCCTCCCATAGCCACCAGCCAAGGAGGCGTGAGTGGCAAGTTCCCCTTCCCCCCACGCCTATAGGAGGAGGGGCGCAAGGATCATGGGCACTGCGGTGACCTAGCATACCACTGCATGATATATTCATTGACATAAGACCAATGAACACTATTCACCAGTATTATATCCCTCAAAGTGTTACAATAGAAATATCGTGGGTCGAAAGTATGACTTTAGATTACATATAACACATTACAAAAGATCCAACCTTCCTCAAAATAATGAGAAAAACATTATACAGAAGAAAACTAGAAATAACAACTCAAAGTTAGTTCTAGAAAAACTACTACTATATATCCAAGGCTTGTGATTGATGCTAAAGCAATACTCTTCAGAAGTAGGTTTAGTAACTAGGGGTTTATTTATATTGAACTCCTCAGCTTGACTTTAATAGCTTCTGGTGTAGTCGTGGACTCCGCTGACCCCCTCTGGATATCTTTAACTCTTCAAAGAGTAGTTCCCTCCTATGCTTGCCATTGTTTGCTCTAGAATCTAGCAAGGGTTAAGAAGGTATGGTTGAGTATGAGCATACTCAGCAAGTTCGCTAAAAAGGAGTGTTTGATGCACTACCTACAACCACATACATAAGGTCGTAGGTTATACAAGTTTCCGTAAACATTTCTTCAAAGGTTGCTTTTATTCTGAAAAGCTATATCCATTAGCCTTCACAGGTTTACCAAAACTTCGTGGAGTTCCTTTCCTGCCATGTTCGTAGGTCCTTCCCGGAACAAGGAGTAACATGTCACAATTTTTACACACTGCGGAGTGTGTTGCTTTACCCATGAGAGATCTTTATCCATGTTGCACATCTGAGTGGCCAACCCATTCACACTTCCTTGGTATGAGGCCCGATATAAGGACCCAAGCCGATCACAGCCCTTCTCCATGACCCCATATGCCAACATGACTCTATAAGCAAGAATACCCTGGTATACCCCCATTGCGGGTAGCTATAGCTATGATAACCCCTTGTCGACTCTACAAGCAGATCTGCCTCTAGCACCCACCATTAGATATGGTGGACCACCACCTACAACAGCCCCTCATAGATCATTTAGGCACCAATATCGCGGGGAACTGATGGGTCCCACCCATGTGCTGGATCCTCGTAAGGAATTTGCACCTTCACGATAAGGTCGCCCCATGACACATGAAAGGAAGAAGATCTAGCTGACTTCCCTAGAGCCATGGTAGATCTCATGGTTAACGCGTATTATACGGCACAAGAATCACTGACACCATTTGTTGATAAATCCAAAATGATACATTCTCGAACAATGGTGGTTCCCTTGCTAGTCATAATAGATTAGTTAATCACCCTAGATCAGTAACCATTAGTTCACATTAATTATAAAAATAGTGTTTTTTGTCATCCTTTTTGAAATGCAAGTGATAACAATAATAGATTGCAAATACTTGATAGAAAATAACCAAAGGACATGAGAAAGTGTGAACTTGCCTTTTGACTACAAGATTATGTAACCAAGGTCTTCTAGTCGGTATAAACTCCAATATCTAAAATAACATCATTGGTACGATAAGGACTAATGTTTAAAGAAGCAATATGCTATCATGCATATATAATGATATGTATTTTGTAAATCCCCAAGAAAACCCCCATGTTTAAGTATGGATTGAGTTTGATGATTTAAGAAAGATTCATGTTACATTCAAGTGTACTTCACAAGAAGATATAAACAAAGATTCTGAAAGTAAGTAACAAGCTATGAAAGTAAAGCACAACATTGATTAATGATGAATATTAATCGACGATCGCTCTTAAGAATGATCACATTTAAAATTGGTGAGTTTTAATAGATTTGTTAAAGCTTTTGTTTGAAGTGGAAAAAAGAATAACTTTTGAAGAAAATACTTGTTATATCGAGTTAAGCAATTCGCAGTGTTCTTAGAACACAATAGATGGTTATGTGAATCGCTCTAATGATCCTAAGTTAATAAGATTTTAGTTGGTTAAGTAATAGACCAAAGTTAACTATAAAAGATTATTAGAGTTAGGATACAATATATTTGTATTGTTTTTAAGTTTAAGTGTTTTCCTCGGTCCGATCGATGAAGAAATCGTATAGGTATTACGTATAGCTTTATGGATCAAGACCTAGCAACTCGATGACCGGCAAGTTATAGAGTTAAAGCTGATTTTGAGATATGGTGATCTTATTTTATGGTTTGGTTAATTCCTATTAAGCTTTAAAGTCATGTCAAGTACGGTTAAAGAGATGAGATCATTCACCCTCCATATAAGTGAATGATGCATAATGTTAGCTAGTAGGTTATTGGTTTATAATTGATTTAAGATTATAATGGAGTATTATATAGCTAACGGTTTACACTTAAGTTTTATTATAATCCATAATTATGGTTTTAGGTTTAGTATTTAGACTTAAATGATTCCTTTTAAGATTCCAATATTTTATAAGGACATATAATTATTTCTTACTTAGGAAATAATTTTGAAGAATTAACATATGACAAACAAGTATTTTATTTTAATAAAATAGGTAAATAAGGATTTATTACTTTAGAAATCTTAAAATATATCAAAATAGTATACTTAGTATTTTTCTAGTAAAACATATTTAGTCAAGATCTTAAAAATGATTTTTATTTATTTTTAGGTATTATCCTTATTTTTATAAAAATCCACAAGGAATTATTGTCTCTAAATAAACTATTTAAGTTTTACCATTTCAAAAGACAAGTTAGTATTTTTATTAGATAGCTTATATTTTTGTGAACATTTAGAGATATCATATGTATTTTTATGATTTTTCTTTATTTTTCTAGAGCCTAAATACTCTGAGAGGTATATTTGGAATTTGTACTTTTATTAAATATTTGGTATTTCCTTAATTAATTGGACTGAACCCGAGGGCCAATCCACTAGGTTGGGTTGAACCCGACCCAGCCCTTAGGCCTGTGAACCAGCACGCCCTATACCTCACACGTTTTCTCCTCTCTCGTCCCTTTCTTCTCTCTGGTGATCTCACGACGCCGTCTCCGTCGTCCCTCAATCCTGACCGGCTCTAGCCGTTCCGCCCACTGCTACGCGCTTGCTGACCAAGTTCTCGATGCCACGTCGCCTGGTCCAAGTCGATTCGTCGTCTTCGTCTTCCTCTGGCCACACGAGCACCCTATTAGAACCTAGGGTTCCAGCTACCCTGGCCTCACCGGGCTGCCCTGGCTTGGTGGTGTTCTGGTGGTGGCTTGGCGTGCTCTGCCATCCACCTCTTCAACGGTTGCTGTGGGTACGACTCATGCTGGGTTACAACATCGCCGGTGCTCCTCATGTCATCGTCAGCTCTACTTCCTCTTCTTGTTGAGCGAGGCTCTCGGGTATGTTCTACTTGTCCTTCCTTCTCGCTGCCTCTCTTTGAATGTTGCACTATACTACAATTCGTAACCATAATTAGGGTTTGCCATGCTAGGGTTCCTCATTTCTTCTTATGGTACTCCTAGTTCTAGTATTACCGACCTAGTATACTGCTACTCTCATGATACTTTGATGAATTTGACTTTGTGGATTGCTCAATACTAATGGTCATATTACCCTTTTAATTGGTTCATGCTCATATCTTAGTTATGCTGATGCTAAGTATACAACCCTAAATATTTATGTTATTTACATTCTACTTGATGCTTGTATGTGGCTAGTAACACCTTGAATATATCTAGATTTGAGGAAATTATATTGGATGTTGGTACTGTGTACTATTGATGATATATATGTTATGAATTCTATGTGGATTGCTAAGGAGAATGGATTTGTGATGTATATAGACATCTACTAGTTACCATTGAATTCCAAGTCTTTGGAATTCAAATATATGGTTTGATTTGAAATTGGAAAGGCTCAATAGGTTCTCTTTATAATAACAGGAATACTTAGGATGGTTTCCTAAGTGTGTCAGTAAGGATTTATTCCTTAATGGAGTGATTATCATAATAAAATAGCTTGCTAATGTTATCCTGTGACAAAATTCTGAATGTGAATGATTCCTAGCATTCTAGGAAAATGATTATCTAAGTTGTGACTGTATGTAAATGTGGCTAATGTTAGATGGATGCCACTGTGAAGCCTCCTATTGGATGGTACACAGTGGTAACCTCTAACATATATGGATGTGCTTAATCATTAGGAATCTTAGTACTTGATTCAATCACTATGGATGATCTACCAACTAATTCCAGAAAATAGCCCTTGGCCTAGGATGCAACAGACCGAGGCTTCATCTTCTAGACATGTATAAATAGCTATATGGCTATGATTTAGCTTCAGGGATGATTTTATACTCCACTTGAGAATAGTTTTGAGAAGATGCTTTCCATTCCCTTAATCATGTCTCGATCTTAACAAAGACCAAAAAGATGTATGAGGAATGAAATAGCAACCTATATTGTTGTTGTGGCTTAAGATTGCTTAATGATGATGTGATGGATGTGGTGACCTTTTCCTTGGCTGCGATCGACTCCAGCTCCTCCATGTGGTTGCTTGGCCTGCCCCTTCTTGCACAGTCTCCAGGCTTGACCTTTCCCAACACCTGATCCACCCATCCTTAAGTGACCATGTTTGCTTTAGTAACTACTGGATTTGTTTGGTGGATTGATGGTTGATCTGGTGAGCACCTGGCTGTGATGAGATGGATGTTCTTGCGGTTCTTGCTATGGTAAAATGTGTTCAGCAGAGAGAGAGAGAGCTCTTTGCTGCTACGACTGGTACTTATCCTACCTTGGGTTACTCCTGTGCCGACAGTACATAGGCATGCACTGCTGTGTGTGCCTGCTTGCTATGCTTAAATGGATCCGTTCAAGTAACTTTGGACTACTACTGCTTTTACCTTAGCCTTTCCATCTTTATCTCTGGTGAAATTTGCCCCTCAGGCCGATGATATTGTACTGAGGCCCTATGATAAAAAGAATATATATTACCTTTGGTGAAACTTGCCCCTTTCTTTAAATGCTCAGCGATGAAATTTAACAGTGCATTACACTGTTTATTCTGAGAGCAAAATACATAACATTAAATATTTGTTTCCTTTGTGTTTTCTTTGTTTGCTTGCAGGTACAAAGTAACATAGGAAAGAATAAGAAGACTAAAGACTTAGTTTCAGAAAATAGTTTAGGTTTTTATTTCTAGTACTTCTGTAATTTGTCTTTTTAAATCTTTTGTAAAGACAATGTAACTTGTATATTCTTGTAACAAAGAATTATTTTATTTATGTTATTGTAATTTACCTTTTCTTGTTTACTTACTTGTATAAATGATTTGTGGGATTGTAAAATGGAAATAAATCTATTAATACTTTTATTGTATTTATTGTTGATATCATTGTAATATCATATAATGTTATTCAATAATCCCCATCTCATTTATATTTTAATATCTATTTTTTTAACAATTCTTTAGAATTTCAAATTCCTAAGCATTTAAATTTGAAATTCATATCTCCAATTCAAACCTTGATTCAAAAGTCAAATACCAGTTTGAATTCATTCGCCCAAAACAGCCAAAAATACCTAGAGATCATGTCAAAATCTATCGCACTCGCTGAGATGATCCAAACTCTAATTCATCGAAGCGAGAGAAACCTTGATCTCTCTAGGGTTTTAGATTGGCGTGAAAATTCCCTGGATTTTTTTATGCATGAATGCAAATACACACACTCTCTTCTACAACCCTAAATGCTGGGGTATTAGAGCAATTCTAACAGTCACGCTAAAACCCGGTGCTGTAAAAATAACTGGCAATATATAGCGCGCGTGGCACTTTTCCCTCCTCTAGCAGGTGCACGATAATCGAGCGTACTGTAAAAAATTCCAGCGCACATCAATTTGCCCCCGCGCACGCCCCAAATTTGGTGCCCGACCGCCAGCGCGCGCTATCTCTCCCGCTCATGCGCGGACACCCAACCACCACTGAAAATTCCCCTGCGCCACGATTCCCTCCTCGCCTGCGCGCACACCAGCAACTTTCCGATGATGGACCCGTCCTCATCGCCGCAGTACTTGGTCCCCATCGATGGCATCAGCGCGGGAGCTCTGGCGGTGCTGATCCCTAACCCTACCGCTGGCGCTACCGCGAGCTCCAGCGCTCACCAACTATTCAACTGCGTGCCGCCGCACGTGACCACGACTACTGATGTGCCTGCACCGTCGAAAGGAAGGGCAAACATAGGCAAGAGCCTGGCCGTGGCCGCGACAGCCGGCGCCAACAAGCCGGCCGAACGAGTTACCTCGCGCCGCCCTCCTGTAGCCGCATGTGCACAGGCGCCTGCGCCAGCTCTCGGCTGGCCGCCACCGCCACCACAGCCGTCGGCGCAGGCTCTGCAAATGAACATGCACCAACTACTCGATGAATTGACAACAAGGTAAAAAATCGTCTTTTTGGTGTGGTAGATGCATGTGCCATGGATTCTAGCGTTGGCATATTCGTATGTGGTCATTTTACATTGTAGTGTTGACGACGAGACATTCATGGCACGCATGGATGTTGGCTCATCTTTTACCGCCGAGCAAGGAAATGGCGAAGAAGAAGAACAGTATGTGGTGGATGAGCATGGTGAAGATTTGATTGGGCCGCCGGTTGGTAGGACGGTCAACTACACCGCCCAGGAGGATAGGTTGCTATGCCGAGCATGGTTGGTGGTTGCCATGGACCCGGTGGTTGGCACCAACCAATCAAGAGGCACCTATTGGGCGAGGATGAAGGAGTACCTCGACAACACAAGTGGCAATGAGCGCACCAATCGTTTTCTTCGGTCCCGGTGGTCGATCATAAACACCGATTTTCAAAAATGGGCAAGTGCTTTGGCGGGGGTCGACACAATCAATCCAAGTGGCATGGCTTTGGATGATAGGGTAAGTTGTTCACTGGGTGATTCTATCTCATGTTTATGCGCATATGTTTGTTCATATCCGTGACTCATTCTTCTCTTATGTTCACCATGTAGAACACCATTGACCAAAAAAATTTCAAGGATCAAGGAAGGAAAGACAAGAAGGGGAGGAAGATTATTGGCAAGTCATTTGTGCTCCACCATTGCTATGACGAGCTGGGGAACGAGGAGAAGTGGAAAAGCCATGATGGGTTGGATGTGCACAAGTTAGGGATGAATGCCACCAAAGCAAAAGCCACCACAATCATAGATGCTGATGCATCAAGTGATGAAAACAAGAAGAGAAGATCCACTCCTCAGTCGGTTGTATTCATGAAGAGGCCCGTGCTTGGAAGGAAGGCTACCAAGGAGTTGATGAGGGGGAAGAAGGCCGGTGATGATGACATAGTAAAAGCTATGGATGGTATGGCCAATGCAAGGTTGGAGTACAACAAAGATAAAAAGGTGGCAAGGACAATGGAGGCCGAGGCCGAGGCGCGTAGGGTAGCTTTGGAGGAGAGGATTGCGGCCGACGAGGAGAGGAAGTTGGATTTGGAGGAGAAGAAAGCGGCCGCCGCCGAGCAAGCGCACCTATTGGAGGAAGAGAGAAACCTCTTTACCATTGACACGTCCAACATGGATGAAAGGCAAAAGGAGTACATAAACCATGCTCGTGATGAAGTGTTGGCCAAAAAATGAATGGTGGTAAACCACTTGAAGACCCAAAGTGAAGGAATGAATGCATTTGGAGGTATGGGTGGCTTTGGAGGCTTTGGAGGAATGTGAGCAACATCGGGGGTTTTGGGAGGCTATGGTGGCATGGGTGGCATGGGGCTCGGAAGCATGAGAGGCTTCGGTGGCATAGGTGGCTTCGGTGGCATGGGAGCAACACCAGGGGGATTCATGGCCTCCATGATGAATCCATTACCTAGGATCCATGTTATTCCTATGGCATGACCTCCATGGGAAATCCATCACCTTCTATCAATGTTGATGGCTATGTAGATTCATCACATGCCAACACCACCAACACCACCTTCCAAGACTCCCAAGGAGAAGAAGCACAAGATGGAAGTGGCAATGGCAATGACTATGATGATGTTTACAAATAATGTGTCAACAGGTTAAATTAGTGTTGAACTTGGTTGTGTGAAATTATCATTTTAATTTGAACTATGTCTTAAATTTGTGTTGAACTTGGTTGTGTGAGACAAACATTTGGTGATTGTTGAGAGCCATTGATTGTTCTATTTATTTTGTTTTGTTTGATCTTGTTGATGCATTGTGAGCTTGAGAAAGCTATTTGCGCCGGCGCGCGCGCTGCATTTTAGCGCCTCCGGTAGGGGGCATATTTTGCTCTATTTTAGCACGCTAGATTTAGCGCCTCCGCCGAAGGAGAAACAGGCGCCGCGCGCTAAACACGAATCGCGCGCACTGCAAAGCAATTTTAGCGCGCCGGTTTTTAGCGTGGCTGTTGGAGTTGCTATTACATGCACATCCATCCCAGCCGCCAGAGCCCCCCTGCCACCCTGTTTCCTCCTCCTCGTAGTTCTGCACGCTCATGAATCCATGCCCGTGGGAATCTCCACCATAGTCACCACGCCATCATAGTGCTGGCCTAGATCCCATATACTACTCTCTCTCTCTCTTGGTGGATCGAGGAGAATGTGTTGTCCCCGAGCCGTATGTGTGCACATCTCAGATGCGCCACTTGTTGGGGCGTTGTATCGGCTGGATTGTTGAGGGAATGACTACATCAACCACGACGTTAATACGTTTCCGCTTGTCTTTTTTAAAGGTGTGAAGATCAAATTTCTCTCATTACTTGCATCGTCCTAGATTAGATCTTAGATTTTGTTCGTCCTCTCGTAGATTTTTTTATATACTACAGGTCCCATCACAAACTTTTCGGTAACTGGGAGACGCCGATATTCAACATAATGCGAATATTGTTTTCGTGTACAAATCGTCACCTACTTGACCCGAAGCTAGATTATTGTAACCATGGCATGCACACCATGATTTTTTTACCGCGGTAGAAAAGAAAGATGAAGACTAGACAGAGAAGGTATGTATGTATGTGTACGATGTCAAGATCTTGTGTGGACGATGAGACCCCTAGCTTCATTGTTGAAAATCTTATAGACGACGTAACTCTTGTTGGTAATCAATAAAGCACCGCAACAGGATGGAGTCTGGCTTCTTCCCTAAAAAAACCTTGTGTGGGTGATACACTGCGGAGGATGAACAATGTAGAACGAGAGAAGAGAATGATGACGTGTGATAACATTCGAGATGGGAGGCAGATATGTGGTACTCTCTCGGTTTAAAATGTGTCTAGATACAAGGTACTCTCTCGGTCTAAAATGTGTCTAGATACAAGCGTTTGTATCTGGATAAGGTTGAGCCAATTAATTGAGGTTTAGAGGAGTATATAATATTTTTGTTTAATTGTTTCGGTAAGTAATTAAAATCCATTTTAGAGATCGGTAGGCATTGCTCGCAGGCATTGCTCGCATTATTATACGGTTCGGAATATTTATAGTTGCAAGAATACTCGAGCGCGGCAGTGCGGCACACGATTCCCCGAGCCGGTGTTCGCGCCACTACCGCCGCCATTTCTGGTTGCGTCGCATCAATGCCGTTACCGTTAAAACACGCCACACTGTCACGCTCATCACACATCCCGTTCCCAGCCACCACCAGATCACCCGAAATCCGATGCCGCTTTCTGCCACTCCACTACTGGACAAGTCTCCGTGCCCGCAGGCATCCATTCCACGTGGCGTCCACCTTCGTCCGACGTGGTCCCGGCCCCACCTCTCCCGGCCGTTGCTCCCCTTTTAAACCCCCGCCTCCCCACCTCCGCCTCTCCCCAGTCTCCGCTCCGCTTCTGCTTCCGCTCTCCGCCCGCCGCCTCGCCTCCCCACTCGCCAACGGTCATATTCCCTCAATCTCTTCTCCATCAAGTCCCAACTCCGATCGCTCTCACGACACACACCCCACAGCACCCGGAGAAATTTTCCCGAGAATCCAGTAGCCTTTCCCTTTTTGCTAAGAAGCTTCCAGTATCTTGATCGGGAGGAAGTCAAGCTAGCGCTTACCCAGCCAGCCAGCCGGCCGCCGCCATGGTGGAGGAGGGCGCGAGGCGGCGCGTGGTGGTGGAGGTCTGCAACGCGCGCAACCTCATGCCCAAGGACGGGCAGGGCACGGCGTGCGCCTACGCCGTCGTCGACTTCGACGGCCAGCGCCGCCGCACGGCCACCCGGCCGCGGGACCTCAACCCGCAGTGGGGCGAGCGCCTCGAGTTCCTCGTCCACAGCCCCGGCGCCATGGCCACGGAGACGCTCGAGCTCAACGTGTACAACGACAAGAAGGCCATCCACGCCGGCAGCGGCGGCGGCCGCAAGAGCGGGGGCACCTTCCTCGGCAAGGTCAAGGTGGCCGGCGCCTCCTTCGCCAAGGAAGGGGACGAGACGCTCGTCTACTACCCGCTCGAGAAGCGGAGCGTCTTCTCGCAGATCAAGGGCGAGATCGGCCTCAAGGTTTGGTTCGTCGACGACCCGCCGCCGCCGCCTCCTGCCGCCCCCGCGGCGGATGAGAAGGCCGATGCCTCTACGGAAAAGAAGGAGGCGGCCGACGAGAAGGGCAAGGAGGCCGCTGCTGCTCCTGCGGCCGAAGAGAAGAAGCCGGAGGCCGCACCCGCGGAAGAAAAGAAAGCAGAGGAGGCCGCAAAGCCGGAGGAGAAGAAACCAGAGGAGGGCAAGAAGGACGGCAAGAAGAAGTCGCCGGAGAAGGGAAAGAAGGACGGCGAGAAGCCCAAGGAGGAAGGTAAAGCTAAGGACGAGGAGAAGAAGGAGGTAGCAGCGCCTGCTTCCCCGTCCAAGGTCCCGCCGCCCTCGCCGTCGAAGATGCAGCTCGCTACCGCCGGAGTCGCCGGGGATCTCGAGATCCGTCCCCAGACCGCTGCCGAGCGGAGCATGGCAGCATCGGGTGGTGGCAGCGCGTCGTACGATCTGGTGGACCGCGTGCCTTACCTGTTTGTCCGGCTTCTCAAGGCGAAGCATCATCAAGACGGCGGCAGCAAGCAGCCGCTGTACGCACAGCTGTGCATCGGCGCTCACACCGTGCGGACTCGGGCCGCCGCGTCCGCCGGGGAGTGGGACCAGGTGTTCGCCTTCCACAAGGCTAGCCTCACCGCCTCCTCGCTGGAGGTCACCATCCACGAGGAAGCCAAGAAGCCGGAGAAGGAAGGAGAGCCCACACCGGAGGACGCCCACCTCGGCTTCGTCTCCTTCGACCTCCAGGAAGTCCCCAAGAGGTCGCCGCCGGACAGTGCGCTCGCGCCGCAGTGGTACACTCTCGAAGGGCACGCCGAGGATGGCACCGCGACCTGCGACGTGATGCTCGCCGTGTGGGTGGGCACGCAGGTAGACGAGGCGTTCCAGGAAGCGTGGCAGTCCGACTCGGGCGGCAACTTGGTCCACACCCGCTCCAAGGCGTACCTGTCCCCGAAGCTCTGGTACCTCCGTCTCAGCGTCATCCAAGCGCAGGATTTGCGCCTGCCGTCCCCGCCGGATGCCAAGGCGAAGCAGTTCGGGCCAGCCTTCCCCGAGCTTTGCGTCAAGGCGCAGCTCGGCGCCCAAGTGTTCAAGACCGGCCGCATTGCGCTCGGCAGCGCGGCGGCCGGGGCGTCCAACCCGAGCTGGAACGAGGATCTGCTGTTTGTGGCCGCCGAGCCGTTCGATCCTTTCTTGACCGTCGCTGTGGAGAACGTATTCTCCGGGCAGCTTGTCGGCCAGGCGCGCGTGCCCCTGTCCTCGGTGCACCGGCGCTCCGACGACCGAGCCGAGCCGCCGTCGCGGTGGCTGAACCTGTGCGGCGACGAGGTCCGGCCGTATGCCGGGCGAGTGCACGTGCGTGTCTGCCTGGAGGGCGGGTACCACGTGCTGGACGAGGCGGCGAACGTGGCGAGCGACGTGCGCGCGGCATCGAAGCAGCTGTCCAAGCCTCCGGTTGGCATGCTCGAGGTCGGCATCCGCGGCGCGTCCAACCTGGTGCCGATGAAGATCGCCAAGGACGGCTCGAGCGGCTCGACGGACGCGTACGTCGTTCTCAAGTACGGGCCCAAGTGGGCGCGCACGCGCACCATCCTCGACCAGTTCAACCCGCGGTGGAACGAGCAGTACGCGTGGGACGTGTTCGATCCCTGCACCGTGCTCTCCATCGCCGTCTTCGACAACGTCCGGTACAAGATCACCGACGCGGCCGACGCCGGGAAGCTGCCCAAGGACGCCCGCATCGGGAAGCTGCGCATCCGCCTCTCCACGCTCGACACCAACCGGGTCTACGTCATCAACTACGCGCTCACGGCGGTGCACCCCATCGGAGTGCGCAAGATGGGCGAGCTGGAGCTGGCCATCCGGTTCACCTGCCCGTCGTGGCTGACTCTGATGCAGGCCTACGGGAGCCCGCTGCTGCCGCGCATGCACTACGTCAAGCCGCTCGGCCCGGCGCAGCAGGACGTGCTGCGACACACGGCGATGCGCATCGTGTCGGGGCGGCTGGCGCGGTCGGAGCCGCCGCTGGGGCCGGAGGTGGTCCAGTACCTGCTCGACACGGACACGCACACCTGGAGCATGCGCCGCAGCAAGGCCAACTGGTTCCGCGTCGTCGGTTGCCTGTCGCACGTCGCCACGGCGGTGAGGTGGACGCACCGGGTGCGCACCTGGGAGCACTCGCCGACCACCGTGCTCGTGCACATGCTGCTCGTCGCCATCGTGCTCTGCCCGGAGATGATCCTGCCCACGGTCTGCCTGTACCTCTTCCTGGTCCTGCTCTGGCGCTACCGCTCGCGGCCGCGCGAGCCGACGGGCATGGACCCGCGCCTCTCCCACGTGGACAGCGTCAGTCCCGACGAGCTGGACGAGGAGTTCGACGGGCTCCCCTCGGGCCGCCCCGCCGACGTCGTGCGGATGCGGTACGACCGGCTGCGCGCCGTGGCCGGGCGCGCGCAGACGCTGCTGGGCGACGTGGCGGCGCAGGGGGAGCGCATCGAGGCGCTGCTGTCCTGGCGCGACCCGCGCGCCACGGGGGTGTTCGCCGTGGTTATCCTGCTGACCGCGCTGGTGCTGTACGCCGTGCCGTTCAAGGTGCTGCTGCTGGGCATGGGGTTCTTCTACCTCCGGCACCCCAGGTTCCGCGGCGACATGCCCTCCGCCGGGTTCAACTTCTTCCGGCGCCTGCCGTCACTGTCGGACCGAGTCCTCTAGGATCGATCAAGTCACGCCAACGTTTTTTCTTTCATTCTTGCTGTTGAGTCACTGATGATGTGTTGGCGTGTGTGATCCTGCTTTACTAGTAGGATCGTTTGATCATTTGTTTTGCACACATAAAGCCTCGGTGATGAGGCTTAGTGATGCTAATCTCAATAATAAAGATGGCTGCTGCCTACTGTATTCTTTGCTTCAGAATCAGACTTTCGATCGCTCACTTACTGCAAAATTGATGGTGTGAAATGCGGTGAGGTTGTGATAATGAATCAGAATCAGACTCTCCATCCTGTAATATTGATCCTTAAAACAGTATACTACCCCTATCCGGAAATAAGTGTACTTCTAGCTTTTACTTAAGTCAAACTTTATAAAATTTGACCAACCTAAATTCTTATATTATGAAACTAAATTTGAAAACAAATATAGTGGTAACAACTTAGTGCCATAATTATTGCTCCATCTTCTTGTAAAATTAGTCAAACTTATTTGCGGACGGGGGAGTAGGTGAACTAATTTTCCTGTTACAGATTGCATTCTTTTCTTCAGAATCGGGCTCTCGATCGCCATTTACTTCAATTCATTATTATTGTGAGGTTATGATCATGATCCTAAAATCAGAAGAAAATAATACTTGGATGACGGCGGTGGCGAATCCTTGGCATGCGTGCCAGAATCTTCCCTTTGGTTGGCTTGGGCCTCGGCTCGATATGTCCTCTCCTTCAACGTCGGTGAGCGTCTTCGACGGATTTCTACGGCTAGAGATCTCCTGGTTACGAAACAACCGCCAGGAAGGGATCATTTGCCCGACTTTGCCATCACAGGCGATGCGGCGATGCCCGTGGGCGCTGCTAGTCTTCCTATAGGGCATCATCACGGTGGAAGATCGGTCGGGCTCCGAGGGAAACCTCGGGATATTCCATGCACGTCGTCGTCTTCCTCGTAGGAGGCACTGTTTTGGAGCTCATACCGCCGACGGGATCTCGAAGTTGTGGAGGCGTTGGGCCGCTGCGTAGGCTATGTGAAGGGTCATATGCTCCATGAGGAAACCTCACACCCGGGTCTCCCTGATCGAATGATGACGGCGTGAGGCATCTCTCCCTACGAGGACATCGTTTTTGGAGCTGATGTCGGCCGGAGGGGCCTTGATGTAACATCCTAAGATTTATTAACCTAAAACAAGTCGTCTTAAAGCGAGTGATTGTGTTTAGTGACATTAAGATCATATGAAATTACGGGGGACCTTCGACCTTTTGAATAAATAGGGAGTACACAAATGATCTTCTCAAGATGATAAATATCTATCTCGAAGTTTCGAGAGACTTGTGTGTCATGTTGTTTGATCCAACACTTGATTTCTAGGGTAGCTGTTTAAGTCGATGATTGTGTATGTCGAAGATTTGGTTGCTAGTGTGACTTTGTTTGTGATGCATCACTTGTTTACGAGAAGACTATTTGAATCTTTGTTTGGATATTCAAAATTTGTCCATGACCTTAGTGTATTTTGGATAAATCAACCACAATTCAAACAATATAAGTAATATATAATCAAATGGATATAAAAAACATCAATACATGATTAAAGTAATAAAATTCACCTTTGGAAATAGAACTTCCAAAGCAACAATATAAACTCAACCAAATTCAACCTTTGAAAGCCAAGCTTCCAAAGCAACAATCATATATACATGCAAAATCTTCCAAATGAACAAGTTCAACATCAATACATGATCATACAACAGACAATCTAACAAAGAATATTACACTCCCAAGTTCAATTTACAAAACCCATTTGGATCTTACAAGTATCCAAATACAATAAAAATTAGAACACATACAGATTACCAATGAGTAAATAAGACAAAGAAAAACTTATAAACAATGAAAAGAAATCCTAGTTCTACCACTTAGAAGGATCTGGTCATGATCCTCATCACCCAATCATCTATTATTTCTCATCTACTACCATTCCTTATCTACTTATTCACCTGCAAAACACCAACAAGCCAATCAATATTTTAAAAAGTTGACAACAAGTAAAATGACAACATAGTGAAGAAAAAGAATTGGAAATTTGGACCTAAACAAACATACTACATGAGGCAGCACACTTTACCTTCTAGGACATAAAACTAGATGAACTGTAACAAACTAATATCAGTACCAAACCAACTAATACTTATAAAGGGGGACACCAAACTAATACTGACACTACCAATAGTTAGTAATTAGTCACAGCCACACACCCAATAGCAAGCAGAGTCAAATCATCTAGTACTAGTGTAGTAGCCCAAAATTTCATCTTGTCCAAGTGGAAATTCCAAACCTATAGAATTGTTTAAAACACTAACTAACAACAACTAACCAAATGAAATCATCAACCTTTGAATTCTTGTGAAACACAAAATATCTAAAAAGTTGAAATACTACTAAATCAAGATCTAATCCAATCAAATTGTAGCATAACTACTAATAGAAAGATTCAACCAAATAGATTCTAAAGGGGAGGGAGTAAAACACTAACAAAAAATATACCTAGTGCTTATTGGCACTGTCCAAATTGAGTATCAAGACAATTAATTAAACATAAAACCTACTTGTCACAATCCAAACCTAGCTAAAGACAATGTTGAATCGTCATGCCATATTTTGTGGTCGTGCCACCTGCATATAAGACTCTCTAGCGAGATGGTTACAGTCTTTTCCAAGTAGCACACTAACCTAAATGTATGGGCGTGGTGTCAACACCACATGAATTCTAGAGCACTATAAATAGCCCCTGGTCCCATACCCTAGAGCTCACAACTCACTGAGCTAGGTCAGACCACACACACACTCTCTCTATTTGATAAGGTCGTTGCCACATTGGCTTGTGTAGACATCCTCTTGACGTACTCGGCCAACTTGGCGAAGTAGAGGTCTTTGTCCTCCTCATCCATGAAGTTGCATGCATCATCTAGGGCGTCAGGTTTTGGCGTTGAAGCTTGATGGCGTGGAAGAAGGCTTGCTCTTGGTGCCATTTTGGTAGCTCTCTAGGCGAAGATGTCGTAGGATCCTTGTTATTGCTTCATCATCAATGCGTGCAATATGGTGACGAAGATCATTGGCGTGCCTTGACGATGGCTCGCGTACGTGGTGCTCTTGATTCTTCACATGGTGGCCTCCATGATGATGATCATGCTCACATGTACTCGTTGTATGCTTGAGGTGCCTTATTGAGCTTGATTGAGCATTATGGATGGTGCTTGTCATGTATTCCCTGTCTTTATGGCAAAGATGCCTTGGACGACGTCTTGTATCCTCTTGATGTTGGCAATGATCACGAGAGGATGTATGTCGATGAAGATTCTTGCTTCATGACACCTGTTTTGGAAGATGATGTTGGGGCGCTACTCTTCTTGGAGGTGGTGGTCCTTTATGCCTTGGCGGTGGTGGCACTTGACACCTTGGAGATGGTGGTGCTTGGAGCCTTGGGGGTGGTGGCGCTTGACACCTTGGAGATGGTGGCGCATGACACCTTGGAGGTGGATCATCGAAGTAAGTGGTGCCCTTTGGTGTGGCACGCTTGACCTTGAAGGTCATGGGATTTTTATGATGTGCCTCCACTTGCGTGGCGTGGCACTCGAAGTCATCCATGCTTGGGGAGTCATTGTTGACGTAGTACTCCATATCACCCAAGCATGTGGAGTCATTGCCGGTGTAGTTCTCCATGTACTCCATGCATGAGGAGCCATTGTTGATGTAGATCTCCAAGTCCTCCATGCTTGAGGATCCATAGTTGATGTCATGCTTCCATGTCTTCCATGTATGTGGAGTCATCGTAGGTGTAGTGCTCTGGGTCATCAACGCATGCAGACCTATTGTCGATGTAGCGCTCCATCATGTCATCCATGTAGACCTATAGACACGGTGGCTCATCGTGGATCCTTCATAGAAATCCTCCTCGGTTCTGGAGTCCCTAGACATTATTCACAAGACCAAGTGGTGCATATGGAAGTGGCAGTGGGTATTAGGAGAAAAACGCCAAACCTTACTTTACCTTGGAAGATAGTATCACCAAAGTGGTCACACTTGTGAGCAATAAAAACAAAGTAAAGTGAAGTTCGCGAAACACCAAAACCAACTAACTTATAGTGGATAGGTACGGAAAATGGCATGTCAAGGAAACAATCCGAAATCAAGATGTTGTAATGGCAAGTAAAGAACCACGATGATCACAAAGCAAAACAAGTCAATCCACAAGATAGAAATTATATACAAGAAAACACGTACGGTGGAATAAATGGGACTTGTGCGATGGAGAAAGTGAGCTAAGAACCAAATGATTATCTAGCGAAGACTATAAGCTTGTGTCGCATAAGTGCAAGGAGAGATGTTAGTTCGATTGCAATAAAATTGGTGGGCTACAATATATGCATAATAAGTACCACCTATATGATGTTCATCGAGCTTGCACTCCTATTCTATGAGGCACTTGTTTCTTTCTTTCTCTTTTCTTTCTCTTTCTTTTTCTTTTTTTATTCACTCTTTTCTTTATTTTTAATCTTTTTCACTTGCCTCTTTCTTGTGCCACCAACTATATGAGATAGCACTCACAATTTTTGCTTGTAATTCTACAAGATATCAAATATGCATAGCCCAAGCAATCATAGGAGGAATTAATCTCAGTAGGTGTTTTTCGGTTGCAAAGATAGTATAACTCAAAAAGGAATGCAAGTGGGGAGAAGTCGCGGAATGTTTATACCTTTCATCGCTGATCTTTACCCTTTATTGTTGGATTCCACCTTTCTCAAGGAATTTGGATGGATTAGATAGCATGAACATCATGGATGATGATGTACAGCTCATTGTCCTCTTCAAAACGAGCTAAATAACACCAAAATCTGAGTTCAAATGCAAAAGTTATGCTCAAAACGGTGCAGAGCTGAAACTATTGGCGACCAAATTGGCGGCGCCGGACCTGACACTGGAATGAATTGGCAAATTATGGAATGAACTCGAAGGCGCCAAGACGATATTCTAAGAGCAATTTCAGTGGAGCGCCGGAACGAGTTGGCGGTGTAGGACCTACTATCAGATTGTCCGGTGGTGGGGCCGGCGGTTACGGATTATCCGCTAGAACGAGTTCGTGAACTCAAATTTCGCTATTTCTGCGGAAAAACTTGATAGAAAACTCCAGATCTGAGGGGCAAATGATGGAATTAGGCCATGGGAACACAGTGGAAGGTAGATCAACAAGTTTAGCAAGTAATCCACGGATCAAAACCTACCAAAACGCACTTGATGCATGTAAAATGCATACATGAATTTTGTAGTTTGTTAACATGTTTTCCCACATATTTGCATCATATATAATGTTATATCCCTGTTTTATATTGATTTTTGGGGATTTACTAATGATCCCCTTTATTTTGGTTATAACCCTGCAGGGCAGAAAAAACCCTATTTTCAATGCTTTTGATGTTTCAGGACCTAAACAAAGTCAAATGGACATGTACTTTTGGGAATGCCAATATTTATCCACGAGAAGGAGGGCCAAAAGAGCCTAGGTGGCGCGCCTAGGCCTGGTGGGCGTGCCACCCATGCTCTTTCCCTCCTCGACTGTCCGATCGCCTTGATTCTTTCGCTCATAGAGTTCTCTTCACCTAAAAACCCCTATATAAGGACCCCCTGGGCATCCTCAGAGAGGGAGCCACCAGAAATGAAAACACCACCAAAAAGAGTTAGATCCAGCGAAGATTGGAGGCGAAAACTCCACCAGAGCCACCTCCGGGGAGATCTCCACCCTCTCCAACATCTCTAGCTTCATCACCATGATGAACATGGAGTAGTCCACCTCCGGCTATGGATTTGTGGTAGTAGCGTGATCTATTTCTCTCTTGTTCTTCATAGATCTAGTACCATATTAGCTTCCCAACATGATTATGGTCATATTTGTAATTCCTATATGGTGGATCTTTGTTCTATGATTTGATATTTGAGATTGGAATCTATTTTGTGTAAGATGTTTTAATAGATGCATATCATGCAACCCGTTCTTCATTGCTTGTTTTCATCCAAATTGTATGCAAGAACTTGTATGGGAGAGGTGTGTGTTAGATGGAGTAGCATGGGGTAGAGATTGAATTGTGACACATATTATTCAAGATCTACTTTAGTTTTTACCTTTCTTTTGCTGCCTCACTAGGGGAAAAGTGAAATCATATGCTATAGTTATCACGTGACGCTGTGATGAACTTGACTAGAGCAAGGTAGCATATTTTGTATTTCAAACATCATAAATATTAATTAAAGCTATACTCTGATCTATTCTTAAATCAAGATTGCATGGAAATTTCCCTTCTTGAGGAGTATAAGAGAGAGATGTATTCCATCTCAATACAAGAATTTGATACCCATATTAATTCCTTTTATCAAGCACTTATAGATTTTTCATGAATCTTTATCATTGATGAATTGTTTTGTTATCACTACAACCTAAAAATAGAGTAGACAAGTGAACTCATGAACCCCGATCCGATTTTTATCATAAGAAACACCTTTCCATTGAATCTACTATCCTTTATAATTTCTGCAATTTATTATTTCGAAAATACAAACATACTTTCTCTACTTGCAATCACTTATAAAAACCCAAAAACAACTCTATTATCTTCCATATCATTTATTTTGCATTACTTTACTTTATTTTTTGCTTTTATTTAAGTTTATATTTTATTTTATTTCATTTTACTTTACTTTACTTTATTTTTTGCTTTTACTAATATGAAACTTTGTGCCTGACAACCACTTGGTGGAGTTCGGGACATAAGACAAATTATTTTACTTTACAGGTTGATTGAAGAGAAGAAGACGAACATCCTTTTGTAATCAATTCTCCAACGGATTTTGATATAAACCCCTGCGTCACCCTTGTGGGAGAAAAGAAGCTTGCTACAACACTCTACACTTGGAGTCCCAACGAAAAGTGGCTGCATTTGTTGCCATCAGCACTGAAATCACAGATCGATCCAAAACGCGAAATTGGGGCTATTTTTATGGGAATTTTCGAATTTATGGGGAAAATCCCAAATCGATGAGAAATCCATGGCAAACAAAAGCTCTGATACCAGATGATAAGGGGTGAACCTCAAGGGTGGCCCGATCTTCACGGATCTCATGGTCAAGTCGATGGGAAAGCGAGAGAAAAGGGAGAAGGTAACGGAAGTGAACACACACCTCACGAAGAACACGATGAACACACGCAAACATGACATGATACACGGCCAATTTCTCCTGCCGACGGCCACCGGTCTGATAGAATCTTGCAAGGAAAGACCGGTATGAATAATGTGTTGTAGTAAATTCTATTTCCTACAAACCGAAGAAAATCTGGGAATTGTTTTTTACCAGGTTACTAAATAAGAAGAACACCTAATTGTACAAGTGGATGCTTGGATGAACAATCATCCAAATAGGAGCATCTACTATATATATAGTTATACCTACATACAATAACATGGCTAGAAGAATTAAATTACCAAGACCTATTAGTAAGCAGACACTAGATAAGCACAACCAGGACTAATAGGAAGAATACAAACTACTACAATTAACCTATAGGAAGCAATATCTATACTCCCTTGTTCATCAAAATGTGATGAACATGACAATAACACAATAACACGTAAATAACTAAACATGTACTAATCAAAGTGGGCATACTCCTTTGGAATTGAAAAATTACCTAATTACCCAACTAACAGTAGTTAAAACAAAATCAGAATCAAGCAAGCAAGCAACACAAACACACCACCAGGACAATTCATCTAAACCTAAACCTTGGGCACCGACTCGAAGGCTGCTCACGGTAGAGATATACCTATAGTCGTAGATGCAGTAGTTGAGGTAGTCCACGATGTAGACAAAGGGGAGGCAGGCCAGCCATGGCCTACCACCTTGACATCACCAGGGAGGCCACGACCAACCATGGCCATGGAAGTAGCAAATTCCTAGGATCAAGCTGAGGCTCGTGGGTGTAGTAGGGATTGTTGGTGACGAAGGGGAGGTCGAGGTCGACGCCCATGGAGCTACCGGAGCTATGCCGGAGATGAACCCTAGACGGTTTAGGGTTTGCCACATGCCTGCAGAAGGGACACTCTAGGAGGCATGGGAGCTTGGCGGCGGTGAGGGACTAATGTAGGAGCTTGTGGCAGATCCTAGCCGGCTGTCGATGATGATCGAAATCGGCCGATGAGTACCAGATCGCAGGAGGGAAAACCTGGGGTTTCAGAGACGCGTGTAGGGATGTAGGCGTAGGCCACGACGGCAAGGAGATGAGGAAGGATAAGTAGGGCGGCGCCTCTATCACGAGCGGTAGCGGCGGTGCATGGCCGATGATGGTCAGAGCTGAGGGAGGTGATAGCTAGCTCGCATAGGCAGCGACGAAATCACCAGAGAGGGAGGCGTGTCGTGCGGGAGGGGGAAAGAGTGAGGGATCAGGAGAGGATAGAGTCGAACTCTGTCCAGGTGACCTAGTGTGGTTGGACCAAGTAGTCTAGGTCCATTAGAGCCCATTGGGCCAGGCCCAATTTAGCCAAAACATTTTTTCTTCTTTTAGTTATCTATAAAAATTCAAGTAATTTAAACCCCACTTTAAAATAAACCCCAAAATACTCAATAGAAATATAAAACATAAACAAAAAAATTATAACCCTAAAAATAAAATAAACTATAATTCAGTAGCCATCATTTATTTACTTTAAGACAAACAAATACTATATAAAAAGGCTTAAAGAATTTGGAAATTCAATTCTATTCATTATAAAACTCCCAAAAATACTCACTATCAATTGAAAGTATTAAACTTGAAGTTTCAAAAGAATAAAATATTTCAACCATATGAAATAAAAGGAATGAAATTGTAAATTTAAATATAACTTGAAGAAAACCAAGAATTGGAATTATATAACAAAAATATTAATAAAATATGAAATAGTTTAAAAATAGTTTTAAATCATATAACACCTAATATTAAGGATATTAATGAACTTTTCCATTTGGCTTAAAAGACTTAATAAATAAAATCAAAACTCATATATACAATAAAAAGAAAATTTCCTAAAACCCTGAAATACATTTATTGAAAAGAAATTGTTTGAATTTAACAATCTTCTCAAGATAATAAGAAATTAACTACTTTCAAAAACAACAATTCAAACAACACCTAAAAACAAATACTTTAAATCAACCCAAACCAAAACAAGTTGCTTGACTTAAAGTGCATTCTCATGATTTGACTTTTGCTTGTAAAACCCTTATGAATGATTCTTGAATGAGTGATGAAAAATAGAATAGAATTGATTGTTTTGATTGAAATATCTTGTCAATGTTTGTATTTAGTGAATCTGGACATTATCCAAAGGAAGTTGATAGTCAATCCACTCAAGTTCATCACTTAACCATTTCCACAAGTGATCACACCTTGATACTTGTACTATCCAAGAGCGTACCATTAGTAAAGTAACACCAAACTAAGCCATCAACATCCACCATATACACTTCAACTTAATCAAGTTGTTGCCACCTACTAAAACTATCCTCTTAAGGATAAGATCCATCCATTTGACACCTAAAACCATACACCTTATACCTAAGTTAAATATAACCTTACACCACCAACAAAACTTCATTTCCTACTTGTTATCCAAGTGTACCACTACACTTCTATAATTCCTTTCAAAACCCTAAACATTCCTTTTGGAACCATTATACGAAATCATATATCCTTGAGTGATATCAACCAACACCTATTACTCTAAACCATCGTATACTTGTTGTAAAGAGTGCTATTCAAGTAGTTGAAACTCTTAAGACTAGACTCTGATAGTTACTGTATTGTTAGGAATAGCAAAATGGGGAGGGAAACGATGGTTACTTAAACAACTATAGATGCTTGACACTCTTTTAAACATTAGTCCTTATCGGGCCAATGATGCTTTTCTAGAATTTGGATCTTATGACCGTAGAAGATGCTGATTGTATGACCCTAGCAATCAAGAGGTAAGTTCAATCTTTATTGTCCTTTTTCTTACAAAAACCTTTTCAAAAACTCTATCACCTATATTAAAAGCAAATTGTTTTATAAATAAAATGAAATGTGCATTTGTGGGCAATGAAATCATGGATGAAGTACATGGTTGGGAAGCTATGTGGTGGAGATTCCATTGTACCTGGAAAAGTTAGGAATTAACAACAATTATAGTCAGTCATTCAGAGCACCGTATAAACCGTGTTAACCATAGATCTCGGAATGGGATGAGCAAGTCAGCTAGACCTTCTATGCTTAGTCAGGTTGTTGTTCCTTGTAGGGAATACCAATGGGTGGGAGCCCCTAACGTCCCTATCTTGTGTCTCAGGATAACAACTAAGTATTTTGGAAGGGATGCTAATTGGGCGTAGGTCTCATGAGCGAAACTCGTTACAAAGGGTGGGCAGCAGGATCGTGGAGAGGCTAGTGATTGGCTAGTTTTTAGACTCGGCCTCAAACCAAGGAAGTTTGAACGGGATTCGTGGCTCGGATGTGCAACAAGGCTAAAGATGTTTGTGAAAAAAGTAGCGCACCTCTTGAGAATGTATAAAATTGTGACATGTTACTCCCTGTTCTTGGAAAGATCGATGTGGAAAAGGGACTCCATGAAGAACTGTACAACCTGTGAAGGCTGACAAACATAAATTTTATAAACTAAAACTTACCTTTTCTAAAAATCCGTTTTTGAAAACTGCACAAGCCTAGGATGTCTGATCCATAGTTATTCATCAAACAACCACATAGATAGGACTTTTTGAGTACACCCGTATTCATACCTACCTCCTTACCCTTGCTTAGGTTAGAAGTCGATGACAGAAGTACAAACGTGGTACTAGAAGACCAAGGAGGCATCTGCAAGGAGCCAAAGTTTGTTCAACGGAGTCAAGTACTTCAAAATAGTGATGGTTGAGATTAAGTCAAACATATACGGGATCAATTCCCAAGAATAGGAATCATACTAATATAAGTTGCTAGTAGAGCAAATAGACAGCCTTCAGACATCGAGATAGGCCTAGAGGTAGATCTATTGCTAGATTAGTCTACAAATTTGCTTCTTCTGGATTTTGGTGTGAACATGAACTTACTTGACAAGCTTATTGTGTCATGGAGGTTCCGAAGATCTTCTGTGAGGATCTATGATATAATACTATAATTATACCTTGGATCTGCGATATTTCTATTGTACTACTCTGTTGGGTATAATATTCGTGGAACGATATTCCGTGAGTATTATGTCAACGACTTGCGTTCTACAAAATGCAGTGGAGTGTTGGGTCACCGCACCTGATATGGAGCAGCTTTCATCTACCTCGGCGTCGATGGCGAGTCTCAGCAGCTGTAGCTACAGAGTCTCGGAATTAGATGGGGATCGATGGATTCAGGCAGAGTGGTGGCACTGTCTGGCATCATGGTGGCGATGTTGGCAAGACCGACAAAGTCTATGCGAATTTTAACCATGAAGATTGCTCAGAGGCTAGACGGTGGCGACGGCTTCTTTAGTGTGTACATGAGGTGCTCGCTATGAGTCCGCTAAACCGGATGAGCGCTCTTGTTTCGCCTAGAGGGCATCTCGGTGTATGCGATGTTCCCGGTTCATAGCTGGTGGTGAGATTTTCGTTATTTTCAAGGCATAGGTTTGTCGGTGTTGTGTGAAGGCTTCAGGTTCTGTGATGTACTCCCTTTGTCTAGAAATATATGACATTTTAGCTTTGTGAAACGAATAAATCTAGATGACTTTTATGTATAGATTCAGAGTGAACCTATACACTAAAAATACATTCATTTCACAAAACTAAAATTTATTATATTTCTGAAGGGAGAGAGTATGCTCTTGCCAGTTTTTTGTTAAATAATTAATAAAGCAGGTCATATGCATCTTTTCGATGCATAGATCGGACTACGTCCTCTATTTAGAAAAAATATAGAAAATAATACTCGTTCTGTTCCAAAAAGATATCTCAAGTTTGTCTAAACTTAGATATATTTAGATATTATTTAATATATAGATACATCCAAATTCAAATAAATTTGAGACATCTTTTTTAGGACGGAGGGAGTACCCCTTTACTAAGACAGTCGAGAGTCGAAGTGTTAGTGGTAACGCTGCTTTTCTAAATCGCAGGCGCCACGGTCTCCGGCCTGTAAAATCTCCATGGCCTGGAAGTAGCATGTAACCTGAACCAAGAGAGTAGAGTATAATGGGAGGTTGATTATCTGAACTACTCGCTCCGTTTAAAAATATAAAATATTTTAGCTTTATAAAATAAATGTATCTAGACGTTTTTCAGTGTACCTCTACGAACCTATACAGTAGAAGACGTTTAGATAATTCACAAAACTAAAACGTCTTATATTTTTTAAACAGAGGAAGTATAAGAGTAGCACTACTGCATCACGTCAACGTGTGACCAAATACTTAAATTAATTAGAAAAAGCACTGTTACTAGCCGATTCCATGATGCCGTTGAGGGGAATACATTTTTTGCTTAGAAGTGCTCTACAGGAGGTGCAGCTGCCACTCGGATGACTACTAGGCAGACATGCAGCAAGTGAGCCAAATTAGGCAGCAGAATCGCATCATCAGAGGGGATTGATTCCTCATCACATGCTCATGCTCCATGCCGTGCGACGCACCTTCTGAACTTTGCCAGTCCGTACACCGCGAGCTGCTAAATTAGACGCAGATTCGTTGAGTTTTCGCCACTTGCTATGCACTTGCAACGGCGCCGATGTGTTTGGGGATCTCACACGCGCGCGGCCTCCTTGTCGGCAAACCGGCGAGGGTTTAACGGCAGAGTTCTCGATGTTATCTGCTTAATTGTGACGTTTAGAAACAGTAGAAAATGCAGGCATTGGTTAATGGGCCTGAAAATTCTACTATCCCTTTTTTGTGTGCTTTACTACTCGAATTCTGCTCGGTTTTGATCAGATCTAGCGTAGATCTACCGCATCGCTTTGCGTTGCACGCATACGGAAAGGGCAGGGTGGTGATGGTGCACGTGAGAGTGACTTTTCCTCCATATGGCAGCAGGATTCAGGTTTTCAGACAGAAAACTACAAGAGCACAGAAATTCCTTGGACGCATGTAAATGGGAGCAACCGTGAAAATAATCATGGTTTCGTACGGCACGGTGAGGGGCGGTACAGTGGGACTCGGAGTGAACTGATAGTTTATCGTGTGAGGTGAGTGGGTGATCCTGTGCGCGCACTGAAAATGATGGTGGCAGCCTGATCTAGGAGGCGATTGGACGGCATGATCTGTGACCTCGTCTTTTCGTGCAGCTCAGCTCGATGGGGGAGGTGCCTCCTTGCACTTCCTCTCCTCCTTTTGGCATGTGTCGTCTTTGGGGTTTTGCTGAGTTTTTGTGTGGAGCACAATCCATCTGCAACGGCTGTTAAAGTGTTACTGCTTTAAGGAGGAAGTCTATTAAGAACGACATATATAAATTGGTATCTCCTCCCGTCTGATGTTAACATTATTGACTCCAAGTGGGCAGTGGCGGAGGTAGCACAGGTACAAATATTCATTGTAAAATGCCATAACTTTTCTATTCTTAACCTTGTAGAAAAAAAATCTTCAGCAATTGTCCAAAAGCTAGGGGGGGGGGGGCGACAGTGGCCCCTGCTGACTTCAACGTAGCTCCGCCATTGCAAGTGGGTGTCCAAAGACAAGAATCATGCATGTTGATGGTTCTATTGAACGGTATAAGATGCTTTGTACGGTCTTGATTACGAGACACTTTCTGTCCTGTTGTTAAACCTACCACTATTCTTCGTCTACTGCTTTCCTTCACAATTACTCAAGGATGGTCACTCCGTCAGTTGGATATCCAGAATACTTTTTTTCATGGTGAAGAAGAGGTGTATATGCTACAGCTTCTAGGGTTTGTTGATACTGATCGCCCTGCCCTCATCACTTGTGCCGCCTTGTCAAGGCATCATGTCGTAAGCAGGCTCTTCGAGTGTTGTGTCCACGACTTGGTCCTGCTCTTCGTGCACACAAATATTCATTGTCTAGGGGGCAAAATGCCATAATTTTTCTACTCTTAACCTTGTAGAAAAAAAAATCTTCAGCAATTGTCCAAAAGCTGGGGGGGGGGGGGGGGCAGTGGCCCCTGCTGACTTCAACGTAGCTCCGCCATTGCAAGTGGGTGTCCAAAGACAAGAATCATGCATGTTGATGGTTCTATTGAACGGTATAAGACGCTTTGTACGGTCTTGATTACGAGACACTTTCTGCCCTGTTGTTAAACCTACCACTATTCTTCGTCTACTGCTTTCCTTCACAATTACTCAAGGATGGTCACTCCGTCAGTTGGATATCCAGAATACGTTTTTTCATGGTGAAGAAGAGGTGTATATGCTACAGCTTCTAGGGTTTGTTGGTACTGATCGCCCTGCCCTCATCACTTGTGTTGCCTTGTCAAGGCATCATGTCGTAAGCAGGCTCCTCGAGTGTTGTGTCCACGACTTGGTCCTGCTCTTCGTGCACACAAATATTCATTGTCTGGGGGGCAAAATGCCATAATTTTTCTACTCTTAACCTTGTAGAAAAAAAAATCTTCAGCAATTGTCCAAAAGCTAGGGGGGAGGGCAGTGGCCCCTGCTGACTTCAACGTAGCTCCGCCATTGCAAGTGGGTGTCCAAAGACAAGAATCATGCATGTTGATGGTTCTATTGAACGGTATAAGACGCTTTGTACGGTCTTGATTACGAGGCACTTTCTGCCCTGTTGTTAAACCTACCACTATTCTTCGTCTACTACTTTCCTTCACAATTACTCAAGGATGGCACTCCGTCAGTTGGATATCTAGAATACTTTTTTTTCATGGTGAAGAAGAGGTGTATATGCTACAGCTTCTAGGGTTTGTTGATATTGATCGCCCTGCCCTCATCACTTGTGCCGCCTTGTCAAGGCATCATGTCGTAAGCAGGCTCCTCGAGTGTTGTGTCCACAACTTGGTCCTGCTCTTCGTGCACACAAATATTCATTGTCTGGGGGGCCAAAATTCCATAATTTTTCTACTCTTAACCTTGTAGAAAAAAATCTTCAGCAATTGTCCAAAAGCTGGGGGGGAGGCAGTGGCCCCTGCTGACTTCAACGTAGCTCCGCCATTGCAAGTGGGTGTCCAAAGACAAGAATCATGCATGTTGATGGTTCTATTGAACGGTATAAGACGCTTTGTACGGTCTTGATTACGAGACACTTTCTGCCCTGTTGTTAAACCTACCACTATTCTTCGTCTACTGCTTTCCTTCACAATTACTCAAGGATGGTCACTCCGTCAGTTGGATATCTAGAATACTTTTTTTCATGGTGAAGAAGAGGTGTATATGCTACAGCTTCTAGGGTTTGTTGATACTGATCGCCCTGCCCTCATCACTTGTGCCGCCTTGTCAAGGCATTATGTCGTAAGCAGGCTCCTCAAGTGTTGTGTCCACGACTTGGTCCTGCTCTTCGTGCACACATGTTTTATGCATGTACTGCTGACACATCCATGTTTCTCCTTCAGTGTCCGGAAGACACTATGTACCTTCTGGTCAATGTTGATGATATTATCCTGGCCAGCTCATCTGCCACTTCTGCTAATAGTCTAGTTATAGCCTTGAAAACTGATTTTGATGTGAAAGATCTGGGTAAACTTCACTTTTTCTTACAACCGCAAGATCAGTGTGGGAGGCACAAAACATATATATTTTGCATAAGGTCGGTATGATCTCAGTATACTCATAGTCTCGATAGGAAGAATAGGCACATGACACTACACGACGAAGTGTCGCCCACATTGCTCCCAGTGGTAGATCGGGGAAACTTAGGCGCTGCCCCCCCCCCCCCCAACAAAGCCCGCCGACAATCTACAGTGGCAAGGTCTCCTCCTCGCACGTGTTTTGTGTTCTTTCTCATGATGGCCACCGCATTGGAGATGTTCTCGCGTCGTTCGAGCGGCGACGATGATATCCGTTGGGCGGTCCGGTACCGGGAATATCTTCATCAGTGCGGGTCTTACCTATCACCTGTCAAGAGCTCAGGGTTCTTAGTCTTCAACGCGAAGGGTCAGCTGTTTGGCGTGGGTCAACGTGGGCTTCACGAGGCCATTGGGGCTAGTGCTTCTTAGGTGGTTGTTCTTCGGTAAGTCGATGTTCCTGGCTCGAAGAGAAGTGATGACAATGACACCAATGGGAAACCTCGAAGATGGTCCTTGGCTATCGGCCTATATCGATTTCCTAGTAATTAACCGGTCGATTTGGTTTCTATTCTCGGCTTTATATACTCCATCCACATAAGATGAGACAATATATTCTGTTTTCTTTATAAAAAAGGTCTCACTAAAACTCACACCCTAACAGGCAGGAAACACCATTTCTTGATGGGCTTCCAGGAGTTCCCATGGGCTAGTAAAACAGTGTAGGATACATCAATCAATATCCTTGGATCAAAGTAACGGGCAAGAATATCCCATGGGCTAGTAAAACACTATAGTGGCATGAGTGGGCTGGTAAAGTATCCAAGTCAGCCCACTCATGAACCGCCATGTCCTTGTCGTCGATCTCTCCCAGTGTATTATTTTTTGCCCAGAAAAGGAATAGTACTCGATTTTTCTTTTGGTTCTCCCATGGATGGATTCCATGCGTGCGGTGCTTATTGGCTTCCATATCCTATCGACCACGAGCACTAGCGCACTCGGATGAAAATGCGATGTAATGATTGGGAGCCGTGGATTCTCTGTAACATCATGGACATGACTATCGGCCTCTGCCTTTCTCGTGTACGGAGTAGATCAGTATGGAGGAATTTCTCAAGAAAACAGTCGTGCATGTCTCTGCCATCGAGTCATGGGGGAACTGCCGGAGTTGGAAAGTACTAGTACTAGCTTAACTGAGCATTGAGCAAGGCAATTGCTTTTTCTTTTTTACGCTGTAATCCGCTCTTATTTATAATAAGATAAAACAAGTTACAAGGTACGTAGAAAGCAACCTTACAGAACTGAAAAGATAGGATAAACCTATCAAAATACCAGCGTCTATCCTCCTCCTTCGGCACCACCGAAGCGACTACCAAAGGGGCGAGAGGGAAATCACCACAACACCCGAGTTTGACGGGGCTCCATCGCTGATCAGCAACTTTTTAGACCTCCAAAGTAGCTTGCCAAAGGCAAAATCATTGTCGTTGAAAGAATCAGACCAGGCCAACATGTCCCCGGACACGCGATCAAAATCCAGAACTGATACCCCCGCACTACAACGTCGGGAGGGAAAATCAGAACTGCTAGCTACCATCCACAAACCCAGCACATGATAAACCATCTTCAATCTGACACATATGCAGACGACCGTCTGCGCGTACTCTTGGACAACACATCCTCCTTGCTCCACCATGACGTCGGAGCAAACGCCGTAGTAACGGGGACAGAGCAGAAGGAGGGACACACTTGATGGGATCGCCGCCTCCGCCTCAACGACACCATCCAAGAACTCTAATGCCGCCAATCCGGGGAATTGGCACACACACGATGCCATCAACTCCGAGACGCCGCCACGAGGGACGTCGTCAGTGTGGGAGTGAAGTTGAGGCAGATTTATTCGCCTGGGCGCCGCCCCCACCACCCAACAGTGCTCCACGACCAGCAAAACCAAACCCTAACTACAGAGCGGAGAGACCAGATCCCCCTCCCTCCGCCGCCGGAGTAGCGGGCAGAGGGAGAGGGGATCAGCAAGAACGCCGGCGGAGATCAGGCGGTAGGAACGTCGACTCCCTGGAGCCTGGCGGCTAGGTCAGGGACAAAAGGTTTTCCGAGCAAGGCAATTGCTTCCGGAATTCTTTACCGAGGTTCCCCCGTCCAATACCTCACGTTCGTGTACATCAACTTTAGCTTTCTTTTATCTCAAAGGAAAAAAACCTTTAGCTTTCTCTATTGGCCTTGTCTCCCTCACCTCATCCACTCTTCTTTGCCTCTTTTCACTCCTCTCACGTGCTTCCTTCAAGTCATTTCTCACTTCCCAACACGGAACTAACATAGTTTTGCCTAAAGAACAAAGAGATTAATCATACTGTATATATATGCACCACCATGGTAAGCCATATTCGATATGATGTACTCCTACCAGACCAACAATATCCCCTCCTCGAATAAAGGCTCTCTTCACCTTTACGTTCATTTTTCCGAGATACTCCATGGGCTCTTCATATATATGCAATCCTCCATGATTATATTTTAGAACGGATGTACTGTTAAGTAACCAGTCGCGAAAGCTTCAACAAAATATATGGCACTGTGCAATTCATTCTAAAGTATACATTTTTTAACTTCTAATTTAAAATCTCTTTTTTTTGCAACATAATTTAAAATCTTCACCCCGAAAAAGATCCGAGCCGGTGACGGTTTCACCCTTATGATGAACAGTCTACGTGGAGCATGCATCGACAATAAGGTGGCATGGACACAACGTTTTTTATACCTGGATTTGTATACCTTTTTTTTGCGGGTTTTGGATTTGTATAAGTTGTCGTTGTGTTTTTTTTTTGGCCGAGCTTTGTAACAACAAACTGTTTGGCGGCCGAATCAGAGTGTACCGCACACACTTACTACAAAGATCATAATAACCAATAAAATCTCCCTTTCCGAAGAGAAAAAGGAAATACAGTACTCCCTCCGACCCATATTAGTTGATTTGGATTTATATAGATTCGGATGTATCTAGTATTAAAACATGTCTAGATATATTTGAATCTAGACAAATTCAAGGCAACTAATATAGACCGGAGGGAGTACTTGTGATCCGGACAACCAAATTGGACAAGCAAAATGTGAGAAAAGCATGAGCGTTGGGAAAAAGAAAGATGGAGTAATAATAAAACCAAACGGCCGGGGGCTAAGTTTTTTTGTGCACAGACGCAAACGCAACCCATAGGTGCCACCGGTAGCTTACTCAGAGAAAATCAAATGAACAGAGGATGAACCAGAACCGCCGTTCAAAAAGTCAACGAGTCATGGCTCATCTTATCTGTACATACATAGAACGTCCCACGACCAACGTGTCGCTCATCTCGTCACCCCGACGGGAACGGCAGTAAACCCCCTGACCCCAGAGTGTCAGAGACCCAGGCTCCGTAACCCCCCACGCGCCCCACTTAGCACTAACCCCCGGCCCCACGACCCACGTCTCAAAGGGGAAAAAAAAAGCGGGGTCCACTCCGCCCCGTTGAACGGTTGAAGCAGAGCAGGCGAAGCAAGCGCGGCCGCGGCGGCCAAAGCCAAAGCGAAAGCGAGGGCCAAAGCGGATGATTGATACTATGACGGAACCGAAGCCACTCACGAGTTAGAGAGGTTGGAAATCAAAGGGGGGCGCGGTGGGGACGGTACGGCACGGCGAGCGGCGATGGCGAGGCAGGGCGTCGTCGTCGGCGAGATCACCGTGGCCAGCGGCGGCGGGGGCATTGCTTACGCGGGCGGGGCGGCGCACACGCACACGCACACGCCGACGCCAACGCCGAGCCCTCACCAGGTGACACAGCCCCCTACTCCCTCCCTCCCTCCCGTCCCCTCCTTCCTCCCCTCCCCTCCCTCTCCGCCTGCTGCTCGCCCTCGGCGTGCCTGCGTCTGACAGCGACTGCGCGGCGGCCGCTCCTGCCGCTTCTGCTCGGGGAATATTCCTCTCGCGCGCGTGCTGGAGTCGGCCGGTTTCCGTCGCGCGATTCTGTACCTGCGCGCGGCCCATGGTAGTGCTTCGCTATAGCTTAGGATTTGCGGTGAATTTCTCTGGCGAATTTCGGACCCCCAGGCCCCGCGAATTGGGGGGCTTACTCGCGCGTGCGTTCCAACCGGTTTGCTCGTGTCGGTTCTGCTCGAACCGTCGATTCATCAGTCGCATGAATCGCGCGCGTGCGTTCCGAACCGTTTGATGCCGTCGGTATTGCTCGAATCAGTTCCATGCGCGCAAGGTCATATGCTCGAATTGGGTTTCCGATGATGTTAACTTGTAGAATTGGTTGTGCTGGTCACGGGGGTACAGCAGGATTGCGGGTTGGGGATGGATTAAGCTTACAACTACTGGTGGTGTTTGTTTTAGATGTGCCAACCCATGCTTGCTCTCAAAATGATGCAGTGGGAAGTACTCCTACTGAATTGGTTGGGGTTTGGCGGCCTACTTGAGAAATGGCAGCTTGACCCTGATACGATGACTTGATTGGTGTTGGTTTGCCAGGAAAGTGGTTCGGGACTGTACAGCTTTTGATTGATCCATTAGGTGAACACGTTTTGGCTTGGTCATCCACAACTCTTTTATGAAACGTAGATGATCAGATGCACATTTGGCTTGGTGATAGAAGAAAATTGCGAGTGGCTTTGTGATTATGTCTGACATATGTAGTACCTCTCTTGGCGTCTGAATTTGGTTGAAATATCGGGTTCATTTATTGTGATTGTCAATATATCAGTTGATGGTGCTTGTATATAGAGCGATGTCTTGTACTCTTTGTTTGTTTTCTTCTTTTTCCTCTTGGTCGCGCTTGTTCTGTTAAACTTTTGCCATGTATATGGCCTTCCCTCTTCTAATATAATACATGCAAAGCTTTTGCATGGTTAAAAAAAAGTATATAGTGAGTTATCTGAAGCGGGTGACTTCTTTAAAAAAAAGAGTAGTATACGCTTGTCTACCATAAATCTTGGGTGGAGCATCATGCTTGCAATTTATTAGTAGAAAATGAACTCCAAAATGCCAAATGCAGCTGATTTTATTTCAGAAAGATAAAATTATTGTTCCTTACACTTGCATATGATCAGATACATTTGTGCTGATCTTCAGAAATCACCCGGCCCACCACTTGGCTTGTGTGCCTTTTTATTCAGACACGAACACAACCCCATGATATTTGTGTCTTTTAGCAACATAAGTGAGTTGTCTGTTATCAGATAACTGACATGATAATTTCTGACTCACATTAGTCCATCAATTTGCTTTCTACTAGGTAGATATGATGTATTGCTTTAGCTTCATTCTGGACGAATTTTAAACATCTGTGACAGATATAGGTTTTGGAAATAACTTCCGGGAATCACTTACAGCAGGGCATCATTGTATCATATACGCATGGGCTTGTTTGCTTTGTTGCTTGTACTATCAATGCATCATGTTCTTAAGAATGTTCAGATTACAATAATGGAATTCATACCTTTAGTCAAACGAAAATAATTACTGGTGCTCCAAATACAAGTTTTTGTAATTTTAAAAAGAGAAAAATTGTGTCTGCTTGCTACAGGTTTGAACAGACAGGTAGACAAATTTCTTACTAACAAACTATGTTGTTCTGGTTTTAAGATCTCACTCACTAACGTTCTGACCACTACTTCCTCAGGTGCCAATCGAAATAGAAGATGAAATATACTCCCCAGCATTCGGTAACATTGCTGTGCCCGACAGTCGTGGTTGCTGTAGTGGTTTCATAGCCAGTGTCACAAAGATCCTGTTCATCTTGCACCTCCTTGCTTTCATCGCCCTGACAATCTTCCTTGGAGTCCAGGCTTCTTCCCACCAGAGTCCTACCTACAAGCCCTTTGCCAACTTCATTCCTCTTGCCTCTTCTGTGATATTATCAGTTTTTGCTGCCTGCTTCTGGACTATCCTTGCTCTCACTAATCCTCCAAAAGCCATCAAAACGTCTCTCTGGGCAGCTCCTGTTCTCGCACTTGCCTGCGATGTGGTCATACTCCTTGTCGGTGATGGTGCTGCCCTTGGTATTGGAGTGCTCATAGTCGTGATAGCAGTTGCAGCCGCACTATACAGCTGTTGGGCCACTGGTCCACGGCTTCAGCATGGCGCTGCAGTACTTGCTGCCTCTGTCAATGGAGCACATTTGCCGTTTAGCGCTTCTTGCCTTGTCGTTCTTGTTATCTTTGCTGCGATTGGCTACATGGCCTTCTGGACAGTTGCCATCAGCTGCATTGAAGCTACAGAAGGACACTTCCTGAACTTCCAGATGGTTTATGTGGCTGCACTCCTGGTAAGCATGTCATGGACCATGCAAGTGCTGCGCTACTTTGTCTATGTGGCCGTGGCAAGACTGGCACATGCACGGCTAGTCTATGGAGTACGTATGCCAGGTGGTGCTGTTGAAGCATTCTGTGGCACACTATCAGGGCCAGCCTTTGGTGACATATGCATGGGGGCTGTGGTTGTCCCGGTGTTTGCAGCAATAAGGAGTTTTGCTCGAGCTATGAACACTGTCGCAGGGGGCAATGATGAGTTTCTTTTCACATGCCAGGGCTGCTGCCTGACTGCATCAGAGAAAATGATGGGACGGGTGAACCGTTGGGGTTTTGTGCATGTGGGGGCACGGGGGAAGGCATTCTGTGTTGCTTCGCGGGATGTATGGTCCCTTTTTGTTCTCCGCGGGATGGCAAAGCTTGTTGATTCAGACCTCACTGGTTCGTTCTGCTTCCTTTCGGCTGTCACAGGAGGCACATTGGCCTCACTGGTTGCTGGCTCATGGGCACTAGCCATGAATAGGGATCATAAGGACCTAGCTCTGCCCATAGCGATCTATTCATTCCTCATTGGTTATTACATGGTATCATACTCAATCCTTCTCCCTTTGTGTTTCCTGTTTTTATCTTCATTAGTGACAACTTATGACTCTGCATTGGTCTTTTGTTAGCAAATAGGAAAAAACAGCATATTCTCTATTGGTGAAACCTGGTTGAATTTATTTTTCTATAAGCATGCGCCTCCATTAGTAAAACTGATAGAATACGGGTTGGTGTTTGTTTACAAGAAGTAGCCTATATCTGTTTAGTTCAGCGTTTAGCATACCTGTGCCACTTGAGGTTTTAGGCAGTTCTACCACAAGTGTCCCAACGTAGTTTCTACAAAGAATATATACTAGAGTACTACTAATACTAGTTAGAAGCAATAACTCTATTAATACGGATTTGCCTTTATGATGTTTCCACTATTGTGAATTCTTGAAAGCTTCTTTTATCAGAATTACTACTTGCAAATGAGTTTGAGATGCTGTTGCTTATCCACTGAGAGGGAGAGAGAGATACTGTTATTTATCCACTGATCCGACATTGCTTTCATTGAATTATGAGGTGTAAATGTCCCTTTACTGTTCTATACTTCCTAGTTATAATTTCTCTGTTGCTTCTTGTTGCAGTGCCGAATGATGATTGCGTGGCCGCAGGCTTGCGTTGCAGCATATCACGTTGCATATGCGGAGAACCCACAAAACCCTCACCTGGGAACACTGATACCAGACCATCTGCGTGAGCTCCAAGCTCTAGCTGCAGATTGATCTCCTGCTCATCTTCCCGGTAGCGCGATCCCCTCGGAGCTGTAGATTCTTCAGACTACTTGCCTTCATGATTCATAGATTCTTCGATTCATTCATTGAGCTTTCTGATGCCTGAAACTTACAAGCAAGACTTGAGCCAGAGTTGAGGTGTTGTGCATATGATTCGAGACTCTGCTGCTGCGTCGCCTGACATAGGAATGCTGCCTATGTAGAGCAAGATGTCACATAGTCACTTGTGCAGATATTGCAGTCACTAGAGGACACTGGATGGTCTGAGATAGTAGGCACATATGTGCGGTCGTACCTGTAAAGAACATTTTGTGCATGGAACGCATTTACAGAATGGAAGATATGCCCTTTCCTGGATGAATTACTGTCGCCCGCTGAAGGTTCATGAGCGAGATTTCGCACTCACTGCAGACATTGCGTTAACTAAAAGAGTAAGACTAGCTAGCCGATCCGAGACAATCACTGTGAATCTTTGCCTCTCGATGACAGTTGCAGTTTTTTTTCAGGCCGTTCAATATTCAGGAGGCGTACATACGGAGATACTAGATAAAGATACGGTGGGTGTTTGACTGCTGCGAGGATTGCAGCATTGCTTCAAATTCTGGTCCGTTTTGTATAGGAACTCGACAGAATTCTGTCTTAAGGCCGTTTCCTCCATCCCTAATACTAATCAGCTAAACTCACGCAACAAGGTAGATCGTTCTGCTGCGTTGCATCGTCGCACCTTCGTCGATCGGTAACAGCAAGATGTCACCTTATTCGCTTCCGCCGGCCGCCCGATCGCCATGGGCATCGCTGCCAGAAGACCTGGTTCGTCTCGTCGCGTGGCGCCTGCTGGCCGGCGACCTGACGGACTACGTCCGCCTCCGAGCCGTCTGCACCAACTGGCGGTCTTCCACCGTGTCCCCGCGCGGCCGCGGCGTGACCGATCCACGCTTCCACCCGCGCCGCTGGATGATGTTCGCCGAGGGCCGGGGACTTTACCCCGGCCACGAAGATCTCCGCGAGCACGTCCGCTTCTTTAACCTCGACTCGGGGATCTTTCTCCGCGTCCGGCTCCCGCTGTTCACGGACCACTGTATCCTCGACTCCGTGGCTCCAGCGAGACTCGGACACCGCCATCCGGCTCCTCCACCCTCTCACCGGCGACATCGTGGAGCTCCCGCCCCTCACGTCGTTTGCCATGGGGATGAAGAATGATGGTTGTGGGGACGAAGAGACAACCTTGCTGAAAGAAATGAGGTACATCTCTGCTTCCGTCTCCGTCTCTACCGGCGGAGTGGTGAGAGTCATGGTTATCCTGAGGAACTTTATACGGGCGGCTGTTGTTACGTCCCAAGATACGGAGTGGACACTGCTCCCTTGGGGAGTTCCGAGTCATTACCAACCGCTGTCGTCGCGAGGCAAGTACTACCTGGTGGGGGCGCGTCAAAAAATTGTCGGCAGTACCAGGGCATCACTCGTTTTCCAGATGGAGGCGCACCTGCAGGATCCACTACCAAAGCTGATCGCCACGATCCCAATGGAGAAACTCTGCACCCCTCTCTATCTGGTAGAATGCGACTCGGAGGTCCTGGTTGTCGGGCACAACGACAGGTCGTACACGCACTTGGCGGTTCACAGGCTGTCGGATCTTGTCTCGGAAAGGTATGATGTCCCCTTAGAAAGCATCGGAGACAAAGCCATCATCGTGGGAGGACGGGTACTGTGTGTCTCTTCCAAGGCGCTGCCTACCATCGCGGGCGACACCGTCGTCTGTCGCCATAAAGGGCAGCTACAGTTCCTGCAATACTGCCTCGGTAGTAGCAGCTGGTCGCCGGCGACCGATGAGTGCAGCATCAGCGGCCAGGCGCAAGGACCATGCAGCCTCATCCACCATGTCTTTACGTGTTGCAACAATCGTGAGTGGTGCGTATGCATGTTATTTCACCTAGTGGCACTACTTTATTGATTGTTTATCATAATAGTATTCTGCATTGTTAACCAATTGTTATTATTCACTTGTAGGAACAAGGGATTAATGTTTTGGCGGGATAAAGACCCATTCACGTGGAAGGTGAAACAACACTTCCGAGACGGGGTAAATAATTATATTCTCATGACCCCTCACTAGTTGTTCTACATTATTTGTGTTGCATAGCGGGATGATAATCATCTTTTAATGGGCAGCTGACCTTTGATTTTCTTTACGACTATATGTGAACAAGTAATTATGAAAAGGTGTACTTACTAGTAATTGGTCAGAGAAAATAGAGACATGTCTTTATTATGAAAAATAGAGATATGTGACCGCATGTTTTCTACTCCCTCCATCCCGGTTTAAAGGGCAATATGTGTCCTTTAAACTGGGATAGAGGAAGTAGAATGAAGTAGTCATATTTTCAATGGACAAATAGCCGTGTTTTCAATTTGATGTCTTCTTTTCTTTCTACCCAACCACTACAGTTCACATTCTCAAATGCGTCGCTAAAATTGTAAATGATACTTCTACAGAAACATGTTAGATAATTCTGCTAGATGAATTACAACCGGACACATTGCTCGCAAAGTTCACTTTTATTGTCTCACCCGTGATTTCCTCGTGCATGTGCTTCTTCTACTTTTATTGGCTGAGTTGCTATGATCATACTCCTGACAATTTTTTTTGTACTCGTGTCCTTTCCGCTAGGCCTAATTGCTCTTGCATCTAGAAAGCTGAAGATTGTTGTCTTCTGCACCCTTGCCACCATGAAGAGAAGTCAAAAATATATTAGCATATGTTATATTATTTCCTTGATGTGAAGTCTCGCTGTGGCATCTGCTTTGTACTTTTAAAATATTTGATTTGACAAGAATAACTTAGTATTATGTATTACTCTATTCCCCTGCTTGTTTTCGTAATAAATAGTTAAGATTTTTTTGATACCGAGAGTTTTATTAACTTAATAGTTCACATCAAGGAGATATAAATAAAGAATAATGACCGGTTTCTACATAAGCAGATGCACACAACCCAAACGTTAATAGTAAAAGGTTCAACATGAGCTCTTAAACATGCAACAAAAAAGGAATAAGAAGCCTAATGCAACGAAATAAAGTAAACTAGATCATGATGACGCGCCGCGCCCGTCTATTTTTACAACATAATGATAATAATTAAAAATATATATAGTAAAGGATGACTAAATTGGTACCGAGTATGTATCAGTTCATCATTGGATATTGAGAAGGCAAATGGTTTTTAACAAAAGAAACAACATGTAAGAAAGAAAATAATTTTTTCGCTGGACTGTACTATAAGGAATGAACAATAAAAACAGAAGAGGGATAAATAATTATCTCAAGCTAAGTGTGTTAATCTAATCAATGCAGACCACTTTGCCAGCAAAAAATACACATAGAGAAAAAATATTCCAAATCAAAGGACGCGCGTTCCTTGGGACATTGCAGGATCTAGCCGTGTAGATCCCTCGTCTAGCTTCACAAAACTTCAATCATCTTCTTAAGTAAAACTGCTTGTCGAAAAGTCATAGATAGAATCTGCTAGTACAGAAGCTACCTCAGGTAATATATGGCATCACCATTTGGAGGTTCAAGACCTCGGGTTCATATCCCAATCTCTTGGTCAGGACCGATTCCAATTAAGTCTGAAAAGGTAAAAAAATCATCCACGAATTGAAACCTGCGAAGGACGTAGTTGGAGATATGGAAGGCATCAAAGGTCAGACTCAAACAGTATTAGCAAAATAACGGAAAGCTTGTGTTCTAGAAAACTTAGAGGTGCCACCACCCGACAGTGCTGGACAAGGAAGACACGAGGGAGAAACATGCGGCGGTCATTGCCAGTTGCCACGCCCGTCCGCCTTTAGTCTACAAACCAGTGGATCGGGATTGGATTCGCGGTCGAGGCACCACCCCTTACTATTTGTGACGGGACGGGGATATGATCCCTGCGTTGCTGGTGGCGGAGGAGATACTGGAGGGCGGCGGGCCGGCTGCATGTCCAACTGAAAGATCATGGATGCCACCTAGAGAGGGAGTGAATAGGCGGTTAAAAACTTTTATGAGATGGACTTAACAAAGGCGGAATAAAACTAACGTTTTCTTTTGTCAAGCACAAAGCCTATATATATACTATGGTTCACCTATGTTCACCAACAACTTATGCTAAGCAAGACAAGAAACAAATGATAGCAAGATAAAATACTTTAAGCACGAAGGCTATCACAAAGTAAAGTGCCTAAGTAAAGAGCTCAGATATAAAGATAACCGAGCCACACGGAGACGACGATCTTTTACCGAGTTCCTCCCTACAAGAGAGTACGCCTCGTTGGAGGAGTGAGCGGTACAAAGACCACCAACAGCACAAGAGGCCTCATCCTATTCTCCCGAGCACCCGCCACACGGCAAGCACCCGATCCACTATGGAACACTTGAGGACGGTCACCAAACCCGTACAAGATTGGGGCAATCTCCACAAGTTAATTTCAAGTTAATTAGAGGCTCCTAATAATCACCACCAGGGCCACTAACTTGGGGAGAGCTCCACAACTTAATTGAAGGCCCCAAGAACTCACCACAAAGGCAACTATACCGTCTAGGGTTCCAAGAACCCAAGAGTAACAAGCTTCTTAATTCCACCAACAAAATCCTCTAAGAAGAACTCAAACCGATGCACCTAATGCAGTGCAAGTTCTTCGCTCCTAAATTTCACCAAAGCTACAAAAGATATTGGGGGAATAAAAGAGGAAGAACACAATAAGAAATCCACAAAAGACTTCAAGATCTAGATCCAATGGGTTCCCCTCACTTATAGGAGATATTGATTGGTGAAAGTGTATATCTAGATCTCCTCTCTTTTCCCTCAAGAAGAGCAAGAATCATTGGAGGGTTTGAGAGCTAGCAAGCTTTGGAAAGTCAACAATGGAAGAGAAAACTTGCAAAAAGAGTTGGGGAACCATTGGGGAAGAGGGCCCCTTAAATAGCCCCCCCCAAATCCAACCGTTGCAACCCAAAAACACGATTCCCGATACTACCGGACATTACCTGTGGTTCCCGGGTCACCAAGCGCACCCTCTTCAGTAACACCCGGTACCAAGGGGTGGTACTACCGGATCTCAGTTACTACCGGATTCTGGTTCGGTACTACCGGTCATCCCTGAACAAAAACA